>CM057455.1:1502655000-1503255000 GCA_016271365.2 Neoceratodus forsteri
CTAATTAGCAGTAGGCTCTGTAACAAAATGCTATGATTTTTGTTTTAATGTACACTGGATTAAGTGGATGTATTGATTTATCCTGTGCGTAAGTTGTTCAGTAAAACTGAATAAAAAAAAAATCCTCCTTCTGTTGGCCAGCCCCAAGTGGCTCTGGTCTGTTCCCAAACCCGGGTCGCCAGTGTGGTGGAAGGTGTGAAGCCCAGCGCCTCAACCCTCCGCAACCACTGAGCTGAACATTAAAACACTTGTAACAACGGTATTGTTACAAGCGTATTGATGCATAATGACGCAAGTAAACAGTATTTGCTGGGACTTAAAGGAACACTGTCAACTCCTTTAGGCCTCAAAAGTGTCCCTAGTTAAAAATGAACAAAAACATGTTCTATGATTGTGCTGTATTTTCCTTGTACTTGGAAACACCCCAACACAGTCTAGACACTTAAGATGCACTGGGAGGCAATGAGACTATTGTATCATGAGTAGCTGCAGTGTTTGGGGGTGTTCCTAATGTTTAGGAAGTATGTAGTAAGAGTAGATCAGGACTTAAAACAAGGTTAGGTGTAAATACACCACTGGCATGCATTTCTGTTCTACTACGAAAGGAAGCAAATATAATCACCAGCAACCAACACTGAATTTCAGAGAAGGTAAGCAATCATAAAATTGGGGTGTGGGGGTGGGGCAACTAGAAATACTATGATGCAGCCAGCCCGTCAGTGCAGCGGTTGGATTTCGGCTTGCAGTGCCAGCAACCCGGTTCGGGAACAAGCCGGTAGCTGAAGGCCGGCCAGGAGAGGAGGCTTGAGCATCTCAGGGACAGCTCATCTCTCTGGGGAGGGGGAGTAGCATCTTGGTGCTTGACTGGCCCCAGGCAGATGTCTGCGACATAGCAAGCACCGAGGCAGACATGATGGGGAGGACATCACGGACGCCGGCGCCCATGACGCCGGGCATACGGTGACATCCACAAGAGAAAAGATAGAAATGCATTCCAGTTTGAGGAGATGGAGACCGAGCTAGATTCCCACGTGCTTCCACCTACCTGGCCGCCTGAACCCGACAAAACAAAGTGTTCGAGGTGGACAAGCCTCATTTTGTCTCACTTCAGGGGCGGGGTAAACCACGCTCCATGGGGGAACAGGATGGACCAGTAAGGTGGACAGCAGGGCAGACTCAATTGGCACTCCCGAAGAAGGCAACTGTGCAGCAATAAGCTTAAACTTTTCATGATTATTTGCCAAAAATGTGGAAACGGACAATGCCTGAAATAACTGTTGTGACATATATGGAAATTCCTAGTGGTACTCCGCAAAGGAGAACAGCAACTGTCATTCTAGTCTTAAATGTGATCACCTGTGCAGCCATATCAACCAGCTGTGGGAGTTTCAGGAGCTTCCCCTCACCCTCTTTCAAAAAGTCTAGTAAACTTCCTGCAACAAGAGACAAAATGATTTACTGAAACACATTAACAGTTCAAATCAGATGAGACAATGCACACATGCTTTCTGAAAAAGTTGCATCATTCATTGACATATTTCAAAGCACAGAGCCCATCATCTGTATCTGATTTCAGCAATCAATTATTCACAGACAAGACCATCTGTTACTGTCTTTTTCTGAATATCTCCTTTACGGATTTTTTTTTTTTTTTACAGTCCCAATAACCCCCTTCCCTCCAGATACTAATACAAAGTCATAAAATGTATTTTCAAAGATCAAAACATTTTTACAAATTATTTAAATCAGTAATCTGATGTTTAAGCTTTTCCATCTTCTGTTTTATTATATTGTAGAGATTATATAAAATCCACAGTAATCAGTGGGTGAAGTTCTTTTGCAATGTTACTAGGTCAGACAGACTGTCTCCATTAATGGAGAACTTGCTTAACCCTACTGATCAGGGTTACCTTATGTAATTTATTTTTGGTTCTAGAGACCATCTGCTATCCTGGACAACTGATAACGCACAGAACATCAGAAACTTGCTTTTTCTATTAGCCCAAACTGGGAATGGAGTATGAAATGCAGATTTGCTGGCATCTGCGCACAGAGCTGACATCATTCCTAATGATGGTCTCTATAATCAATAGTGCCCATATTTTTATGGCTTTTGCAGTTTATTGATAAGACAACCCAGGTGGGATTTAGCATCTTTTTCTCAGTAGGCTGCTGCCTCTATCCAAGGCTAACTGAAACATGAACTGTGAATTGCTCATGGTCGCACAAGGAGCCTATAGCCCTGGTGACATCTGAACGTGGGATCTCCTAGCTCATGGCTCCATTATGTCTCTTTAGCAGAGTACAATACCAGCACAGTATACCATACAGGATGGTCATGGTAGTGTACAAACACTACAACATTCTTCAAGCCTGTACACATCATTGGCATATAAAGCAACACCAGCCCCAAACATATCAGTACCTTTTTACTTATGAGGAGATAAACTACAGAGCGGCCAACTGCTCAACACATACACACACCAAAAATGCCCATCTGTTCAGGGGATTGGAGGGGTTGGTGTGGCTCTGTGTAGTTGATAATTTAGAAGACCAAGAGTTATTGAAGACTACAGGAACTTCCTGTCCCAGAACAGGAAGGGCGAGAGTTGTAAGGACACATAGGCAGTAGGAAAGTAAGTGTAAAAATACATAGAGGGAGGAGACAGTAAGCATAAAAAGCAACAGGAGAGGGGACACAAAATAAGTCAAGATGGGAGTGGTGCAGTGCAATGGCTGTGGGGCAGCAGTGTTCCGGGAGACATTCAGTAGGCTGCAATGCTGCCCTGTTTGCAGTCACCTCTCTGGTCTGAGGGAGGAGGTTGCCCGTCTCCAGGCTGACCTGGCTAGGATTCGTGAAACCTCTTCTCCCACCCAGGGACCACCGTTACCTCAGAGGTTGCCAAAAAAGAGGAGCGGTTGGACCAAGGCGGGCTCGGAGAGGGAGAGGTGGTGGAACAGAGGTCATCCTCCAGTTGTACCCTCCACAAGTCATATGCTGTTCTGGCAAAGAGTGATTCTCTATGGAGGCACCTGCAGTGGAGACCAAGGAGGATGCTGGGAACCTCCACAAAGGAGACCCACAGGAGGGTGGCACGAGACTCACAGGGGAAGAAAACAGCCCTGAGGGGACTCTATCATTAGGGGAGTAGAAGTGGGGGAGGAAGGGGATGGGGGGTAAGGTGCCTGCCTGGCGCCATGGCTCGGAGGGACAGGAAGCGAATCCTCAGGATCGCGGGAGCAGCTGCACGAGGGAGGAAGCTGGATGTCACTGTCCACCTAGGGACCCATGACCTGGCTGTCAATGGGATCAGAGCGGTGCAAGAGGAGTTTGTGGAGTTGGGGCAGGGCCTTAGACAAGTAGCATGTACAGTAACCTTCTCTGAGGTGCTGCCCGTCTATGGCAAGGATGATGCTAGGGTATTCTGCACCATGGGATTCAATGGATGATTGAAAAACTGGTGTGGAGCTCAGGGTTTTGGCTTCATTGGGGACAGGGGAGCCATCTGGAAGGATGCAGGCTTATACTGACGCGATGGTCTGCATCTGTCCAGGAGGGGAACCAGGATCCTAGGTGACAGGTTTAAATGCTTCATTGGCAAGCATTTAAACTAGCCAAGAGGGGAAGCACTGAAAAGGAGCAGGGAAATCCCAGCCTCCCCCCACAAAACACAGTAGTTAGAGAGGTAAACACCAAGGAAGAGAAGTCAGTAGGGAACAGGACAGGAGTAAATGCAGAAAAGGCAGTAAGGACAGGGATGGGGCTAAAAGGGGTAAGGCCACAAAAATAAATGGAAGGTGATGAGTACCAATGCCCACAGTCTGTGCAACAAGCTCCCTGAACTAGTGGCCTTGATGGAAGAGGGATGCCTGGATATTGTGTCAGTCACTGAAACATGGTACACAGAGAACCATGACTGGGATGTCAACATACCAGGATACACAGTCTGCAGGAGGAGTATCTCTCTATATAAGGGAAGGGATTAAAGCAACAGAACTAAAGAGTAAACAGAAAGTTGATGAGTCACTATGGGACACCCTGGAGACAGAAAATGGCACCACAATCCGCATGGGGGTTGTGTACAGACCCCCATCTCAGGGGGAGGAAACGGACAAGGAAATGATAGAAGGCATCCTTAAAATGGCAGAAAAAGGGGAGATATTGCTGATGGGTGACCTGAATATGCCAGATGTTAAAGGGGAGTACCTTTGCTGCAGGCACATCCAAGAGCAGGGTCATTCTCGATGCCCTACAGGTGGCATGCCTCAGACAGCTAGTGTTGGAACCCACTCGGGAGGGAGCAATCTTAGACCTGGTACGTCTCAAATGGGGATGGAGAAAGAATCTCAGATTTAGAAGTGGGTAGCCATCTGGGAACAAGTGACCACCAAACAGTGTGGTTCACAATAAACACAGCCACACAGTCAAGCCATACAAAAACAAGAGTATTGGACTTTAGGAAGGCTGACTTCGGGGAAATGAGAGAGTGCCTCAGAAAAGCACTAGCAAATGGGCAAGAAGGAGGGGTGGGGGAATAATCAAAACTGCTTCACAGAGGCAACAAGCCTTTGTGTGAAACAAATCAACAAAACTAAAGAAAAAAAACACTATGGTTCTCAAAAGAGGTGGAAGGGAAGGTTAAGGAGAAAAGGATAGCATTCAGGAAATATAAAGAAACAGAAAGAGCAGGACAGAAAATTTTATCAGTTAAAACAGAAGGAGGCAGGGAAGGCAGTCAGAATAGCAAAGGCACAAACTGAGGAAAAGACAGCCAACTCTGTTAAGAAGGGGGATAAAACCTTTTACAGGTACATTAGGGAGCGAATAAACACCAAGGGAGTGATATAGAGACTTAATAAAGGGGAGGGAATGTGGGCAGAGGGTGACAGTGAAAAAGCAGGGATACTGAACAAATATTTCTGCTCGGTATTCACAACGGAAGAGGAGGGGGAGATACCTAAACCAAACAAGAGAGAAACTCTGAATGGGGGTCGATACCAGTCCATTCACAGAAGAAAGGGTTTTGATACAACTCTTGAAACTGAGGGTGGACAAAGCAATGGGGCCTGATGGGATTCACCCAAGAATTCTAAAAGAATTAAGGGTAGAACTAGTAACACCACTGATTACTCTCTTTAACAAATCATGGGAGGATGGGGTGGTACCTGAGGACTAGAGGAGGGCAAATGTGATTCCACTTTACAGAAGTGGGAGAAGGGCAGAGGCAGGAAACTACAGACCAGTTAGTTTGACTTCAGTGGTAGGGAAAATGATGGAATCACTTCTGAAGGAAGGAACTGTTGAGTACCTAGAGGCCAGTGGGGCACAGGACCCAAGGCAGCATGGTTCAACAGCAGGAAGGTCATGTCAGACAGTAACTTAATAGATTTCTTTGACTGGGTGAACAAAGTAGTAGACCAGGGAGGGGCTGTGATAGGCTTACCTAGAGTTTAGCAAGGCATTTGACACAGTCTCACACAAAGATTAATATACAAGTTAGCCAGCCTTGGAGAGGGTCCCAAGCTGACAGCCTGGATAAAAAATCTGTCTGGACAACAGGACGCAAAGGGTAATAGTAAACGGAGTCCACAGTGAAGAAAGGAGGGTAACTAGCGGGGTACCGCAGGGTTCGGTACTGGGACTGGTCCTCTTTAATGTCTTTATAAGTGACATTGGAGAGCACCTGGAAGGAAAGGTATGTCTCTTTGCAGATGACACAAAGATCTGCAACAGGGTTGATACACAAGGTGGGGTGGAAACATAGAAGTTGACGGCAGATAAGGACCGCAAGGCCCATCCAGTCTGCCCATTTCTTTTTCTACCTTATAAATGAGCCATTGGCCTTTGCTCTGTCAGTGGCCTATCTATTCATTCTCATCAGTATTGCTCCCTTATGCCTATCCCATGCCTGTTTGAAGCCCTGCACTGTATTCATAGCCACCGCTTCCTGAGATAGGCCATTCCATGCATCCACCGCCCTTTCTGTGAAAAAGAATTTCCTCACAGTCCCCCTTAATTGGCCTCCCACTAGTCTATGCTGTGTCCTCTTGTCCTGCTATTTTTCTTATATTTAAACATGTTAGACTCTTTCACCTTGTTAATGCCCTTAAGGTGTTTGAATGTTTCGATCATATCACCTCTCTCCCTCCTTTGCTCAAGGGTATACATTTGAGCTCCATTAATCTGTCCTCGTATGTCTTCTGATGCAGTCCTTGCACCATTTTGGTTGCCCTTCTCTGGACTGCCTCAATTTAGTTAATGTCCTTGTGAAGGTGTGGCCTCCAGTACTGCACCGCGTACTGCAGATGAGGCCTAACCAGTGTCTTGTAAAAGAGGGATTATTACCTCCCTCTTACGACTTGTGATACCCCTACTAATGCACCCTAACATCCCCCTAGCCTTACTTACTGCTTTAGAGGTCTGCTTGGATGATTTTAGGTCATCGGTGGTGATGATGATGCCCAAGTCTCTTTTTTCCTTTGTGACTGCCAACAACTCCTCCCAGCCTATAGGTGGCTTCAGGTTTCTCTTTCCTATTTGCATGATCTTGCACTTCTGCATTAAATCCCAGTTGCCACTCTTCTGACCATTTTGCTAGTTTATCCAGATCTCTTCTCATTCTGTCCACCTCATCTGGATCATCTACTCTGTTGCAGATCTTGGTGTCATCTGCAAACAGACAAGCCTTACCCTCTAGTCCATCTGCAATGTCACAAATGAAGATATTGAAGAGGACTGGCCCCAGGACTGATCCCTGAGGTACCCCACTTGTAACCTGCATCTCTTCTAACTGTATACCATTTATCACCACTCTCTGTTTTTGCCCGTCAACCAGTTTGCCACCCAGCTGACCAACTTCTGACCCACCCCGAGCCTACCCAGCTTATTTAGCAATCTTCTATGTGGAACAGTGTCGAAAGCTTTGCTGAAGTCAAGGTAAGCAACATCAACTGCTCCCCCTTGGTCCACCACTCTGGTTACCCAATCAAAGAAATCTATGAGATTAGTTTGACAGGACCTTCCTTTTGGATTCAAGGTGTTGCACTATCCTTTCTTTAAGGAGTGCCTCCATAATCTTGCCCACTACTGAGGTAAGACTGACTGGTCTGTAGTTCCCTGCCTCCTCCCTGCTACCACTCTTGTGGAGCGGGATCACATGAGCCCTTCTCCAGTCTTCTGGGACTCTCCTGTGCTCAGAGACTCACTAAACAGTTCTGCTAATGGCTCTGCTAGTTCCACCCTTAGCTCCTTAAGTACCCTGGGATGTATGCCATCAGGTCCCATTGCCTTGTCCACCCTGAGCTTAGCGAGCTCTTGTTGGACCCTTTCTTTTGTGAAGGGAGTAGTGCTCACCTCCCTCCACCGTGTCCATGGTGCTGAGCTGTGGGCCCTGCCCTACCTTCTTTTCAGTAAATACTGATGAAAAGGAAAGGATGAAAAGGGACTTGGCAAGGTTGGAGGAATGGTCAAATACATGGCAGCTCAGATTCAATGCAAAGAAGTGCAAGGTAATACATCTGGGAAACAAAAATCCAGGGGAAGAGTACACAATGGGGGGTGAATTAATAACAACAAAAATCGAAACAGACCTAGGAGTAATTATATCAGATGACCTAAAGGTGGGCAAGCAATGTGAGAAGGCAGTAAGGAGGGCTGGGGGGATACTGGGATGCATAGGGAGAAAGGGAAGCTACTGATGCCACTACTGTTTGCATGGGATGGACTACTGAGCCATGCAGATGTTTTGCCACAAGTAAATAGCAAGCCTGAAGGCACTGAACAAACCAACAGGACATGCATTTTTTTGGAAACTGGTCTCTCTCTGCCATAAACAGCTCAGGTGACTGCTCATGTTCCCTTGGCCAAACAACGTAGAGAGTGAGGCTATGTTCTGCACTGACTGAACATAGTATAACTAACTCCAAAGTTCCAGAATAAGGTGAAATGCTGACAGAATCGATGATTATTTAGTACTTAACTCCCATACTGCATAGGAAGACACAGGGTGTGTACAAACCATCTTATCACAGGAACACAGAAAGGCAAAGGCAGATAAAGACAGGGAGTCCATCCAGTCTGCTCAGGAACCCTACCTTGTAACTACTGCCTTTTTATCCCACCCCCTCTATTTCATCATTCTAATAATGTATTTATTTCAAACGTTTCACCACTGTGCCTGGTAGTATAGCTGAGAGGTTAGAGTAACGGACTGTGAATGAGCTTAACACATTCAGCAGACCTTGGTTTGAATCCTGCAGCCTCTACTTGCTCCACGTGGTGCGACTGAGCAAGTCATTTAAATTTCCAAGTTTATTTTGTAATAGTAAATGGAGTCCACAGTGAAGAAAGGGGGTTACTAGTGGGGTACCGCAGGGTTCAGTACTGGGGCTGGTCCTTTTTAATGTCTTTATAAGTGACATTGCAGAGGGACTGGAAGGAAAAGTATGCCTCTTTGCAGATGAGACGAAAATCTGCAACAGGGCTGACATGCAAGGTGGGGTGGAAAGGATGAAAAGGGACGTGGCAAGGTTGGAGGAATGGTCAAATGCATGGCAGCTTAGATTCAATGCAAAGAAGTGCAAAGTAATGCACCTGGGAAACAAAACCGAGGGAAGATTACACAGTGGGGGCTACTGACAACAAAACTGGAAAGGAACCTGGGGGTTGTCATATCAGACGACCTACAGGTGGGCCAGCAATATGAGAAGGCAGTAAGGAGGGCTGGGGGGGATACTGGGATGCACAGGGAGACGCATCACCAGTAGAAAACAGGATGTCGTTGACCCTCTGTACAGGCAGTTGGTAACACCACATCTGGAGTACTGTGTACAGTTCTGGAGACCCCATCTCCACAAAGACAGACAGGGTGGAGGCTGTCCAGAGGAGGGCAACCAAAATGGTGCAGGGTCTGCACCAGAAGACGTATGAAGAAAGACTAAAGGAGCTTAAGATGTAGAGCTTCGAGGAAAGGAGGGACATGACAGAAACTTTCAAATACCTCACGGGAATCAACAAAGTCCAAGAGGGTAGTGTCTTTCAGAGAAAGAGATGTGAAAGAACAAGGGGGCACAATTTGAAGATAGAGGGGGGACGGTTTAGAGGTAATGTGAAGAAGTATTTCTTCACAGAGAGGGTTGTGGATGCATGGAACAGCCTTCCTGAGGAGGTTGTGGAGTCAAAAACAGTGGTGAAATTCAAGAATGCATGGGACAGACATAAGGCAATTCTAGTGGGGGGTAGGAGGAAGTTGGTCAACTAGGATCTGCAGCTTATCCATTACGTAGGGAAATGGGCAGATTAGGTGGGCCAAGCGGTCCTTATCTGCCATCAAATTCTATGTTTCTCTGTTTGTATGAGAGACATTCTGAGCTGTAAACAACTCATTTCCAGAAGCGTCCTGGGGGAGAGAGAATAGAGGGAGAAATACATATCCATACAGTGTAAAAATATTTACAGAGAAAGTACACTCAATTTAAAGCACATTTTATACAAGAGCATATACATAGGAATTATTTATAGAAAATGCAGCATCAGCAGTAAGTAACATTTGCCAAAAAGAATAGGGGATGAACCAGGTTTGTGCAAGTGGCTAAGGATAGTCTAGCAAAGGGTGAAGAGTAGAGAGGGGAGAAAGGAGAAGGTAGAGCATAGGAGGGATACAACGGAGGTCCAGAATTAGGGTGGGTAGGTAGAGGAATGAGGGTTGGTGGGAAAGATCTGTAGTATGTCAGTGGGGTTGGGGAAGAGAAGAAAAAATTACCACAGTAATGTTGTTTCTTCTAAAGGAGTCCTAGTGTATTCTGACATATGGAGCAAGACCTTCCTGTTTTACTGCCCTGGAGATGAAAGGGTTAAAGCCCACATTCTAAGTAGGCACGCACTCTGTTTCAAACCACTGTCTACTGGTACAGTCTATGCAACCAGGAGATTCTTACGAGCAACTAAAAAGAAAGACTCAACTATCTAATTGATTGATAATCAATATGAATATGTATTTTAAATTGTAGGAAACCCCACCAACCCTAGTGAGGGCTAAAAAGACTCAAGTCACAGATGCCTAACAGATAACAACTTAAAGGGTTAACAACAAAATGTAAAAGCTGGAGTGCAGAGACAGGGAGGCAGTGGAGGTCAGAACACATTAGGACTCTTAGAAGAAACAGCATTACTATGGTAATTTGTTCTTCAAACTACAAGAAGTCCTAATGTATTCTGACATATGCAGACTATCAAGCAGTTCCCTTGGAGGAGGGCAGAGAACCTACTGAGGAAATAGGCACTGCAATACTGCTGTTCCAAACCTAGCACCACTTCTGGTTTGCACATCCAGACTGTAATGCTTTACAGCTCTCCAACAGGAGAATGTCCCTTGCAGCTGCTATAGTACTAGCTGTACCCCTGTTGGAATGAGCTCTCATGCCCAGGGGGTTCTTTCCCAGCTTTCCATAACAAAACTGGATGCATGACACTATCAGTCTAGCAATGGTACTCTTAGTGGCAGGCTTTCACTCCACTTCTCCATAGGTTTAGAAACAACTGATTGTTTCCACCCCTATGGTCTCTGGTATGATCCAAGTAGTAGCTAATGGCTATTTTCACATCTAGACTATGCAGCCTACGTTCCCCTGAACTAGAGTGTTCAGTGAAGAAGACAGGCAAGTTCATAGACTGGTTAAGGTGGAAATCAGAAACCACTTTGGGGAGGAATTTTCTGTTTGTTCGGAGAACCACCTTGTCATCGTGGAATAAGAAATAATTTGGTTCCACTGATAAGGCCTGCAGCTCACTGATCCGTCTTGCTGAGGTGATGACCACCAGAAACACAGTCTTCCATGTCACATACGTTGGTTAAGCTGAGAACATGGGCTCAAAGGGCTGCATCAGCTGCGCTATGCAAATGTTCAGGTCCCAAGAAGGGTAGGTTCCTATGAGGGGATGCATATGCAACAACCCTTTGAAAACTTTTTGAATATAGGGTTAGAAGCTAGGAAACGGTCCTTCCCTGCTGACAAGCAAAAACTGCTGCCAAATGTATCCTCAGAGTAGAGAGTCAAAAGCCCAAGGAGTGTAATGGGCCACGTAGTCCAGCAGGACTGGAATGCCCGCACTTTGTGGGCCAACCTCTGTAAAAGAACACCATATGGTGAGAACCTCTTCCATTTGGAGGTATGGTTTTTCCTGGTAGATGGTTTTCTGGAAACCCTCAAAATGTCCAGAACACCCTCAGAAAGTTGCAAGCCAGCATACTCCTCAAAAATCAGGCCTTCAGCCGGCCTGTCGGCGAAGCAGTTGGATTTCTGCTTGCGACACCAGCGGGAGAAGCATGGAGCGTCCCAAGGACTGTTCTCCTTCTCTGAGGGGAGGGCAGGGAGAATGTCCAGTGCTTGATGGACCCCTGGCAGAGGCTGGGGGTACCGCAGCGACTGGCATTAGAGAGCCATTCAGGGGGTTGGGCAGAGGCAGGACATCAGAGGAGTAATTTTGGTGTCAAGATTGGGAGAGACAACCTCACTGCCAACCAGCTTCGGGTTGTGAGGGCTGTGCTACCCACCAAAAAGTAAATCATCTATGGAAAAATACCATTATTTCTATCAACACACTTTTGAAAGCTAATACATACAGGGAAAGCACTGAAGACACTGCGGGAGACCATACGCCGACTGGCACAGCCCACTTCTCGCCTACTCAGACGGCCGCCAAATGGAAAGACATGGAGCACGCATCCAATGTACAGTACAGGTCGCATGTCTTTCCCTGTACTGTACAGGAATGGTGGACTGTGTACTGTACAGGGTGCATGGTCCCTGCACAGTACACAGCCCGCACGCTGTCTGTACAATATATGATCTGCACTCCCTGTACAATACAGGAGATGCACAAATGCCATGAAATATACATTGACTGTGCTCCATGTGTTCCCATTTGGTGGCCAACTCAGGCGGTGAGAGGGACTGTGCTGGTCACCATATGGTCTTCCATCACACTCGCCCTTTAGGTAAGGGTGGGTGGTAGCAATTCAACCCATGTTTTAAACTTCCCTAGTACTGTTACTGGCTGCTGCTCCTTACTGTGTTTAAAACATATTCAGGAAGGAGAAACAGCTACACCTACAATGGGTAGTTTTTTTTTGTTTGTAAAACAAAAAATGAAATACAGCCACCTTTCAAGCCCTCCAACAGTTTCCACACCACTTCATCCACAGTCCACCCACCTGCAGGGTTTGATTTTTTTTAATTTTTAATTGCTTTAACTCTGGCAACATAACACAGAAAAAAACATTGGAGTTGCATGTTAGGCTAACCACATGACTGCCTGGCCTCCTCCCCCACACCCACCCAGCCAGCACAGCACAGCAGCCCCTACCAAAGTAGGCATAATCAGGCTCAGTCAGTCAGGTGGTACACAGAAGAGATGCCAGACAGCACAGTATTGACTGACTACAGACAGTAGACAGGACCAACACAGCATAACAGAGAACACCACCAATAAATATAATGGCCCAGATCAAAGGAGATGCACCCGGTGCAACTGAGTTGCGCTGGCGCATCTCATAAATGCACCCCTTGGCCATATTCAAAAGGAGGCATTGCTCCACGCAATTCTGGATGTGCCGCAGTGCAAAGATAATGTATGCGGTCCATCTGGAGGTGGTGTTTCCATGTATATGCGGCACATCTCAATATTCAGCCAAGATGTGCGGTGCAGTTGCTCGCATATCTCAGAGATGTGCCACACAAAGTTAGGCATGGAAGAATCATGCCTAAGTCCTAGCCACCCACAGGCAGGTTGCTGTACTGCAAAGTGCAACACAGCAGCCACCAGCCCCGGTGGTTAGCCCCCAATCCCGATTGTGGCAGAAAACATACTGAAACCCATATTCCGATAGTCTAGTGGTCCCCTTCCCGAACACCATCCAATCATGAATTAATGTCCAAAATTCCTGATAGTCCAGTGGTGCCCCCTCCTTTCCCGAACCCGCTGGATTAATAAATACATTCTGGAATTCACTGGTAGTCTATTGGCCTACTCAGCCCCAATCATAAGAGTGAAAACCTATCCCCAGACTTTTCTGATAGTCTAGTGGACCCCCCACCCACTAAGAACTCACCCCACCCACTCCCCTGTCCCAGTATGGCCATGAAGTCAGTGGGCAGCACAATCCACCTGTATGCCTCCAAGGCTGCCTGCTGACTGTGCCATCAGTGAACGGCAGCATACTGTACACCTGTGCAGCAACTGGTAGACACTGTCGACCAATGGGCTTGCAGTGTGTACTGTACGTTCTCATTCACAACTTTGTGAATTATATAAAGTTGTGAATGAAAGTGTACATTACACACCGTTGGCCCGTTGGTCGACAGTGTCTACCAGTGGGAGTACAGATGTACAGTACACTGTCATTCACTGATAGCACAGTCGGCGGGGAGCTGTGGAGGGATGCGGATGGGTTGTGTTGCCTTCCGGCTTAATGACCATACTGGGACAGGGGGAGCGGGGTGGGTTGTGGGTTCCTCAGTTGGTGGGTGGTGGTCCACTAGACCACCAGAGAAGTCTGGGGATATGTTTTCAATTTACGATCAGGGATGGGAGGGAAGCCACTACACTACCAGGGAATTTTGGACAATAATTCATGATCAGACGGGGTTCGGGGAAGGGAGTGATCCCAGGGAATTTCAGATATTTCATGTTTGGATGAGGTTCGGGGAATGGAGGGGATCACTAGACTACCAGGGAGATAGTGTACTGTTTCAGCTCAATCTGCTGGGTGCATCCCTGCCTGAGACATGCAAACGGGGCCATAATGACATGCAAATGGCTCCATTTGTGCCTTGTATACATAATGGCCCCATTTGCATGTTTGGGTCAGAATATCTGGAATTTGCTCATAATGTTTCTCCAAGATGCGCTGCGAAGTCCCAGTCCAGGTATTCTGACTGGACAGGTGGATGCACTGGCGCATGGTCAGTGGACCCCATTTGCACCAGACACATTTTTTGATATATTCAGATAGGATGTGCCATTGTGAATCTCATTTGAATATATGAATTTTTTGCTGCAGAGCAACTCAGTTGCACAGAGCAACCACTTGCACCTTTTCTGGGCGCAGTTTGAATATCCTGGCCTATAATAATTAAAACTAAACACTACCTACCCTTGCCTTCTTGCACACTAGAGCTATGTTAGCTCAAGTTGAGAAGCTAATTGTGCTGTTTTGCTGTGCTGGTGGTCACTGGTAGAGCCACTGGCCCACTCCAATCCAGGCACACTACACTAGAGGAAGAGAGAACACCTCGCAGATTGTAGCAGGCTTCTTTCCCAGGCACTCCCTGAACCTGACTGGCTCCAAATTAAATGGCCAATATAGTATGTGGTCCCTGCCAGCTCAGAATTGCCCTGACTGTGCAGACTGGAATTCCCTCCCACCACCTCCTCTGTTTATTGCAGCAGGTTTTGTGCATAGCTTCCCCCGTGGCATGAGTACTGCTGTTGCTGCCCCCCAATCACTACTCACCCTCACCCATGACCCACCACTGCAGCACCACCAGTAACCAGACTCAGTCCTACCATTTAGTTATTGGTTGCAGCCAATGCCTCTAATCAGTCCCCTGTCCTCTCCTCTCTGTTCCAAACTTTTCCAGCCTCCGAGTTCAGGCAGACAGTTCCACAGGCTCACTCAGTGCAACCTTATGCTCAGACTGACTGACCCAAATTCAGTCACTCACAGCAGGCGGGCCTGCCCGGCGCAACAATAAATCTGATAAGGACTCCCTCCCAAGCCGACTGACTGGGTCCCACATGAAGCAGGCAACTTGAGGCACTGGGCAAGCAAAGTGGCAGCAGGCTGCTCCTGGATGAGGTGTGCAGATGTAGCATTCAGAAAGGCAGACAGGAGGGAAGGATGCACCAAATATGACAGCACCATGGTCTCGATGCCAGCAGGTGAGTTTCCGCCTGCTTGTTCTGACGTCTCCGCTTGCTACTGGTGGTGGTGCATGTTTACTACTTCTGGGTAAGGTGACTGCGATCCGTCACTTCCTCCCTTACTGCCACCATTCAGTCCTGCTCCTCCCAGTTCCAGTCAGGCCAGTTTGTGAAATGATGGCTCCCGCCACTGTCTGTCACCCTCACCCACCTCTCTGTCACTCTTTCACGCTCACCACTGAAACCAATGCCCCGGGGCACAGCAGGCTCACAAGTCCCTCCTAGCCTGCGTGCAGCAGCAAAGTTAGGGGCTGAATGTTGGGGGTGACAAATGTGATCATCCCGAATTGTTGGGGGGAACGACCACTTGTGCCCCCTGGCCCCCTATAATTACACCCCTGCAGGACGCCATTGCACGTCCCCACCCCCTAGACACAACACACAAAATATTTCTTGCTGACAGCCCTAGATGACACCTGCCTTGGCATCGATTAGCCTCCAGGACCGGCCCTCGAACCTAGTCCCATCAAGCGGTGCTGCAAGAGGACTCAGCACCGCAACCCAACCCTGGGGGGGCAAGCCAGGGGGTATCCGAGGGCCGTGGTCCCATATGGAGGTGTGGTGGAGGCTGAGGGCCGTGACCAGGCAGAGAGGTACCAGGCTGTCCGCAGTGGGGGGTGGGGGGAGTATACTGAATTAAAAAAAAAAAAAAAAGAACCAGGCCTTCAGTCTGAGAGATCCCAGGCGGGGTACATAATCCTCCCTGACAGGTGGTCAGCAGGTGATGCCTCCTGGACAGGCAAACTGGACTGGTTGATGACAGGGCCAGTAATATCAAGTAGCAGGGTTGTCTGGCCCAGTCCAGTGTTATCAAAATCACTGTTGCAGGTTGGCACCTGAGTTTGTTCAGCACTCTGAATAGCAAGGGTAATGGAGGGAAGGCATACAGGGATTTCCCTGACCAGTTCAGAAGGAGTGCATCCAAGGGTACTGTGCCCAGTGCTGGAGGTCTGCAACAGAACAGAGGCAACTGATGTTTGTCATGGGCTATAAAGAGGTCTATCTCTGGGGTGCCCCACCTCCTGATGACAGTTTGTAGGACCGATCTGTTCAGTGACCATTCGTGGTGGTTCTGATTGATCCTGCTGAGAGCATCCGCCAGAACACTGTTCTTCCCTGAGGTGAGCCGCTGACAGGGATACCTCGAGGGAGTAAGCCAGGCTCCAAAGCTTCATGGCGTCTGTGCAAAGTAGAGTGGACCTTGTTCTCCCCTGCTTGTTGATGTAGTACGTGGTGGTGGTGTCTGTCCTGATCTGCAACACCTTCACCCCGAACCATGGCAGAGAATGACTGAAGAACCAGTAACACTGCCCTGAGCTCCAAAAGGTCTATGTGCAAAAGGGACTCGGGGAGCATGTGCCATGTGCTGTATGTTCCCTAGATGGGCACCCCAACCCAGGAGGGATGCATCTGTGGCAAATACCTCTGTGGGATTTTGCTGCAGGAATGGGACACCCATCCTGAGGTTTCCTTGTCCTGCTACTACTGTAAGGCCTGTAGCAGTGTAGAAGTTACTGGCACCAGCTTTGACAATGAACCTCTTCTCTGTGACCAGAATGACCTCAGATGGAACCGAATGTCCCTCATCTGAAACCTTGCTCCTGAAACTACAGCTGTTGAGGCTGCCATATGCCCTAATAGCTGTAGGAAATTCCTGGCTGGTCTTGGTGAGTGGAGCTTGAAGGAATCTGCTAGTTGGACCAGACTGTCTGGTGAAGCACTGCCCTTCTCATCACTGTGTCCAGTTCTGCCCCTATTTACTCCTGGCGCTGGACTGGTTTCAAGACTGACATTTTGATATTTACTAAGAATCCCAGCAAGAGTAGGGTATTCTGAGTGAGGACTAAAGTCTCTGCTACCTGCTGAGACTGTCCTATAACTAACCAGTTGTCCAGGAAATGGAACACAGACCCCATGTGTCTTAAGTGTGCCACAACCACTGCCAGGCACTTTGTGAACACCCTGGAGCTGAGGTCAGGCCAAAGGGTAGGGCCCTGAACTGATAATGGCCTGACGGTAGTCTGAACTTCAGTACTTCCTGTGTGATTGTCTGATGGGAATATGGAAATAAGCGTCCTTGAGGTCTATGGATGCCAACCAGTCCCTTGCCTGAGAATGGGTAAGATCATAGTGAGCGTGACCATCTTGAACTTTTGTTTTGTTAGATGCTTGTTCAGAAATCTTAAATCTAGAATGGGCCGCCAGTCCCATTTTCTTTAAGGTCAGGAAGTATCTTGAGTACAACCTTCTCCCCTTTTGGGAAGGAGGGACAAGTTCCACTGCCCTGTCCTGAAGAAGAGTTGTTACCTCTGCTTCCAGCAGGACTGTTTCTGATAGACTGGGAGGCTTGAACAGTCTTGCTCTCAGTCTCGTAAAGACTTTGAAGCTCAGAGCAAGGCCCTGGCCCACTACCTCCAGAACCCACTTGTCCGTGGTTATGGACTGCCAATTGTGTAGGTAGTGGGCCAGCCTGCCTCCTACTGGGACTGGGGAGGTGACCCACAACTCTTCAGGAAGTCTGTTTAGCTGGTGTCCTGGGCTGGGGAGTAGGGCCAGAATGAGTGGCACCTCTCCTGCCCCTTCCCCTAAAGTACCCGCACTGCTGCTGGTAAATAGGGAAGGCCTGGACCTGATAGAAAGGTCTCTGATAGGGCCTGCTCCTGCCTCCCCTACCTTGTTGTTTCTGAGGAGTGGAAGCCTTCTCCTTAGCTGCAGCACTCCTATAGGAAGTTCTATATTCATCCATTTTCCTCATATAGGCTTATATTTGGTCCCCAAAAGGGAATTTTGTGCCAGAGGAAAATCCAGGGCCTTGGTCTGGGTATCCTGAAAAAGATTAGTGGTTCTGAGCCAAGAGAATCTTCTCAAGGATGCAGAGGTGGCCATAACTCTAGATGCCAAATCATTGGCATCCACAGCCATGTGGAATTGCTCCTTGGAAGCCTCTATTCCATTCCTAGCCATCTCCCCAAAATCTGCAGCGAAGTCAGCTGGGGCCTTTGCAGCCATTGAGGATACTGATTCCCATAACTTCTTTTGGTGTCTTGCCACATATGCCATGTAAGAAGCTTGTCTAGCAACCAGAGATGATCCCAGGTATGCTTTCTTAGCCATGGAATCGATTCTTCTGAAGTCCTTCTCAGGATGATGGGAAGCCAAGGGTATACCTTCCTTTTCACAGGCATTAGCCTGAGCTACATCTTCAAGGCTGGGATGGCCAGACAAATATTCTGTGCCATTCCTGGCAACTGGGTATTTTCTATCTGTCCTCTTATCAACAGGAGGGACAGGACTACGAGTATGCAAAATTTTTAGAGTCTGTCTATTCAGAGATTTATGGATGGGTATCACCTACCTCTTTGTGGCAGACAGATCTATTATCGCCACATAATCCGGCTCTTCTTCCTCTTCTAAGGTCTCATGAACCACTAACTGAGTAGTTTTAGCCACTTTCTTCATAAAGAGAAGTGGGTGAGAGCATCCTCTGGCTGTTTAGGTGGAGAACTACCCTCATGCTCAGGGAGACTTCAGGTTCAATAGGACCAAAATAGTCCTCTTCATCCTCCTCCTCCTCCTCACATTCCTGCTCCCAGAAATAATCAAAGTCAAAAGAGTCCATATGTGGCAGAATTCCAGGAGTTTGATCTGGCTGAGGAGTAACCGGATGCTGCTCCAGATCAGCCAGACCAGTTTGCAGGGACTGGATAATGCGATCGCATTAGCAATTTCTTCAGTGTTGAACTGCAACCGACCGAGGCCTAGCGGCCGGTTCGGTATGTTTCTCTTTTCTTTTTTGTGGCAGCCGTTTCAAGGGCCGTATCCGCGGATCACTTGGTTGAGGGAGTATCGCCCTGGTCAGGGGGCACTCCATCCTGTTCTTTTGAACCAGAACTGGACCGGCCATCTGTGTTAGCAGATTTTTCAGCCAATTTCTCAGTCAGTCAGTTAAGTCGCCTGTCCAGCGTCGACTGAGGGAAATTCATACAAATCTCGCAATCTGCTTGTAAGTGGTCAAAACACAAGTAGTGTGAGGATCAGCCATGGCAAAAGTCTCCACACATTCAATACATTGATGAAACCCAGTAGTGCTGGTTTTCCTTTTGGGTTTCTGTGACCCAATCTAATACAAAGAAAAGACTACTTTACCTCGAAAAGGAGTAAAAGAAATTGGTTCCCTCGAGGTTCACGGCAACCGCTAAAGAACTGAGAACTTACCCAGTTTGATGAAAAATGTTTTACCGACAATTCTACCTGTACTGAAGAATAGTAGCTTGAAACTATTTTAAACTGAATAAAATTATCGGAAGTCGAAACCACGCGAAACAACCCGAACCGACAAGATGCTGAGGAGAAATCTCTGAGGTGTCTTCACAGTAAGGCATAGTAAAGAATCTGATGGTTGCACAGAATGTACTAGTGGACAGTGGTTTGAAACTGAGTGCATGCCTACTTAGAATGTAGGCTCTATTTCATTTCCGGGGCAGTACAACAGGAAGATCTTACTGCATATGTCAGAATACATTAGGACTTCTTGTAGTTTGAAAGGGATGGAAAGCAAGGAAGAGGAAGGTACAGAGACAATAACAGCCCACTGAAACCATCCTAGCTAGCTTTGAACTCAGAAATGGTGCCCACACTGACCACACTAGGCAAGCTACATCACTCATTAACCTCCTTTCCCATGAAGAACCTCCATGGGTCTTTTTGCCCCTATCAGTTTAAGATTATGCCCCTCCTGCAGTCAAATTCTTATTCACTTGAAAATAACTGGAGCGGCTGATCTCTGCAAAAACTTTGAAGGTCTCCACCATGTCTTCCCGCTCCCTTCTTGCCTCCATAGAGCACATGTTAAGCGTCTCAAGTCTTTTCTCATATGATTTCCCTGTTGTCCCTGGATAATTTTACTGGCCCTCCACTTGATGATCTCCAGTCCATCCCTGTCCCCTTTTTTTTGTTTAGCTGTGGAGTCCAGAACTGAACATAATACTCAAAGTGAGGTCTCAGGGACCTGTAAAGTGGCAAAATTATTTCTAGGGACATGGATATGTTGTTCATCCACACTGTCTGGCAGGTTCCTTGCTGCTTTAAATCTTGCCGGAAGGTCTTCAAGCTGGCTCCTCCCACTCACCCAGGTGGTAAAACTCTCGGCTCCGCCCCATCTTCCTTACTGCTTGGAAGCTTAGGTTCCCTCCTTAACGCTCTGTGTATAGACTGGATCCTAACTCTTCGGTTCACCTGAAAATAATTTTAAAGTTTTCAAGACTTCAGTCAAATTCTTCCCTCGCAGCTGCAATGGACAAATCGACTCCCGGTTTTCGGCGGTGCCCATGCGGGCAGAAGATGTCCAGGACGGATCTGCACTCCACGTGTGTCTACTGCCTCGGCCTTGACCACGACCCGCAGGCCTGCAAGTTGTGTAGCTCTTTCTCGGCCAACGTCCTTGAAGACCGCGCTGCCCGGCTCCAACTTGGGCGCCCCGAGAAATGTTATCCGCCGGTGAAGTCCAAGGAGGCCCGTTGGGCGGTGTCCACGGCGGCTGGCTCGGCTGAGCAACTCGAGCATATGATCGCCCTTGAGGAGGAGGCAGCCCAGGCCGCATCCTCATCTTCCTCAGTCGCGGCATTTATCCCTCTCTCTCTGGGATCCTCCTACACAGCTTCTTTTAAAGAGCTTTGCCAATCCCTCTCCACGAAGGGTGAGGGGCCATCGGGACACTTCTCGGTCAAAAAAGAAGGACTTGAAGGGTAAGTCCCACCATCGACGGTCGTGGGAGCAGGAGAGGTTCCCTTCCCCAGACAGTCGACACTCAACTTCGGTTGAGGTTGCGGCTAAGGTTGCTGGCTTCACGGTGTCCCCGTCAGGTCAGCCGTCGACGTGGTCGAGATTTTTTCTCGACTCGGACGGGCTGTCGACTGGTGAAGCCGACAACCCCTCATCACTGGTTCCCCTGGTGGAAACCGAGGACTTGCCTGTGCCTCCCGTGCCGGAGTCCCTGGTCAAGGTTCCTGAGCCGAGGGAGGAGCCGGTGTCCCCCGCTCCCTCCCAGACCCACCCTTGGAAACACCGAGGGTCTCGGACCTCATCTCGGTCCAGCCGATCCCGCTGACATCGGCGGTCTCGGTACTGAGGAAAGCGGTGGCGCTGCTTGTCCTCATCTTCCTCCTCGGAAGAGGAGAGGAGAGGCTTCGGCACAAATTGCGTCGACGCTATGAGGACTTAATGTGGCAGCAACTCCTTTTGTCTGGGAACAAGCCGACCCCATCGCCTTCCCCGGCCATTAAGTGGCTGTCACCCAAAAGGCCGAAACAACCCCTCGCGGTGGTCGAGGTGCCCAAGCCTGGGCCGGTTGTTCGGCTGAAATCAGCTGCCCCACCGATTGTGGTGGAACCTCCGCCTCCACAACCAAAATCGGGGGCTCCGACCAAGGACTCTCGGTCAGTTCAGGGTCTGCCCCACCAGTTGTCGGTCACCCTCACTCCCAACCGTCCTCGGCAGGTGGAGGGTGGCTCAGGTCCCAGGCAGCTCTTCACAGATTCCTCGGAGTCTGACGAAGACTCCTCCCTGTTTTCCAGGCCCCTTGACCTGGAGTCCTCTGGGGGGCAGTCGATGGACGAGAGCCCATCATCGTTCATGGGTCTGCTTCGGCTCATCTCGGACTCCACTGGGATGCAGGTCGAGCCCGTATCTAAGCGGGCCAAGTATCCCCTCAGAGAGATACTGGACCGAGGGGATTCTCCGACGGAGGCCTTTCCAGAGGCTGAAGCCATTGTTGGCCCAGCCTTGGAGCTTTGGCAGCGGCCGGCTTCCTGTCCTGTGCCTTCGGCCAGGAAGTATGCGGTCCCTACCGGCTCTTTGTCCAGTTTTTCGAACACCCTCTGCGGAGGGTTGGTCACCGACAGCGTTTTACGGCACTCTGGGAACGCAAGGGATGTGGATAAGCCCCTTGACAAGGAGTCCAAAAAGCTGGACTATGCCGGGCGCAAGGTGTACTCTGCGGCCTCCCGCGGCCTCCGTCAGGCCAGCTCGGTGGTGATCCCTCATCTCCCGGCCGACCTGCAGACTACGGACAAGCAGGTGCAGGATCAGGGAAGGGCAGTGCCGAAACAGCAGCTCCAAGCAGTGGCCATGCGCCGCAGAGCCTGGCTGAGGATATCCACCTTTATGGCGTATACCCAGCACAAATTGGCAGACGTCCCCTTCTAGGGGACCGACCTGTTCGGCCCTGGAGTGGAAAGCCACCTCCAGAGGATTGAAAAGTCCAACGCTACCCTGGACTTGGTCACGTCCGCTCAGAAGGACAAAGGGCCGTCATCAGCAACATAAGTCCTTTCGACCTTCTGACCCTGCGGCATGTCCGGCCCAGCAACACCAGCATCAGGACAAGCAGGCTCGCGCGTGGCACTGCAAAGCCAAGCCTGCGGCTTCCTCCAACAGGAAGCAGGGAGGAAAAGGCCTAGGATGTCCCTCGGCCGGTCCTTCCTCCAAGCTTGCCCAGTGACGGGTTGAGGGGTGTCGCCCCCAGCCTCGTCGCTCCCTCCTGGGTTCCCCCCACGGGGGGACAGCTCCACCACTTCCTTTCCGCCTGGTCCGATATCACCATGGACCGCTGGGTGTTGGAGGTGGTAGGAAAGGTCTGCCTCTGGAGTCTCGAGCAGGCCCGCCCTTCGAAGCCACTCCCACGGGGGCTACGGGTCCGCAGCCTCCTGTTGGATCATCGAGCAGACACTGCCCTGCTCCTCAAAAAGGAGGAGATCAGGAAGGTGGCGGATCCTCCACCAGACCCGGGGTTTGTGTCCAGGTACTTCCTGGTCCCGAAACGGACAGGGGGCTGGTGCCCCATTCTAGACCTGCACGACCTGAACAGGTTCCTAAGTCTCGAACCTTCAGGATGGTCACTATGGCTCAGACCATTCCATCCTAGGCATGTGGTTTGGTTCTCTGGACCTCCAGGACGTGTTCTTCCACGTCCCAATCCATCCATCCCACCAGAGATTCCTCCGTTTCAGGGCAGAGGGGTCCCTCTACGAGTTCCGGGCCATGTCCTTCGGCCTTTCTCTAGCTCCCAGGGTCTTCACCAAATGCATGGCAGTGGTGACAGCATTCCTGACACCCGAAGGGTCCAGGTGTACCCCTACCTGGACGACTGGCTGATTGCGGCCTCCTCAAGAATGGAGGTGGAGCGGTCCAGGATCTGGCCCTCCAGGTTTGCTCTCAGGTTGACCTCCTTATCAACGAGGCCAAGTCGGAACTCGTGCCAAAGCAGGTGATACAATTCATCTGGGCAGAGCTTGACTCTCTGCGAGCCAGAGCACAGCTCCCGGCGGACAGGGCCGAGGTTCTTTCCTCCTTTGCCCAATCATTTCAGGTTGGGCAACTGCGCCCTGCCAGGGACTTCCCGCGCCTCATGGCAGCCTGCACCAGCGTGGTCCATTGGGCCCGTTGGCACATGCGTCCCTTACAATGGGGACTGGCCAGCTGATGGTCACAGCGCTCGATCCGCTGGATCAGCTAGTGACAGTGACCCTGGGGATGTGGAACGCTCTCCAGTGGTGGACCGTTCCAGCTCATCTGCAGGAGGGCATCCTGTTTGTCTGCCCCGAGCCGACGGTCTCTCTATCGACCGATGCCTCTCTGATGGGTTGGGGTGCCCATCTGGGGGAGCACAGAGCGCACGCCCTCTGGTCCCCTTGGGAGTCCCAATGCCACACCAACCTGCTGGAGCTTCGATGGACAATACCACGACCATGTACTACCTAAACTGCCAGAGTGGGATGCGCTCCATGCCTCTGTGCACGGAAGCTCTCTGTGTTTGGTCCCTCATGCGCAGCCTGGAGGCAGATCTCCTTGCCATCCATGTGGCAGGAGCCTCCAACATTCTGCCCGATGCCCTAAGCCGGACAGGAGCTGCGTCCCATAGTGGTGTCTCCTGCGGAGGTAGTACAAGATCTCTTCTCCCACTGGGGCATGCCTCAGGTGGACCTGTTTGCCTCAGGAGAATGCGAAGCTGAGACTGTTTCATGCCCACCCCCACCTCAGCAGGGCTCGCTGCAGGGGGATGCCTTCTCGAGACCGTGGATCCCGGGCCTCTTCTACGCCTTTCCCCCATTTCCCTTGATCCACAAGGTGCTTCTCAAGGTGAGGAGGGACAAGGCGCAGGTGATTCTGGTAGTCCCAGACTGGCCCCGCCAGTTCTGGTATCCATATCTCCTCAGTCTCAGCTCCAGGCTCCCAAGGCAGCTTCCAGCCCGCCCGGACCTGATCTCAGTCAATCAGGGGAAGGTATTCCATCCGGACCTTCAATCCCTGCACCTGACGGCCTGGTTCCTGAGCAGCTAGAGTTCCAGGCCTTGGGTCTTTCCGACGAGGTCCTCAACGTGGTTGAAGCTTCCTGTAAGGAGTCGACCAGAAAATGCTACGCCTTCAAATGTAAGAGATTCTCCATTTGATGTCAGGGCAAGGGCCTGGACTCTTCCTCCTGCTCCTTGGCAAGCATTCTGGACTACCTGTGGTCCCTTTCTCAGCTAGGACTTCGGTCGATGACCCTTAAGGTGCACCTGACAGCCATCTCTGCTTAGCGGGCGTGGGCCGGGAAGCAGTTGGTGGTGCAGGAGAAGGTGATTGGGCGCTTTTTCAAAGGCTTTGATCACATATCCCCTCCGGTGAGAACCTCCACCTCTGTGGGATCTACTGCTGGTATTGGCTAAGCTCATGGGCAAGCCATTCGAACCGATGCACAGGTGTGACATCTCTCACCTGTCGTGGAAGACCGCCTTCTTAGGGGGCTATCGTCAGCCAGAAGGATGGGAGAGCTCCAGGCGCCATCGAGTCTCCTTATCTGGTCTTCCACAGGGACAAGGTTGTCCTGAGCCCCACCCGAAATTGCTTCCGAAGGTGGTGTTGGAGTTTCACCTTAACCAGGTGTTAACTCTGCCGGTGTTCTACCCCAATCACACCTCGGAGGCCGAATATAGGCTCCATACTCTGGATCCTAGAAAAGCGCTCGCTCATTATAAGGAGCGGACGGCTGAAGTTCAGGGAGAGGTTCACCAGCTGTTTGTCACCTACGCTTAAGCCGCACCTGGCAGACCTGCAGTCAAGTGGATGATAGGCAGGTGGGTCACCTCCTGCATAGTCCTCTGCTATAGATTGGCAGGCATGGAGCCTCCCAGAGGGATAAGAGCTCATTCTACCCGCCATACCGCTGCATGGGTGGCTGCTTCCAGGGATGTCCCTATCCAGAAAATCTGCAGGGCTGCTACCTGGAAGTCAGCACACCTTCATTACCCACTACCACATCGACCTTGAGTCATGCCAGGATGCTGGTTTTGGGGCCTCGGTTCTCCAGTCATTATTCCCTAAGTAGGGGGTGTGTGCCTTGCCTCCCTCCTCCCAGAGAACTGCTAGGAGTCTGCCAGACAGTGTGGTTGAACAACATATCCATGTCCCTAGAAATACAGGTTACTCACCTGTAACAGGAGTTCTAGGAATGGTATAAGTTGTTCATCCACACGACCCACCCAACCTCCCCGGCTTCGACAAACAACCTGGCTTCCAGCGGGCTAGATCTGGCATCATGGGGCTGAGCAGAGAGTTTTACCACCCGGGTGGGTGGGAGGAGCCAGCTTGAAGACCTTGTGGCAAGATTTAAAGCGGCAAGGAACCTGCCAGACAGTGTGGATGCACA
Source organism: Neoceratodus forsteri (assembly GCA_016271365.2). NCBI lineage: Eukaryota > Metazoa > Chordata > Ceratodontiformes > Ceratodontidae > Neoceratodus > Neoceratodus forsteri. Next base: position 1,502,680,668 of record CM057455.1, read on the forward strand.
ACATATACCATTCCTAGAACTCCTGTTACAGGTGAGTAACATGTATTTCCTTCCTGCAGCTGGTAAAACCCTGCCCTATATGTCTAGTATTCTATTGGCTTTCTCATATGTACTGCTGCATTGGGAAGTAGCCTTCATATGTCACTAATGATCACCTACCCACCCCCCCAAAGTCCCTTTCTTCCCTTGACTGCTCTTCTTTGATGCCACTGAGCCAGTACTCCATTTCTGGACTCCCATTACCAATGTGCATGACCTTGCACTTCATGGCATTGAAGTAAAGCTCCCTGTTTAAGCACTTTAAAAATTCATACAGAGCACAAACATAATGAAAAAAGATATATATATACTGTATATATATATATATATATATATATATATATATATATATATATATATATATATATACACACACACACACACACACACACACACACAATTCATACTCACCAATCTTATCTGTTAGAAAATCTTTCAAGCTCATCTAAGAGGCTCACACTGGCTAGTGTGTAGTGGCTGAAGAATGTCGCCACCACTGCAGTGCTGCTCTGGCAGTACACTGTCTCCCCGCTAGCTTCTGAAACTGCCACCATCTAACGTCATTACATCACCTGCAGGGATGCTACCCATGGCATCAGATGCTGGATGCACTTGGGAGCAAGTTCTGTATGACAGCGAGTGACTGTTAAAGCCACAACCTCCTGTCTAGTCCAACAGTGTGGATATTGATGATTCCTAATGTGATATCTTAAATCTACTTTAGATATTCATACAGGGTTACATACTTAATTGTGTTAAAGAATTTATTAGCACTCAGCTGGGGGATGGGAGATCCAGTTCAAGCTGCTAACAGTGGGTACTGTACGATAAGTTACTCAAATACGGGAAAACGGATCATCCCTATGTGTACTGTACAGGAAAACCTTTTATGAATACAAATTTATAAAGGTAAATAAACCTACAGTGCTCCAGACTCAAGGAATAACAAAAGTATACATTCTGCTCTAAACACGTGTTATTCATAAATAAGTAAAGCGGTCTTCCAGTGATACTATTGTCCATAATAACTAAAACAGTCTTTCAGTGATAATATTGCCCATAATCAAGTGGAACTCAAAGTTCAAGGCGCGATAAAAACTTATAACTTTTTTCTGCCATATTTGATGACAGCAGAAACATCAATGCAATATCCCACTCATGGTCTTGTGTCGTGGGTAATTTTGCTCGAGATTACAGTGTCCTATTCACAACCTCGTGTCATGGGACAAGTTCTGCAGCGGAATTAGGTCTCTATACCAACAAACAGAACAAAAACATATATAGATTAACAGATATAAACATCAGAATTTAAAGTGATAAAAAGTGTGTGTGAAGAGTTTATCTGCTCTCTCAGATGTGCCACTTGAAAAGGTTCACAGTGAACAAATCTTTAAATACCAACTATTTCACAATAAAGGAGTCTAGTCAATTTCTTCATTTGAACCATAGGCACCATACAGGGTGCCAAACCTCTCAAATAATTTTTGCTCCTTGTTGCCACCCCTACTCAGTGGTTCTACCCAGAAACTTTAATGAAGACACCTGATGATTTGCTTCATTGAAATGTCTAGCCAGGCTAGATTCTGCATCATTTCTCATCACTGATTTGTGCTCAGAAATTCTGAGTTGCAATTCTCGCTTTGTCTGTCCCAAATAAAATTTATTGCGTAAGCATCTAATTAGGTTTCAATTACAAAAGTTGAACTGCATGTTATACGTTGTCTAATATAGTCTCTATGATGGTCATACACCTATGTGCACATTTGCATATTTTTTCATTGGGTACAGAATAGCACTGTACTGACCTCAGAAAAGCAATGCAGACAAAGTACTTTTTCTCCCCTACAAGACCCAAGCATTCCTTTTGCTATTCTCCACCTTGCTCCCTAACTCTCTGGACAGTGTTCCTTGCCTTATCCCTCTCTTAAGTACCTATTTTGTTTAGTTCCTACAATACTTCAAGCAACAGTATTTGTTAGTTGGCAAAAACTGGCATTATACAGTTATTTTTAGCAAAAACTATTTCTGGCATCCTTACATTCATCTGTATTTTAAATTTTCTCAGATATTTTAAAAACCCCTTTTATAGTTAATTTTTAATTTTAATGACTCACCTGATTAAACTGTGGGGCCACCCAAATTGTTTAAAAATGTCTTCCGCTGAGGTTACCTATTGAATGTACATGCTAGATTCTTACTGTAATGTATTAGGATGGTGCCACCATGTTTCTAATGGAAAAAAAGCACCGCACCGTGATATTTCATTTTTTCATGGCTGGCAGGTCAAGAGGGTGGGAATTTTTAAAAACTTCAAATCCTATATCTCAGTCCAGGAATGAAGAGAAGCAAAAAGAAAAATGGGTATATTGATGTTTTTGCCAGAAAATCATTACTTCAGAAAAAAAAATGTTATAGTGACTAATGAATACTGCTGCTTTAACCTCACAGCGCTTCACTGAGTGGCATAACTGCACTACTGCACGTAGGAAGTGCTACTGCATAATTCCTGAAATCTCAAGACCTGGAAGTGCTCATCTTGGCTTACAGTACCTGTGTACCTACTGTACAGTTAAAAAAAAAAACAAAAAAATCCTGCCATCTTTCTGTTTGGATCCTGGTTACTCTGTCACACGTGAGTGAACCTTTTAAAAGAAGTATCTTACAAGCTCCTCTTGTAGTCTCTTTTCTACCATGATTTCCTTGCGTTATTTTTCTGCCTCTGGCCCCAAAGCTCTGCTAACTCCCGAACTGCTAATTTACAGAACTCCCTCAGTAATCTGATCTACCTCCCATCTTACTGAAACAGCTCCAAGTATTTCAGCCCCCTAAACTGAAATTAACCTTTGTGAAATGGTTTCCCTCCGCACAATTGCCTTACCTTTAAGCAACCAGTTTCAGTTGGAACTTAATCCAAGGCTATTTTACACACCCACAAAAGTACAGCTACGTAAGGACTTGCTGTAACAGCAGATCTTCAAGATGTGCTCTTGCAGCAGGCAATAAGCTTAAGGACTAAGCCACCAGGTGCAGAACCCCACGGAAACCTTCTAGCTAGCAGTCTTCAGCGGGGGACCACCCCCGATATCGGCTCTGCCCCATCAGCCAATAACATAAAAGGGGCAGTCCCCAGCCCAGTCTCAGTTCTCCCGACGGAGACCCAGAGTCTAGGATGGAAGGAGAACTGGGCAGGTTCTTGCCTAAATTTTAAACAGCAGAAAGAAAGCCAGGGGAGAAGGAGGGAGGGAAAGTAGCACTTGCTGCATGAGCTCCTCTCGAAGATCTACTGTTACAGTAAGTTCTTACATAACTGTACTATCTTACTTCGAGTGAGAGCTCTTGCAGCAGGCAATAACCTTAAGGACAGAGTCCCAAGCAATCAAGGAATAGGGAACAGGAAAGTCTGGGAGGAGGCTGAAAGGAACCAGCTAGAGGCTCAAGAATGTAGTCCTTGCAGAACTGCAAGGCCAAACCCAGCCCTGCGTCTGGAAGCTACGTCCAAGCTGTAATGCTTGGCGAAGGTGCAAACAGAGCTCCAGGTAGCCACTGCACAAACGTCTGCTGTGGAAACATTCCTCAAAGAGGCGAAAGAAGTTGCCACACCCCTGGTGGAGAGGCCTCTTATCAAACCTGGTAAGAGCTTATTGTACTTGTCGTAGCAAAAATGATACAGTTAACTAGCCACTTAGACAAGGTTTGGCTGGTAAATGGTGCACCCTGAGTCTTGGGAGAGAAAGAAACAAACAACTGATCTGTATTCCGGAAGGAAGCAGTGCAGCTTAGTTAAAAATGAAGTGTCCAATGGACGTCTACAGTATGCAACAGCGCTTCCCCAAAAATGAAGTGTCCGATAGATGTCTATAGTATGCAACAGCGCTTCCCCCTGTTAGAATACTTAGGGTAGTAAACAGGCAGGCGGATGTTTTGATTTAGGGTGAATTCCGACACCACCTTAGGCAAAAACTTAGGGTTTGTACGCAAGGCTACACTGTCCTTATGAAAAACTAAATAAAGCTCTTTACACATCAGAGCTTGAAACTCAAATTCTTTGAGCAGAAGTAACTGCTTCCAAAAATAATGCTTTCCATGACAGAAAGCATAGCTCGTGATCCGTGGCTTGTTCAAATAGGGGGAGCGTGAGCTTCTCCAACATAAAGAGGAGATCCCAAGGAGGGACAGGATCGTGGATGGGAGGCTTTAGGTGCAAAATGCCCCGCAAGAAAGTACGAGACCAAGTCTTACCCTCCACCAGTGCATGGTACAGCAGAAAGGTGCACCTTTATAGTGGAGTAGCTCTGGACCTGCTCAAAGAGAGAGGAGATACTCAGGCACAGAGTTCAGAGGGCAGAAAAAGGGATTAAGCTGGCGTGCAGCAGCCCACAGGCAAAACCTTTTACACTTCATGGCATAAGTGGATCTAGTAGAGGGTTTTCTGGCCGCCACTAGGACATCCGCTACCTTGGGGGGAAACCCCATATCTAGTCATAGCTAGGTCTGCAGGAGCCATGCGTTAAGATGCAGGGACTTGAGGTCCAGATGGACTAAGGTGCCCTGATCCTGAAAGAGAAAGTGCGAGCTTAGAGGCAGGGGAATTGGAGGTTCCACTGCCAGCTGCTGCAGTAGTGGGTACCAAATGTGCCGAGGCCAAAAGGGGCTACGAGAATCATCTCTGCCCCCTCCGCCTGTAACTTCAGAAGCATCCTCTGAAGAAAGGGAGGGAAGGTGTAGAGAAAACTCCCTGTCCAACAAAGGGACAATGTATCTTGCCAGAAAACTCCAGACTCTGGATATAACACGCAGAAACTGGGCAGTTTGGCATTGAGCGGGGAGGCAAAAAGGTCCAACTCTGGCTGGCCCCATCCGACGAATAGTCTGCTACTGAATGAAGGAGCCCCCACTCATGAGCCTTGGACAATGACCTGCTTTGGCTATCGGCCAAGATGTTTTGGATGCCTGGAACATGAACAGCAGTGAGCTCGAGGTGGTGTTTCAGTGCCCAATACCAGACCCTCATTGCCTCCTTGCAGAGGGGGGTAGGAGTGACTCCCCCCCGCTTGTGGATGTAAAAGACGATGGACATGTTGTCCATCTGAATGAGAAGAGGGCTTGGAGGTAAGTCTGCTTGAAATGCTCTGCAAGACATTCAGGACTGCTCACATCTCTAGAACGTTGATGTGGAGCGACTGCTCGTTTGGTGACCAGGTCTCCTGGGTTTGCCTGGTCTCTGGGTGAGTGCCCCAACCAAGACCCAAGGCGTTTGTGGTCAGAATCTGGTTTTGGGGGCTCCTGTCGGAAGAGGACCCCTGCCGATAGATTGAGTGGGTCCAACCACCAGGTTAGTGTCCTGCAGACTGGGTCGGAGACCAAGACCGGCTGATCTAGGTCGCCGAATCTCTGGTCCCATTGCACCCTCAGCGTCCACTGAGGGACCCTCATATGGAGGCGAGCAATGGGAACCGTAGGGATGGCTGCCACCATGTGACTGAGGAGTCTCAGATAGACTCGGGCCAGAGCATAAGGAGCCGAGGATACCAGTCAGGTCTGATCCTGAAGGAGATCCACCCTGTCTGGTGGAGGAAGACCATGCCCAGTACTGTGTCCAGGACTGCCCCTATAAACTGGAGTCTCTGGCTGGGCCACGGGGACGATTTTGGTATATTCAGGGTGATACCCAACTCTCAGACGAGTGTAAAGGTGACTCCAAGAGTGTGAACCAGCTGTTCCCACGTGGGAGCTGCCAGGAGCCAGTTGCCTAAGTAGGGAAAGACGTAATGGCCTCATTGATGCAGAGCTGCAGCCACCACCGCCAGGCGCATGATGAAGTCTCTGGGAGCAAAGGAAAAGTCGAATGGCAAGGCTCGAAACTGATAATGTTGGCCCTGGAAGAGGAAGCACAGGAACCTCCTGTGAGGCTGGAACACTAGGATGTGCACCTGGTACGTGTCCTGCATATCTAGAGAGCAAAGCCAGTCCCCCTGGTGCGGGGGGTGGAATCAGACCTGGCAGCATGACCATCCTGAACCTCTTGTACTCGATGAATTTGTTCAGGGAACCAAGAACCAGTATGGGCTGAAGGTCCCCAGCCTTTTTGGGAACTAGGAAAAAGTGGGAATAAAATCCCTTTCCGCTTTGAGCTGGGGGAAACTGGCTCTATAGCCCGCTTTTGTAGGAGAGCCTGAAGTTTTCCTTCAATCAGGGGGACATGAGGAGGGGGACAGTGGGAGAACAGTGGTGAAGTTTCTGGAGGGACTTGTTTGCACTCCAAAGTATGACCTCTCTCTGTGAGCTGTAGAACCCATAGAAACACAGAAATTGGTGGCAGATAAGGCCCACCTGGCCTATCTAGTCTACCCATAAGTCCTTGTACTGGATTACTGCTTCTGAACCACTCACTGCTGTACCTCTATGGTTCCCCTATGCTTGTCCCAAGCATGCTTGAATCCATCCACAGTGCTCGCTCCCACCACTTCCTGAGGCAGACCATTTCTTGCATCCACCACCCTCTCTGTGAAGAAGAATTTCCTCACATTCCCTCTTAATCTCCCAATTTCCAAGATCTTAATCTTCCAATTTCTTGTCATGCCCCCTCGTTCTTGTGCTCCTCCTGCATTGGAAAATGTTTCCCCCCGCATCTTGTTTACACCCTTAAGGCACTTGAATGTTTCTATTACGTCCCCTCTTTCCCTCCTCTCTTCCAGCGAGTACATATTGAGGTCCCTTAATCTCTCCTCATAAGTCTTGTGTTGCAAGCCCTGTATCATCTTAAGTTGCCCTTCGCTGGACCATCTCCAGCCTGTTAATGTCCTTACGAAGGTGCGGCCTCCAGAACTGCACACAGTACTCTATTTGAGGCCTGATCATGGTTTTATATAATGGCATCACTACCTCCTTCCTTCTGCTGGTGATACCCCTGCTTATGCATCCCAGCATGCCACTGGCCCTCCCAGCTGCCTCAGCACTCTGCTTTGACATTTTCAGGTCATCTGAAATAATACCCCCAGGACCCTTTCCTCCTTTGTGATTGTCAGAACCCCCGACCAGACCACAGGTCTATTGTTATTTTGCTCCAACCCTCGAGACAGAGGGAGAAGCGACCCCCAACTTCCCCTGCTGGAGGAGGGGAGGTCTGGCAAGGAGTCACTGTGATGCTTCGGGAGTAGGCAGAGGGGCGTGGAAGGACTTTGGGGCCCGAGAGGCAGAGTTTCCAGGAGTCTGGGAGGTGGCCTTTCTTTTGTAGCCTCCCCCCTGCTGAGGCTGGTTTTGGGGCTGCTGACCTGACGGCTTCTGAAGTGTCCACTTCTTAAAGGGTCTTTGGTCCCCCTTACATATTTTTTGGATGGACCAAATGGACTTTCTGGAGTCCTGGAGATGGGTGATCAGTTTCTCTGTCTCATCTCCAAAATGAACAGCGCCCCTGAAGGGGAGGTCCAAGATGCCCGACTGCAGATCCTGGGAGAATCCTGAGACTCTAAGCCAGGCATGATGCCTGAGGCAGATGCCCGAAGCTGCTGCTCTGGCCGCTGTATCGGCAGTGTCGTAGGACGCATGCAGAACATGGGCGCCTACATCTGACCACGATCTGAGGAGATCCAGGAGCTCAGATTTCTGTGCAGAGTCTGGAAGAGCCTGAGCTATCTCCATACCTTTGTCCCACAGGGTGTTCTGGTATTGTACCATGTGTGAGAAAGTTAAGGGACCTGATGGAACAAGTGGAGGATAAGTAAACCTTTTTGCTCATCTGGTAGATGTATCTGGACTCCTGGACAGGAGGCTGAGTACTCAGATGTTTGTGCTTCTTCGATCTATCGTGAGCAGCCGTAATCACCACAGAGTCTGCCACAGGGTATTCTGCCATGAAAGGCTCCTCCCTAGGGGCTCTATACAGCCCATCTGACTTCTTGGAGATGGTGGGGGTGGTGGATGGGCACTTCCAGGTCAACCTTGTAAGGTCCTGGAAGGTGTCTACCAAAGGAGGCACCACTAGAGGCTTGGGGTCCTTCTGCCTCAGGTACTTTGCCAATCTCCACCTCTCCGGATCCAGGTCCTTAGTCTCCCATCCGTTTGAGGCCTGGATATGCCTCATGACGTCCATAAATGTCGGGTCATCAGGAGGCGACCTGGGGATGTCATTATCCGGGGAGGAAGGGCAACCCCTAGGTTTAGGATGGTCCAAGCCTGAGGATGGAGAATTGCAGCTGAAGTCCGCTGAGGAGGAGGAGGACGAAGAGCTAGAGCGATGTTGGCTATGAGACCAGCGCCCGCTGTGAGACTATGAGACCAGCGACAGTGATGGCTGAATGAGCAGGAGTACTTGCTGTGATGCCACCCTTTGCGTGGGGGTCTTCCGCGGCAGTCGTCCGAGCTTGGGGTACAGTCCTTAGGAGCAGGAAACAAGACGATAAGGCTCCTGGTCCTTGCTGTGGTCCGGCTATGGCTCGGGCTCCATGTTCATGGGCTCCTTGTGGGGGAGCAAGTCTCTATTGACCCGGTTCCATCAGAAGGAGAAGAGTTCCTGGTTCTGGTCCTTGGAGAGTTGTGGACCAGACAGGCCAGCTGGCTACCAAGGAGCTGGCGTCAGCTTGCCTGGCATCGGAGCACCTGGCATCCAGGGGTCCAGCAGGGCTGGAGGCGAGACAGGGTGGTTAGAAGCCCCGTCTGGTGCAAGAGTACTTGGGAGCCTCCATTGGAGGGTGAGAAGACCACTTCGACTGGCGACAGAGAACGGGGCAGCGAGGAGGCGGGCAAAGCGCAGTCCGACATCCGGAATAGCGACCCTTAGCAGGCGGTTGCTTGTCAGAGCCTGGGCCGGGGAGGATGCAGCCATTGGCTTGGCTAGCCTTAGCGAAGGCATCGGAGTATGGGGGGGTGTCAAGTACTCGTACCAGCCAGACATCTGCCCTGATGACTGGGAGTCTTGTCCAAGGCCTTGGACGAGGCTGTCACCAGAACAGAGCAGGCAGGAGCTGAAGCATCATTGCCCGGTTTCTGGCCAGTTCAAGCCCTAAAGGTGGTGAGGGACCCTGCTGGTGTGGCCTTCACCTTGAGAGGTGTCAGGGTAGAGACTGAAGTCCCTGACCCTGATTTGCTCCTGCTTGACACCAGGATGACGGCAGGAGGCACTGCTCTGCCCAGAGGAGGCATGGGCAGAGAGGCAGGAATAGTCAGAGCCTCCGTGGGATGAAGAGCCAGACGAAGTCTTCTTGTGGAGCGGGGACCTGGAGCGGGAGCATCCCTGGGACTTTTCCTGGTCCTTAGACTTGTGTTTCCCCAGAGTCCTTCTGTTTCTTGTGTGGCTTCGAGGAGGAGGTGGAGACTGAAGAAGAAGAAGAAGGATTCTTCCCCGCTGGCAGAGTCTGCATGGTGGCAAGCTGCTGCTCAATGACATCGGGGGTGATCCACCGCTGAAGACTGCTAGCCAGAAGATTTCCGTTGGGACTGGCACCTGGTGGCTTAGTCCTTAAGGTTACTGCCTGCTGCAAGAGCTCTCACTCGAAGTAAGATCAGATTTTCCCTGATTCTTGGGACCTTAAATTAAAAAAAAAAATTGACTGGCCCCTTAGATTAAATAGACCCCTTTATCTAAGCTACTAAAAGTACAGTTATGCAAGAACTCACCGTAACAGCAGATCTTCGAGAGAGGCTCTTGCAGTAGGTAATAACCTTGAGGACCGCGTTCCAAGCAATGTGAATCAGAAGGAACTGAAACTCGGGAGGCAGGAAAGTTCTGCAGAAAAGCAGGGAAATTAGGAGAGAAGGCAGCTAGACCAAAGCCAGCCCTGCGCCTAGAGGCAACGTCCAGACTGTAATGCTTAGTGAAGGTGTGAACAGAGCTCCAAGTGACTGCCGCACAAATGGCAGCGGCTGAGAAGTTCTTGAAGCAAGCGGCAGAAGCAGCCATGCCTCTGGCAGAATGCCCCTTAACCTCCCTTGGGAGGGTTTTACCATACTTCTGGTAGCAGATAATACAGTTTGTCAATCATTTGGATAAACACTGTTTGGAAACTGCCGCACCCTCTCTCTTAGGTGCAAACAAAACAAAGTTGGTCCATCTTCCGGACAGACTTAGTTCGGTTAGTAGAATAACGCAAGATTCTTTGAACATCTAAGGTATATAGAATTGCCTCCCACTGATTGGAATGCTCAGGGTAAACACTGGGAGTTGAATAGACCGATTCAACGTGAACGCAGAAACTAACTTCGGTAAAAACTGAGGTTTGGTACACAAAGCCACTCAGTCTCTGTGAAAAATCAAATAAGGCTCCTTACACATCAGGGCCTGAAGCTCAGAAATCCTTCTAGCAGAAGTAACTGAAACTAAAGAGCACTTTCCACAATAAATAGCACATATCACAACTACCAGCCGGTTCAAAAGGAAAATTCAGATCCCAAGGTGGTGTGGGACTATGCACCGAGGGTTTACAGTGGAGGATCCCTTCCAGAAAGGTTTTGGAACCTCCAGCTGAGCCATAGTTTTGCCCTCCATTAAGGTGTGGTAGGCAGAAATAGCAGAAAGGTGAACCTTCAGAGAAGAGCCGCTCAGGCCCAGGTCAGAGAGGTGTAGTAAATACTCCATGACCTGAGGAACGGGGCACGAAAAGGGATCTCAACCCTTGGAAGTGGCCCAAATAGAGAAACGCTTCCATTGCATGGCATACATCATCCTTGTAGAAGACTTTCTGTCCTCTACAAGGACCTGAGACACTCTAGAGGAAACTCCATAATGTGAAGCAGCTATGTCATGAGGTGTCATGCATCAAGGTGAAGGGATTTCAGCCCTGGATGGACCATCGTGCCCCTCTCCAGAGTCAGGAGATCGTGGCAGAGGAGCAGAGGAACCAGAGGCTCCACTGCAAGCTGCTGAAGAAGCGTAAACCATATTTGGCGAGCCCAATGCGGGCCGATCAGGATCTTGTGAGCCCTCTCCACTTGAAGCTTGAGTGGCACTCTCTGCAGGACTGGAAAGGGAGGGAAGGCATACTAAAACCTCCCTGTCCAGCAAAGAGATAGCGCGTCTTGCCAAAAAACACCATGCCTGGGAGCGAGCAAGCAAAACCTGGATAGTTTTGCGTTGTATGGGGAGGCGAACAGATCCAGGTCTGGACGATCCATAGGTCAAATAAGACTTCGACCACTGCTTACTTGAGCTCCGATTCATGGGCTCTTACTCTGGTCTGGCTGAGACTGTCCGCTAGGACGTTCTGCATGCCCAGAACGTGAACCACAGGGAGGTGTATCCGATGCAGAATAGCCCAGTTCCGCAACTGCGTCGCTTCCCTGCAGAGGGCATATGAGCGAGTGCCCCCTTATTTGTTGGGGTACCAGACTACGCAGATATTGTCTGATTGAACTAATAGTGGGCCCTGGTGGAGCAAGTGCTGAAAGGCTTGAAGAGCATACATCACTGCCCTCATCTACAACACATTTAGGTGCAGAGAGCTCTGACAGAAACCACAGCCCTTGAGTCCTGTGGCTCCCTAGGTGAGCACCCCAACCCATCCCTGACGCATCTGTAGTCAGAGTCTGGGTGGGAGGAAGGGACCAGAAGGGAACCCCCTTGGTGAGGTTGCTGAGATCCTGCCAACATAGGAGATACTGTTGCATCGAACTGGAGACCATGATCATGTGGGTCTAGGTCATCCGCCCTCTGATCCCACTGTGCTCTGAGCATCCACTGCAAAAATTTGCATGTGGAGCCTAACTAGAGAGAGTGGGGATGGCTGCTGCCATAAGGCCAACAAGTCAAAGAACTGACCTGGCCAGAACCCACCTGCTGGAGGCTACTAAATGAGCCTGTTTCTGCAAGGTTTCTGCCCTGTCCAAAGGAAGGAAGGCCATACCCTGGGATGTGTCCAACACCGCTTCAATAAACTGGAGGCATTGAGAAGGGGCAAGTTGGGACCTGGCATAACTGACAGCAATCCTAACTTACACAAAAAGCCAGGGTAGCGGAAAGGGAAAGTTCCAGCTACTCCCTCAACGGGGCTGACAGAAGGCAGTCATCGAGGTAGGGAGAACACGCAATGGCCCTGGCGTCTCAGGGCCACCGCTTCTACAGCAAGGCACTTGGCAAAAACCCGGGGTGCCAAAGGCAGCCCACAGGGGAGGGCACTGAACTGGTAATGTTCCCCCTGAAAGGAGAATCTGAGGTAGCGGCGATGGGCCTGAAAGACTGGGATGTGCAGGTAGGCATCCAACATATCCAGGGCACAGAGCCACTGTCCCTTGTGCAGGAGGGGCAGCAGACCTGGGAGAGTCAACTTTTGAAACCGTTTGTAGTCTATGTACAGGTTTAGCATGCCGCGGTCCAAGATGGGATGCAAATCTCCCGTCTTTATGGGAACCAGAAAGAAGTGGCAGGAATATCCCTTTCCTTCCTGGTTTGGTGGAACGGACTTCAATTTCCTCCTTTCTGCAGAAGAGCCTAGATTTCTTCCCTTATGAGGGGAACGTGCACCTTAGGATAATGAGATACCCCTGGTAGTTTCTCTGGGGGTCTCTAGAAACTCCAGAGTGTGGCCTTGTCTTATCAACTGAAGGACTCACGAGTCTGTGGTGGTTGCCTCCCACCCTATCAGGTGACTGGTGAATCTTCCGTCCACCAGCTCCCCGATGGAAGAGGAGGAGAGGGGGCGGGTTGCAAGTCAAGAGACGGATGGATGGGAAGAGCTGCCCCTGAGGCTCTCTAGGTTTTGGCTAGAGGGGTGGCTGTTGCTGAAGGGGCCCGATGTTTCGTTTGATGTCTGGCCGTCTGCTGTTGCCTCGTCTGCCGCTTGGTCTGGTGACAATAAGACATCTTGGCCTTAGATCTAGGATGGTACATGGTGTGAACTGACCTCAAGGTCTTGCCCTTGTTGTGGAGGCTGGTAATAATATCCTGGGCATCACCCCCTAACAGGACAGAACCCCACACCCACACCGTCTGCTTTGCTCTCTGAACCTGCCCACTTATATTTATTCTCTTTGTTCTGACGTGACCAGCCTACTTCTCCAGCCTTTAAAAATCCTGTTTTTCTATTTTATGTCAGGGATCCAGCATGCCTTGACCAGGCCACGGACCCCTCAATTTCTGGAACCTAAACAGTTTTTCAGAAATCCTCTGTACTGCAAGGTACTAGCCCTGATTTTTGGATTTGGTACCAGTGGAAGCTGATTTCCAAGTGGCCCCACTATCTCCTACTGAACACACCTCTAACTACTGTATCTCCCTCTGTGTCTCTAGTTGAATTTATGTGCTAGGGTTTAATAATTTGTTTACTTTTTCATTAGCAGATTATATCTTCTCACCACTAGAGGGCTATATCTCTATCTCTTTATCTAGTACGTAAGCCATGTGGGCTCTCTCTGCCTTTCTCTCACTTCTCCTCCTCCTTGCCCTGGCCCTCCTCTTCTCTCTCCCTGGTCCTAGCCACCCCCACCCCCACCACCTCTACCTGGTTTCCACTGCTAGTCCAAGGGAACTCTCCACTTCCACTCGAGTCTTGTGGTTGGCGACTCGATTGGATATTCCTGGTTACTTAACCCGACCACTACTCTCAATAAGTGTGGCCACCTCTCTACACTGTACCACCTTGCAGTCCATATGGGACACCGCCTGGAACCTTGCAACTTCTACTCAAGGAAACAATCAAAACTATCTCTCAAAGAGTTGTGACTCTGCTCCTTAAAACTCCTACTCCTCCTCCTTCTCATCTCAGGCAGCGTCCATCCCAATCCTGGCCCTAGAAGCTCAGGCCACGCACAAACTCCAGGTGCCCTTATCCTTACAACTATTAATATCTGCAGCCTACTACCAAAGCTGGATGCACTCCAAGCCTTCATATGCCAACACAACCCTGACATCCTTGCAGTGGTGGAAACTTGGCTGACACCTAAAGTTCCTGACTCAGCAGTAACAATACAGGGCTACAATGTCCACAGACTGGACCGGATATCCAAAAAAGGCGGTGGTTGCGCAATCTATGTCAAAGACTCCCTGTCTTGGCACCCTGTAGCAACTCCATCACTTTCTGCCTCAGCCAGATTCTGCCAATAAAAATCATTCTAGGTCCCAACCATAAAGCCCTGACTATTGTCTCCCGTATACATCCCTTGCCAGGGACCCTAAACATGGATTCAATGACATCCGAAACTTTATCAACTCTCATCCTTCCGGCTGAACTTATTCTACTAGGGATTTCAATAAACTGGTTAGCATCGAGTGCCAGTGCCTATAAAGACTCCATCTCAGCTGCTAACCTTGCGCAAATGGTAAACTCCCTACTAGGATTAACTACAAGACTGGCACCAGTACCCTCTTGATTGGGTCCTCACCACTCACCCCACAAGGATTTCTTGTACGACCATTCTCCCAGACTCACTCAGTGACCACTCCCAGTCATGTGTGCATGGTCTAACAAATTCCTTAAGCCCCTCCCAAAATATCACTAGCAGAGTCCTTCCTCGCTGAAAACTTCCACATCTCAAACAACACCTGCTTCTACAAGACTGGCTACCCATCTATGAAGCAACAGATGTTTACTTGGCTCTTGATCACTTCATCTCAATTTCAACAAAAGCTCATACCTTTGCCCCTGCCAAAAGGCGAAAACAAAAATCTCTCTCCCCAACCCATGGGTCACCGCGGCTCCTTCTCTCACAGCTGAAACTAAGGATCACTCTGGGCAGTTGCCAGGGCCACTGGCAAACAACTGGACATCCAAATTACAAACAAGCACTAAATGCCTGCACAAAAGCCATACGGCTAATGAAATCCACCTATTACAAAGACGCCTCACCAATACATGGGGAAATGGTCTTGCTTTCTGGGACAATATCAGGATGTCACAGGAAGCAGCCAAAAACCTCTCTAGCCATGTTAATGGTTGATGGATCCTCAACCCTTGACCCCAAGGTGATCGCAAACATCTTTAACACGGCTTTTTCAGACCTTAGTGCTGTTCTACCCCATGACTTTTTCGAAAACAGGGCCTACTCCCCAAACACCTCAGCCCCTCAATCTAACCATCCCCTCTTCTACTTCAGGAAGGTAAGGCTGAATGAAGCTCGCCGCTATATTACTGCAGATATCTCTAAATCTAGATCTAGTAGCGACACCCTGGACCTTAAGCTTCTGTTACTCACCCTCGATGAGGTAATTCATCCATTAACAAAAATCCTAAACCTCTCTCTCAGCTGTGGAAAATTCCCAGACCTTTGGAAAACAGCCACCGTGACACCCGTCCATAAAAGTGGGGACAAGACGATTCACTCAAATTATCGCCCTATCTCCATACTGCCCCCACTCTCTAAGGCACTTGAGCACATCGTGGCTGATCAACTTACCGACCACTTGGATAAATACAATATACCTTGTCCACAACAACAGGGCTTCCGGAAAGGTCACAGCACCACCACAGCCCTTCTTGAGTTCACTGGAGCTTTGCACAAATCCCTTGACAACGGCCTTCTCACAGGGGCCATTTTCGTCGACCTCTCCAAGCCCTTCGATACAGTACACCATGGACTACTAATACACCAACTACTGAATGCCAGGCTATCATCTGACTCTTCTCTCTGGTTTAAAAGCTACTTAGAAAACCGATCACAAAGAGTAAAAATTGCGGACGCTCTTTCTAACACCCTGCCTGTTCACTCGGGTGTCCCACAGGGATCCATACTGGGACCCCTCCTTTTTAGCCTTTTCTTAAACTCCCTCCCTTACCACTGCTCTGAGCAGATCATACTATATGCCGATGATGCTGTTGTATTCTCCACTCACAAAGATCCTGCAACTCTTCAACACAACCTTCAACTTGGTTTCAGTTCTGTAGAGACATGGTTTCTTAATCATAAACTGGTCCTCAATGACAAGAAAACCAAACCTATGCTCTTCTGGAGCTCTCATAACCCACTCAAGCTTACACCACTTGGCTATCTCCACCACCCAGGGCAACACTCTAGATCAGGTGGTGTCCTTCAAATACTTAGGATTCAGCTTGACCCTAATCTCTCCTATGGACTTCATGTAGATAATGTAGCTAGAGCTGCTAATACACGGCTTGGTCTCCTCTACAAACACAGACCACACCTCACGCCAGAAGCTTTGAAGGTTGTAGTCCTGAGCTCTGTGATCTCTGTAATAGACTATGGTCTCATCATTTATGGCTCGGCCACAACCACAACCCTTAGACGCCTCTCAACTGCCTTAAATAAAGCATGTCGGCTCACCACTGGTGCTCACCGTCTCACCCACACATGTGACCTGAAAACTCAGACCAGCTGGCTCCAACTATCAAACTGCATAAAGTTTCTCACCTGCTCCATGGTCAAAAAAATCTACCTTGGCCTTGCACCTTCTGGGGTCTCAACTCTGTTACAACACCGAATTAACAAATGGTGCCTTAGGAGAGCCACGCTACAGCTACTGAAAGTCCCCCACTGTCACACTTCACAGGGACAACGCTCTTTTGTTTATCGAGCACCACTCTGGTTCAATGGCCTCAGCCCAACCATCTCCTCTGCCTCAACTATTGGTATGTTTAAAACTAGGCTCCGGGACTATCTCACTACCAACAGCTCCTGTGACTGTCCAACTTAACCTTGTTTCTTCACTTCCCTTTCTGCTCTAGTTGTCACCCCCCTCCTCACTGGATTCTACCCTCACATCTTGGTATACCCAATGCTGCACTTTTCACCCTCTTGCCACCCTTCCTACATTCCTTCCCCCCCCCATCCTCTTCCCTCTCCCTATGACTCTGGCACTGTTGTCTATTTTCTCTGACAAATGCCGCTGGCTGCCTTTTTTACAATGCTACCCTTGAACTGTATTAATCTGTACTCTGTTTGCAATGTCCACATTGTTGTAATGTCTGTCTTGATGTTCCCCATAATTTGTATTTCTCTGACGTGGAACCTTTGTAAAAGAGCCATGGCTCAAAGGTATTTGTAATCCTAGACTTGATAAATAAATAAAAATAAAAATAAATAAAACCCCTGAAGCGGTTGTCCTGGAGAGCCGCCTGGACATCACATGCCAAGCCTGAGACCCTTGGCCAGGAAAATCTCCTGAGACATACTGCCGTAGCAGTGCCCCTGGCTGATGAGTCCACTGCATCGTAGATTGCCCTCAGAGAGTGGTAACAGGCAACTTTGGCCAACCTAATGGTGTCTGCCAATACTGTCTTGGATTCAGAGTCCGGCATGGCCTCAATGATAGGCTCCAACTGGCTGAACAGCAACTTTTAGTACACCAGCATGTGTGCCACATAGTTAAGTGCATGCATGGCTAGAGTGGAGGAAGAATAAAACTTTCTCCCAAACTGATCCAGCTGCCTCACCTCCTTGTCAGGAGGGGAGGTGCTCATACGCTTGGGCTTGGAGGACCTATCGTGGGCCACTGTGATGACTACAGAGTCGGCTTTAGGATGGACACTTAGGTGATCCTTACCCTCTGGGGTTCTATCAGCCTTCTTCGCTACAGTCGGAATGGAAGAAGGCATCATGCATATAGTGGAGGCCAAATCCTCATGAAGCTCCACCACGGGGGTGTTATGACAGGTGCTGTCTCCTGGATGTCCAGGTGGTCAGCAAGCCGCTGACACTTGGGATCCTGCGCATCTGTCTTCCAGTCGTAGACCTCCGCAATCTTTTTCAGGAGGTCCGTGAATGAAGGGTCCTCCGGGGGTGATTTGGGGATTCCTTGACTTGGTCTCCTCGGGGTCTCACACCCTAACGCTGCAGAGAAAGACCCAGATTTGGAGTCCGAAGAAGTCTGACAACTGGCATATCAACCTTGGCTGCACGGGCACTGGAGACCCCGGAGCCTGACTTATCAGCCTGGACTGGGTGTTCATCGGATGGCCAGACGAGCTGCTTATCGGCCCCGCCAGCCTGCTGAGACCCGGTGATGGAGATGGGCCTAAGGGTGGCGGTAGTCTCGGACTCTGCCAAGGCGCCCACGACCACCATGACCAGTGGCGGTGGAAGGACCAAGGGCTGCCCCTGGGAAGGTGGGGCAGACTTGGTTGCAGTGGCGGTCTTCCTGGAGGAAGATGGCCACAGTTCACCCAAGGGCAGTCGTGGGTGAGAGGGTGACCGATCCTGGTCCCGGTGCTTCTCTTTGTCACTCTTCTTCTTGTGTTTGTGGGAGTCGGTGGGTGAGGAAGAAGCACTCAACTTTTGCAGCTCTTTTTCCATAGATGCCATCTTCTTCTTTAGGAGATAGGCTTCGAGGGCCTGCTGGTGGCACTTCTGTGTGGCTTGGTTGAATCCTCAGCAGGCCTCACAGTCCTTGGTGCTATGCTCTGGACCCAACCAGAAGAGGCAAAGAGGATGGGAGTCCATGGGCAGGAGCTGCGTGCTGCAAGAACTGCGCTTGTTTTTATGTGACTCTGTGGATGATGGAGAAGACATGCAAAAAACGTGAGAATTAACTATAAAGCAAAGAAAAACAGATACTCATCTGAGAAATGGCAGTCGAACTGCAGCGATGATCTCCGCGAGGTTGGACGTGCACAGGTCGACATCGGGAAAGAACTGGAAGGTGGGCATGGGGACCCCCGTCAGACATTGCTAGCTGAAGTTTCCATGTGGTCCTGACGCCAGGGGGCTCAGTCCTCACGGTTATTACTTACTGCAAAAGCCCTCTCGAAGTAAGATCATAAATTACTCACCTGTAACTGCTAACAGTGGTATACAATTCACATTCACACAATGGTAGTCTTCCTGGAGATTGCGGAGTCACCTGAATGTCTTCAAGCTAGGCTCCTCTCAGCCACGGGTAATATATCCCCTGGCTGCACCAAATAATGTAAGATCTTTGCGTACCGGGAGCAGGTATCTATCTGAGTGCCACATTGCTAGGGGAGTTTGGGTGAGTGGTGTGGAGGTGAAGTGTATACCAATCTTAGAACTCGAGTGGGTGGTGTGGAGTGAACTGTATATTTGTCTTAGAACTATGGTTACAGGTGAATCGCCTGTACTTCTAAAAGTACAGTTACGTAAGAACTTACCGTAACAGCAGATCTTCAAGAACAGCTCTTGCAGCAGGTTATACCATTAGGACTGAAGCCGGTAGGTGCCAGGACCCCACTGGAAATTTTCTAGCTAGTAGTATACAGCGGGACCACCTCCGACATTGGTCCCGCCCGACGGGCCAGGCGAGGACAGCTAACAAGGAGGTGGTCCCCCAGAATCCCCAGTTCTCCCGCCGGAGACTCCCGGCCGATGAATGACATTAGAAGAGGAGGCTGAGGATCTGTCATCAAATGGCAAACAGAAAAGAGGCTGTGAACTCCTTATCCTAGGAGAAAGATGTTGGAACCAGAATCTACCTCCAGCGGGGATGGTGGGAGGGGAAAGTACTTGCTGCAAGAGCTGTTCTCGAAGATCTACTGTTATGGCAAGTTCTTACGTAACTGTACTACCTTACTTCGAGAAACAGCTCTTGCAGCAGGTTACACCATTAGGACTGATTCCCAAGCAATCCTGGAAATCACACACCATCGGGAGGAGGGAAGGTAGAAATCCTCGAATGACGTTGAGCCTAGGACAGAAGTCCTTGAAGGACTGCTAGACCAAAACCTGCTCTTCGCCTCGATGCAATATCCAGGCTGTAGTGCCTGATGAAAGTGTGGACGGAGCTCCAAGTAGCTGCAGCACAAATAGCTGAGATGAATACGTTCTTTAAAGCTGCAAAAGAGGTAGCCACCCCTCTGGTGGAATGACCCTTAACCGTGCCCGGTAGGGGTTTGTTGCGCTTCTGGTAACAGAATGTAATACACTGAATGAGCCACCTGGACAATGACTGTTTCGAAACAGGAGCTACCATCATCCTGTGGGCAAAGGAGACAAAAAGCTGGTCCGATTTTCGGTGGTGTTTGGTTCTGGTCAGGTAGTATCTGAGACACCTATGCACATCTAAACTGTGCAGAAGGGCTTCTCCTCAATTACAGTACTTGGGGAAATATACTGGTAAATCGATATCCTGATTAAGGGTGAGTGCTGAGAACACCTCTGGCAGAAATTTAGGATTAGTCCGTAGGGATACCCTGTCTTGGTGGAAAACCAAATAAGGTTCTTTGCACATAAATGCATGTAGTTCAGAAATTCTTCTGGCTGAGGTAACGGCAACTAAAAACAGCGTCTTCCAAGAGAGAAAACGTAGCTCGCAATCCGCGGCTGGTTCAAAGGGTGGCAGCGTAAGCTGCTCCAGGACAAAGGGTAAATCCCATGGTGGAATCGGATCCTTAATCAGGGGCCTAAGGGGGAGGACACCCCTGAGGAAGGCACGTGTCGTGTCCAATTGAGCTATAGTGCGATGGCCTATAGGGATGTGATAGGCTGAAATGGCACACAGCTGTACCTTGATCGAGGAGTAAGCCAAGCCTGACTGGAAAAGGGACAGCAGGTAGTCTAATACTAACTTCTCTGGACAGTCCAAAGGCGACAAGCCGCGTGCTTGAACCCATACACAAAACCTGCACCACTTCATGGCGTAGGTCGCATGGGTAGCTGGTTTCCTGGCAGCAGCAAGAATGTCTGCTACCTCTTGCGAGACCCCGTGTCGCATCATGGCTATGTCTCTAGGAGCCAAACATGTAGGCTCAGGGAACGTAGGTCCGGATGGACCAAGGAACCAGCCTCCTGAGACAGCAAATGGGAGCTGATTGGCAACAGCACTGGAGGTTCCCGGGACAGCTGATGCAAGAGGGGGAACCAGATCTGTCTGGGCCAAAAGGGCGCGATCAGTATCAGTGTTGCTTGCTCTCTGCGAAGTTTCAGAAGAACCTTCTGGATCAACGGAAAAGGTGGAAGGCATAGAGGAATCTGCCCGCTCAGGAGAGGGACAACACGTCTCGTCAAAAAACACCAGGCCCTGGATCTAGCGAGCAAAAATTGGGCAGTTTTGCATTGGATGGGGATGTGAAAAGGTCTAGTTCTGGGGTACCCCTTCTGCAAAACAGATCCTCTGCTACCTCCTGAAGTAGTTCCCATTCGTGGACTCTGGCCTGAGAGCGGCTCAGGCTGTCTGCGATGACGCTGTCCACTCCCGGAACATGAATGGCAATGAGGTTTGCGCTGTGTTGTAAGACCCAATCCCACACTCTCATGGCCTCCCTGCAAAGTGGGTAGGAATGGGTGCCTCCTTGTTTGTTGAGGTAATACATCACCGCGGAATTGTCTGTTTGTAACAGAAGTGTACTCGGTGGGATCTCCGACTGGAAGGCCTGCAGAGCGTAAAGAACTGCCCTCATTTCCAGGATATTTATGTGGAGATGAGTCTCTTGGTCTGTCCACAGGCCCTGAGACTGGACACCGTCAAGGTGTGCTCCCCAACCAAGCCCTGAGGCATCTGTGGAGAGTGTCACAGTCGGGGACGGCGCAATGAAGGGGACTCCTGCCAAGAGATTCCTTGAATCTAGCCACCATTGCCAACCTCAGATTACGGCCTTCGTGATCCGGATTGGATGCTGCAGATGGTCTTGCTTTTGGTCCCACTGGACCCTTAACATCCATTACGTTGTCCACATGTGGAGACAGGCTAGCGGGACTGTTGCAATGGCTGCAGCCATGTGTCCGAGCAGGCAAAGGACCAGTCTGGCAGGAACGGTCTTCTTCGCCGAAATGTCCCTGATGAGGGATCTGATGTGTTCCGCTCTGTCCGGGGGGAGGAAAGCTTTCCCTTGGACAGTGTCCAGAACTGCAGAGTCTGTGATAGAACCAGGCGCGACTTCTTGTGATTGATGATGATGCCTGTCTTGAACAGAGACTGAGTGCAGTGAATGGCAGACATCAGGGCCTCCCGGGAGGGCGCCATGAGAAGCCAATCACCCAGGTAGGGGAACACGTAGTGGCCTTGTCTTCTCAGAGATGCGGCTATGAACGCCATGCACTTCGTGAACACCAGAGGTGCCGATGACAGCCCGAAGGGGAGAGCCCGGAACTGACAGTGGCGACTTGAAAGTCAAAGCACAGAAACTTCCTGTGCGCCTGAGCAATAGGTATATGCAGGTAGGCATCTTGCATGTCTAGGGATGCTAGGAAAGTGTCCTGCTTGAGCATGGGAATCAGACCTGGGAGGGTCACCATGTGGAAGCGTTTGTAGAGGACAGAGTCATTGAGGTCCAGTATCGGACGGAGGTCCCCTGTCTTCTTTGAACCCAGAAAGAAGTGAGAATATCCTAGGCCCCTCTGGTTCCGTGGTACGTGCTCTATGGCTTCTTTTTCCAAAAGCGCAAGCACCTCCTGCTGAATGAGCAGGGCATGCTGACCCGAGTAACGGGAGAGCAGGGGAGGTCTTGCCGGTGGGTGGTCGAGAAATTCTATGAAATGGCCTTTCTTGACCAATTGAAGAACTCACCTGTCGGTGGTGATCGACTGCCACCCTAAAAAGTGGTGAGCGATGTGACCCCTGACCTTTTGTGCCCATTAATCCAGAGGAGGGGCGGGGGCTGGGAAGGAGTCATGCTGTGGCAGCATTGGTCCCTGCGGGCTGGGCCGGTTTTGTGTAACGTTGGCCTCTGCTTGGGGATGACTTAGCCTGGGCTTTACGCTGAAAAGTGCCCCTTTGCTGCTGGCCAGAATGTGGCTGCTGCCTTTGTTGTCAACTGCGAAAGCGGCTCTGGTTCCTACGAAAGGAACTAGGCCTGGATCTGTACATGGCCTGTACAGATCGGACTGCCTTCCCTGCATCCTGGAGTTTGGTGATGACCTTCTCCGAGGACTCACCAAAGAGTACCTCGCCGTTGTACGGGACGTCTAGAATATTCTTCTGTACGTCCGGGGTGAAGCCGGAGACACGGGGCCAGGAGTGTCACCGGAGACAAACGCCTGAAGCTGCAGCTCTGACAGAAGAGTCCACAGAATCATATACGGCTCTAAGCACTTGGGTCCCCACATCTGACCCTGTGCGGAGAAGACTGAGGAGCTCCGCCTTTTGATCACCATCGGGAAGCTTATCGATCAGGTCCTGGCCCTGTTCCCACAGGGCGTTCTGAAACTGTACCATGTGGGTAAGGTAGTTCAGAAACCTGATGGTGCATGTAGCAGCTGCGTACGTGCGCCTCCCCAGGGCATCCAATTGCTTGGATTTCTGGTCCGGTGGCTGAGTGCTCATGTGTTGGGGTCTTTGAGACCGGTCATGCGAGGCCGTGATGAGCAGGGAGTCTGCCAGAGGTTGTTTCGCTAAGTACCGGTCGTCTCTCGGAGCCTTGTACAGGCGGTCAGCCTTCTTCGGCACTGCGGGAGTGGAGTGCGGATGCTTCCACGCAGCCTTGGTGACGTCCGCAAAAGTGTCCACCAAGGGCGGTACTACCACAGGCTTTGGGTCTTTCTGCCAAAGATAGCGGGCAAGGCGTTGTCGTTCGGGGTCGAGGTCTTCAGCATCTCACCCCATGTTGTCCTGGATGTGCCTCATGATCTCAGTGAAAGAGGGATCATCCGGAGGAGACCTGGGGAGGTCATGTGGGTCAGGAGAGGAGATACTGAGTGGAGAAGGAGATCTGGAGTAGTCCGAGGTGTCCAATCTAGAGTCCTCCCCCAACGGAGTATACTGACGCCATCTGGGTCACTTAGGGCTGGGAGACCCTGATGGAGATCTGGAGGGAGGCCTTCTCCTGTCTTTAGATCTGCCCCTAGGAGGTGGAGTCTGTTCCTTGGGGGTTGGTGGTCGTCCTGCTGGCCCCTTAGGTGGAGGAGGGGGTGTAGGCGGGGAAGGAGTAGGAGGTTTAACAGGGACCACATCCTTTCGGATGGTGTCCCACCAAAAAGTAAAGGGTTGGTGGTCGTCCTGCTGGCCCCTTAGGTGGAGGAGGGGGTGTAGGCGGGGAAGGAGTAGGAGGTTTAACAGGGACCACATCCTTTCGGATGGTGTCCCACCAAAAAGTAGAGTTCCTTTACTTCTTCAATATTCATGCCCGACGACGGGACTGGCACCGGTGGTCTGTTGCCGGGGTCGGGCGTCGGGTCCCCGGGTGTCTCCTGGTTCGGGGAAGGTTCCCGTGGGAGCCTGGCATCCTCTGTGTCGCCTGCCTGGTCTTCAGGCAGTGGGGTGTCCTCCTCAGTCGATTCCCTGTGACCGTCATCCGCTGGTGGGGGTGTGTGCAGTCTTCCGCTCCGGAGAGTGCGATGCAGACATCATCTCCTGGCTGACTCCTTTGGATCCGGCGAACGCCCGGCTGGCGTCTGGCTGGTGTCGTCGGTTCCTGTGAGCGCCTGGCCGACTTCGGATGCTTAGCCGACGTCGGGTGTTTAGCCGACATCAGGTCCGACGCCCTTTTCAGAGACGTCAGGTCCTTGGTCTTTCTGGGAGTTGGATCAGGACCTCTGGGCGGTTGAGAGACCGACCTGGAGTCGGTGTCCCAACGTCGGGTGGAAGAAGAGGATTTAAGGCACTCAGAAAACTTGGAAGAGGCCTTGGATGGAGTGGAGGAAGCTGAGGGCCTCGAAGTCTTAATCGGCTGGAGCGAAGAAGGGCCGCCTGAAGTCCGGACCTTAACCGGGGGCTGTGACCGAGCCCTGGAGGGAGAGTGGTCCGATCTGGAGCCTGAGCTGCGGTAGTCCGAGGCCAGAGTCAGGGATCTGGACCTCACCTTCTCCCGGTGCTTGTCCCGGTGCTTATGGGCCTTCGAAGATTCTCCCCTTGAGGAAGGTTCTTGGTCCATCCTTTTTAATTTCTCTTCTAGGAGATACACCTGTAGTGCCTTCTGACGGCGGATCCTGGTGCGGCTATTGAATCCTTGGTAAAAGGTGCAGGCCTTGGTATCGTGTTCCGGGCCTAGGCAACGCAAACAGGAAGAGTGAGGATCCTTGAAAGGGATCTGTTTTCCGCAGGCACACTTGGAAAGGTGACCCTCAAGCGAAGGAGTTGGAGAGGACATCAGTTGGCAAAAATACACAGAAAGTTCTGTAGTCGTTGTACGCTAGGTAGAAACAGAGAGGCCGATGCTGGTGAGCTGACGGCTGGAAAAGAACTGGGGATTCTGGGGGAACGCCTCCTTTTGTACTACGCCTGACGTTGGGAGCGGGACCGACGTCGGAGGTGGTTCCCGCTGTATACTGCTAACTAGAAAATTTCCGTGGGGTCCTGGCACCTGCTGGCTTCAGTCCTAATGATGTAACCTGCTGCAAGAGCTGTTTCTCGAAGTAAGATGGTGGGGATACAGTGCACTATCTACACAATGGCAGAGAAAGAAAAGACAAGGTGTGCTCCCCTGTTTGTTGAACAAAGACTGGAGGACTGTGAACCCAAAAGCAGCATCCCGATGGCTCATTATATTGATGCTGTGATGGGAGATGAAGCTCTGCACTTTAGACCAGGCTGCAGCCCTGAATACTTCTGCAATAGGGATATCCTTGGAAGCAGTCACCAAGGCAGTGGTAGGTCTAGTGGAATGTGTCCTGGGCCCCTTGTGCGACTCCCTACCAGCCAACCAAAAGCAGAGGTTGATGCAGGATGACAGCCACCTGGCAATCGTCTGCTTAGTTGCTTTTCTGCCAGATGTGACTTTAGCTTAGATAAACTGCTGATAAGCCTCTCTCTGAACGTCAGCCGTGCGCGCCTTAAACGCCAACGCCTTCTGCAGGTCCAAGGAATTGAGCCTGTGATCAGTATCCAAGGTTGGATTGGTGAAATACACCAGGAGGTTAATCACCTGGTTAAGGTGAATCTCTGAAACGACCTGAGGAAGGAACTTTGGGATGGGGCAAAGGTCCACCTTGTCCCTATGGAAGACCAAGAAAGGAGGCTTCAGACTGACGTGATGGCCAACAGTAAGATCTTCCATGAAAAGTCCGACATCTCACACTTGTATATTGGCTTAAATGGCTTGCCTATGACTATTACCAGTATCAGTACCAGTAGTAGGTTTCATGGAGGCAGTGATTCGCGGACTGAAGGGGACAGAGGATCCAAGCTTTTCAAAAAGCACCCTACCACCTAATCTAGGGCAACCGTCAGCATACCAGCCTGTGCCCAATATACAGAGATGGCTGCCAGGTGAACCGTAAAGGTTGTCGCTCACAGTCCTGATTGAGACAGGGACCAAAGGTAGTCAAGGATGCTTGTTACTGGGCAGGTAGTGAGATCAAGCTACTTACCTGGCATCAGATTGTGAACCTCTTCCACTTATATGCATAGCATTTGCAAGTCTACTCCTTTCAGAAGGTCTCCATGACATGGAGGATGTTTTCGGAAGAGCCCAACGTAACTCTAGCTGATCAGGAACCAGGCTGAGAGCTGCAGGAACTGAAGGTCCTGGTGCAGGATCATGCCCTGATGTCTAGTCAGCAGGTCGAGTGGAGAGGTAACTGCCATGGTTGTCTGCTGCTGAGGTGGAGAGGATTTGGATACCTGAACTGTCTTGGCTAGTCTGGTGCTCTCAGGATCATGCATCCTTGACCTTCCAGGCCTTAATCAATACCTTGTGAACCAAGGGAAGGCTTACAGAAGACCTGGAGTCAAGTGTCAGTGTATACAATGTCCCAGACTGAGAGAGGTGGGCACAGAATAGACTCAAGTTTTCTGTTTGCCCACCAAATCCACTAGAGGGGTGCCCCACTGGGAGAACAGGTGGTCGACCACCGCCTGGTTCAGGGACCACTCGTGTAACATCTCTCCGACCCAGTTGGGAGCATCTGCCAGCTGGCTGCTTTCTCCTGTGACATGATCGCCAGGAAAACTACCTGTAGGTTGAGCATGTACGTCCAGCTGCGGAGAGCCTCTGGACACAAGGGACAGGAGTACATCTGGCCCTACCTGTTCAGGTAGAAGATAGTGGTCGTATTGTTCGCCAGGACCTAGACGACCTCACTCTGAATCAATGGAATGAATTCCATTGGAGTCAGATGCACTACATGTAGCTCCACCAGGCTGATGTGGTATCAAATCTCCCAGGGAGAACAGAACCCATTGGGCCTGTGGTATCCTAGGTGAGCTCCCACCCCACCAGATGCGTGTCTGCTGTGAGAGTGATGGACAGTTCCAGGCAGACGAACAGGATTCCCTCCTCCAGGTACTATAGGGAAAGCCACTAGTGGATGGCGTCCTGCATCGGCTGGGACATCAAGACTGGCTGGTCCAGGTGACCTAAGGTGATGAGACCAGTGCCAGTCAAACTCCCACTGCAGGGGGTACATCCCAAGCGTGCCCACTGGACCACACTGGTAGAAGCCCCCATCAGCCCCAGCAGCGCAGGAAGTCCCGGGCACCCAACCTGAAGTGACTGGGAAAGAAGGTAAGATCCACTGCTCCATTTGCCAGGAGTCAAGTTTTGCCCTGATGAACATGATCACCTGTGAGGGGACCAGTTCTGACCAGACCGGGTTGACCAGAAGACCCAAGTCTTGGTAGGTCTGGAGGGAGAGATAACTGGACCACTCCACAGTCTCCCTGGACGGCCTAGCTATCAACCAGTCATCCTGGTAGCGAAATACCCTGATGTCCCTGCACTGCAGGAAGACCACTATAGTTGCCATGAACTTAGTGAAGCCCCTCAGCATGGACAAGACACTAAAGGCATGACCTGACTGATACTGCCCGCCCGCCCCCAACATGGAACTACATGTACTGGTGATGGGATGGATGGACTGGGATGTGGAAGAACACATCCTGGAGGTCCACTGAGCAGAACCACACACACTGCTCCAGAGAAGCAACTATCTGATACAGAGTGACCATCTAGAACATGCTCTTCCGCATGAGCTGTTTTTACAGTTGGTTAAGTTTCGCAGTCACCCCAAGCCACCCTCCAAATGACTGACCACCCCAATCCCACTCCACCACTTTCTACCAGGACTTCCCTTAGTGCAAAAGCAGTATGGCTTGGGTGCTTAACGGGATTCAGGCCTACTGGGTGGTTGAGGTCAGTGGCAGCTCAGACAGCCATTTTTCCCCTAGTTTTCTCCCCCAAAGGGAAGCTTGCAATGCTGCCCATGCACCTCCAATCATGCTTCTGTGCATGGAGCATCAGCAGTTGCCGCTCCCTCCCGCTATTCTGACAGCCCCAGCCTGCCTCACCCTCAGCCAACGCTAGGGGCCAGGCATAAGGTGGGTACTGAAACCTTCCCTCCCTGGGAGAGAACGGCAGTCCTCCGGATACTAAATCCTCTCCATCCCTGGCCAACCAGAGTCTGCATCGAACCCAGGTCACTGGAATGGTGCAAGGGTGTGGAGTCCAGTGCTGCAACCCTCTGTGTCACTGAGCCGGCCCATCTTCTGCATTAACTTGTTTAGATCATGGAAGTCCAGTATGGGGGTGCCAGCCCCCCCCCCCCCGGAATGTTTTGGGACCCGGAAGTACCAGAATACATATCCTTGACTGGCCAGGGCATCTGGGACATGTGCTATCATCCCGTGCTGAAAGAACTGAGCTATGTTGGCTATCAGTGTGGTCGGCATGTTCTTTGGCACCCTGGACTCCTGAGAAGCTTAAAGATGGTACACCTGGAAAGCCTCAAAGTCCACAGGTAAAACCTTGCACATCACTTTTTTTTTGTTTTTTAACTTCACCCATTTTTATTGGTAAGTTGAAAATATAGCACAACAGCTCATCCACAATGTGATGAAAGGCATCATACATATACAGATCTAATAACTTCTCTGATGTAATGATTCACATTATTACAAAACTTAGGCACAAATTAAGTTCTATGGCATACAATGTTCGGAGACAGAAATAAAGGTAAAGTTATACACTGCTTTAAGCCCAAGACTACAATTTGATGGATACAGTTCTGCTCAGTGTAAACTGAGTCTCTGTCCCAATGTCCATGTGAATAGTTATTTTTCCACAAACACAAACTTTTCCAGTAAGTCTCCTGAAACTCGGAGTAACAGAACTGAAAGAGAAAAATATGTACATGCACAGCAGCAATTTTCCGTTTCTAGATTGCTCACGGTCCTACAGCATTAGCGCTCTACCTTAACTTCATCTCCTCTCTTCTAGATATCCAAACATATAAAGGCAATTATGATTGGCATGGAGTCACAGGGACCCCTAATCTCTTTCAATTATACCCCCAGAGTGCGTGGTTGTTTCTCCTGTCCTGCGGTTTCTTCCCCTCTTCCCTACTCTCCCTCCCCCTCCAGATTTCCCTCCAGATCTGCCAGGGCCACCAAAGCTCCAGGAATTTCTCTTTTCTTAAGTGTACAGTGCAAGTAATATTCTCTAGACGTTCTTATTCCTCTACCCTCAAAACCCACTGTGCCAGGGATGGGGGTTCTGGTGCTAGGCATTTGGTCATGATGTACTTCAGAGCTGTAACCCTCAGAATTTGGCAGAGCTCTACCATTCTTCTTTTCTTGGAGGATAGAGTTGGGAGGCCTAACACTAAGTCTTGAAAGGTAAAAGGAAGAGGAAAACCTCCCACCTGTTCTATGATTTTATGTACATGGTGCCAGAATGTCCTTAGTTTACTGCACCCCCAAAATATGTGGTAATGCGTGCCCTGTGGTGTCCCACACAAGCGCCAACAAGCTGGTGAGGTCTGGGGGTTAAAGTGTGTTGTGAACACTGGGGTTCTGAAAAAATGTGCGAGTATTTTCCAGTTAAATTCTCTTCATACTGTTGCCAATGTTACTTGCCAACCTCTTTCAAGCCTACGGGTCCAGACTTTCCTTAAAATTACTTCATTAGATTCTAATTCCCACCTCTCCCTTATTTCATCCTATACTGGGGCCTCCCCTCGGGTGGTAAGGACTGTGTATAATATGGAAAAGTACCTTAGTTTATCTCTGATTCTGATGGAGTCCCACCAATAAGACTCTAGGGATGTTAGCTCCCTACGTATCTTTGGAAGATTTTCACAATTGTTAATGAAGTGTTGTGTTTGGCGGTACCTGTAGAAGTCCTCCCTGCGGAGCGAGAAGCGTTCCTTAAGGGTCGCAAAAGGGAGACATCCTGTTCTATCTAGTAGCTGACGGAATGTGGTATGGCCCTTAAGTTCCCAGTAAGCATAGCCTTGGTCTAATCTGGAAGGAGCAAAACTGTCCACATAACGGATCAGGGACAGGGGGCCTAGTGTATTCAGAGTATGTGATGCATTTCGCAGCCTTATGAGGATGCGTAAGGAATGTCTGACCCATGGGTTCGATGTAAGAGGCCAGATTTGGGGGTCAATAGGGTTCGTGGGCAGAGTCCACAGTTTGTGGTTTCGAACTGCGTTTGCTCCAACTGAATACCAACAAGAATCTGCCCTCTGTTTAGCCCAGGTAATTAGCTGTGCACCTTGGGCTGCCAAGTAGTGGTAGTAGTACAGGTGGGGGAGACCCCAGGCCCCCCCTCTTCCCTTGATCTCATGAGAATGTTAAAAAGTATTATAGAATGTTTTCCCGCCCAGATAAAAGTTTGAAATGTCTTTTGTCAACTGGTTCCAGAAATACAGAGGGATAGGGATTGGGAGTGTCTGGAAGAGAAATAATCTGGGGAGCACACTCATCTTTATTACCTGAATCCTTCCATATAAAGTAAGAGGCAGGAGTTTCCAATGGGCAAAGTCTGATTGTAGGGCATTATATAGTTTAGTGAGGTTGTTCTGAAATAATTTATTGGTATCTAGAGATCTGAATCCCTAAATACCTGAAGGTATTTTTCCTGGCCCAAGTGAAGGGGAAATTTTCCTTGAAGTGCTTTGAGGGGGTACCACTTAACACCACTGCTTCTGATTTAGATACATTTATTTTGTATCCGGCAAGGAAGCCGAATTTCTCTAGTGTCTCCAACAGGTGGGGTAGGGAGGGTTGGGGATCTTTTAGAAAGAACAGGGGATCACCTGCGTAAAATGCCACTTTTTGCTCTGATCCTCTCGCCTGGATTCCCTTAATATCCGTTTTGTTACGTATCCATATAGCCAATGGTTCCAGTGTTAAGGCGAAGATTGGGGCAACCCTGCCTGGTGCCCCTACTCAGAGGTAGACAATCTGAAAGGCCATTTACCCTGACTCTGGCTTCAGGCCTGTGATATAAAGCTGCTGTGGCTGAGACAAAGTGTTCCCCTAACCCGAACTTTGACAGGGTGGAGGACATCAAGTGCCAATCCACCCTGTCAAAGGCTTTTTCAGCATCCATACTGATTGCTAACTGGAGGGAGGTGGATCCTCACTGGGCCGTGATGATGTTTAACAACTGACGAATATTATCTTGGAGGAACCTCCCTGAAATAAAGCCTGTTTGGTTATGGTGGATAAGATTAGATACACATTTCTGGAGCCTATCTGATAAAATCCCCGTGAAGATTTTAAGATCTAGACAACAGAGAGATCAGGCGGTATGAACCACAGTTTTCAGGGTTTTTACCAGGTTTGAGAATGACTGAAATCTGGGCTAGATTCCAGGAGGGTGGTACTGGTTTTTGGTTTAACAGGATTTCATTGCAGGTTGCAACCAGGTGTTCAATGAGATGAGGGGTAAAGCTTTTATAAAATTCGGCTGGAAAGCCGTCCAACCCTGGAGCTTTACCATTCTTCAAGTGTTTAATTTGAGCTTATATTTCCTGAATAGTGATCGGGGAGGTGAGGGCTACTTTAGCAGAGTCTTCCAGGGTAGGAATAGGGACAGCGTCCAGGAAGGACTGCACATCAATCTGGTGTCTTCGGTGGGGTCTCAGCTTTGTATAGGTTGGCACTGAATTTTGCGAATCTCTGCAATATGTCCATCAGGGAGGTAGTAGATGGCTCATCTCCTTCTCCCTGCAGGAGTACTACCGCCCTGCTGGCTGCCTCTTGGCGTAGCTGCCACGCCAACAGCTTCCCTGCTCGATTTCCCTGCTCAAAATATTCCTGTCTAGCATATCTCAACTGCCCTTCAATTTGAGCATCCAATAATTGGTTTAGCTCACGCTTTGCCTTATCAAGGTCATGTTTAATCTGGGTGTCCTGATTTACCTGATGGGAGGTCTCTAGCTGTGCTATTTTTTGTTCGAGTTGTACCCTAGTTTGCAGTCGCTCTCTTTTAATTTTAGCCGAGTATTTAATTATTTTCCCTCTAAGGCAGCATTTAAGGTTGTCCCACTGTATACCCTCCCCTGTTTCTCCCCTGGGATTATCTTGTTCAAATTTTTGGATAGTATCAGCGACTAACTCTTTAAAGTCTTCTCTAGTGAGATGGCTCACATTCAGCCTCCAGCATGACTGGGGGTAGGGTAGTTAATAGCTTAGCGTTACTGGGGCATGGTCTGAGATGGCAATTGAGCCTACGTCGCACCGATCTATCTTTTGTAGCCAGTCAGAGGATATTAGAAAGTAGTCTATTCTAGAATACACTTCGTGCCGGGGGGAGTAATAAGTGTAATCTGTCTCTCTTGGATGCATAAAACGCCAACTGTCTTGAAAGGCCCAATTCCTGACTCAGTCTTAGGAGAAGTTTCCCCGTTCTTGTAACTCCTCCCTGCACTCTCCCCAATCTGTCCACCCCGGGATACACCACCTCATTGAAGTCCCCTCCAATAATTACCAGCCTTTGGGCATCTGTGACTGTCTCCTTGATAATTTTCTCCCAAAGAGATAGTTGGGGGGTTTCTTCATTTGCAGCATATATGTTCACAAATGTACAGTCTTAGCCTCTATAGGATCCCTAAATCTGGACAAATATGCCCTCCGGGTCTGTCCTAACCCTCGTTACTACCAGGGGAGCATCTTGCTTAACCAGGATCGCCACCCCTCTGAGGTGTGGGATAGTCTCAAAGTGTGAGGCATACACTCCCCCCACCCAAGACCTCTTCAACTTAAGGTGCTGTGCGGCAGTTAGATGGGTTTCCTGCAGGAAGGAAATAGTAGCCCCCCCACCTATGGAGATCATGTAATATCTTTGCCCGTTTCACTGGGCTATTGATTCCACGCACATTAAATGTGACTATGTTTAAATCAGCCATCTTTTTGGGGGGAGGGGGACTGAGACCATCTACCACAGGGGGAGGGAAAAGAGAGGCACTGTATCACATTTAAAAGCTCTATATTTCAGTGCAGTACAAACAACAATGAATACATTTTTCCAGAACAAAGAACAGTGTGCAACAACTGGAAACTAAATAATTTTATAATCCAACTAAACATGGTTTTCTTCAAGGTGTAAGCGCCCTGTATCCACCCTCTTCAGTACGCTGCTCTATGAGGTGTGGTTGGATGGCCCCAAAATAGAGGGCCTTCTGTCCGGCTCAGGTTATAAAATAATCTGACTACCAGAAGGGTACAATATTAATATCGCACCAGTAAGTAAAAAGTAACTTTAGGCCGGTGTTAAAAAGATAACCAGCCCGAACTAAAAGAGGTCTAACCTCGCCATTTATACAGTATGATTCAATGACAGTAACCATTGTTCTTTCACCAGTTCTTATCGGATGGGGTCATTTGCCAAAAACAAAATCAAGTTGCCTCAGAAATATTTCCAACCGTTTGAGCCCCCAAGTCAATCATGGGGTGTAGGGTACCTACCAAGTCCCCCCTGCTCAGCATTTACCTCCTACCTCATTCATCCTGGAGATGGAGGAGGGACCCCCAGGAGATCAACAACAGCATGCCCAGCTCAGTTCTCTATTGAGGGCAGCCTTTATGACCAGTAGCTGCATTCTTGTATGAGGCTGGCAAGTTCAAGCTGGCAGTATTAGCTTGCATAAAGTATGTAGACGCCCGTCGCCTTGGACTTACTCCGGTTCAAGCTGCGGAAACACATGCCACTTTGCAGAATTAATGTTACCTTTATTTTGAGTCCCTCGCCAGTGACCCAGCCTAGTGGATGGGCCAAACTGGCCTCTGGGGCTCAACTAAAACCAGAATCATCTGCAAATAATACTAAGGTGGAGCCCACAGCTAGTGCCAGCGCTCACAGGCCGCAATCTAGCCACTGGGGCTACCCAAAATTCAGCTAGTGGTATCTCTTCCAGGGAGCTTTTTGCCAGGTGACAGGCGACTGCCATCATTCTAGGGCCATTTCTCTGCCTTGGCCCGCCCATGTCAAACACTCTGAGCAGGTGCTGCCATCTGATCCCCAGAGGCGACCCCCGGACCACTCGAGCAGTGGGACCCAGCGATCGCCCCCACTCTCAACTTCAGGAACCCCTAAAGAGAACTTATAAAGTATCCACCATCCTAATGAACAAGACGTCAGTTACATTTGCTTTACCATATCCTCCCCACCCCCCTTAAAGGGTCTACAGTGGGAGTGCAGCTCACTTGATTGAGCAGAATTAGTCTCTAAAACAGAGTCGCTCACTGTTCCACACAGGCAAATCCAATAAGTTGCAGGCACAGTTTCTTCAGGTCGACGAGTCTTCCATGTCATTTTCCTGCTCCAGGGAAGGGGTACCTTCACCGTTGGCTTCTGTGGGCTGTGGAGTCGAGATGGCGTTGAGGTCTTTGCGAGTCCGGACGGAGTCCCACAGCCCGGAAGTGCCCGGGCAATCATGCATCTCCTTTCTTTTGGTTCCAGCCTTCTGACAGGCCCTGTCGATGAGCCAATCCTTCTGGTACTGGGCTGGGTCCTGAGGTAGCTCCACATCTAAGGAGGACAAGAATTTATTTGCTGCTATCAGCTCAGGAAACCGCCTTAATCCATTTTCTGTGACAATTTTCAGTTTGGCTGGGTATTCAATAAATGCTTTCACCCTTTCTGTTGGAGGGCACAAACCACGGCCAGCACCTTTCTCCTCTGTGAAAGCAGCTGGGGAGGGGGGCGGCAGTAATCCTGTTAAAAAAAAAAAAAAAGGAGTCTGGTATCCTCAAATATTAGAAAATACAGATTACTCACCTGTAACAGGAGTTCTAGGAATGGTATATGTTGTTCATCCACACTCATTGGCAGGTATCCTTGCCGCTTTAAATCTTGCCGGAAGGTCTTCAAGCTTGCTCCTCCCACCCACCGGGGTATAACCTCGGCTCCGCCCCATGACGCCAGATCTGGCCCGCTGGAAGCTCAGGTCTGAAGCCGAGGCCGGGAGGTGTGAGAAATGTATGAACAATATACCATTCCTAGAACTCCTGTTACAGGTGAGTAACCTGTATTTCTAGGGACATGGATATGTTGTTCATCCACACTCATTGGCAGACTCCTAGCAGTTCTCCAGGAGGAGGAGGCAAGACGACACCCCCAATACTTACTTGGGAAAGAGAGACTGGAGAACCGAGGCCCCAAACCAGCATCCCGCGTGACTCAAGGTCGATGTGGTAATGGGTAATGAAGGTGTTTGCTGACTCCAGGGTAGCAGCCCTGCAGATTTCCTGGATAGGGACGTCCCTGGAAGCAGCCAACGTTGCAGCAGTATGGCGGGTAGAATGAGCCTTATCCTCTGGGAGGCTCCATGCCCGCCAACTTATAGCAGAGATCTATGCAGGAGGTTACCCACCTGCTTATCGTCCGCTTGGCTGCAGGTCTGCCAGATGTGCTTCAGCGTAGGTGACAAACAGCTGGCGTAACCTCTCCCGACTTCTCTTTCAGCCAGGCGCTCCCTTATAATAAGCGAGCGCTCTTCTAGGTCCAGAGTAGAGCCTATATTCGCCTCCGAGGTGTGATTGGGGTAGAACACCGCAGAGTCAACACCTGGTTAAGGTGAAACTCCGACACCACCTTCGGAAGGAATTCTGGTGGGCGAGGACAACCTTGTCCCTGTGGAAGACCAGGTAAGGAGACTCGATGGAAGCGCCTGAGCTCTCCCATCCTTCTGGCTGACGGATAGCCACCAAGAAGGCGGTCTTCCACGACAGGTGAGAGAGAGCACACCCGTGCATAGGGTTCGAATGGCTTGCCCATGAGCTTGGCCAGTACCAGCAGTAGATCCCACGGAGGTGGGGGTTCCCAGGACTGAGGGGAAATGATCAAGGCCTTTGAAAAGCGCCCAGACCACTCCTCTCCTGCGCACGACTGCTTCCGGCCCGCGCCTGTAAGCAGAGATGGCTGCCAGGTGCACCCTTAGGGTCGACGACCCAAGCCCTTGACTAGAAAGGGACCATAAATAGTCCAAGATGCTTGCCAAGGAACAGGAGGAAGGGTCCAAGCCCTTGTTTCTGACACCAAATGGAAAACCTTTTCCATTTGAAGGCATAGCATTTTCTGGTCGACTTCAACGGGACGCCTCAACCATATTGAGGACCCCGCCGGAAAGACCCAAGGCCTGGAACTCTGCCAGTCACTAGAACCAGGTCATTAGGCAGGGATTGAAGGTCCGGATGGAACACCTTCCCTGATTGACTGAGAGCAGGTCCGGCGTAGCTGAAGCTGCCGCGAGTCCTGGAGCTGAGACTGAGGAGATCTGGTACCAGAACTGGCGAGGGGCCAGTCTGGGGCTATCAGAATCACCTGCGCCTTGTCCCTCCTCGCCTTGAGAAGCACCTGTGGATCAAGGGAAATGGGGAAAGGCGTAAGAGGCCTCGGGTCCATTGCCTCGAAGGCATCCCCTGCAGCGAGCCCTGTTGAGGGGGCGGCATGGAACAGACTCCAGCCTGCTCTCCCTGGAGGCAAACAGGTCCACCTGAGGTGTGCCCCAAAGGAGAACAGATGCTGTACTACCTCCGGAGAGAGACCACTGTGGGATGCAGCCCTATCCGCTCAGGAGCATCGGCCAGGGTGTTGGAGGCCCTGCCACGTGAATGGCTAGGAGATCCGCCCAGGCTGCGACGAAGTGACCAAATGCGAGAGTCCTTGCTAGAAGCATGGAGCGGCCCCGCCCTGGCGGTTTAGATAGTACATGGTCGTGGTATTGTCCGTCTAGACTCGGACCACTTGACCTCCGGGAACGGAGCAAAGGCGGTGAGAGCTAGCGGACCGCTCGGAGCTCCAGCAGGTTGATGTGGCATCGGGACTCCTGCGGGACCAGAGGCCATGAGTCTGTGTTCCCCAGATGGGCACCCCAACCCATCAGAGAGGCATCGGTCGAGAGAGAGACCGCTGCTCGGGCGGATTTAACGGGATGCCCTCCTGCAAATGATCTGAACGGTCCACCACTGGAGAGCGCTCCACATCCCCTGTGTCACCGACACAAGCTGGTCCAAGGGATCGCAGCGCCAGACCACTGGCTGGCCAGTCCTCACTGAAGGGGACGATGTTCCAGCCGGGCCCAACGACCACGCTGGTGCAGGCCGCCATGAGACCCAGGAGGCGAGGAAGTCCCGGCAGGCGCACTGCCCAACCAGAAATGATCGGGCAAAGGAGGAAAGAACCTGGCCCTGTCCGGCGGAGCCGCCTGGCTCGAAGAGAGTCGAAGCTCGCCCGATGAATAGAATCACCTGCTTCGGCTCGAAGTTCACTTGCCTCGTGGATAAGGAGGCCCTAGTTGAGAGCAGACCTGGAGGGCCAGATCTCTGACCACTCCGCCTCCTTCCTGAGGGAGCTGCTACAGCCAGTCGCCCAGGTAAGGGTACACCCGACCCCTCGGCGCCAGAGGAATGCTGTCACCACTGCCATGCATTTGGTGAAGACCCTGAGCTGGAGACAAGTCAAGGGCATGGCTTGGAACTCAAGAGGGATCCTTCCGCCGAAGCGAAGGAATCTCGTGAGACGGACGGATAGGGACGTGAAAAACGCTGGCCCTGCAAGTCCAGAGAGCAGAACCACACGCTGCTCCAAGGATGGTATTATCTGAGCCAGAGTGACCATCCTGAAGGTTCTAGACCTTAGGAACTTGTTTAGGTCGTAGGTCGAGAATGGGGCGCCAGCCCCCGGCTGCTTCGGAACCAGGAAGTGCCTGGACACAAACCCTGGGTCTGAAGGAGGGTCCACCACCTTCTTACCACCTCCTTCTGGAGGAGGAGAGCGATGTCGGCTCGACGAGCCGCCAGTGAGGCTGGGATCCCGGCTTCTCGAGGGGCGACGGCTCTGAAGGGTGGTGCCTGCTCAATTCAGAGGTAGGCCTCTTCCCACCACCTCTCAAGACCCACCGTCCGTGGTAACAGCGACCAGGCGGAACGGAAGTGCCGGAGCCAGCCTCTCACGGGGGACCTGGGGTGGGCAGGACGGGAATGGGGCGACACCCCTCAGCCCGTCACTGGGCAGGCTTGAGTGAGCGGCCGAGGGACCTCCTGGGCCCTTCCTCCCTGCCTCCTGTTAGAGGAAGCCGCGGTTTGGGTTTGGGATGCCAAGGCCGAGCCTGCTGGCCCTGATCGTTGCTGGGTCAAGGCTGGGGCACAGAAGGACGAAAGGGCTTAGGGCTGTGGGTTTGAGGCCTTGTCCTTCTGAGCCGGAAGAGACCGAGTCCAAGGTGGCACTTGACTTCTCGATCCTCTGCAGGTGACCTTCACCCCAGGGTCAAGAGGTCAGTCCCCAAAAGGGAACATCCGCCAATCCTGTGCTGGGTATCCGAAGCAAGGTGATATCCTCAGCCAGTCTCGCCGACGACAGCCACCGCGGCCGCCACCGATCTGGCACATGAGTCCCCATATCCAAAGCAGTCTGAGCTGCTGTTTGGCCACTGCTCGCTCCTGGTCCCGCACTCCTGCTTAACCGTAGTCTGCAGATCGGGCGGGAAGATGAGGATGACATCCAGGGAGCCCAACAGGGCATGAGAAAATGCCAAGAGGACGGCCGAACTGCCTGACGAAGGCCGAGAGGACGAAAGCGTAGACTTTTCGGGCCCGACATAAACTAATTTTGACTCCTTGTCAGGAGGTTTGTCCACATCCCTGGCGCTGCGTGCGCCGGAAAACGCCTGTCGGTAACCAACCCCCAGCAGAGGGGTGTTCCAAACCTGACAAGGAACCGTAGGGACCGTGATACTTTCCTGGCCATCCTGGTCAAGGCGAGGGCAGGGAAGCAGGGCGCTGCCAAAGCTCCAGTGCCGACCCACTATGGCCTCGCCACCGAAAGGCCTCTGCCGGAGAATCCTCGGTCCAGAATCTCCGTGAGGGGATACCTGGCCCGCTTGGAAGTGGTTCGAGCTCCATCCCGTAGACTCCGAGATGAGCCGACGAGTCCTAGGAAGGACGACGGCTATCGCCCATTGACTGACCTCCTGAAGACTCCAAGTCCAGTCGCTTGGAGAAAAAGGAGGAATCATCTCGGACTGAAGAGTCCTCAAGAGCCGCCTCTGGCCTGAGCCACCCTTCACCTGCCGAGGTCGGTCGGGAGTGAGGTAACTGACAGCCGATGGGTAGACCTTAGCCGACCGAATCCTTGGTCGGAGCCCCAATTGGTGTACGTGGAGGCTGGAGGTTCCACCGAATCGTGGAGCAGCTGGTTTTGGCCGAACAACCGCCTGCATAGGCCCTCGGATAAGTCGAGGGTTGTGTCGGCTGCCCGCAGACAGTTACTTAATGGCCGAAGTTAATGGGGTCGGGTTTATTCTGCCAGGGAGGAGTTGTTGTGAACAGGTCTCGCATTGGGCCGATTTAGATTACGCCGGCCTCCTCATCCGGAAAGGAGGAGGATCGAGGACGAGCGGCGACGCCGATTATCACAAAGCCGAGACCGCCTATGACGGTGGGATCGGGCTGACCGCCGAAGAGGTCCGGGACCAAGACCGAGAGTCCCGGAATTTCCGAGGTCGGTGCGGGAGGTGTCGGCCGGAACCTGCACTCTTCGCTCGATGGTCCATCCGAGGGCTCCGAACCGAGGCACAGGTGAGCCCACGGATCCTCAATTCTCCGGGGAACCGGGAGAGGGAATCTCGCTGCTAAAGGCGACAGCCTGGTCTAATGGGTCGAGAAAATCTCGACTTCATCGGTGGGAGTCTCGTCAACTGACCTGACGGGACACCGTGGAGGCCAGTGGCCGGCCGAAGCCGGTCGACCGGCCGACGGTCGACGCCCGGGAGAGGGACCTTCCCGCCTCCCCAAGAGCCGCTGGAGGGATTTCACTCTCGTCCCTCTTTTGACCGAGAATAAGGTCCAGCAGGACGCAGGCCCTTTCTCCTTTAGTGAGAGGGACATGGCTGCTCCTTAAAGAAGCCGTAGGAAGAACCCAGAGAGCGGGATAAATGCCGCCGAGGGAAGATATCGGCCGGCCGCCGGCCTCTTCGAGGGCGACCATCCGCCGAGCTGATCCGCCGAAAGCCGTCCGCTGACACCGCCAACCGGGCCTCCTTGGACTTCACCGGAGGGAACGCCTTTCTCGACGGCCTAGTTGCAATCGGGCAGCACGGTCTTCTCGAGGACGAGGCCGAGAAAGATGAGCACAGGTCGCAAGCCTGGGCGGGTCGTGCTCAAGGCCTAAGCGTAGACACACGTGGAGTGTGGATCCGTCCGAGACATCTTTCTGCCCGCATGGGCATTCCAACCGCGAGTCGACGGTCCATCGCAGTCAGCAGGGATAGAAGATCAAAGTCTTTTGCAAAATTTATTTTAAACCGCAAACGGAGAAATAGAACCAGTCTCAAACGCAGAGCTGCTAAGGAGGGAACCTGAGCTCAAGCGTAAGGGAAGATCTGGCGCCATGGGGCGGAGAGCCGAGTTATACCACCCGGGTGGGTGGGAGGAGCAAGCTTGAAGACCTTCCGGCAAGATTTAAAGCGGCAAGGATACCTGCCAATGAGTGTGGATGAACAACATATCCATGTCCCTAGAACATATAATTTGACAGCAGATAAGGACCGCTTGGCCACCCAGCCTGCCCATTTCCTCCCTAATGGATAAGCTGCAGATCCTAGTTAACCAGCAGCCTACTTCTTCCTACCCCCACCCCTAGAATTGCCTTATGACTGTCCCATGCATGCTTGAATTCCACTGTTTTGACTCCACAACCTCTCCGAAGGCGCTCCATGTATCCACAACCTCTCTGTGAAAAAATACTTAAATTACCTCTGAGCTGCCCCCCATCTTCAAATTGTGCCCCCTTGTTTTTGCACACCTCTTCTTTTGAAAGATGCTACCCTCTCGGACTTTGTTGATTCCCTTGAGGTACTTGAAAGTTTCTATCATGTCCCCCCTCTCCCTCCTTTCCTCGAGGCTATACATATTAAGCTCCTTTTCTTTCTTTCTTCGACCAGGCTAACTTTAAAATGTCCGCTTTGATACGAAAATCTAGGAAAGCAATAACCACAGAGTGGGGGAGGGTTTTAGGGTCCTTTGGCTTGGGTACCAGAGAACGATGTGCTCTAATAATATTTAGTGATTTATCAGCCGGTCAGCCCAAAATTTTACAAATGAAAGATTCCATAGATGCAGGTACTGGACCAGATTCAGTCCCCTCAGGTAATCCGTGGATACGGATATTGTTTCATCTGTTACGGTTTTCTAGCTCCTCCAGTCGGATTTCCAGCTGTTGCTCTCTCCGGTGATGGTCTAACAAGCTGAAATATGCACATCCACAGTGGTCGAGTATTCGATAATGCCACTCTCAAGCTGTTTAGTTTTTTTTTTGCAATGAGTTCCAGTTTTCTTCGGTCCTCCATGGCTCCCGTTTCTAACCTCTCCAGAGTTGCACTCATCTTCTGGAGGGTCGCACAGAGCAGCTTAGAGGTTATAGTGCATTCCAGTTCGTCTGGCTCTTCCGAGGCTGTGGTTGTGCTGGCTGAGGTAGGCTGAGTGTAGTCAAACAGAGTTTTATGCTGTTTGGCCTGATGGTTACTGTATTTTTCTTTCGATTTATGTCTAGAGGACATTGTGGAGCTGCCTTCTTAATTTTTGGTAGTCGGATAGGTGCAGGATTGGGGTGGATTGATAGTTGGCGAGATGGAGCTTCCAATTCAGGCTGCCATTAGGTCGGTGCGCTCACTGAAAGTCCCCTGCGCATCACTTCTAGGACCCATTTGTCCGAGGTAACAGCAGACCATTGTCGAAAGAAGTGGCACAACTGACCCCCGACCAGGAGTTGGAACAGGACTGGCGGGAGGGAGGGAGAGAGGCACCCAACAACCTGTCACTTCGTAGTCTTGGAGGAGCTACAGCAGCAGAAGCCCCAGAAGCACCTCCACCTCAGCCTCCCTCCCTCCACCCCCACTCTGCCCCAGCCACCAAACTTAAGCTTCAGATGACAGCACTGAAATTGCCCATGCTGTGGCTGCTGTTTCTGAAAGAGCCAAAACCAAAAAGCCTTTTTCTTGGGCTTTCAAACAGAATCAAGGGTGGCACTGGGCTTCTCAATATGAGTAAGAAATCCTTCAACCTCAGGGCCAAAGGGGTCCATACCAGGAATGGGGCATCTGCCAGCTTGTGCTAACTGTGCACACTAAAGTTGGACAGCCTCAACCAGGCCCTCTGATGCATGGTGAAGGCTGTCACCATGTCACAGACACAGCAATCGACTATGTCAAAGGCCATCTGTAGTGGATATTTAGACAGTGTCTGACCTTGGTCTCTTATCTGGGCTGCCTGCTGCTTTTCAGCTGGGAGCAGGGAAGGAAAAGCCCAATGATCCCGAACAGGGAATGGCTAAAATTCACCATTGTGACTGAACAGCCAGTCAGACCCAAGAAAGCAGCTGCATAATCTTTTTGGCCGCATAGTCAATCTTTTTGGACTCCTTATTAGAAGGTTTGTCCATGTTTCCTTGGCCTTTTGACTTGCGGAAGGCAGAACTGAACACCATGCTTTTTGCAGAGGTTTGGTCAAAGAACCCTGAAAGGGTACCTATAGGGACAACACTGTTGTGGACCATCTGGGTAGGAGGTGCCGAACAAGGTGCTGCCAAAGCTTTAGGGCTGATCCCAAACTGGTCTC
This sequence comes from Neoceratodus forsteri, assembly GCA_016271365.2. Classification (NCBI taxonomy): domain Eukaryota; kingdom Metazoa; phylum Chordata; order Ceratodontiformes; family Ceratodontidae; genus Neoceratodus; species Neoceratodus forsteri. Next base: position 1,502,723,254 of record CM057455.1, read on the forward strand.
AGTCAAGGGGAAACACAACCCCTGAGGATTCATCCCTATCCAGAATAAAAGTGAATCAATATTTAGCCCATTTTTGAACTGGTTGCCAGGGCGCATGCATGGACTCCGACATGAGTTAGTGCAAAGTTCCAAAGGATGTCAGTCTGGACATAATACAGACACCTTTGACTGATTCCTGGTCAAACTGTCGAGTCCCGGTTGAAGCCACTGACAACATGGCGTCTGAGTCAGAAGATTTTTAAAGATGGCCCTCTCCCAAGGACCACTCTAGTATTGTCATCCTGGGTGATCTCCACAGACAACAGGCCTGGCAAGCCGGTGCCAGGCAGGTGTCCCTAGAACCCCGAACAGTGACTGTGGTGGAGCGGCCTCCACCCGAATCTGAGGTGAAACAGATGCTGTGGTCTGCAGGACTGGCACAGGAATGACCAGAGGAGGTCAAGGGACCACCAGTTCTAGGGGTAGAGACCTACCTCTCCTGGAGTAGTTCATCGATGCCTCTCTTTGCCCAAGGAAGAGGAAGTAAAGGCACATCAATGCCACCACCTCCTGGTCAATGAGACTGACAGTGTGAGTGCTGTTTTAATAGTGAGATTGACAGTGTGAGTGGTGCCTCAATATCAAACAGTGTCTTCTGGAGGGTTCGTGAAGACCACCTGCTTGGGCAGAGAGACCAAAATCAGTCTAGAATACATGATGACCAAAGGAGGCAGCTGCAGTGGGGTAACTCGGCCAGGGTACCAAATGATCATCCTCCTGAGTGAGGAGAGGGGGCAGTGACGTCTGAGAAACAGACTCCTCAATCTCTTCTGACAACCGGTAGGCTAGTTCGAGTAAAATTTCAAATGCCTGTTCAACTGGAGTCGAGAAGAAAAGGCCTGATGAGGTTACGATGGAGCCCTTGACCAAACCCTTAACCTGAGGAAGCTTGACCACGGCTGAGCGGCCAGGGGAGTTGAAGCAGTGGAAAGTACATGACAGTTTCCGATCCCACAACCTGCAGTAATGATGCATTTCAGGCTTCTTGCTGTGGAGGGAAGGGCTCTCTCTGAAGGTCTGGAGGGCCATACACAAATCATTCGAGAAGGACTCCCTGACATTGGCCCCAGCTACGAATGGCACAAAGATTGACAAGGTGCCTATTGCAACCACCTCTTCCATCATGTCTGCAAGCTGTGCAGCCGACCCAGCGGCCACTGAGGTCAACTGATAAGTCTTTGGGTCTACTGAAGGCCATTCTGTCTTCCATTCCTCGAAGGACGATGGCAGCATGGCCTTGCACTTGCTGCAATGGTCAACGCTGTGCTGGTTGCCTAAGCAGTAAATGTAGTAGCAGTAGAAATCTTGTGTCTACATTGGGTGCAGGCCCCTTGTTTCTGCCTTTCCATCGTGGTCACAGCTGAATGTTCGATGGAACAAAGTTGAAAGACACAGGAGCAACTGATTAACTGAAAGCTGACTAAAACAGTGTTCAATATTCACCAAGAAAAGCACTTGAAAATAGTAAACCCTTCTATACATGCAAAGCTGAAAAGCAGGAGACCTGTTCCATCAAGTGGAAAGAAAGATCTGATGTCACAAGTGGAGCCAGAGGATATACCATCAGGGTGGTGGGAAGAGACCATCTTGAAGACATTCCGGTAGCTCAGTTGACTCCAGGAAGACTGCCACTGTGTGGACAGTGAACTGTATTCATGCCTATATAAGGATTATTATCCCCCCCCCTTACTGGCCTGATTTAAAATATGCCCCTCCACAAATTACCCTAAAGTCTCTCCAGAAATTATATATCGCTTACTACGCTTGCAGTAATATGAATTACATACAAGCTCTTCCTTTGAAAATCCGACAGCATACACCTTGGCTGCCACCAAGATATGAAAATTACGTACCTACCGTAATTCTTGATCTTCTTGGATGAGTCTCCACCACTCATTCACACTAGTGGGATTAGCACCGGAGGCACTAGGACCCATCGGGAGCAAACTTTTTGCTGGAGGGTCGGCGCGAGAGATGGCGCTGCGAGGAACGGCGCCGCGAGCAGCGGCTCGAGCGGCAATCACTATCTCGGCGACGACCCTCCAACCGCCTCAGTACCTTTTTTACCAAGGAGGTGCAGCGCAACTAACGTAAAGAGTAAATCTAACCTTAAAAAACGGACATAAGATAGTCCGTACGACCCGTGTAAGAAGGGTCAACAAAGAAGTCTTCACGGCCTAAAGATTTGAGAGGAGTACACTGCAACACAGCGGTGAGCTCGGGGATGGAGGGAGGGAGGCAGAAGAGTGGTGGAGACCGTCCAAGAAGATCAAGAATTACGGTAGGTACGCAATTTTCATATCTTCCTGACATAAGTCTCCACCACTCATTCACACCAGTGGGAGAGTACCAAGCTGATAATCCCCAAAAGGGCGGCAGGAGAGCCAGAGCTCACGCCGATAAGACAGAAGTCCATTAAGGATAGTTCTGCCGAATGCGGAACGCCTGGCACAAACATCCAGTGCATAATGCTTAACGAAGGTATGCACTGAGCTCCGAGGTATGCAAGCAGAGATATCTGCAATTGGAACATTGCGACTTCCGCTAGGATGTCATGACCGCCTCTAGTAGAGTGAGCGTACACTCTACCTTCTAATTTAACTTGAGCCATGGAATAGCAATGTCGAAGGCATGCCACTAACCATGATGAGATGCATCTGATAGCGACAGGTTGACCCAGCCGGGTGTCGCTGAAAGAAAACAAACAGTTGCTGAGTCTTGTGAAATTCTGGTTCTATTCTAAATAGAACCGCAAGGCTCTCTTAACATCCAAGGAATGAAGAGATTGCCCCTTCATTTTGGAAATTAGCTAAGTAAGAGGGAAGTACCAGAGGTTGGTTTAGATGGAATTCTGACACAACCTTGGGAAGAAATTTAGGATGAGTACGGAGAACTACCTTGTCTTTATGGAATACAGTATACGGAGGGTCCGAACCAGGGCATGTATCTCAGAGACCCTCATGGCTGAGGTAATGGCCACCAGGAAGACAGTCTCCAGGTAAGAAATTTTAGCTCACAGGTAGCTAGGGGTTGAAAGGCTCTCGAGTGAGCATGTCCAGCACCAGGTTAATGTCCCAGGCTGCAACTGGACGCTTAACGGGGTCTGGTATGAAGAATCCCTTAAGAAATCTCTTCACCATAGGTAACTGAGCCAGAGTCAAGGAAGAAACCGCTCATGGAACGCTGAGATGGCACTAAGGTGAACTTTAACTGTGGAGTACTGAGACCTGAGTTTGATAGGTCCAAAAGATACTCCAGAACCTTGTGAGGAGGACAGGAAAAGGGATTCCAAGAGGACTTTGCACACCAGAGAGAAAACGTTTCCATTTGGAAGCGTACGTTTTTCGGGTGGCTGGCTTCCGAGCAGCCAGAAGGATGTCTGAGACTCTACGAGAGACGTTGAACTGATTCACTTCTACCTCTTCAGGAGCCAAGCATGAAGGTGAAGTGATTTCAGGTTGGGACGGACCAACGAACCCTGAGTCAAAAGATTGATTTGCAAGGGAAGTGGTCTCGGAGAGGCTGCCAACATACTGTTGAGCAGAGGAAACCATAGTTGCCGAGGCCAGGAGGGAGCAATGAGAATCATTTTGGTCCCCTGAGACTCGAACTTGAGGAGTACTCTCTGGATTAGAGGAAGCGTGGAAAGGCGAAGAAAGCGCTTTTCCACCGCAGCCTGAACGCATCCTGACAGAAAATGCCAGGCCCTGGATTTCTGGAGCAGAAGAGAGGCAGTTTTGCTTGGTGGGAATGCAAAAGGTCAGGTCTGGAGTCCCCACTCTTGAACAGTGACCGAGCCTACGGCTGGATCGAGAGACCACTCGTGAGGGTCTGCCTCCGTTCTGCTGAGGTGATCTGCTAGGTCGTTTGTATACCTGGCAGATAAACCGCTTGAATCAGAGACTTGTGCTCCAAGCACCACTCCCACACCCTCATTGCTTCCTGCAAAGGGATAAGAATGAGCACCGCCTTGCTTGTTGATGTAATACATCACAGCTTTGTTGTCCTTGAAGGAGAATGTTCTTGTGACAAAGGATATCCTTCAGAGCTCGGATCGCATAGAGGACCGCCTCATCTCCAGGACATTTATGTGGAGGAGTTTTAACTGAGTCCACACACCTTGGAGTGTGGAGGAGGACAGTGAGCTCCCATCCCATTAGCGGCGCGCCTGTGGTGATGAGATCTGATGATCCGGGGGAGCAAAGGGGAACCCTTCCAGGAGATTGCTCTCTTGAGACCACCAGGTGAGAGACCTTTGAAGGGGCTCCGTCACCTTTATGGGATAAGACTGGGGGTGAGAGGTAGGAGACCACTGAGTGGAGAGCATCCATTGGGTGGTTCTCATGTGCAACCGGGCCAGGGGTACAGTGAACACCGAGGACGCCATGAGACCCAACATGCGTTGCATCGAGAGAGCTGTAACCGATTGGTTCTCCCCGATGTAACGGGCCATCCGAAGGATATCGAGTCTTCTGTCCTCTGGAAGGAAAGCCTTCGCGGAAGAGGTGTCTAGAAGCGTCCCTATGAAAAGGAGCCTCTGGGAGGGCTGCAGTTGTGATTTTTTCAAATTCAGCAGAACTCCCATGGACGTAAGAAGACGAGAAGTCGTTTGCACGGCTTCCAAAGTCCATTGGCTGGAAGGGCTTGCTAGAAGCCAATCGTCCAGGTAGGAAACACTGAGTCCGATCTTCCTGAGATGCGCAGCAGAACTGCACAACACTTTGTAAAACTCGCGGCCGAGGATAGCCCAAAGGGCAGGACTCTGAACTGATAATGCTGACCCAAAGCTACAAACCTGAGGAACTTAGATGGGTCGGGTGGATGGGGATATGCTGGTAAGCCGCCCTGCATATCCAGGAGGCCAGCCAGTCGTGCTGATGCAGCAAGGGTAACAGGGTACCTAGGGAAATCATTTTGAATTTCTCCCTGGGGAGAAATTTGTTTAACTTTCTGAGGTCTAGAATGGGGCGCATTCCCCCAGATTTCTTTGGAACCAGAAAGTAATGGGAGTAGAACCCTGTGTTTCGCAGATGCGGGGGCACCAGTTCTATTGCCCTGTTGTTTAGAAGGCCCTGGATCTCGGCAGTGAGGAGGTCTGACTGAGAGACCGACAACCTAGGTTGTCGTCTGGGAGGACAATTCGGGGTTCCAAGAAATTGAGAGAATAACCCTCGCGAATTATCCGAAGGACCCATTTGTCCGAAGTTATGGACTTCCACTGGTTGTAGAAGTACATCAGATGACCTCCCACCGGAGGAGAAAGTTCCACCTCAGGCAATGTGTACGGAACTTGGGCCAGCAATTCATAAGGTGGCGCTGGGGGCTTTAGGCCCCTGCGCTTTCTGCTGCGTCTTCTTTTGAGGTTGGGCAGGTTGGCTTTTATGGAAGCTTCCTCTGCCTCTGCATCGACTGAAACTGCATATGAAACTGATGTCTGTTCACATGCCCCGAGAGGGAGAGGTGGAGGTCTGGCCAACTTAATGGCCGATCTAGTCTTCTGAGTGGCCTCTAAGGCTTGCTCCACCTGAGGGCCAAAAAGATAGGAGCCATCAAAGGCAGCACCATTACCTGCTGCTGAGCATCTATGTAGCCAGAAGCACGAGCCAGGAAATGGCGCCGAGTACAAACACTCGCGGCTGAGCGAGAAGCAGTGTCGAAGCGCCCATGGCGGCTTTGACCTGATGGTTATTGGACTCAATACTCTAATAACGGTCAGAAGAAGCTCTGACTTGGAGTCCGAATCTGGAAGAGCTTCAACCATTCTTTTCATAGAGTGCCACAGGATATACTCATACTGAGAAAATAGCCTTGATAACTGGCAATACGCATACTTAGAGTGGAGGCAAAGACTCTCTTACCTAATGTATCAATCTTACGAGACTCTTTGTTAATAGGTCGAGCTGTAGTAGTTTGAGGAAGAACGACCTTGTCATTCTCTGCCAGGACTACAATAGGATCCGCAAAGGCTTGGGATGCCAAAAGGGACGATCCTTGGGAGCTGAATACTTCTTATCAATTGATTTAGCTACTGAGGGAATAAGAGCAGGATTATTCCAAACCATTTGAGACAGTGCCTCGAAGGAAGGCTGGATCGGAGGAGTCAAACGAGGGATCTCCGGCTAGAAGATACTGGAGTCTTAATATCTTCCCAGGATCGATGTCTGTAGTCTGGAGAGAAAGAGTGGATCTCAGGTTCTTCAACAGAGACTTAAAGGACAGGTCCTCGACCACAGGCTCTGTAGCAAAGAAAGATCCTGTTTCCTCCACTTCATCACCCAACCGAAGGTCTGGGTCAGGCTCAACATCATCTCCTGATGGTCCAGGAAGGACTGTTTGGACAGGAAAGGAGTGAAAATTAGGAGAGGAGGAAATAGTAGAGAAACAAGGAGAGTCCCCGAGGGCCCCCAGCGCCGAGAAGGCAAAACGGGTTGAAAACGGCACCGCAGAGGGGCACGGCGCCGAAGAGGCACGTGACACCGCAAGCGCCCCCAGCGCGCGCTCGAGACACACGGCGCCACCGACGCGGCGCCGCCAATAAGCGGTGCTGGGCGAGACTACCCGCGCCGCTGGACGGCACCGCAAGGCCCAGCGGCACCGAAAACGGCGCCGACAAGCCAACAGACCCTGCCAGGCGCCGGAATGCCCCAGGAACCTGGAAAGCTAGAGAAGGAAAACCAGGAGATAAGGGCATCGGTGTGGCCCCCTGCGCCGCAGCCATGTGAGGGGGGGAACACCTAAGCGCGGAGTCGCTGGCACCGAAGAAGGCGCTGCTGCGACTAGGAAGGTCCAACCGCCCTACCTGATCGCCGGAGGAGCCCGAGGGCTCCGTGGCAATCGAGCCAGGCAGAAGAACCAACCTCCGAGCCCATCGCTCCATAAGAGTGGCCCACTGATGAAACTGCTCACCTGGAGCCCTACCTATAGGCGGGGAAGGGCTCTGATGTCGAGGACGACGGTCACCGGAAGTTGGCGACTCCAAAGAAAGAGACCGGCAACTAGCTACGATAACCGATCGTCGACGCCGCAGACATACAGAGGGCGACCCGAGTGATGCCTTCTTTTGACCTGTGGGGTCAAGAAGAGCTCGAGGTCTAACGGTGCCGAGAATGCGACCGCTTATTTTATGCCGACGGGGACCGCCATCCCCCGGCATCGGACTGACCGTTGTCGGAACCCCGCTGAGGAGAAGGAGGCTGACCGACCCAGCCCGCTGACTGAACAGCTTTCAACTAAGTCTCCTACCGCCACCTGACCTGCTCATGGTCGACTCCGTCCAGTAGGCCGAGACTTCAAGTAAGTTAAATTTAAAATATTAGAAAAATTTAACGAAAATAGAATAAAATTAAGCGATACTACTATCGTGATAATGTTACAAAACAATAAACTGAAAACTATGCGCTAGTCTGAAGTTTGACTCCCGACAGGCGAGCGACGTTGTCACTGAAGCGCACTCGACGGCGGGAAAAAAGGAACTGAGGCGGTTGGAGGGTCGTCGCCGAGATAGTGATTGCCGCTCGAGCTGCTGCTCGCGACACCGTTCCTCATGGCGCCATCTCTCGCGCCGACCCTCCAGCAAAAAGTTTGCTCCCGATGGGTCCTAGTGCCTCCGGCGCTAATCCCACTAGTGTGAATGAGTGGTGGAGACTTATGTCCAGGAAGATCCTCCCATATCCTTTTGTAACAACTGTAGAAGAGGGATATAGGACTAAGGCTCACTGTTCGAACACCCATCAGATCACGATGACAGCCACAAGAAAAAACTTTTCTAGGTGACGAACCTTGATTCTCTTGGGGGCTAGCCACTGGAAGTGGGCTGCCCTCTATGTAGACAGATAACATTTTTATTGATATTAAAATATTTACAAGGATAAATTCAATTGAGCTGAGGCACATTTACAATGAGGTCCAATTTGCAATTTGTTACAGATTAGTACCGATATTAACATTCATAAATAATATACAAAGGACACCTAGACAATCAAGATAGCTAGCACCCGTTCTGAGATGCTTGTGAGCGCTTATTACTAAGCATTCACCAGAAGTACTCCGGTGGAGCCTCACAACGTAATCTGTACGGCTGTCCTGAGGCCCAGCATGCTCTTCAACTGAACTAAGCCTAGCTACAACTTCCAAGCAGTGAGCTGCTTCAACTGCTCCTTTCTTTAGAGTTAACATACTAACATACTAAAATGCCAGCAGAATAGGCCTAACTGTCTTTCGTGTCTGCTCGTTGGGTCAGCCCCCACCCTGGAAGCTGACCTTGCTGCTCCCCCTCGCCCTCTCTGGCTTCTCCCTTCCCAGTCCCGTATATTCTCGCTGCACAGGACTTTGCTTCCAGAACCCTTCCCCTGTACCTGTCCCCTTCTTGAACCCCTCCACCGTCTCTGCCTCCACCAGCCCCCTGGGCAGTGCATTCCATGGCTCCACCACCCTCTCAGTGAAGTAGCACCTGCTCCTTTCTCCCCTGAATCTCTCCCCTCCAGCTTCCACCCATGCCCTCTAGTTGCACCCCCCCCCCCTTCCTTTGGAGCACCCTGACTGCTCCTTCCCTATTTACCGCCTTCATGTATCTGAAGACCTCTATCATGTCCCCCCGGTCCCTTTTCTCTTCTAATGTGTACATATTTAGCTCTTTGAGCCTCTCCCCATAGGTCCTGTCCCCCAAGCTCCAGATCATTTTGGTTGCCCTCCTCTAGACCCTCTCCAGGAGTTCAATGTCCCTCCTTAAGTGTGGCCTCCAAAAGTGCACGCAGTACTCGAGGTGCGGCCTCACCAAGCAGTTATACGGAGGGAGTATCACTTCCCTCCTTCTGGAGGTGATCCCCCTAGCAATGCATCCCAGCATCCTGTTTGCCTTGGCCGCTGCCCTCCTACAAGCTGTGAATGGGCTTCAAATTAGCCCATCATACAAGTTAAGGAATATTTGGAGCCACTGCTCTCCGAGATGCACTGCCAAAATTGTGAAGCACTATGTAAAAAGACATGGCGCTGGAGCAAGCCCAACAGTGGCATTCTGAAAAGAATGCATTTTAGGTCTATGCAGAGCTTGAAACACCTGCACTGGCTGGGCTACACTAGAATGTGCCTAACAGCTGTGGAGCCTTGTGAGACATAAAAAAAAAAAAAAAAACTAGATAGTGAACATCGGGACATCACAGAGAAAAGTAACAGTAAATACAAGACTGGATACTGACTGATCAAAACAAACAAAGAATAACAGTACTAAAAATTAGGTATATAAAAACAGAAAGAAGAACGAACCACCAGTCCATGAATAAGCAGCAGAGTTTATGAAATGTTGGGGGCGGGGGGATACTGCAGAAATGGAATGCATACGGTGGCAATGATATGAAATATAGAAGATTAAGTAAAAATTGAACAACTAAGTGTGTTTTTCTGGAAACGTTGGTACACATCCTTCATGTGAACCTAGGCTGCACGTTTGAATGCACTGGTGACTGAAAAGTCACTGTGAAGTGCAGCTGTGTAAGCTCGCCAGAGCATTTTAATTGTGGCCAACACACGGCTCAACATGCCATACATGGAGTTGGCCCATACCTGATACTTATTTGGACATAATGGCCAATTCAGTAATGTACTTCCCCCATTGGACTCTTACATGTACCCACCCCCTAAAATGGGTTGTTTGAGCAAATTGTATGGGTAAAGGGTATATTACAACACTGCCCTCAGAGGGCGATGTCTGCACTGGAAAACAGACTGTCCCCAAAAGAACGTGCTCCAATCATGTAAGAGGGAATGCAGGGAGAAGGGTTCATAACGCTACCAATACAAATGCAAAGCACCAGCAACTAGCTGTGAGGGGCATACTTTAGCTCAGTGATACTGAAATACTCAGCTGTGACAACGCCATACAATTATGATGGATGACGACAACCATTCTGTTTCAGGAAAAGACATGTCCAATTTGGACAGCAGACCTGAATGTTCTGTTGACTGCATGTCATGCCAAAATGCTGAGATAGGATTTCCAGGTAGTCCTCATCCTGCTACCCTCTGTCCCAGTAGCAATAAGTGGCAGATGTGCTGTGACAAACAAATCTCGTGGGAAAATGGTGTGAAAAAGTCCTCAACATTTAGTGTGAAACTCAGTGTTAAGATCTTCATCATGCTTGAGATCAACACCACGCTTGGCATAAACAGTACTGTCAGTGTACAACCTTGGTACTGTTGTCTACAGGTATGTCAAATGACAGAAGCTGATGAGACATAATGAAAAGCCCGAAACACCCAGGAGGTGTGAGCAGTACCAACCGCGGCATGCTACCTGGTTACAGAACTCAGTACCATTATCTATACTGATATGTGGCACTGGTGTGCATGACAAATGTTGAAGGGTCTTTGTCATGTGACATAGCTAAAGGAGAACTTTTTGAGCCCTCCTCTTTCACCCTTAAACAGTGCCCAAAGCCACAACATCGATAAAGGTCCAAAAGACTCCCAAATGTGTTCTGGGGCCAATGCCGAAGTGCAATGGCAACAAAGCTCTAATGGCGGAACGTGGGGAATTAAAACAGAAGTGGACAAAGGGAACCAACAAAACTGATTAAAAGTAAAAATATTTTTGAAGTAATCAAAACAAACACTGACAGCAACTATGATGAGCTAGGAAGGAAATATGTGCACTGAAGCCAGAAGTACTGGGTCCAGACAAGGCAGACATCAGCATCAATGTAGTTCTCTGCAATGGCCTGTAAAAACAAAGAGAGGCAGCTGAAGCCAGCGTTGCTTTCTATGCTGCCAGTGCATACATATCTGCCATGCACAGACCTCACTGGCCCAAACTGTTCTAGTTACCATGGGGTCCTAGTGCCTCCAGCTCCAAAACCAAAGAGTGGGGCTGTATGGAGAAGATACAGTGCACCTATATAAAATTACAATTATTGGACGTGCAAAGTGATTGCTAGTACAGTACTCTACACAGAATGCGTGTTTGGTTTTTGACTAACAGATCACAAAACTTCCCATTCATCATAACGGATATAAATATTTTCACACTGCAACACTGTAATGGTACCTTTTGTCATGTATTCCGTGACTATGTAAATTGGCTCCTCAGAGACAACAGCGTACAGAGGAACAAGTTTATCATGCCTCAGTTTCTTCATGATTTGAGCCTCTTGCAAGAAGGCTTCGGGGGACATTGTGCCCGGTTTCAATGTTTTGATTGCTACTTTTGTGGTTCCATTCCATGTTCCTAATAAAAAAGTAAAAATAAACAAATAACCAAAACACTCTTACAAACAGACAATATACATACAGAAGTACACAGAACATGCTGTATGGCTACCATCATTAATACGAAATATATCCACGGGGGTGGGAAGGGGGAGGTTGATGGAGGGAGGTTGAACAAGTGGTGAAGCCACACCAGTCATGCAAGTCTCCCTCATTTCTAGAATCCAGGTAATCGTTTTAAAATACAATATTCAGACATAATCCTGCTTTTAGTTCATTCAAGCGTATGCACCTCATCTCATGCTTTATTACTAAGGAAATCTGTGTGGGAAAAAAAAGATCTTTGTCCATAGGCTTCATCTGTTCCTAATGAAGTCATAATCCTCCTTTTCTAACATCAAAATCTGTTGCAGTGAAAATTATTCTAATTTCACAAACACAGGAGTAGACCTTCACCAGAGTGAAAAGCAAGAGGAACTGATTAAGTCTGCAGAACAAGGATTCTGTTTTCATGCAGATGTTGACAGTAATAAACAATAAAGGAAATAATTACAATTATGAAATGGGTAGCAATAATCTTGGCTCCTGACTGGTTGAGAGCTCCATTCAGCTGGGCTGTTATCCCAGCACAACGGCCCAGGTGAAAGTACTCCCAGATCAACAGGCTCAGCACGCAACCTTTAGAGCCGTCCTCAGTCTGCCTCAACCAATCGTCAAGCTACCAGCCCACAGACACAGTGGATCACCTCCCCGGATCACATCTACTAAAAAAAAAAAATACCACGGCAGTGCTTTCCCAGCCATACACACTCAACAACAACTCAAACTGAATGATGCTGAAGCAAGGATAATGTGCTTGTCCCCTCATTACTCAGTTAACTTTTTTTTTTTTTACTGCATCAACTGCCCATCATCACAGGCACGAGCAGGACCCAGAGGACTGCCCCACCAGTCACCAACTTCCCTTTCTCAATGAAGTCTGTTTAATAAAAAACATGTTTGTTTTTCTATTCTCTAACTTCGGCCTGCGCCGGATCCTGCTGATGGTGATGTTTAAAAACGTTTGTGTCTCCACCCCCCCAACTGATCTTCTGCAAAGACCCCACTGGGAAAACACTGACGACTGTAGTGTCTAAAATAGCCGAAGAGCGTGACTCTAAGGCTTAAATCCAAGTTTGCTGCCATCTGCTGTACAGGCACTAAAACTACACTCCTTAAATAGGACTATTTTTCCATAATGCAATGAATTCACCTTTTTATTTTCTACTAATAAAAAAAAATAAAAAAAAAGCCTTCATAATCGTAATAGGGCACCGGGGTATGGTTCTTCGGGTGGTGGAAACACCTGCTTCGCCTCTGTGTTTCAACCCACCCGAGGTGGGCCGTTATCCCACCTTGTAACATGGCATTAAAAGAGAAACAGAAAAGAAGCAGTTTCATTCGTTAAAGTATACCATGTGGTATATCAGCAACCATGGTCTAATACCATAGTAGACCATGGTTTGTGATGTAATACCTTGGCAATCCACTACAGGCAAGAAGCAGAACACAAGTGAAAATAACATGCAAATAGTTTGCACTTTGTAGCTGTTCCAGGTTGTATTTGCTAAGATTTTTCCTGGCACAGGTATTTGACATTTTCAAGATTGTTCTATGTTGTAACTGCGACACAAGTTCATGAGTTCCTAAAGATTGCACATTTAAATTCCACATATACTGTTAATCATGCTGCAACAATATTTCTTTAGAAGTGAACATTTACATACTGTTACCATCCCTTCTGATCTACTGCTTTCTAAGCAACTGTGGGTGCAATGCATTGTGGATGACTGAATAACATTATCTGGCCTAGCCTTTTCTTGGTGAATACACTGCGGTAAAGATGAGCATGCAGCTTCTATAACCGAAAGCAAAAATAACAGACACTGAGACAAACAAAGCAAAATTAAAGAGAGAAACATAGACTTCGACGGCAGATAAGGACCGCTTGGCCCATCTAGTCTGCCCATTTCTCTACCTACAGGATAGGCCGCAGATCCTAGTTAACCAACAGCCTATTTCTTCCTACCCCCCCACAAGAATTGCCTTATGTCTGTCCCATGCATTCTTGAATTCTCCCACAGTTTTAGACCCCACAACTTCCTCAGGAAGGCTGTTCCATGCATCCACTACCCTCTCTGTGAAATAATACTTTCTCACATTGCCCCTGAACTGCCCCCTCTATCTTTAAATTGTGTTCCCTTGTTCTTGCACGTCTCTTTTTCTGAAAGATGCTACCCTCTTGGACTTTGTTGATTCCACTGAGGTACTTAAAAGTGTCTATCATGTCCCCCCTCTCCCTCCTTTCCTCAAGGGTATACATATTAAGCTCCTTTAGTCTCTCCTAATACGGCTTCTCTTGCAGACCCTGCACCATTTTAGTTGCCCTCCTCTGGACTGCCTCTATGTCCTTGAGGAGATGGGGTCTCCAGAACTGGACACAGTACTCCAGATGGGGTCTCACCAACTGTCTGTACAGAGGGATAACAACTTCCTGTTTTCTGCTGCTGATGCCTCTCCCTATGCATCCCAGTATACCCCCAGCCCTCCCTACTGCCTTCTCACACTGCTTGCTAACCTTAAGGTCATCTGATATGATTACCCCCAGGTCCCTTTCCTTTTTTGTTGTTGTTACTACCTCCCCACCCATTGTGTATTCTTCCCCTGGGTTCTTGTTTCCCAGGTGCATTATTTTGCACTTCTTTGCATTGAATCCTAGCTGCCATATTTCTGACCATTCCTCCAACCTTGCCAAGTCCCTTCTCATCCTTTCCACGCCTCCTTGTGTATCAACCCTGTTGAAGATCTCTGTGTCATCTGCAAAGAGGCATACTTTTCCTTCCAGTCCCTTGCAATGTCACTTATGAAGACATTAAAAAGGACTGGACCCAATACTGAACCCTGCGGTACCCCACTAGTAACCCCTCTTTCTTCAGAGTGGACTCCATTTACAATTACCTTCTGTGTCCTGTTGTCCAGCCAATGTTTTACCCAGGCTACCACCCTGGGACCCACTCCCAGGCTGGTTAATTTGACAATTAATCTTTTGTGTGGGACTATGTCAAATGCCTTGCTAAAGTCTAGGTAGGCCATGTCCACAGCCCCTCCCTGGTCTACTACTTTGGTCACCCAGTCAAAGAAATCTATTAGATTCGTCTGACATGACCTTCCTGCTGTGAACCCATGCTGCCTTGGGTCCTGTGCCCCACTGGCCTCTAGGTACTCAACTATTCTTTCCTTCAGAAGTGACTCCATCACTTTCCCTACCACAGAGTTCAGATTGACAGGTCTGTAGTTTCCTGCCTCTGTCTTGGTCCCACTTTTGTGAAGGGGAAATCACATCCGCCTTCCTCCAGTCCTTGGGTACCACACCATCCTCCCATGATTTATTAAAAAGAGTTGCCAGTGGTTTCACTAGTTCCCCCCTTAATTCTTTTAGAATTCTGGGGTGAATTCCATCAGGCCCCATTGCTTTGTCCACCTTCAGTTTTAGGAGTTCTTGCAGAACCCTTTCTTCTGTGAAAGGACTGGGATCGACCCCCCTATCAAGAGTGCTTCTGTTAATTGGATTAGGCACTTCCCCCTCCTCTTTTGTGAATACTGAGCAGAAATATTCATTCAGTATCCCTGCTTTTTCACTGTCCCCCTCTGCCCACCCACCATTCATTCTATTCAGCCACACTATCCCTCCCTTTGTCTTTCTACACTCGCTGATGTACCTATAAAAGGTTTTATCCCCCTTCTTAACTGAGTTGGCTATCTTTTCCTCAGTTTGGGCCTTTGCTATTCTGACTTCCCTCCCTGCTTACTTCTGCCTTAACTGGTACAGCTCTCTGTCCTGCTCTTTCTGTGTTTCCTTATACTTCCGGAATGATATCTTTTTCTTCCTGACTTTCACAGCCACCTCTTTTGAGAACCATAGTTGCTTTTTCTTTCGTTTTGATTTGTTTATTTGCTTCACACAAAGGCATGTTGCCTCTGTGATGGCAGTTTTGATGATTCCCCATTGTTGCTCCACACCTCCTTCTAGCCTGTTTGCTAGTGCTTTTCTGAGGCACTCTCCCATCTTGCCAAAGTCAGCCCTCCTGAAGTCCAGTACCCTCACTTTTGTATGGCTTGACTCTGTAGGACTGGCACTGTATGTGAAAAATGACATAAGGGCCACAGAGATCCAGGAGGAACAAAATGGGGGAGAAATACTGTGGGTTAAGCTGGAAAGGAAAATGGGGCCAGCCATCCGCACAGGTGTGGTCTATAGACCACCAGCCCAGGAGGAAGAAACAGATAGGGAGCTGATGCTAGCCATCCAAAGGATGGCAGACAAGAGTGAGGTAGTACTGGTTAGAGACTTCAATATTCCAGACGTGGACTGGAGCATCCCAGCAGCAGCATCAACTAGGAGCAGATTTATCCTGGACTCCCTTCAGGGTGCCTTCCTCAAGCAGCTGGTCATGGAACCAACTCGGCAGAAGGCAATACTGGAGTTTGTGCTCACAAACAGGGACAGTGTGATGGGGGTGACAGTGGGGGAGCACCTGGGGAACAGTGACCACCAGTCATTGTGGTTTGAAATCACAGAAAGAGCAGAACCAAACCACACAAATACACATATCCTGGATTTTAGGGGGGCAGACTTTGGGAAAATGGGGAGATACTTGAAAGAGGCATTAAGGGGAATGGGGCAGGAATCAGGGGTTGAGGAACAGTGGGCAGTATTTAAAATGGGGATTACAAGAGCAACAGAGTTATGCATTAAGCAGGTTAGCAAGAGGAAAAGGAAGAGGAGACCATTATGGTTTTCCAACGAGTCAGCAAAGAAAGTGAAAGCCAAAAAGATTGCATTCAGGCAATACAAAAAGACACAGGCAGAAGGGGATAGGGAGAAGTACCAGGAGAAGCAAAGGGAGGCAGGGAGGTCAGTAAGGGAAGCCAAAGCTCAAACAGAAGAACACATTGCAAAATCAGTGGGTAGAGGGGACAAAACCTTTTACAAGTACATAAGTGAAAAAGGGAGGGATAGTGAGACTGAAGGGGGAGGATGGGGGCCGCGTGGAGGATGACAACAGTTAAGCTGACATATTGAACAGGTATTTCTGCTCAGTCTTTACTGAGGAAGAGGAGGGTAATGGGTCTGAAGGGAGTACCAGGGGTGAGAATGGTGCAAAAATGGACACAAGTCCCTTTACACGAGAAAGGGTCCTGAAGGAACTGGAAGTAATAAGAGTTGATAAAGCAATGGGGCCAGATGGGGTGCACCCCAGGGTCCTTAAAGAACTAAGAGAGGTGGTGGCTGAACCTTCTGGCAATCCTGTTTAGCTGATCACTGGAAACAGGGAGGTACCCAAAGACTGGAGGATAGCAGATGTAGTCCCCTTATACAAAAGTGGGAACAAAGAGAGCGGGGAACTATAGACCAGTCAGCCTCACCTCGGTAGTGGGGAAGATCATGGAAGCACTACTGAAGAAGAGACTGGTGGAACATCTGGTTGTCAATGGACTACAGGACCCAAGGCAGCATGGTTTCACCAGGGGGAGGTCATGTCAGGCCAACCTTGTTGAATTTTTTGACTGGGTGACTAGGGAGGTGGATATGGGGAGGGCAGTGGACATGGCCTATCTGGACTTCAGCAAGGCCTCCGACACTGTGCCACATAGAAGACTATTACACAAACTGGGGAATATGGGTGTGGGCAGGACAGTAGTGTGGTGGGTAGGTAACTGGCTGGGCGTCAGGACACAGAGAGTGGTGGTAAATGGCTGTCACTCCACAGAGGGAAGAGTGACCAGTGGGGTACCACAGGGATCAGTGCTGGGACCGGTCCTATTCAACATCTTCATCAGTGACTTTGTGCAGGACCTAGAAGGCAGAATTTCCGTTAGCTGATGACACAAAACTCTAACAAAGTAGACACACCAGAGGGTGTAGACAGAATGAGAAGGGATCTGCAGAAACTTGAAGAATGGTCAGAGGTTTGGCAGTTGAAATTCAATGCAAAGAAGTGCAAGATAATGCACTAAAACCCTGGCACAATATATCAGTTGGGGGGGGGTGAGGATATAGCATGCACCAAGCAGGAAAGGGATCCTGGGGTTATCATCTCTGATGACCCCAAGGTAGGGAAACAGTGTGACAAGGCAGCAGGTAAAGCAAATAGGATGCTGGGCTGCATAGGCAGGGGCATCACCAGCAGGAAAAGGGAGGTCATAATTCCACTATACAAGACACTAGTGAGGCCCCACCTGGAGTACAGTGTACAGTTCTGGAGACCTTACCTATGTAAGGACATAGACAGGGTAGAGAAGGTTCAGAGGAGGCAACAAAGATGGTGCATAGATTGCATCACAAGTCCTATGAGGACAGGTTGAAGGAACTGAACATGTACTCCTGGAGGAGAGGAGAGGAGGGAGAGAGGATATGATAGAGACATACAGTATCTTACAGGGAGGAACAGGGTGCAGGAATACACTATTTTAAGCGAAAAGATGTTCCAGGACTAGAAGGCATGGGATGAAGTTGGAGGAGGACGATTCAGAGGAAACGTGAGGAAGAATTTCTTCACAGAACGCGTGGTGGACAAGTGGAACACCGTGCCAGAGGAAGTGGTGGGGGCTGAAACAATCACGGGATTTAAGAATGCATGGGATAGACATAAAGGAATTCTGGAGGTCGGGGTAAGGGGCAACAGACTTCTAGGAAAACATAAACTGAACTTACAAGCTCAAATGGGCAGACTGGGTGGGCCATAGGTCCTTATCTGCCGACACTATCTATGTATCTATGAGTTTAACGTGAACCACACTGTTTGATGGTCACTTGTTCCCAGATGGCAACCCACTTCTAGATCCGAGATCCTCTCACTGTCCCCATTTGAGAGTGCGAGGTCTAAGATTGCTCCCTCACGAGTGGGTTCTGAAACTAGCTGTCTGAGGCATGCCACCTGTAGGGCATCGAGAATGGCCCTGCTCTTGGATATGGCTGCAGCAAGTGTGCTCCAGTTAACATCTGGCATATTCAGGTCTCCCATCACTCATCAATTACTGGTGAGTGAGACAGTCCGGATATACAGGTTACTCACCTGTAACAGGAGTTCTAGGAATGGTATATGTTGTTCATCCACACTTATTGGCAGGTTCCTTGCCGCTTTAATTGTTGCCGGAAGGTCTTCAAGCTGGCTCCTCCCACTCACCCGGGTGGTAAAACTCTCGGCTCCGCCCCATGACGCCAGATCTAGCCCGCTGGAAGCCAGGCTGTGCGTCGAAGCCGGGGAGGTCGGTGGATCGTAGGATGAACAACATACCATTCCTAGAACTCCTGTTACAGGTGAGTAACCTGTATTTCTAGGGACATGGATATGTTGTTCAATCCACACTTATTGGCAGACTCCTAGCAGTTCTCCGGGAGGAGGAAGGCAAGGCGCATAATTCCGATACTTACTTGGGAAATAAGGACTGAGAACCAAGGCCCCAAAACCAGCATCCGGGCGTGACTCAAGGTCGATGTGGTAGTGGGTAATAAAGGTATGTGCCGACTTCCAGGTAGCAGCCCTGCAGATATCCTGGATAGGGACGTCCCTGGAAGCAGCTACCGATGCAGCAGTATGGCGGGTAGAATGAGCTCTTATCCCTCTGGGAGGCTCCATGCCCGCCAACCTATAGCAGAGCTCTATGCAGGAGGTGACCCACCTGCTTATCGTCCACTTGGCTGCAGGTCTGCCAGGTGCGGCTTCAGCGTAGGTGACAAACAGCTGGCGAACTTCAGCCGTCCGCTCCTTATAATAAGCGAGCACTCGTCTAGGGTCCAAAGTATGGAGCCTATATTCGGCCTCCGAGGTGTGACTGGGGTAGAACACCAGCAGAGTCAACACCTGGTTAAGGTGAAACTCCGACACCACCTTCGGAAGGAATTTCGGGTTGGGGCGCAGGACAACCTTGTCCCTGTGGAAGACCAGATAAGCAAACTCGATGGAAAGCGCCTGGAGCTCTACCATCCTTCTGGCTGACGTGATAGCCACCAAGAAGGCGGTCTTCCACGACAGGTGGGAAATATCACACCTGTGCATCGGTTCGAATGGCTTGCCCATGAGCTTGGCCAATACCAGCAGTAGATCCCACGGAGGTGGAGGTTCTCGCACCGGAGGGGAAATGTGGTCAAGGCCTTTGGAAAAGCACCCGACCACCTTCTCCTGCGCCACCGACTGCTTCCCGGCCCGCGCCTGTAAGCAGAGATGGCTGCCAGGTGCACCCTAAGGTCGCCGACCAAAGCCCTTGCTGAGAAAGGGACCACAGATAGTCCAGAATGCTTGCCAAGGACAGGCGAAGGACCAAGCCTTTCCCTGACACCAAATGGAGAATCTCTTCCATTTGAAGGCATAGCATTTCCTGGTCGACTCCTTACGGGACGCCTCAACGATGTTGAGGACCTCGTCAGAAAGACCCAAGGCCTGGAACTCTAGCCGCTCAGGAACCAGGCCGTCAGGTGCAGGGATTGAAGGTCCGGATGGAATACCTTCCCCTGGTTGACTGATATCAGGTCCGGGCGGGCTGGAAGCCGCCTTGGGAGCCTGGAGCTGAGGCTGAGGAGATCTGGATACCAGAACTGGCGGGGCCGGTCTGGGGCTACTAGAATCACCTGCACCTTGTCCCTCCTCGCCTTGAGAAGCACCTTGTGGATCAAGGGAAATGGGGGAAAGGCGCAGAAGAGGCCCGGGGTCCACGGCCTTGAGAAAGGCATCCCCCTGCAGCGAGCCCTGCTGAGGGGGGCGGGCATGGAACAGACTCAGCTTGGCATTCTCCCTGGAGGCAAACAGGTCCACCTGAGGCATGCCCTAGTGGGAGAACAGATTTTGTACTACCTCCGGCAGGAGAGACCACTCGTGAGACGCAGCCCCTATCCGGCTTAGGGCATCGGCCAGGGTGTTGGGGGCTCCTGCCATGTGAATGGCTAGAAGATCCGCCTCCAGGCTGCGCACGAGGGACCATATGTGGAGAGCTTCCTTGCATAACAGAATGGAGCATGTCCTGCCCTGGCGGTTCAGATAGTACATGGTCGTGGTATTGTCTGTCTGGACCTGAACCACTTGACCCCATAGAAACGAAGTGAAGGCAGTGAGAGCTAGGCGGACCGCTCGGAGCTCCAGCAGGTTAATATGGCATTGGGACTCCCGAGGGGACCAGAGACCATGCGCTTTGTGCTCCCCCAGATGGGCACCCCAACCCATCAGAGATGCATCGGTCGATAGAGAGACCGTCGGCTCGGGGCGGACGAATGGGATGCCCTCCTGCAGATGTGCCGGAATGGTCCACCACTGGAGAGCGTCCCACATCTCCTGGGTCACTGTCACAGGCTGGTCCAACGGATCGCAGCGCTGTGACCACTGGCTGGCCAGTCCCCATTGAAGGGGACGCATGTACCAACAGGCCCAACGGACCACGCTGGTGCAGGCCGCCATGAGGCCCAGGAGGCGCAGGAAGTCCCGGGCAGGGCGCGATTGCCCAACCAGAATTGACTGGGCAAAGGAGGAAAGAACCTCGGCCCTGTCCGCCGGGAGCCGAGCTCTGGCTCGAAGAGAGTCGAGCTCTGCCCCAATGAAGAGTATCACCTGCTTCGGCACGAGTTCCGACTTGGCCTCGTTGATGAGGAGGCCAATCTGAGAGCAAACCTGGAGGGCCAGATCTCTGGACCGCTCCACCTCCGCTCTGGAGGGGGCTGCAATCAGCCAGTCGTCCAGGTAGGGGTACATCCGGACCCTTTGGTGCCGCAGGAATGCTGTCACCACTGCCATGCATTTGGTGAAGACCCTGGGAGCTAGAGAGAGGCCGAAGGGCATGGCCCGGAACTCGTAAAGGGACCCCTCCGCTCTGAAGCGGAGGAATCTCTGATGAGACGGACGGATCGGGACGTGAAAGAACGCGTCCTGGAGGTCTAGGGAACAGAACCACATGCCTCGTTCCAAGGATGGTATTATTTGAGCCAGAGTGACCATCCTGAAGGTCCGAGACCTTAGGAACCTGTTCAGGTCGTGCAGGTCGAGGATGGGGTGCCAGCCCCCCGTCCGTTTGGGGACCAGGAAATACCTGGACACAAACCCCAGGTCTGGAGGAAGATCCGTCACCTTCCTGATCATCTCTTTTTCGAGGAGCAGGGCAATATCGGCTCGGCGGGCCGACAGCGAGGCTGCGGACCCTGTGGCCCCCCAAGGGGCGATGGCTCGAAAGGGAGGAGCCTGCTCAAACTCCAGAGGCAGGCCTTTTCCTACCACCTCCAACACCCAGTGGTCCGTGGTGATAGCGGACCAGGCAGAAAGGAAGTGGTGGAGCCGTCCCCCCACAGGGGGAACCCAGGGGGAAGTGACGATGCTGGGGGCGGCACCCCTCAACCCATCACTGGGCAGGCTTGGAGGAGGAACCGGCCGAGGGACCTCCTGGGCCTTTACCTCCTTGCTTCCTGTTGGAGGAAGCCGCCGGCTTGGGTTTGGGACGCCAAGCGCGAGCCTGCTGGCTCTGTTGCTGGTGCTGTTGGGCCAGTCGAGCTGCAGAGGCCGAAGGACGAAAGGACTTATGCTGTTGCTGACGGCGGCCTTTGTCCCTCTGGGTGAAGGTGACAGAGTCCAGAGTGGCATATGACTTTTCGAACCGCTGGAGGTGTCCCTCCACTCCAGGGCTGAAGAGGTCAGTCCCCAAGAAGGGGACGTCCGCCAACTTGTGCTGGGTATCCGCCGTGAAGGTGGATATCCTCAGCCACGCCCTGCGGCGCATGGCCACCGCGGCCGCTACTGACCTGGCACAGGAATCTCCTATGTCCAGAGCAGTCTGAAGCTGCTGCTTCGCCACCGCCCCACACTGATCCCACACCTGACGGACCGTGGTCTGCAGGTCAGCCAGGAGATGAGGGACAACCTCATCCAGGGAGCCCAAGAGGGCGTGGGAGAAGTGTGCCATCAGCACGGCTGAGCTGGCCTGTTGGAGGCCGAGGGAGGACACAGCGTACACCTTGCGCCCGGCAAAGTCCAGCTTTTTGGACTTTTTGTCGGGGGGGCTTATCCACGTCCTGAGTGTTACCGGAACGCCAGAAGACGCTATCGGTGACTAACCCCTTGGCAGAGGGGTGCTCCGAGAAACCGGGCAAAGAGCCAGTTGGGACCGCATACTTCCTGGCCATCCTGGCCGAGGGTGCAGGACAGGAAGCAGGCCACTGCCAGAGCTCCAAGGCTGGGCCGACAATGGCCTCAGCAACCGGAAAGGCCTCCGTGAGGGAATCCCCTCGGTCCAGTATCTCTGACAGGGGATACTTGGCCCTTTGGACACGGGCTCGAGCTGCATCCCGGTGGACTCCGAGATGAGTCAAAGCAGACCCAAGAAGGACGATGGGCTATCGTCCAATGACTGGCCCCCGGAGGACTCCAGGTCAACCTGCCTGAAGAACAGGGAGGAGTCGTCGTCGGATTCCAAAGAGTCTGCGAAGAGCTGCCTCAGCCCCTCAGCCACCCTCTACCTGCCGAGGACGGTCGGGAGTGAGGGTGACCAACAACCTGTGGGGCAGGCCGTGACCCGACCGAGAATCCTGGGTCGGTGGCCCAGTCTTCGGTTGTGGAGGCGGAGGTTCCACCACAAATCAGTGGAGCAGCCGGTTTCGGCCAAACAACCGGCCCTGGAACGGGCATCTCGGCTGGGGCGAGCGGTTGCTTCGGTCGTTCGGACGACAGCCACTTGATGGCCGGGAGCTGAACCGGAGTCAGTTTAGTCCCGGACAACAGTAACTGCTGCCACATAAGCTCCTTGTAACGTCGACGTAATTTACATCGAAGCCTCCCCTCATCCGAGGAAAGGGACGAGGAGGAACGGTGTCACCGCTTACTTTGGTACCCAGACCGAGACTGCCGATGTCGGCGGGAACGGCTTGATCCAGATGAAGTCTGAGACCGAGACCCTCGGGGAGACCGAGGGCCGGTCTGGGAAGGGGCAGGGGGCACCCGCTCTTCCCTCGGCTCGGGCACTTTATCTGGGGACTGCGGCCCCGAAGGCGCAGGCAGATCCTCAGTTTCCACTGGGGGAACCGGTGAAGGTGGGTTGTCGGCTTCACCAGTTGACAGCGCGTCCGACGGGTCGAGAAAAATCTCGACTGCGTCGACGGGAGTCTCGGCAGGCTGGCCTGATGGGGACACCGTGAAGCCAGCGGCCTGGGCCGCAACTTCACCAAAGTTGACGGCGTCGGTTGTCCGGGAAGGACCCTCTCCTACCCTACTAATGCCGGTGGTGGACATACCCTTCGACTCCTCCTTCTTGGGCCGTGAAGAATGTCCCGATGGCCCCTCTCCCTTCGTGGAAAGGGACTGACAAAGCTCCTTGAACGAAGCTGAGTACGAGGAACTCAGAAAGAGCGGGATAAATGCTGCGGCCGAGGAGGAGGAAGATGCGGCCTGGGCCGCCTCCTCCTCGAGGGCGATCATCTGCTCAAGCTGCTCAGCTGAGCCAGCCGTCGCGGACACCGCCCAACGAGCCTCTTTGATTTTATTGACGGAACGCTTCGGGTGCCCGAGCTCAATCGGGCAGCGCGATCATCCAGGACGTTGGCCGAGAAAAAGCGGCACAACTCGCAGGCCTGCGGGTCGTGATCTAGGCCTAGGCAGTAGAAACACGTGGAGTGCGGATCCGTCCTGGACATTTTATGCCCGCAAGGGCACCTCCGAAAGCCAGGAATAGATTTGTTCATCGCAGCCGCGAGGGAAGATGAAGACCGAAGTTTGGAAAACTTCAAAACCAGTTTCGGACGAACCGAAGAGTTAGGATCCAGTCTAAAACGCAGAGTGCTAAGGAGGGAACCTGAGCTTCCAAGCAGTAAGGAAGATCTGGCGTCATGGGGCGGAGCCGAGAGTTTCACCACCCGGGTGGGTGGGAGGAGCCAGCTTGAAGACCTTCCGGCAACAATTAAAGCGGCAAGGAACCTGCCAATAAGTGTGGATTGAAGAACATATCCATGTCCCTAGAATTTGTGTTTTTCTTATGACTGTTCTAGGAAGAGGACAGTCTCCTTTTCTCAAAATGTTTTCCAATTATTTACAGGATCCAGGTTCCCACATGGCCTGTTTATCTGACGGTGAATTAAACGCCTTCGGCCAGGCCAAAGCTACTAGGATGGGAAAGACAAAACAAAAATATTCATCTCATACAGATGATGGATCCCCTGTAGGGTGACTGTATCACCAGCGCCACCGACCTGAGTCTGACAGCGAAATCAGGTAGTCCACAATATGGCTCACCAGACAAGTGAAAGGGTCCAAATGGCAAACCTCTTCTACTTCTTGGCATATGCGGCTCTAGTGAAGGGCTTCCAAGCTGCCACGAGGACGCCTGCCACTCTCTGAGATACCCCAAACCAGGCGATGGCTATGTCCTCAGGAGCCAGGCATGCAGACGAAGGGACTTGAGACTGGGATGGACCAGGGCCCTCTGAGCCTAATCAGCAATCTGCAGCCCAAGGTAGAGGAGGTGTACTGTATCTTCTTGCCTCAAAGGTCAATCCGCCTAGATTCCCTGTCCGGGGGGACCAAGGTGTCTGGGCTGTGGACCTGCCATGTGCTGCATTAATGATCACAGAATCATTCTCATGTTGGGCAGCATAGTAAGGTAGGCCCTGGGAGGCATGATACTACGTATCCGGCTGGGGGGCATGGCAGGGCCATGTGAGGCCTATGCCAGGCAGCTGTAGTGGCATTCCTCAAGGCTACAATAAGAGGAATGACCTTAGGAGGAGGTTCTGGGATTTCCAGAAAGTCCACCAGCTTCTGTCTGGTGGCATCCTCTTCCTCAGTATGGAAGCCCATTGCTGTGGACAGTTGCTTCATAAAATTAAAGAAAGTTGGGTCCTCAGGAGGTGACCCGGAAGAATGCTTGACAGAATCTTCACTCACTGAAGAGGCAGTGGACCTATCAGAGTTAAGAGGTTCCTCCTCTTCTTCCTCAGGTAAGATGAGGTCAGGATGGTACTTTTCCTCGATGTCAACGTGTTTCAACTCAAGGTCCGATGTACAAGGGATTGACGATGGCCCACAGATTCCACCCAAGCAGGCCGAAGTGGCATCGAGGACTATTGACGGCACAGGGGACCCAGGCCTATACGAGCCCAACTAGTGGAGCAGGACTGTAGCGAATCCAGACCGGATATCGAGACAGACGGCAGGAGACTGGTGTGTTGACAGAGGAGGGGTAATTAGCAAGGGGCGCGACGACCCATCCATTGGGGCCAAGGAGCCTGAAGAGCCAGACAGCTGTGGGCCTGAAGAAGTATCAGGCCACGACAGAGGGGCTGTCGTCATTAACCCAAGCATTGATGAACTGGGTGCCAATGACCAACCTAGCTGAGAAGAGGGAGGCAGCTCCGTCATTATGGGCCTGGGAGGAGCAGAGGCCTGGACAGCAGCGGGCATCAATGTAGCTGCAGTCGACGGAGTACCCCAAGAAGAAGGTGAAGAGGCCGTCAGGGATAAGGAATGCCACTGGGGGAGCGGTCCCATTCATGATCTTTCTTGCGACTCCCCTCTCCCGAGGATTTGTCTCGGGTCATTGCGGCCTGGGAGCTTGACGAATCCGCCGGCAACTGGAAAGGAGGGCCCCCTCCCCCCCAGAGGACCCCTGCGCAGAACTGGATTTCTATTGTTCCATCAGGAATTTTCTGAGAGCCTTTTTGCATTGCCTAAGGGTGGTTTGACTGAATTTCTGGCAGAGCTCACAGTCTGAGGCATCGTGGTAAGGCTCAAGACAGCAGAAACTGAGGATGTGGTCGTCTGAAGAGGCAAATCATCTTTCCACGGTGGTAGTGATGGAAGAGAGAGAAGAGGAAGGATTAACTCTTGACATAAACGAGGTATTGGAATCTCTAATTAAAAAGAGGTTCTAAAAACTATGTAAAGAACAAGCATCTGCTAATGCCGAATGTTCACGTACAGGTATTTGCACTGGTGTTTGGCATTTATGCAGGCCCCCCCTTGTATTTATGTCCCTTTAGCATCCATATCCCAACAGAGTACCTCTCTGCAACTCCTCTTGCATCTGATCAGCATTTCATGCTCATACTTCTTAAGTGTCTGTCTTAGGAACCCTAACGCCCTGGGTGTGCTCAAGGGTACGAGCCTGTGTGGAAACTGCGCAACCCCCGCTTGTAACACAGTCATTCAGTGAAATTATTTCACCAAATTTTCAACACCTCTGGTCACGAATACTGTCACTATGATTTTCTTACTGTGTACCAAACACTGATTTCCCACAGCGACTGTGCTATTCCGCGCTGGAAGTGTGAGAACATTTCAGCCAGGATGTGAAAAATGACAGCTGTACTGTTCATAAGGAGGTATGGGAAAATGCAAATGTTGAAAATCTTTAGTGAAACTATGACAAATTTGCGAAGTTACGAAAAGCATGGAAAATGTGCAACGCACGTCAGAAACAGTCATTTTTGAATTTTTGCACTGAATTTTCAACATAGGCATTTTAGAATGTCTGCTCTTGAACAGTGTCACTGTGATTTTCTTACTCTGTATCGAACATGATTTCCCAAAGCAATCGCGCTACTCTATGCCAGAAGTGCAAAAACACATTTTGCCAGGATGTGAAAGATAACAGCTGTACTGGTCATAAGGAGATGTGTGAAAATGGCAATGTTGAAAATCTAGAGTGGAACTATTAAAAATTCATGAACTTATGAGCGTGCATAGAAACTGCGCAATGCATGCTTGTAACACAGCCATTTTATGGACTTTTGTGACCCAATTTTCAACATAGGCATTTTATGACCTCTGCTCATGACCAGTGTCATTGTGATTGTCTTACTCAGTAGTGAACACTGATTTCCAACAGCAACTGTGCTATTTTGCGCCGGAAGCGCGAAAACACATTTCGGCCAGGATGTGAAAAATGACAGCTGCACTGTTCATAAGGAGGTGTGGAAATATGCCTATGTTGAAAATCTGGATGAAAATATTACAAATTTGCAAACTTACGAGTGTGCGTGGAAACTGCGCAACGCACACTTGTAAAACAATTATTTTTTTAAATTTGTTCGCCAAATTTGCAACATACGCTTTTTGAGAGCCCACCTCATGAACACTGACACTGTCGTTTTGTTAATCGGTCCCGAAAGGTGATTCCGCGCAGTGACCGCAAAATCACCTTTTGGGACTGAATAACGCCATGACAGTGACTGAATTCATGAAAAGGGGTGTCAAGAACTCCATGTTGAAAATATGGTGCCAAAAGTCAAAAAAATGGCCGAGATATCCACCTAAGTTGTAAAAACGCTATTTATGCCATTATATAGCTTACCGGCATTTCCTCAGTTCGCGGTCAGCTTTGAAGAGTACAGACGTGTTCCCAGTCCACTGATGATCGTCGCACCAGGCTCTGGAGGTAAGAATAGGGGTGAGGGGGTATGGGGAGGTGGGTGTGCAGAGGGTGGCGCGGGTTGGCGGGGTCAGGGACTCACCGAGACCGTTTTCTTGTTTCACAGGAATTTAAAAAAAAAAAAAAAAAAAAACAGTTTTGGTATGCTGGGGTGGGCTCCAGCGTGCCACCTAGGTGAGGGGTGTGGGTTGGCGGGGGTGGTCCGAGGACTCACCGAGGGACCATTTTCTTGTTTCACAGGATTAAAAAACAAAAACAAAACGGATGCTGTTGGTATGCTGGGGTGGGCTCCCAGCGCTACGCACGTGTTTGCGGGGGTTGGACTGAGTCGGCTGGGATTGGGCACTCCCACCAGCCATACGTGTGTGTGTGTGTGGGGGGGCATGAGCACGCTGGGGTGGGCTCCCAATGTGGCAACTGGTTGTTTTCTTGTTGGGGAGGCTGCAGTAGATGGAGGACTGGGCACCCCTGTTGGCCACACAGTGTGCTGGGGGGGCCGCGCATGAACTGAGGGGGACTGGGCACCCCCCTCGGTACACAAGGTGGGGTCCGGAAAGAACAGTAAGGAGGGAAGGGGAGGACATTAGCAGAGGGAGGAAGCGGGAGGGATCTGATGCAGAGCTTTGCATGACAGCAGTTCGGCTGATGTCGTATGCCTAATGCATACGCTACCACCGCGATAGCAACAGACCTTTTCTTGAAGTGACCAACACAGCTCGAATGTATTGGTCCAGTAGGGTTCGCGCCTACCATTAACACTGCATTGGGGAGGGTCACACACATCTCAAAAGTCATACTGTTGCAAGTGGTTCCCTTGCACATCCGCAAGCAATGTAAAACTGTAGGTGAAAATGGCGAAACTGCACTCAGAGCTTGCAGAGATATTGAGCATTGAAGCAAGCAGTGCGGCACCGCACCTTTACAGTAAATGGAGCCCCCCTTGCGTCCGCCATACTCTGGGTAGCAGACTTTTCCTTGTTAAAATATAGTACTTTGCAGCGCAAGAAAAATGCCACTTTTCAGATAAAAAGCTAAATGGTGGGTAAGCCTTGCGGGGGCAGGAGCCCCATTTGAAGACAGCTTTCCTTTAAGGAGGACCTAGTAATCTACCTGGAGAGATATGGGCTCCAGGAGAGTAAACAGAACAGGTCTGTGACAAGGAGATCTTGTCAGACCAACCCGACTGCATTCTTTTATTGGGCAACTAGGGCAGTAGATACTACTTCGACAAGGCATTCGACTCAGTGTCACATAGAACGTTGCTGAAGATGTTAGAGCATCTGGGTACAGTGAAGAACCTAGTTAGATGGGTGGGCAGTTGGGTGGGGGGGACAGCAGAGGGTGGTGGTAAACGGGGTCAAGTCAGGGTAAAGGGAGGGCACAGGTATGGTGCCATAAAGGTCAGTCCTGGGACCAGTCCCTTTTTAATATGTTCATCAGCGACACAGAGAAGGAATATGGGGCAAGATGCTTCTCTTCACAGATGACACTAAGCTCTGTGGCAAGGAAGATAGTGAGGATGGGATAAGGGAGATGCAGAGGGACCTGCAGAGGTTTGAAAGGTGGTCAAAATCTGGCAGCTGAATTTCAATGCCAGAAAGTACTAGATAATGCACACAGAAAACAAGAACCCCAGGACGCAGTATTGGATAGGAGAGGTTAAGCAGGGGCACTACTACTGAGGAACGGAACCTGGGAGTTGTCATAAACAACTTCCTAAAACAATCCAGCCAATGCAACAAGGCCTTCAGCAAGACAACCAGAGTGTTAAGGTGTACTAGGAGGAGTTTCAATAGTAGGAGGAAAGAGGTAATACTACCTATCTATAGATCACTGGTAAGGGTGCATCTGTAATACCATGCACAGTTATGGAGTCCTCACCTAAATAAAAATAGACAGTGCAGCACACGGTAACCAAAGTGATTCAGGGCCAACAGTATAGACCCTAGGGAGAAACAGCTCACAGTACTGAATATGTACTTGCTAGAGGCCAGAAGGGAGAGGGAAGACAAGATAAGAGACCTTTAGGTTCCTGAAAGGAATAAATAAGGTAAACTGTGAAGAACTATTCAGCAGCAGTGAGGAATCAAAAACACGGGGACATGAGCTGATGGGACTGGGACTCAGCGTACCGGGTCATAATGTCGTCTGCATAATAGCGTATGACTTTGTGCGTGAACCCCGGACCTGTGTGCTCTCCGTGTTGGACCCCCCCAAGAGTTAGAATCCTAAGTGGGGAGGGTCCAGGGGGGTGGGGGACAGAGCCCCCACAGAACAAAATAAATCTAGAAATCGCACAACACATTTTGCCATGCGACATTCTGACCCCATGCCGGGACTCAGGAAGGATGTGAGAAAGTTTTACTTTCCATAGGCGTGGCTGAGTCATGGAACAGCTTCACAGCTGAAGAGGTGCATAAACAAACCATCAATGGTTTCAAGCACAGCTGGGACAAATTTAAGTGCTGGGGGAGGTAGTAACTGTAAGGCAGGAGAAGCAAGGGCATAAACCCCATCTAAACAATAGATCCCGGGGGTAGCATAGGGTACAACAGGGCAGACTGGATGGACCAATGTTTTTTGTCTGCCAACATGGTCTTTGTGTCTGTGCTTGATGCTGTGTGTCTCAGTCAAGTCCTTCCTCTTGCTGCCTCAAAGACTTCTCTCAGTGCTTTTTTATACAGAACTCCCAACACAAACACTGACTGCAAAAAAAGCAAACACTTAAGAAAAATAAGCTATAAAAAACACACTCACTAAACATGCTGTCTCCATTCTTCCCCGAAATGTCTGAACCAAAAACAAGGCAGACTGAGCTTAAAGCCATAGCAGTGCTACAGTACCATACAAAACCTGTGCATGGACCAAAAGTGCCCTTAAAACATGGATTTGTTTATCAGTAAACAAAAAACAACAACATTTTAAGTGGTATAAGACATTCCAGACTGGGGATTATGTTATATAGCAACATATAGTACAGTTATACAAGAACTTAACGTAACAGTAGATCTTCGAGAGGACTCTTGCAGCAGGTAACACCATTAGGACTGAAGCCGAGAGGCGCCAGGCCCCCACAGAAAACTTCTAGCTAGCAGTATATAGCAGGAGACTGCTCCCCTGACACTGCCCCCTCCCCCCGACATCCACATGTGGTATAAAAGGGGCGGTCCCACAGCACCACCTCAGTTCTCCTGCCAGAGACCCCAACATATATAAAGACTGGAGAACCGAGATGGTCCCCTCTATAACTAGGACAGAGCGGTAACAGAGAGGGAGAAGCAGCCATCAGGAGGATGGAGTGAGGGAAAGCAGCACCTGCTGCAAGAGCTCTCTCGAAGATCTACTGTTAGGTAAGTTCTTATGCAACTGTTCTATCTCACTTCGAGGGGACTCTTGCAGCAGGTAACACTGTTAGGACAGAGTCCCAAGCAGTGAAAGGACTGACCCCGGTCAGCAGGGAGGAGGTAGAAGTCAGCAGAAGGCTGTCAAGAGAGAAGGTCCTGTAACACAGAAACATAGAATTTGACGGCAGATAAGGACCGCTTGGCCCACCCAGTCTGCCCATTTCTCTACCTAATGGATAAGCTGCAGATCCTAGTTAACCAGCAGCCTACTTCTTCCTACCCCCACCCCCTAGAATTACCTTATGACTGTCCCATGCATGCTTGAATTCCACCACTGTTTTTGACTCCACAACCTCCTCCGGAAGGCCGTTCCATGCATCCACAACCCTCTCTGTGAAAAAAATACTTCCTTAAATTACCTCTGAGCTCCCTCTCCTCCCATTTTCAAATTGTGCCCCTTGTTCTTGCACCTTTTTTGAAAGATGCTACTCTTTGGACTTTGTTGATTCCCTGAGGTACTTGAAAGTTTCTATCATGTCCCCCTCCCTCCTTTCCTCGAGGCTATACATATTAAGCTCCTTAACTCTCTCCATATGTCTTCCGGTGCAGACCCTGCACCATTTTAGTTGCCCTCCTCTGGACAGCTTCCATCCTGTCTATGTCTTTGCGGAGATTGGGTCTCCAGAACTGCATGCAGTACTCCAGATGGGGTCTCACCAGCTGTCTGTACAGAGGGATAATAACCTCCTGCTTTCTAGTGGTGATGCCTCTTCCTATGCATCCCAGTATCCCACCAGCCCTCCTTGCTGCCCTCTCACATTGCTTGCCCACCTTTAGGTCATCTGTTATGACTACCCCCAGGTCCCTTTCCATTTTTTTTGTTGTTAGTATCTCACCCCCCATTGTGTACTCTTTCCCTGGGTTTTTGTTTCCCAGGTGCATTACTTTGCACTTCTTAGCACTGAATCTAAGCTGCCATACATTTGACCATTCCTCTAACCTTGCCAAGTCCCTTCTCATCCTTTCCACCCCACCTTGTGCATCAACTCTGTTGCAGATCTTGTGTCATCTGCAAAGAGACATACTTTTCCTTCCAGTCCCTCTGCAATGTCGCTTATAAAGACATTGAAGAGGACCGTCCTAATACTGAACCCTCGCGTGCACCACTAGTAACCCCCTTTCTTTAGTGGACTCCATTTACTATTACTCTCTGTGTCCTATTCTCCAGCCAATTCTTTACCCAGGCTGCCATCTTGGGACCCACTCCCAGGCTGGCTAACTTGTATATTAATCTTTTGTGTGGGACTGTGTCAAATGCCTTGCTAAAGTCTAGGTAGGCCATGTCCACAGCCCCTCCCTGATCTACTACTTTGGTCACACAGTCAAAGAAATCTATCAGATTCGTCTGACATGACCTTCCCGCTGTGAAACCATGCTGCCTTGGGTCCTGTGCCCCTCTGGCCTCTAGATACGCAACAATTCTTTCCTTCAGAAGTGATTCCATCATTTTCCCCATCACTGAGGTTAAACTAAAAGGTCTGTAGTTTCCTGCTTCTGCCTTGCTCCCACTTTTGTGAAGGGGAATCACATCTGTCCTCCTCCAGTCCTCAGGTACCACTCCATCCTCCCATGATTTGTTAAAGAGGGTAGTCAGTCACTAGTTCTACCCTTAGTTCTTTTAGAATTCTGGGATGAATCCCATCAGGCCCCATTGCTTTGTCCACCTTCAGTTTTAAGAGTTCTTTCAGAACCCTTTCTTCTGTAAATGGGCTGGTATCAACTTCCGTATCCAGAGTGTTTCTGTTGTTTGTTTTAGGTACCTCCCCCTCTTCATCTGTAAATACTGAGCAAAAATATTTCTTTAGTATCTCTGCCTTTTCACAGTCACCTCTGCCCACCCCTCCCCTGGTCTTCCTTCGCTCCTGATGTACCTATAAAGGTTTTATCCCCTTCTTAACTGAGTTGGCTATCTTTTCCTCGGTTTGGGCCTTTGCTGTTCTGACTGCCTTCCCAGCTTCCTTCTGCTTTAACGATACAGTTTTCTGTCCTGCTCCTTCTGTGATTCCTTGTACTTCCTGAATGCTTTTTCCCTTGAACCTTCACTGCCACTTCCTTTGAGAACCATAGTGGTTTCTTACATCGTTTGTTCATTTGTTTCACACAACGCTTGTTACCTCTGTGATGGCAGTTTTATTATTCCCCATTGTTCTTCCACCCTCCTTCCTGCCCATTTGCTAGTGCATTCCTTAGGCACTCACCCATTTGTACAGTCACCCTCCTAAAGTCCAGTACTTTTGCCTTTGTATGGCTTGACTCTATTGCTGTGTTTATTGTGAACCATACTGTTCGATGGTCGCTAGTTCCCAGATGGCTACCCACTTCTACATCTGTGATCCTCTCTCCATCTCCATTTGAGAGAACCAGGTCTAAGATTGCTCCCTCTCGAATGGGTTCCAATACTAGTTGTCTAAAGCATGCCTCCTGTAGGGCATCTAGAATAACCCACTCTTCGAAGTGGCTGCTGCAACTGCACTCCAGTTAACATCTGGCATATTCAGATCACCCATCAGCAATATCTCCCCTTTTTCTGCCATTCTAAGTATACTTTCTATCATTTCCTTGTCCATTTCCTCTCCTGGAGGGGGGTCTGTATACAACCCCTGTGCGGATTGTGGTGCCATTGCCTGTCTCCAAATTGACCCACAGTGCTTCTTCTCCTCTCTGTTTACCCTTTTGTTCTGTTGCTTTGATTTCTTCCCTTATGTAAAGAGCTACTCCTCCTCCTCTTTTACCCTCCCTGTCCCTCCTGTAGATAGTATATCCTGGTATGTTTACGTCCCAGTCATGGTTTTGTGTGTACCATTGTTCTGTGACTGCCACGATATCCAGATGTTTCTCCTCCATCAAGGCCACTAATTCAGGACTGCAAGTCCAAAACCTGTCTTGCATCTAGATGCAATGTCCAGACTGTAATGCCGGATGAAAGTGTGGACAGAGCTCCAAGCTGCCACTGCACAAATGTCAGCAGACATTTCTTTTTTTTTTTGTTATCTCTTTCTTCCCCATGGCTCCCCGGTCGGCTGTACATCCCGACTGACCTCCTGGCCCACACCCTGACACCAGGCCAACTTCCTCAATTCTCCCACGGATTACCTCCCATAGCGAGGAGCCTCTCCCCCTAAGCTCTACTCACCGGTAAGGATCCAGACGAGGAAGCGCCATTCTGGGTCGGGAAATGGAGGTTGGAAGCTCATGCTGCCCGACCAGGAATCAATTTTCCACTTTTTCGCCCCCATGAGATGTGGCATGCAATGACGACGGTGGAGGGAGCGTGCACGCATCCGCATGCATACCTCCAGGCATCTGCCCATCTCCACCTCTATTCTGCAGCGTTGTCGGACTGCCCCCCAGCCTCCACTAGGGGCAGTCATGAGCCAGCCACTGACGCCCTCCCATCCTCCGGGGAAGGAGAGCAGTCCCTCGGATGCTTGATCCTTCTCCTCCCCTGCCAACCCCCAACGGCCTGTGCCTGAACACGGGTCGCCGGCGTAGCGTGAGGTAGGGCGTCCAGCGCCTTAGCCCTCAGTGCCACCGGGCCGGCTAGCAGACTCATTTCTGAAGGAGGCAAACAAATCAGCTACACCCCTGGCAGAAAGGCCTTTAACCGGACCCAGCAAAGGCTTGTATTAGCGGTAACAATGAACAATGCAATTAACCATCTGGACAAACATGGTTTTGAAACAGGAGCGCCTTCTTTCCACGGGTGAACGAAACAAACAACTGATCAGTCTTTCTGATTTCTCGGATGCAGTCCAAATAACAACGAAGCACCCAGCGGACATCCAGAGTATGCAATAAGGCCTCACCTTGATTTGAATACTCTGGGTAATACACAGACAGGTGGATGTCTTGATTCAGAGTAAACCCAGACACCACTTTAGGAAGAAACTTAGGACTGGTCCTAAAGGACACCCTGTCCTGGTGGAAAACTAAATAAGGCTCTTTACACATCAGAGACTGAAGCCTGGAAATCCTCCTAGCAGATGTAATAACAACTAGAAATAACACTTTCCATGACAGAAAGCATAGTTCACAGCTTGCGGCAGGCTCAAAGGGAGGCAAAGTAAGCTTTTCTAAAATGAACAAAAGATCCCGGGGGACAGGGTCCCTGATGCCCTGATGGGAGGTTTCAGATACAGTATGCCCTGCAAGAAAGTGCGGGAGAGGTCAAGCTGGGCAAGAGTCTTGCCTGCTATAGGCGCACTGTATGCGGAGACGATAGATAAATGCACCTTAATCAACGTGTAACTCAAGCCTCAGTCTGATAGGGAAAGGAGGTACTCGAGAATGAGATTCTCTGGACAGGTAAAGGGATCTAACTGACGAACAGTGGCCCATATGCAGAACCGCTTCCACTTCATGGCACAAGTGGCTCTAGTGGAAGGATTCCTGGCTGCCACTAGAATGTCTGCCACCCATGGAAACACTCCAAAACAGGCAACTGCTAAATCTGTACAAGTCAGGCATCAAGGTGCAGTGACTTGAGGTCTGGGTGGACCAGAGTGCCCTGCTCCTGGGAGAGGAGACTGGAGCACAGGGGCATAAGAGGTTCCACTGCTAGTTGCTGAAGGAGTGGAAACCATATCTGGTGCGGCTAGTAAGGGGTTATTAAGATCATCCCCACCCCTTCTGACTGCAACTTGAGAAGTACACTCTGCAGTGAAGGGAAGGGAGGGAAGGCATACAGAAACCTCCCTGTCCAATAAAGGGACAACCCGTCTCGCCAGAAAACACCAGGCCCTGGATCTAGCGAGCAGAAACTGAGCAGTTTTGAGTTGTATGGGGGATGCAAATAGGTCCAGCTCTGGGCGGCCCCACCTGCTGAAGAGATATTTGACCACTGAGGGAAGAAGTTTCCACTTGTGTGGCTTGGACTGGGAATGGCTTAGGCTGTGGGCCAAGGTGTTCCGAACATCTGGAACATGCACAGCAGTCAGATCCAGGTGATGCTCTATGGCCCAATACCAAACTCTCATGGCCTCTCTGCAGAGGGCGTAAGAATGGGTACCCCCCAGCTTGCTTATGTAAAAGACCACCGACATATTGTCTGTCTGGATCAATAGAGGGCCGCAGAGTAGATTAGTCTGAAAGGCCTGAAGGGCATATAGGATCGCCTGCATCTCCAAAACACTGATGTGGAGATGCTGCTCTAATGGGGACCAGGTCCAGACTCTGGTGGTCTGCCAGATGGGAGCCCCATCCCTGGCCCAACGTGTCCGTGGTCAGGATCTGTCGAGGTGACTCTGACCGGAAGTGGACCTCCTTGGAGAGATTGGAGGGTGTTCAGCCACCACTTCAGAGTCCGTTGCACTGAGTTGGATACCGACACTAGTTGTTCCAAATTGTCTGTGTGCTGATCCCATTGGACCCGAAGGTTCCATTGGGCTGCCCTCATGTGCAGGCAAGCCAGGAGAACTGTTGTGATGGCTGCCGCCATATGACCCAGTAGTCTTAGAAAGGTTCTGGCCGGAACCTGGCAAGATGATGAAACTAGGTGAGCCTGTGCCTGAAGGCATTCTGCCCTGTCTAGGGGAAGAAAGGCTTTGCCTTGGGTGATGTCCAAGATAGCCCCAACGTACTGAAGTCTCTGACTTGGCCAAGGAGAGGACTTGATGAGGTTGAGAGTTATCCCCAGATCCCAAAACAGACTGAAAGTAGTCTCCATGGTTCTGAGCTACTGCTCCTTTGTGGGAGCTATCAGAAACCAGTCATCTAGGTAAGGGGAAGACATAATGACCTTCCCACCTTAAGGCCCCAGCCACTATTGTGAGGCACTCTGTAAAGACTCGAGGTGCTGAGGACTGGCCGAGGACAGGCTGAACGGCAGAGCCCGACACTGGTAGTGGTTTCCTTGGAAGCGGAAGTGAAGGAACCTTCTTTGGGGTGGGAACACCAACATGTGAAGATAAGAGTTCTGCATGTCCAGAGAACATAGCCAATCCCCCTGATGAAGCAAGGGGAGAAGGCTGGGAAGAGTGACCATCCTGAACCGTTTGTATTCTATGAACTGGTTCAGGTGGCTGAGGTTCAGGATGGGACGCAGATCTCCAGTTCTCTTTGGAAGAAGGAAGAAATGTGAATAGAATACCTTCCCCCGCTGTGCTGGCAGGATGGGTTCTATGGCCTGTTTTCTCAGGAGTGCTTGGATCTCTTCTTGGATAAGGGCAACATGGGCGTGAGGGTAATGGGAGAGGACTGGAGGGTTGTCCAGAGGAATCTCCACAAACTCTAGAGTGTGCCTGTTCCACTAACTGCAGAACCCTCTAATCAGGGGTTATTCTGCATCAATACACTCCATAGAGAGAGAGAGAGAGAGAGAGAGATTACCCCCCACCACCTCCCCAGGATTTGGCTATGGTCAGGGGTGGGTAAGGAGTCAGGCAGAGGAGCCGGGGACAGCCACGCAGCTTGGGAAGTTCTGGGAGCTCTGGGGCAGAGCCTCCATGGCGTTTGGGAGGTAGCCTTTCTTAAAGGCACTTTGGGCTGTTGGTCTCTGGGCTGCTTCTTGAGGTGCACAGAAAGGATTGCCGCTAGGGACAATTTAGGCTGGAGGAGCCTGAATGTAAAGCCTTTGCCTGATTCTCTGCAGGCGAATGATTATATTTTGGAATCCTTGCCAAACAAAACGGGCCTCTGAAAGGGCATGTAGAATCTTAGACTGCACATTCAGAGCAAAACCAGACTCTAAGCCAGGAGTAGCGACAGAGACAAATTCCTGGAGTCACAGCTCTGCCTGTGGAATCCGCCACGTTGTAAGAGGCTTGGTGAATGTGAGTCCCAACATCTGAGCCTGATTTGAGAAGGTGTAACAGCTCAGCCTTTCCAGGAAAATCAGGCTGAGCTTGAGCCACCTTCAAAGCCTTCTCTCACAGGGCATTCTGATATTGGACCATGTGGGCGAGAAGGTTTAGGGAACGGACAGTACAGATGGCAGAGGAATAGAACTTTTTTCCAAAACGGTCTATCTGCCTGGAGTCCTTGACAGGAGGCTGAGTGCTTAGGTGCCTGGCCTGCTTAGAGCGATCATGGGCAGCATTAATTACTACCAAATCAGCCTCAGGATACTCCTCATAAAAGGGCTTATCCATTGGGGTGTTACACAGGTGATCTGCCTTCTTGGACATCGCCAGTGTAGTAGATGGAGGTTTCCAAGCAGCCTGATTGACATCTTTGAAGGAGTCAATAGGGAAGAAATGATCTAAGGCAAAGACTCCTTTTTACAGAGGAAAGAGCCCAGCCAACATCGCTTGGGATCCACTTCAGCAGAGTCCCAACCCAGGCCATAAGGGAGTTGATGTGCCTCATCACATCCATAAATTAGGGTCACCTGGAGGAGACTGCACGGTGTCCTTGGGCTCCTCCGTTTCGGATGGCAGGGAAGAGTCCCCAGAATCATCATAAGAAAATGAGGAGGAATAACCCTTGACTTGCCCAAGTCCGGAGATGGAGAGGGTGAGCAATGATGCCTTTGTCGATGGGTCCTTGGATGACCAGCACCAGCTCTGTCTGGTTGTGGAGTAGACTCCTTAGGAGGTGGCACTGGGGCCTTCCCCACGGGGAATCTGCTCCTTTTTTGGGTTGGGAGGAGGGTCCCAAGGAGTCAGGGTTGAGGGGTCCTTCGAGGCCTCCTTATCCTTGAAGTATGCCCACCAGGCTGCAAAAAGAGTGTTAAGGCCTGTGGGCAGGTTTTGAGGCATAACTGAGAGAGCCAGCATCTGCGGGGTAGGTTGAGATGGCCCCAGCATCAGTTCCATGGGTTGCAGTAACCTTGGGGAAGGGAACCATCCGGCATCGGTCTGACCAGAGTAGAGAGACCAGGCATCGGGCCCTCAGGTGTATGACAACAGGGCCAGCCGGTGACTGGACAGTTGGGGGATGACAGCGGAGACGTCGCTGGAGTGACCAGCGTCGACCAGACAGGTGTGGGCTGACGCTGGTGTGGTGATGCAGCCAGCGCTGGCCTAAAAGGGGAAGCCTGTCCTAGGGAGCTAGCTCCTGAGCGGAGCAGAGGCATAACTCTCATGGGGGAGGTGAGCGCATGCCTCGAGCATCACTTGGTGACGGTCAGGCCCTGTCGTCAGAACCGACTTAGCAGATGCCTTGACTGGGGGGGTGACAGGCAAAGATCAGGCACCCTAGGAAAACCCGGTGCAGCAACCTGGCTCAGAACCCGCCTGCTGAAGGGGCCTGAGCTTCAGGGGCCGGGAGGCTGGGTACTGCCGTCTACAGTCTGCCACGACCAGTTCCTTACATAAATAAAATCTGGTTTATTTTCTAAACAACAATAACATACCTGGCATCAGTTAACTCCTGTGAGCCACAGATAAATAGCAGGCAACAATGTGTGAGGACACAAATCACCCTACAATTAAGTCAACAGTATGGGAACCCTCCCAACCCCTGCAATATTAGGTCATATGCCCTAGAAGACCAAGCTGCTCACATCTCCAGGAGTTCATCCCCACACAATGCAAGAATATTCTAGACAGTGACATAAAAGACTACCACCTTCCTCCATGAGTCTACATATGTTACAATTACTGTATTTTGGTACACTGTATATGTTTCAAAGGGAACACCATTCAACCACTGATAGATGAGAGAAAAGGTCTTCCAGAGTTGAATAAATTCATTTTTTGCCACTGCAAGAGCATAGCTCAATATCTACTATTGAGTGGCCACCCTTGAAGGTCACTGAGGGGTGGTGGCATTTGGGAGAACAAAGGGGTAAGGTGGGTCTCATGGTCAAACCAAAGAAATATGGTCTGCAGTACTGCTGACCAATGTGAAGACATAGAAACACAGACTTTGATGGCAGATAAGGACCGCTTGGCCCATCTAGTCTGCCTATTTCCCTACCTACAGGATAGGCCACAGATCCTAGTTAACCAACAGCCTATTTCTTCCTACCCCCCCCAACAAGAATTGCCTTATGTCTGTCCCATGCATTCTTGAATTCTCCCACAGTTTTAGACCCCACAACCTCCTCAGGAAGGCTGTTCCATGCATCCACTACCCTCTCTGTGAAAAAATACTTCCTCACATTGCCCCTGAACCGCCCCCCACCTTTAAATTGTGTCCCCTTGTTCTTGCACATCTTTTTTTCTGAAAGATGCTACCCTCTTGAACTTTGTTGATTTCACTGAGGTACTTAAAAGTTTCTATCATGTCCCCTCCCCCCTTTCCTCAAGGGTATACATATTAGGGTTATTCCACACCATGTGCAGAAAGCCAGTCACACTGTGTCCGCATCTTGGGCAGACATACGAGTTACCCGGAAATATCCTCTGCAACTTGCTATAGAGGCACATGACACTTGTGTACTTAAGTGGAGTGCAGTACATAAAGAATGCCCTGTTTTACATTTTTTCCTCCAGCCAGCTATGTCTCAGTAGGTCCCCGAGCTTCTTCCTCCAAATGGTCTTCAGCGACTCTTGAGTAGTTTGGAAGATGGTGCACTGTCTGCTGAGGATCCCAGATATATGGTCACTCTGATTCTAAGGATGATGGGTGGGCTGTAGAGGGTCCACTATATTGAACATGGAGCCAGTGATGAATATATCAATACTAGGAAGTACTGAAGGGGTGTGATAGAGAGGCTCCATTAGAACGGGGAAAGGGTGCAATGGTAGAAACAGAAAGTAGGTCAGCCACTGACCAATCCTGGCTGTCTGCCATTATCTCATCTGAGCAGATCAGATGGTATCAAACTGCCTGGCTGTAGAGAACAGATTTTTTTTGTGTGCCTTGGTTTAAAGCTGGAATTATGAAGACAATTATGCACCTTATGCATTCCACCTGGGGGATTATCAACTAACCACCCACCCACAGGTGACTCACAATTAGCTGCAGTGGCAGGGTGGCCATTAGTGAGTCCACCTGCTATTATTTAAAGAACAGCCCCTAAGATGGGGTGGCGTTTTTCAAGTGGCGGATGTAGGTGTCCAGCTGATTCCTCTGGCTGAGTGCGGAGTAGTCAGTTGGAGTCAGCCGAGGAAGCTGGGAACTGGGACAGGGGACTATCTTGATTATACTGTGAATAAATTGCGTATATAGGAATAACTGGGAATATAAGAAGTTAAAACAGAAATACAAACAGGTACAGAAGTGGGGATCTTGTGTTAAAATTTCTTCAAGGAAAAAGGTGGTGTGACTAAGAAGGAAGGTACTGTGATATGTGGGATATTTTTGTTGGGGTATGTATATGGGTGGTATATAAACTGGGACAATACCATAAACAATAATTTACAAAAATCAGGATAAAATGATTGGATGGTACTCCATTTACCACACTGGGATTTTGAAAAAAGACCAGGTACATAAATGTTGAAACTGCTTTATGAAAGAATGGAAACAGTATCAGAATGCACCTACACCTATTATCTCACTGGTCTATCCAGTCAGAGGGTAAAGGGTCAAGGCCAAATATTATCTGCTTTGCTAATGATTTGTGGAGATACAGAATTAAACCCAGGACCAAAAAATTCAGAAGGGATACAGATAATTCATGAAAATGTTAGGAGTCTGGTAAACAAAACTGACGTACTTAGAACCTGGATAAGTATAGAGAAACCTGAAATAATGGCCTTTCGGAAACATGGTTATATGAAGGGATTAAGGATAGTGAAATACAAATTGATGGATACAGAATAAGAAGAAGAGATGGGGGGTGGGGTAGGGGAGGGGGAGTAATGTTGTTTTGTAGTCATGGGAGATTTTAATGCCGATTGGACCCAGAGAAGAGGAGAGGAGAAGGTTTTAAAGAAAGTATGGATATTCTGGGTTTAAAACAAACAGTCCAACAAGGTGTATGAAAATTGCAAATCAAGGGTCCATACTGGACCTAATTTTTGTATCCCAGGATTTCAAGGTGGTGGATGCTACAGCGATACCCATGAGTTTGGGGGACCATGTTCCAACTAGATGCAAACTGAAATGGAATAACCCAAAAAGGACTGAGCAAATGTCCAATTGGTTAACATGCTGGAAAAAGTTTAATGTGTCAGCTTACAGAGATGGTCTTAATGTTTTTTTTTCCCCACACAAAGCACTGCTCAGTCATTTTTTTAAAAATGTATCCAGTAATCAAATAAGGGTGCACCTTACTGAGACTGAAAATCACATCACACTCCAAATGAAAGGAACTGGTCAGTTCTGAGGAAGTTGTGACACAGAAACAAACGTGTGGCTACTCGAGCGCTTGGCCGGCCGAAAGTCTGCGGGTAATTTGATTATACCAGTTACAAGTTTTTTTTTTTTTTTGTTAATATAGTTTTTAACAACTTTTTTTTATTTTTTTACAATTTCAAGGGGGGGGGTATCAGCAGTCACATGTTTTACATATTTCATACATTCAATCTTATACAGAGCAGAAGAAACATAGCGAGGATCAACCGGAGTACAACTCCTCATTCTATTAGTGGTTTATACGCACAATAGGTCTTTATACAAATTACTCGTATTCATAATCATAGAGCCCAGGCACGTTTTATCCTTCCATTCCATCTCCACCCATTCCCTCCCGCAGTGCCCCACTGTGTCCTGTTCATCACACCCCTCCCCACTCACCTCACTAATTAATTTAGCTCAGGGTACGAAATCAGGATCTCACGTCATAATGTAAAGGATCCATCTTGTCCATTTCAAAGTACATAGTTCTGCTTTATCATTTAACTGGTAAGCGATTCTCTCTGACCTGTATATTTGATTCACTGTTTCTCTCCAGGCCGAAATGGTGGGAACTTGAGGAGTGAGCCAGAGTCTAGTTATGGTCTTCTTTGCTGCCATGAGGGCTATCTCCAACAGATATTTAGTGTACGAGTCCCTGAGCTCGTATGAAACATAGAGTTTGACGGCAGATAAGGACCACTTGGCCCACCCAGTCTGCCCATTTCCCTACCTACTGGATGAGCTGCAGATTCTAGTTAACCAACAGCCTACTTCCTGCAACCCCCCACTATAAATGCCTTATGTCTGTCCCATGCATGTTTGAATTCCCCCACTGTTTTAGACCCCACAACCTCTCCAGGAAGGCGGTTCCATGCGTCCACCACTCTCTCTGTGAAAAAGAATTTCCTCACATTACCTGAGACGTCCCCCCTCTAACTTTAAATTGTGTTCCCTTGTTCTTACACATCTCTTTTCTGAAAGATGCTACCCTCCTGGACTTTGTTGATTCCCTTGAGGTACTTAAAAGTTTCTATCATGTCCCTCTGTCCCTTCTTTCATCAAGGGTATACATATTAAGCTCTCTCAGTCTCTCTTCATATGGTTTCTGATGTAGACCCTGCACCATTTTAGTTGCCCTCCTCTGGACTGCTTCCATCCTGTCTATGTCCTTGCATAGATGAGGTCTCCAAAACTGCACGCAGTACTCCAGATGGGGTCTCACCAACTGTCTGTACAGAGGGATAACCACTTCTCTTTTTCTACTTGTGATGCCCCTCCCTATGCATCCCAGTATCCCCCTGGCTCTCCTTAATGACTTATCACATTGCTTACCCACCTTTAGGTCATCTGATATGACTACACCCAGATCCCTTTCCATTATTGTTGTCGTTAGTACCTCCCCTGCTATTGTGTACTCTTCTCCTGGATTTTTATTTCCCAGGTGCATTACTTTGCACTTCTTTACAGTGAATCTAAGTTGCCATATGTCTGACCATTCCTCCAACCTTGCCAAGTCCCTTCTCATCCTTCCTACCCCCCCTTGTGTATCAACTCTGTTACAGATCTTTGTGTCATCTGCAAAGAGGCATACCTTTCCTTCCAGACCCTCTGCAATGTCACCTATAAAGAGTTTAAGAGGACTGGACCCAGTACTGAGCCTTGAGGTACTCCACTAGTAACCCCTTTCTTCAGAATGTGTTCCATTCATTATTACCTTCTGTGTCCTGTTGTGCAGCCAGTTTGCTACCTAGGCTACCACCCTGGGACTCACTCCCAGGCTGGCTAACTTGATTATTAATCTTTGTGGGGACTGTGTCAAATGCCTTGCTAAAGTCTAGGTGGGCCATATCCACAGCCCCTCCCTGGTCTATTACTTTGGTCACCCAGTCAAAGAAATCAATTAGATTCGTCTGACATGACCTTCCTGCTGTGAATCCATGCTACTTTGGGTTCTGTGCCCCGCTGGCCTCTAGGTACTGAACAATTCTTTCAGAAGTGATTCCATCCTTTTCCCCACCACTGAGGTCAAACTAACAGGTCTGTAGTTTCCTGCTTCTGCCTTGCTCCCACTTTTGTGAAGGAGAAGCACATCTGTCCTCCTCCAGTCCTCAGGTACCACCCCATCTTCCCATGATTTGTTAAAAAGTGTGGTCAGTGGTGTCACTAGGTCCTCCCTTAGCTCTTTT
The DNA here is from genome assembly GCA_016271365.2 of Neoceratodus forsteri. Lineage (NCBI taxonomy): Eukaryota > Metazoa > Chordata > Ceratodontiformes > Ceratodontidae > Neoceratodus > Neoceratodus forsteri. The sequence goes on from CM057455.1 coordinate 1,502,767,682, forward strand.
AGGATTCTAGGGTGAATCCCGTCAGGCCCCATTGCTTTGTCCACCTTGAGTTTTAGGAGTTCTTTCAGGACTCTTTCTTCTGTAAATGGACTGGCGTCAACCCCCATACCCAGAGTGCTTCTACTGTTTGGTTTAGGTAACTCCTCCTCTTCTTTTGTGAATACTGAGCAAAAGTATTCATTCAGTATCTCTGCCTTTTCACTGTCTCCCTCTGCCCACCTCCCCTCTCCTTTATTAATCTTCACTATCAATCCCTTAACCTTTCTATGCTCCCTAATGTACCTATAAAAGGTTTTATCCCCTTTCTTAACTGAGTTGGCTATCTTTTCCTCAGTTTGGGCCTTAGCTTTTCTGACTGCCTTCCCTACTTCTTTCTGCTTTAATTGATACAGTTCCCTGTCGTGCTCAGTCTGTGATTCCTTATACTTTTTGAGTGCAGCCTTTTTCTCCTTAACCTTCCCTGACACCTCTTTTGAGAACCATAGTGGTTTTTTATTCCGTTTTGTTTTCTTTATTTGTTTCACACAAAGGCTTGTTGCCTCCATGATGGCAGTTTTGATTTTTCTCCATTGTTCTTCCACCCCTCCTTTCTGGCCATTTGCTAATGCATTCCTCAGGTATTCACCCATTATGCCAAAGTCAGCCCTTCTAAAGTCCAGTATCCTTGTCTTTGTATGGCTTGTCTCCATGGTTGTGTTTATTGTGAAGCACACTGTGCAGTGGTCGCTTGTTCCCAGATGTCTACTGACTTCTAAATTTGTGATCCTCTCTCCATTTGAGAGTACCAGGTCTAATATTGCTCTCTCCTGAGTGGGTTCCACCACTAGCTGTCTAAGGCATGCCCCCCTGTAGGGCATCGAGAATGACCCTGCTCTTGGATGTGGCTGCAGTCCATGTCGCCCAGTTAACATCTGGCATATTCAGGTCCCCCATCAACAGTATCTCCCCTTTTTCAGCCATTTTGAGAATGCCCTCTATCATTTTCTTGTCCATTTCCTCCCCTTGAGACAGGGTCCGTATACAACCCCTCTGTGGATTTTGATGCCATTCCCTGTCTCCAAGGTGACCCAGAGTTCCTCTTGTCCTCCCCCTTTACTTTTTAGTTCTGTAGCTTTGATCCCTTCCCTTATGTAGAGAGCTACTCCACCTCCTCTTTTACCCTCCCTGTCCCTTCTGTGGATTGTGTACCCTGGTATGTTGACATCCCAGTCATGGTTCTCCGTGTACCATGTTTCTGTGACTGCCACAATATCCAAGTGTTCCTCTTCCATCAGGGCTACTAGCTCTGGAAGCTTGTTTCCCCAGACTACAGGCATTGGTACTCATTGCCCTCCATTTAATGTTGGCTTTATCCTTTTTTACCCCATCCCTGCTCTTATTGCCCTTGTCCATTTTTCCATTTACCCTGTCCTGCCCTCTGTCAAGCTCTGTACCTCAGTGTTTACCCTACTACCTGCCATGTTTTGTGGGGAGGCTTGAACTTTCTGTTTCTATCAGCACCTCCCCCTCTAGTTTAAAAGCTTGCCAAGGAAGCCTTTAAACCTGTCACCTAGGAGCATGTTTCCCTTCCTGGGCAGATGCAGACCATCATGCCAGTATAGACCGTCATCTCTCCAGGTGGACCCCCAGTCCCCAATGAAGCCAAAGCCCTGTGCTCTGCACCAGTTCTGCAACCATTCATTAAACTGCATGGTGTGCAGTACCCTAGCCTCACCCCTGCCATAGACTGGCAGCACCTCTGAGAAGGTTGCCATGCTTGCTACCTGTTTGAGGCCCCTCCCCAACTCCACAAATTCATCCTGCACTGCACTGATCTCATGCCTAGCTAGGTCATTTGTCCTGAGGTGGACAATGACATCTAGTTTCCTCTCCTGTGATGCTGCTTCTGCAATCCTGAGGATTTGCTTCCTGTCCCTCCAAGCCATGGCACCAGGCAGGCACCTTACTTCCCTCTCCTCTCCCTTAAGAGTAAAAAACACTCAGCATTCAAGTTGATTGTATGTCCCTACATGATTATGAGTTCTTGCTGCAGGGAGGTTAAGAAGGGTTGAAGGGCTGGGCAGGACCAAAAGACGTGTGTGGTGTGCTGGTGTCTCCCCACATTGGCGCCAGCACCCTTTTGTCTTCGTAGATGAGTAATGGGCTATTATGGCTGGGGTATGGAAGTATCTAATCATTAATTGCCAGGAGAACAACCTCCATGTGTGGGAGCAAGAAAGCTTTGCTGAAAATAAGCCAGCCCCTGTCCCATTGTGCTGCTGTTAAATCCTGGCAAATCTCTCCCCTCCATCTCTCGAGCACCTCATTGGTGCCGATTATGATAGTATTAAGTGCCTTATAAAGAGTGGAGATAGCATGGGGGATCTTGCTTGATGTAAGGGCAGACTGAAGTAGGTGTATTATTGGGGGTATGTCCGAGAGTCTACGGTGTTCCACAGGAAGAGTGTCAAAGTAGTGCCTAAGTTGTAAAAACCTGTAGAAATCCACTTGTCGTAGGCCATAGGTCTGCTGCACTTCCTGGAAGGATTTAAACTCGTTACCATTTAGTAACAGAGAGGGAGTAGATTCGGAGTCGGTCCCACTGTTGGAACATATGGTCATGGTGGGCTGGGGCAAAGTCCTCCAACATAGCTAGGGAACACATGTAAATTAGGAAGGGCGTGAGGTCTAGTTGTCTCCGAACTGCCCCCCAAGCTTTAAGTTGGTGTGCGATCCATGAACCAGAGTTCATTGTGGGCAGCCGTGGTGAGGGTCTATGGAGAATGGCTTTCACCAGGTCTTTGAATGGAAGCAAGCCTTCTTCTATGTCCCTCCATTTAGTGTGGTGGCTGCAGAAACGGACTGCAAGGAAGGAGAGTGAGGTCCAATTATATAATTTTAAGTTTAGAGGCCAGCCCTCCATTCTGTCGGGAAGACAGAGTACCTGATTCCGAACTTCGAGGCGTTTGCCTGCCCACATACTAGTATTGCCTTATTCCAGACTTGGAGTCATTTTCAGCGAGGCATTGGGACATTTTGGAAGGGTGTATAAGGCCCAGGAGAGGACAACCATCCGGATAACCTCCACTCGTTGGATTAGATTAAGGGGCAGAACAGCCCACTTAGCAAGGTCATCCTGAAGCTGGGAGCTGAAGGAATCATAGTTACACTGAGTCATTTGTCTAACTGAACGGAAGAGGTAGATGCCCAGGTATTTTAATTTATCAAGATCCCATCGAAATGGATAGGACTTTTTGAAAGTTATGGGGGGTTCAAAGTGGAATGTTAGGGCGTCCATTTTAGAGGTGTTCAGCTTGTACCCCGAGACCTTCCCGTGTTCCTCGTGGGTCTGAATAACAGCAGGGACTGAATGTAAGGGATCGGTAAGGAACAACAACACATTATCTGCATATAGGGCGATATGGTGTTCATCCCCCTCCCTCAGCACTCCAGTTATGTGGGGTGATCGTCTAATTGCTTGGGCCAAGGGTTCAATAAAGATGGCAAACAATCCGGGTGACAGGTAGCAGCCCTGACAAGTGCCCCTGTAAAGAGGGAAGTAGTCGGAGTGGTGTCCGGACACCTTCACACACGCCCTTGGGGAAGAACAGAGAGCCCTAAGCATAGAGATGAATGTAGGGGGATTACCATTCTTAGCATTGTGGCGAATAGGAAGGGCCATGAGACCCTGTCAAATGCCTTCTCAGCATCAAGGCTGAGAAGGACTGAGGGGGTTCTGAGCGAGTGCATCTCCTGGACCAGATGTAAGGCCCTCCTAGTGTTGTCAGTGGTTGATCTCGAGCTTACAAAACCCGTTTTGATCTAGTGCAATCAGGTGGGGAAGGACCGCATGCAGGCGTTTAGCTAAGATAGACATTAGGATCTTATAGTCCACATTCAGCACTGATATAGGGCGATATGAACTACATAATTGTGGGTCCTTGTCCGGTTTTGGGATAACAGAAACAGTAGCATATGACCAACTGGGGGGGGGACGCACTGTCCTAACAGTATTTCATTGTAAACCTGTAGCACGAGGGGACCCACCCATGCCTCCATCCGTTTATAAAATTCTGACCCATATCCATCTGGACCTGGGGCCTTCATGGTCTTAAGATTTGAAATGGCTGCTCTGAATTCAATGGGGGTTATGGGGGCCATAAGGCTTTTTTGTTGCTCCCTGCCGAGTCTGGGAAGGTCTAGGGGAGAGAGAAAGGCTTCAATTGTGCCCTGCTCACTTAGGTGGTCTGGAGTCTATAACTTCTTATAGTAATCACAAAATGCAGTTGTCACCTGTCTCAACCTTGTATGAATTGTACCTGTCGCTGGGTCCCTGATGGACGCTATGGCAGAAAGGTGTCTCTGTCGTCTTAGTCGAAAGGCTAGCAGGTGGGAAGCCCTGGGACCCACCTCCCCATGCCTTTGACGAAGGAACGCCAATGCTATTTCAGTACGCTGCATGCACAACTTGTCAAGCTCCTGTTTAGGTTGCTTCAACTGGGCCTCCACCGAGAGGTCCCCCTGTTGGTGGGCCTCCTGAAGAAAACCCAGTGTCTGTTCTAGCTGTGACTGTCTCTCATGGCGTTGCCTCGCCAGGGTAGAGGTGTGTTGTATTAAGTGGACCCTCAGAACTGCCTTCAGTGTATCCCATTTAATAGCTGAACTAGTGTCTTGTGTATTATTGTCCACTAGGATCTCCTGTATTTTGTCCATTACATACTCCCGGAAGGGCTCACTTTTGAGATGTATTGGGTTAAGTCTCCAAAGGGTGTTCCGTCTATCCAGGCCCAAATCCCAGCTATTTATCACCGGGGCATGATCCGAGTGGGCAATATCTCCCATAGCAGCATCCCCAAGAACCCCCAAGTGTTCTTTTTGTGTGTAACAGTAGTCGATCCTTGTATAAGTACCATGGGCAGTTGAGTAAAATGAGTAGCGTCTGTCTCTGGTATGGAGGGTGCACCAAACATCCACCCAGCCCACCTCCTGAATGAATCTCTTAAAAAATTTGTGAGGGGCAGGTTGTCTATTCCTGTTTAGGTTGGTAGTGTCCAATGACAGACTCGGGGCTATATTAAAGTCCCCTGCCAGGATTAAGATTCCCCTAGACAGTTTTAATATTTTCCTTAGTAGGTAACCAATTGTCTGGGAGGAGAAACCTGGGGAAAATAGGCATTCGCCAGGGTTACCTCCCTATCCTGAAGCAATCCCTGGGCTATCACCAATCGGCCTTCCGCATCTGCCCACTACCCGGTAATCTGGAAAGGTGTCTGGCTGGATATCAGTATGGTGACCCCCCTCCTTCTGCCGCCATGAAATGAGGATGAAAAAACCTGCGTGAAACCCCGTGTAGTTAATTTTTTTATGTTCTGTGTTAGTCATATGCGTTTCCTGTATATAGACAATTCCTGCTTGACTCTAACATTGTAAGCATTCTTGTGCATTTAACGGGGTTTCCCAGCCCATTCACATTCAGGGACAGGATCTGTAATGGTTGATTAGCCATTCATATTTCCCCTGGGTTTATAGGAGTTATGCTAAGTCCCACAATGGTCCCCTCGCTTAAGAATCTGCCAGCAACTGCATTTGTCACATTAAAAGGTGACCGCCTATGGACTGGTGAGGGGAACCTGTCACCCTCCAACAATAAATTCTTGAACAGTATAAAGAATGAACTGACTCTCAGGGGAGTCATGGGGAACAAACTGATACAGTTCCAATCCAACTGGGAATGGACTGCTGAACTATTGGTGGCTTCCATAGTTCTTGGGGTTGCTAAGCTCCCAGTCCTAAGAGTGCCAATTTGCTTAGTCGGCCTCTCAGGGAGGACCCGACTTAAAACGCCTCTTTATTGGGGTAATCATGCCCAGGACCCCATCCAGGCATGTGATTTCACTAGTCAATGCCTTTATTGATTTCAACTAGTAGTTTCTTTTAGATCTTTCTATAACCGGAGATGAACCCTTGGGTGGCAGGCTTCAGGGGAGGTTTAATTCACTCCACTTGTTGCACCAATTCACAGTAAGGTATGAGGCAGTATGAGCCCTGAAGCCCCCCCCCCCAGCTCAGCACCTCTGTCACAGCATTGAAGGCGCGCAAGAGGGTGAGCCCCAGCCCAGCCCCACCCAACCCATGGCCGTTAGTTATCCCCTTCACCTCTGGCAACCAATTCCATTAAGTGATCCAAAAAGAAAAGGGGGGGAAGGGGGGAACCAGTAAATAACATTCACCCCCCCCCTTAACCCGAGAGAACCTGCCAATCGTTCTTCCCTCGGGGAAGTATCCCAAAGCACATCAAGTTGACCTCCTTTAATTAATTTATTTCTATTATTCTCCCCAAGTTCTCAAGGACCTAATATCTCAGACCAATGCTCCCACTCCTCTCCTGCCCCCAAATTCTGGAAAGACAGGTGAGAAGGAGAACAAATGAAGGGAGAACAAAGTAAAGAAGGGGAGCCAGGCTTGCCACCCCCCCATGACCCACCGCACCCCAGCCCCCCTCACTCAGCACCCTCCCACCTCGAATCCCCTCTTCGCCGAGCGCATCACCCATTCCCAAGCGCCCACCTCTCACCGGGCAGTATATTATCCACCTGGAGATACAGGTCACCTCCGTGACCCCATCCAGCCGGACCTGTTCTTTATGGGTGTCCCATCATCTCGCCGCTAGACAAGAGGGGTCAGTCCATTTTGCTCCGGCCTGAGGCCAAGGCAGTGCAGCAGGGGAGGGAAAGGGAAAGGGGACAGGAGGAGGACACTGGGGGAGAGCAGAGGGCCACGAACCACAGGGCAATATAATTCAAGGGGGTCAGCTTATCCGGCCTACCTGATCAATTCTGGCTCGACATCACAGTCCATTTACAACTAGAAGGCAGTTCATTTCACCGCTGGTGGTGCAGAGTCCATGTTATATTCGGTTGAGGCCTGCCTGCGGAGTCCGGCCACGATCTGCTGTAGAGCCGAGGCGCCCTCCTTCTGGTGCTGTTCCTTCTGCGGAGCTCGGTTCCAGGCTCTCATTGCCAATTTAGTGGCCAATGTCTTGTTCGGGGGCTTCTGTTTTAGAGTAACACTGATACCCTCTTTAGCGAGTCCCTGAGCCGCCTCCTCTGCACTGTCGAATACTTTGGGGCCATCTCGAGCTGCACAACAAGCTTCGCCGGGTAGGGGGTCCGGAACTTGATTTTTGCTTCTTTGAGCTTTCTTAGGAGAGGAGCATATGCGCAATGTCTGGCAGCAATGGCAGTGGGGTAATCGTTATCCACGTAAATTCGCTGCTCTTGGTATTTCAACACCCCACCCCTTCTGCCATGATTTATGGGGGATCAGCTCTTTCTCCTGATATCGCAGGAATCTGATAAGGATTGCACATGGGCAATTGGGTATCTGGGGGCCCAACGTGCGATGTATGCGATCCATCTCCAGCAGGCAATCCTCTGGTAGGTTTAATGATTTTCTAAAAAAACTGTTGCATGAACTGGATCGGATCATTGCCCTCCGCTCCCTCCGGAAAGCCTGAAATGCGGAGGTTGTTCCTTCTACTACGAGCCTCTGCATCCTCTGCCCTCTCTCGTAGGCCCTGCACCTCGTGGTGGAGCTGCAAGATGGCAGTTTCTGCTCCATCCACTCAGGAGTCTGATGCTGTCGCTTGTTCCTCTAACTCATCCATCCGTTTTTCAATTTTTCCCCACATCGTTCTTAGGGCTGCAAATGTTAAGCGAGTCTCCCTCCTGAAATCCCTCAGCTCTCTCAACGTCAGATCCATCTGTCTGAAGATATTCGGGGATTAGGCGTCGGCACCGCAGTGTCGCTCGATGCAGAGGCGATGCGAGCCATCACTATCGAACCGTTGCCACCGCGAGCTCCACGGAGCCAGAAGCGGTTTTGGTTTGTCTGGTTTGCGTTTCGGCATCTTCCCCCGTGAATACCAATTTGTTTTCACCCGGTTTGGAGTATTTATCTTTGAATTAAGTTGTGTTTTGGCCTCGATGGGGATGGAGCTGAAGGCTCAATAAGCTTTCAGGGGCATGATGTAACCGGAAGTCCCACACAAGTTTGTTTTTGAAACTGCTATTGGAGTAAGAATTGGATTAAAATGAAGTGCCAGATGCCAGCATTTTTGTGAATGGCTGCTGCTGTAAGATTTTAAGTATTAAAGAAAGAACTTTGAATTTTGAATATCTAAGGAGTGCTGACCAGTTCCTTTCATTTGGAGTGTGATGTGATAGACTTAATTGTATAAACTGGAAAATAATTACTTTAATACCAGATTTACATTTAGCAGTTCAAAATCTTAATATAATGTTAACAGTCATAAATCAACATGCACCAAAAGTTTTGAAAACCTGTTGTAAAAACCATTTGCCATGGATAAATGATAAAATAAAGAGACAACTAAGAATTAAAGAAAGGTTGCAGAAAAAAGCTAAGTAAACAAAGAAAGAGGAAGACTGGAATGTTTTTAAAAAAATGGAGAAATAAGAGTATAAAAATTATTAAAATAGCAAAATCTCAGTATTACAAAAATTACATCACAGAGGCAAGAGAGCCTAAAAATGTTTGGCATCATGTGAAGCAGTTACAGAATCCGGCAAATCCTAAAACTCTAATTAACTTAATCATAGATAAAGAAATTATAGAGGCCACAACAAAAGAAGATGACACACTAAACAAGTATTGTACAGAGTTACCAGATCTGGGGTTGAAGGAACCAAAAACCAAGCAGTAAAGATATTAGTCCAGGAAACAGTAAATGAAGCAATGATCTCAGAAGCAAACATTAAACAATGGTTTAGATTTAGGACACTGACTGCAAAAGAGGTTACAAAAGAGCTTAAAAGTTTAAACATTACGAAAGCCGGGAGGTTGGACAAAACTGGGCCAGGATTTTTGAAGTTGGGGGCAGATATATTAGCACCTACAGTTACTTAAGTAAGCAGCAGAGGGCGCTTCCGCGTTAGTGTCCCCGGGGTATGCGATTGTTGGTGTAACTGATCTGCCAGAGTGATTCCGTGGAGCTTTCGGGACTTTTGGGTTGCTTCCTGGACTGGAGCGGCTGCTTGCGGAGCAAGGTAGAGGTTACGACATCAGAATTTGTACCGGTTGACCCTGTGGATCGGTCGCTTAAGGGACCAAAGATCTCTACACCTTGGTAACTTTTTGTAGTCCCAACAGCTGGTGAGAGCGGCTCTGGGGCACATTCAGGATTACCTCTCACTTTGAAGAGACTGGGACAGTGAGACAGCCCTTGCCTTGAAGTGGTTGGCAGTGAAAATTGGCATTTTGCTTGTTATTTCTTAGTAATACATATATGTGATCCTGATCACTGGATCCCTTTATGTGAGCTGCGATCTGCTCTCTTGAGATTTTTATAGCTTATAAATCAGGCTTCCTGCTGTTTTGGTTGTGGGTGGAGGGTGAAGGTTTTAGTTTATTAATATGTGTGTGTGTGTAGTGTGTGGTTTAGGATTTTCTGTTTTTAGCATGTTTGTATTTTGTGAGATTGTTTAGTCAGGATTTTGTGGGCCTGGGACTGTGTAGTCAGGCAGGATGCATCTGGGAAGGTGTTGGGGCCTGTGGCGGGCTCTGATAGTGTATGGGGCATCCCAGTTGCTCGATCTGTGGCCTTTTTCCAACCTCCCAGCGTCCACCACTACAGCAAGGTGCTGTCGGGAGGTTGGAATTAAGAGGAACCACACTGTTCGATCAGGTGGGGGTGCCTCGTGCATAGCGGTAGGGGGCAGGATCAAGGTCTTTGGGTGCAGAAGGCACCACGGGGTTAGACAGGTCTTAGGGAGAGGCCAGACGTGTTTAGTACCCGTCACCAGGGTTCCCACCAGACCTAGTGGGCCAGTAGCCAGCGAGGCTGCACTGTTCACCAATCCCGAGGGTAGTGCTTTGCAATGCCAGATCAATCAGAAATAAGACCACAATTATTTCAGACTTGATTTCTTCCGTCAATCTGGCTTGCATCACGGAGACCTGGATCGGTGACGATGCTGACCTGGTTCTAGAGCCTGCCGTTCAACCCGGGTATACCATAGTGCACTGCCCCAGAGCGGAATGCAGGGGCGGGGGTAGCCATCTACTTTAGATCTGAACTAGGCTTCACCCTGCACCCAGTGAGAGTACCAGGTTCATTTGAATGTGTGGCTGTTCATGGGGATCTGGGTGCAGGTTACCAATTTCTCCTGATTCAGAATTCCTACAGGAGGTAGCCAATTTCATCATCTGTGAAACATTGGAGGCCCCGAGATGTTTAGTGCTGGAGGGACTTCAGTGTTTGGGGTGATGACGAATCCTCTCGGCTTGGTTACAACCTCCTCCCGATGATGTAATCTCTAAGCCTGATGCAAGAAGTTTCTTCTGTGACCCACCAGGGTGGCCATATGTTGGGACCTGGTCTTCTGACTGGGGCTTGAGATAAATAGCCTCAAAACTGATCGGGTTGTTTGGTCCGATCACTGCACGGTGGAGTTCTTGTTCGCCCCCCCACCCCGAACCCTCCTTCTGCTGAGATGGTTAGCTACCGCCCTTTGAGGTGGTTGACCCCTGAGGGTTTTCTGGCGGTGGCTGATCTATCTAATGTGGGGGGTGTGTGCAGCAGCTGCTGCCTATAATAAGGTAATGTCCGGTAAGCTCGACTCCCTTGCACCAGTCCCTGTACAACCAAAATCCTCTCATCTGAGGTCCCCTTGGTATGATGGGGAGCTCAAGGTGATGAAGATTATGAGTCAGAGATTAGAGCACTGCTGGTGGAAGAACGGGCTGGAGGCAGACAAACTGGCCCTGCATGCACCCTATGGTGTGTAGCGGGGGCAATTAACCATAAGAAGGGAGAGTTCCTGCCCAGGGAGATTGCTGCCAGGAAGAACCGACCAACTGTGCTCTTTCGGACTGTGGACAGGCTTCTCCACCCTTCCTGTCTTCAGCTGAAAAAAGCCTTTTCAAATGCTTTATGCAAAGAGTTTCCTCAGTTCTTCTCGGTCAGGGTGTCCGCCACCCGGCAAGGAATTCTGCCAGTGAGCCACACTGTGGCCAAGAGTGGTCACCGTGGACGTCTGGAGAGCACTCCGCTTAGCTGAGGAGAGTTCAGACCGATGGAGGTGGCGGAGGTGTCACTGAGGTTGCTTCCAAGCTGTGGCACACCTTCTGTGAGCTGGACCCAGTGCCGACACATTTCTTAATGGGATGTGTTGACTCTGTTAGCCCAGTATTTGCCTTGATTGTCCGGTGTTCCTTGTCAGAGGGGGTTGTCCCCAATGTCTTCAAGGAGGCATTGGGGGACCCATTCTGAAGAAACCATCTTTGGACCCTGACGTCAAGGCAAATTACCATCCCATCTCCAATCTTCCATTCTTGGGTAAGACTGTAGAGAAGGTGGTGGCGCTTCAGTGTGATGAGCACCTCATGGCCCATGATCTATATGAGCCTCTCCAGTCTGGGTTTCATGCAAGGAACAGCACAGAAACTGCATTAGTTAGAGTGCATAATGATTAGGGCAAGAGATCACGAGGAGGGGACAATTATCATTCTCCTTGATCTCTCCTCAGCATCTGACATGGTGGACCATCGTGTGTTACTTGACCGCCTGAGGGAATTCTGTGGACTCACCGGCACTGTCATCTGCTGGTTTGAGTTTTTTCTCACCAACAGGAGACAAAGGGTAGTTATGAGGAATTTCTCCTCCTTCCCTAGCCTCCTATTACACGGAGTACCCCAGGGTTTGGTCTTGTCACCGATGTTTTTTTTTTTTTAGGATGTTATTTTTCTTAGGAGCTCTGGCCCCTCCCCCCGCCGTTCCTCCGGCGCCATCCCCGGACATGAGACCCCCTCCCTTCAGCACCCCGCGACTTACCCTTCACGGCAGGGTGGTGGGGAGCGACTCAACCCACCAGAACGGGTCCATGCCAGGGAGGCATCCTCCGGGAATGGCGACAGGGAACGACGTCGTGCTCAGGCTCCATTTTCAGGAATTTTCTCGGGCTGGTGCAATGGCGCCAGCGACTGAAGTCTTGCTGTGCTCCTGTGCACGCACCCTCAGCGTCCGCCCGTCCCACCACCCCGTCTCTGTGGCTGCGTGCTGTCGATCCCCAGCCTCCGCTAAGTCAGGCAAGCACCGGCCGCCTGAATCCCCCCGGCCCGGAGATGGAGAGCAGTCCTCCGGACACTCGATCCATCTCCTCCCCGCCGAACATGGGTTGCCGGCGTGGCGCGAGGTGTAGCGACCAGCGCCTCAACCCTCAGCGCCACCGATGTTGTTTGCTGTGTACATGCTGCCTCTGGGAGAGCTCATTAGGAAGTACAGCTTGGGTTTTCACTGGCACATCCAACACAGTGGATGTGCTAAACACCTGATGTGCCAAGATCAATGACTGGATGGCCTCCAGCCAGTTGCGACTGAACCCCGATAAGACAGAGGTACTGGTGGCGGAGTCGAACTGAGGGCGTGATAGCATGGCCGCTGGTGCAGAAATACAGGTTACTCACCTGTAACAGGAGCTCTAGCAATGGTACATGTTGTTCATCCACACTTACTGGCAGGTTCCTTGCCGCTTTAAATCTTGCCAGAACGTCTTCAAGCTGGCTCCTCCCATCCATCTGGGTGGTAAAACTCTCAGCTCTGCCACAATGCCAGATCTAGCCTGCTGGAAGCCAGGTTGCGCGTCAAGCCGGGGAGGTCGGGTGGGTTGTGTGGATGAACAACATATACCATTCCTAGAACTCCTCTTACAGGTAAGTAACCTGTATTTCTAGGGACATGGATATGTTGTTCAAACCACACTTACTGGCAGACTTCTAGCAGTTCTCCGGGAGGAGGGAGGTAAGGCGCGCAACCCTACTTGGAAAATAAGGACTGGAGAACTGAGGTCCCAAAACCAGCATCCCAGCGTGACTCAAGGTCGATGTGGTAGTGGGTAATGAAGGTGTGTGCCGACTTCCAGGTAGCAGCCCTGCAGATTTCCTGGATAGGGACGTCCCTGGAAGCAGCCACCGAAGCAGCGGTATGGCGGGTAGAATGAGCTCTTATCCCTCTGGAAGGCTCCATGCCCAGCAGCCTATAGCAGAGATCTATGCAGGAGGTGACCCACCACCTGCCTATCGTCCACTTGGCTGCAGGTCTGCCAGGTGTGGCTTCAGCATAGGTAACAAACAGCTGGCGAACCTCTCCCCGAACTTCAGCCGTCTGCTCCTTATAATAAGAGAGCGCTCTTCTAGGGTTCAAAGTATGGAGCCTATATTCGGCCTATGAGGTGTGATTGGGGTAGAACACCGGCAGAGTCAACACCTGGTTAAGGTGAAACTCCGACACCACCTTCGGAAGGAATTTCAGGTGGGGGTGCAGGACAACCTTGTCCCTGTGGAAGACCATATAAGCAGACTCGATGGAAAGCGCCTGGAGCTCTCCCATTCTTCTGGCTGACATAATAGCCACAAAGAAGGCGGTCTTCCACGACAGGTGGGAGATATCGCACCTGTGCATCGGTTCGAATGGCTTGCCCATGAGCTTAGCTAATTCCAGCAGTAGATCACCGGAGGTGAGGTTCTCGCACCGGAGGTGGATCAGATCAAGGCCTTTGAAAAGCACCGACCACCTTTTCCTGCGCCACCGACTGCTTTCTTGGCCGCGCCGGTCAAGCAGAGATGGCTGCCAGGTGCACCTTAAGGGTCAGCCGACTGAAGCCCTAGCTGAGAAAGGGACCATAGGTAGTCCAGAATGCTGGCCAAGGAACAGGAGGAAGGGTCCAACCCCTTGTCCTGACACCAAGTGGAGAATCTCTTCCATCTGAAGGCATAGCATTTTCTGGTCGACTCCTTACGGGAAGCTTCAACAACGTTGAGGACCTCGTCGGAAAGACCCAAGGCCTGGAACTCTAGCCACTCAGGAACCAGGCTGTCAGGTGCACGGATTGAAGGTCCAGGTGGAGAACATTCCCCTGGTTGACTGAGATCGGGGCCGGGCAGACTGGAAGCCGCCTCGGGAGCCTGGAGCTGAGGTTGAGGAGATCTGGATACCAGAACTGGCGGGGCCAGTCTGGGGCTACCAGAATCACCTGCGCCTTGTCCCTCCTCGCCTTGAGAAGCACCTTGTGGATCAAGGGAAATGGGGGAAAGGCGCAGAAGAGACCAGGGGTCCACGGCCTCGAGAAGGCATCCCCCTGCAGCGAGCCCTGCTGAGGGGGGCGGGCATGAAACAGCCTCAGCTTCACATTCTCCCTGGAGGCAAACAGGTCCACCTGAGGTGTGCCTCAGTGGGAGAACAGATTGTGTACTACCTCCGGCAGGAGAGACCACTCGTGAGATGCAGCACCTATCTGGCTTAGGGCATCGGCCAGAGTGTTGGAGGCTCCCGCTACATGAATGGCTAGGAGATCCACCTCCAGTCTGCTCACAAGAGACCAAGTGCGGAGAGCTTCCTTGCACAGAGGCAAGGAGTGTGTCCCGCCCTGGCGGTTTAGGTAGTACATGGCCGTGGTGTTGTCAGTCTGGACCTGGACCACTTGACCCCATACAAACGGAGTGAAGGCGGTGAGGGCTAGTCGGACCGCTCAAAGCTTCAGCAGGTTGATGTGGCATCAAGACTCCTGAGGGGACCAGAGGCTGTGCGCTCTGAGCTCCCCCAGATGGGCACCCCAATCCATCAGAGAGGCATCGGTTGTTAGAGTGACCGTCAGCTCTGGGCGGACAAACAGGATACCCTAATGCAGATGAGCCGGAACGATCCACCACTAGAGGGTGTTCCCCATCTCCTGGGTCACTATCACTGGCTGGTCCAGAGGACCGGAGCGCTGTGACCATTGGCGGGCTAGTCCCCACTGCAGTGGACGCACGTGCCAGCAGGGCCAACGGACTACGCTGGTGCAGGCCGCCATGAGGCCCAGGAAGTCCCGGGCAGGGCACAAGTGCCCAACCAGAAATGACTGGGCAAAGGAGGAAAGAAACTCTGCCGTGTCCACCGGGAGCCGTGCTCTGGCTCAAAGAGAGTCGAGCTCTGCCCCGATGAACTGAATCACCTGCGTTGGCATGAGTTCCGATTTGGTATTGTTGATGAGGAGGCCAATCTGAGAGCAGGCCTGGAGGGCCAGATCCCTGGACCGCTCCACCTCCGGCTTGGAGGAGGCTGCAATCAGCCAGTCATCCGGGTAAGGGTATACCTGGACCCTTCGGCGCTGCAGGAATGCTGTCACCACTGCCATGCATTTGGTGAAGACTCTGGGAGCTGGAGAGAGAGGTTGAAGAGCATGGCCCAGAACTCGTAAAGGGACCCCTCCGCTTTGAAGTGGAGGAATCGCTGGTGGAACAGACGGATTGGGACGTGAAAGAACGCGTCCTGAAGGTCCAGAGAACAGAACCACAAGCCTCGTTCCAAGGATGCGATGATCTGAGCCAGAGTGACCATCCTGAAGGTTCGAGACGTTAGGAACTTGTTCAGGTTGTGTAGGTCTAGAATGAGGCATCAGCCCCCATCCGTTTTGGGACCAGGAAGTACCTGGACACAAACCCTGGGTCTGATGGAGGATCCGCCACCTCCCTGATCACCTCCTTCTGGAGGAGCAGGGCAATGTCGGCTCGACGGGCCGACAGAGAGGCTGCGGACCCCATAACCACCCCCCCATGGGGCGACGGCTCGATAGGGTGGGGACTGCTCAAATTCCAGAGGCAGACCCTTTCCTACCACTTCCAGCTCCCAGCAGTCCATAGTGATATCAGACCAGGCGGAAAGGAAGTGGCGGAGCCATCCCCCCATGGGGAGAACCCAGGGAGGAGTGACGAGGTTGGGGCAACACTCCTCAACCCATCTCTGGGCAGGCTTGGAGGAAGGCCTGGCCGAGGAGCCTCCTGGACCTTTCCCTCCTGGCTTCCTGCTGGAGGAAGCAGCAGGCTTGGCTTTGGGGTGCCAAGTGTGAGCCTGCTGGCCCTGATGCTGGTGTTGCTGGGCCAGACGTGCCGCAGGGGCTGAAGGGCGAAAGGGCTTACGCTGCCGCTGGCGACATTTGTCCTTCTGGGCAGACGTGACCAAGTCCAAGGTGGCGTTGGACTTCTCGATCCACTGAAGATGCCCCTCCACCCCGGGACCGAACAAGTCGGTACCCAGGAAAGGAACGTCTGCCAGCTTGTGCTGGGTATCTGCCGTGAAGGTGGAGATCGACAGCCAAGCTCTGCGGCACATGGCCACTGCGGCCGCTACTGACCGGGCACATGAATCAGCGATGTCCAGGGAGATCTGGAGCTGCTGTTTGGCCACCGCACTTCCCTGATCCCACACCTGCTTCATCGTAGTTTGGAGGTCAGCCGGGAGATGAGGAATCACCTCATCTAGGGAGCCCAAAAGGGCGTGTGAAAAGTGTGCCATCAGAACGGCCAAGCTGGCCTAACGAAGGCCTAGCGAGGAAGCCACAGACTTTCCGCCCAGAGTAGTCCAGTTTCTTGGACTCCTTATCAGGTGGCTTGTCCACATCCTGAGCATTCCCAGAACGCCGGAAAACGCTGTCGGTCACTAGCCCCTCCGTAGAGGGGTGTTCCGAGAAACCAGAGAGTGAACTAGTGGGAACAGCATACTTTCGTGCCATCCTGGCCGAAGGTGCTGGACAAGAAGCTGGCCACTGCCACAGCTCCAGGGCGGGGCCAACAATGGCTTCGGCCACCGGGAAGGCCTCCATGGGGGAATCTCCTCGGTCCAGTATCTCTGTGAGGGGATACCTGGCCCGTTTCTGGACTGGTTCGAGCTGCATTCCAGTAGACTCTGAGATGAGTCGAAGAATACCCAGGAACGAGGATGGGCTCTCGTCCACCGACTGACCCCCAGAGGATTACAGGTCAATGGGGCTGGAATACAGGGAGGAGTCATCGTCAGACTCCGAGGAGTCTGCAAACAGCTGCCGAGCACCTGAGCCACCCTCCACCTGCCGAGATCGATCTGGAGTGAGGGTGACTGACAACCTGTGGGGCAAGCCCTGACCAGACCGAGAATCCTTGGGTGGTTCCACCACAATGGGTGGAGCAGCTGGTTTCGGCCGAACAACCGGCACCGGGGTCGGCTCTTCGATGACAGCCACTTAATCGCCAGGGAAGGCGACAGAGCCGGCTTGCTACCGGTCAATAAAAGTTGCTGCCACATCATGTCCTTGTAGCGTCGACGTAACTTACGTCGGAGCCTATCGTCCGAGGAGGATGAGCGGCGGTGCCGCTTTCCATGGTGTTGAGACCGACACCGCCGACATCGGTGGGATCTACTCAACTTGGAAGAGGACCGAGATCTTCAGGGTCGCCGACTGTGGGTCAAAGAGGGGGCGGGGGAAACCTGCTCATCCCCTGGTTCAGGGTCCTTTACCAGGGACTTCGGCACAGGAGGCACAGGCAAGTCCTCGGTTTCCACCGGGGGAACCGGTGAAGAAGAGTCATCGGCTTCTCCAGTTGACAAACTGTCTAAATTCGAGACAACTCTCGGCCGTGTTGAGACGTCTCGGCCGGCTGACCCGACGGGGACACCGTGAAGCCAGTGGCCTTAGCCGCAACCTCGACCGAAGTCGAGAGCTGACGGTCTGGTGAAGGGGATCTCTCACGCTCCCACGAACATCAACGGTGGAACTTACCTTTTGGTTCTTTTTTCTTAGACCGACTGGAATGTCCCGATGGCCCTTCTCCTTTGGTGGAGAGGGACTGACAAAGCACCTTAAAGGAAGCAGTATAGGAGGAGCCTAAGGAGAGTGGGATAAATGCCGCAACCGAGAAGGAAGATGAAGCGTCCTGGGCCGCCTCCTCCTCCTCGAGGGCAATCAACTGCTCCAGCTACTCCGCGGAGCCCGCAGCCGAGGACACTGCCCAACGGGCATCCTTTGACTTCACTGGCAGGTACTGTTTCTCGGGACGCCCAAGTTGCAGTCTGGCAGCACGGCCCACTAGCACCAAAGCTGAGAAGGACTTGCACAGATCACAGACCTGTGGATCATGAGCAAGACCCAGGCAGTAAACGCACGTGGAGTGCAGACTGGTCCAAGATATCTTCTGCCCACAAGGGCACCTACGGAAACAGGGAGTGTATTTGTCCATCGCAGCCGCGAGAGAAGAAGAAGACTGAAGTCCTGTAAATTTTAAAACAATTTTTGGTAAACCCGAAGAGGTAGGATCCAGGCCTAAAAGGCAGAGCGCTAAGGAGGGAACCTGAGCTTCCAAGCAGTAAGGAAGATCTGGCGTCATGGGGCGGAGCCAAGGGTTTTGCCACCCGGATGGGTGGGAAAAGTCAGCTTGAAGCCCTCCCAGCAAGAATTAAAGCGGCAAGGAACCTGCCAGACAGTGTGGATTGAACAACATATCCACGTCCCTAGAAACTGGTCTTTTTCTTGGGTCTGTACCATTGATGGCCTCCTCTAGGGTGCGTCATCTAGGTGTTATTCTTCACAGCAGACTGATGCTTGAGTCTCAGGTGTCATCCGTTGTTTATACCAGTTTTTACCAGCTGAGGAATATCACCAGAGTAAAGACCCTAGTTCCGCCCCTGGACTTCCCCACCTTGGTTCATGCCTTTGTGATGTCTAGACTTGACTACTGTAATGCACTCTATCTTGGGTTCTCTGGAGGTATCCTCCGCCAGCTGCAGCTGGTGAAGGATGCAGTTGCTAGGTTGTTGACGGGGCAGCCTAAGTACTATCACATCACCCCGGTGCTGCATGAACTGCACTGGATGCCGGTAAGGTGGAGGCTCCTCTTTAAGGTGGGCTTGCTCAACTTTAAGGCCCTAAATAGCCTGGGCCCTGGTTACCTGAAGGACTTTGTTGCACCTGCTGTCTCAGTCTGCTCCCTTCGCTTCTCCTCTAGGGGCCTCCCTGCGATTCCCAGGATGAGGTTAAAAATGGCCAGTGACAGAGTGTTTAGTGTCACTGGCCTTGTCCTGTGAAATTCACTATCTCCAGCTGTAAGAGAGGCCCCTTCAGCTGAGGTTTTCAAAGCCTGCCTCAAGGCCTTCCTGTATAATCAGGCCTTCCCGGGCTTTGTTTTGTAATCCTATCCTATGTCCGACTTCTATGCTTTAATTTCTGTCCCTGGTTATATATTTAGTTTTTTGGGTATTTATTTTTGAATAAATTATTAATAAAAATGTTATATTAATGAGTTATAGTATATTTATTATTAGGTTTATTATAGTGCTGGTTTTATTTTGTATGTGATTTTAATCTGTACGGTGCCCAGAGCCTTTGTGATGGGCATCTTTTTAAATAAAATTTGCCTTGCCTAATGAGAGCCTGTGTACAAGTACTTTTCCTGATGTTTGGAAAATGGGAAAGATAGTCCCCATTTTCAAAGGGGGTGATCCCCTAATTCCCACTAACAATAGGCCAATAGCCTTGTTGCCTACAATGTCAAAAATATTGGAACAATTTGTTCAAAGACAGCTATATCACACCCTTGAGCGGCATGAAATGCTCGCAAACTGCAAACATGGATTTAGGTCTGGGAGATCCACGGACACCGCCCTAGTAGATTTTAACAACCTAATAGCAGTTCCCATGAATGAGGGGAAAAAAGACTGAGGCAGTGTTCATGGATCTCAGTAAGGCGTTTGATCTGGTGGATCGCAGATTGTTGTTGCACAGACTATATGGAATGGGAACACATTCAGAATCTTTAGCCTGGTTTGGCTCCTACTTGACCAAAAGAAAGCAATGTGCATCTCTGGGAGTTAAAACTCCACTTTAAAAGAAATCAGGAGAGGGGTCTCCCCAAGGCTCTATATTAGGGCCTTTATTATTTAATGCATTTGTAAATAAATTGCCTGGGGTAATAAGAGACGGTGGAGTATGGCTGTGTATGGACGACACTGTTTTGGTGGCGTACGCAGACAGCAGTGATGTTCTTGAATACAGGGTACAGGAAGATTTGCACTATATGGAAAAACAGTTTAAGGCATCTGGTTTGTTGATGAATGTAAAGAAAACTTGTATGTATTTTCAAAATGGAGTGAAAGGAACAGCTGATAAAACTTTAGATGGAAAAGAATTGGTAAACACTGACAATTATAAATATATGGGTGTAGTTGTGGACAGGAAAAGTACAGTTACGTAAGAACTTACCATAACAGTAGATCTTCCAGAGAGGTTCCTGCAGTAGGTCATCACATATAGGACTGCGCGGCAAACTTTTCCAGCAATGTCTGGTGGGAGACCGCCCACCCAACGTCATGTGATGGATGTCAGCGTGACTCTATATAGTGAGTGGTTCCCACGCCTGCCTTCCAGTTCTCCCGCCAGAAATCCAAGGAGGATGAGAAAGGATGAGAATCCTGGAGCCCAGTTCAGAATAAGCTGAAAGAAATGCAGAAATTGGGGGAAGGGAGGGAAAACATGACCTACTGCAGGAACCTCTCTGGAAGATCTACTGTTATGGTAAGTTCTTACGTAACTGTACTATCTTACTTCAAGAGGGTTCTTGCAGTAGGTCATCACATATAGGACTGAATCCCAATCAGTCGCTCTCAGAGAGACCGAGAGAGTCAAGGGAGGAGGAGCAACTGAAAGAACAGAACAGGAACTGTCTTAGGACAGTAGGCCCTGCAGAACGGTAAGGTCAAACCCAGCCCTACGCCTAGAGGTAATGTCCAGACTATAATGCTTCGTGAAGGTATGGACCATACTACAGGTTGCTGCCGCACAAATCTCTGCTGCAGAAACATTCCTTAGGAATGCTGTAGAGGTAGCCATGCCCCTAGTAGTGTGACCTCTGACCTCCTCCGGAAGAGGTTTGTCATACTTCTGATAACAGAAGCGGATGTAGTTAGCGAGCCACTTAGATAGGCACTGTTTAGATACTGCCAACCTCAAGAATTTGGGGGCGAAGGAGACAAAAAGCTGATCAGACTTTCTAGATTCATTGGTTCGGTGGACATAACACCTCAGGATTCTATGCACGTCCAAAGTGTGAAGGAGAGTCTCCCCCCCCCCCATTCGAGTGAACAGGATAATAAACTGGGAGTTCAACCGACTGGTTTAAGGTGAACTCAGAAACCAACTTGGGAAGAAACTTAGAATTTGTACGCAGGACCGCCCGGTCACTGTGAAAAATCAAATAAGTCTCCTTATGCATCAGGGCCTGAAGCTCGGAAATTCTACAAGCAGAAGTAATGGCAACCAAAAACAGTGCCTTCCAGGAAAGGTAGCGCATGTCACAGCTCATCACTGGTTCAAAGGGAGGAAGTGTAAGCTTCTCTAACACAAAATTCAAATCCCAAGGTGGGGTGGGGCAACGGATGGAGGATTTGAGATGGAGGATCCCTTTCAAAAAAGTTTTAGAGACTCCCAACTGTGCCACGGGTTTCCTGTCCATTAGCACATGATAGGCTGAGATAGCCGACAAGTCGACCTTAAGAGATGAGTAAGACAGATCAGAGGCCAACAGGTGTAACAGATATTCCATAATCTGTGGAGCTGAGCAAGTAAAGGGATCCCAACCCTTAGACGTTGCCCAGATGAAAAAATGCTTCCATTTCATTGCACACATGGACCTGGTGAAGGTTTCCTAGCTTCCACCAGGACCTGAGCCACCTTCTCGGAGACCCCGAAGTGAGACCGAATTATGTCTGAAGAAGCCCCACATGAAGATGCAGTGTCCTGAGTCCTGGATGCACTAGCCTGCCTTGGTACCGAGTTAACAGATCGTGTCAAGAGAGGGAGGGGAACTGGGGGTTCCGCTGCCAGCTGCTGCATTAGTGGAAACCAGACTTGCCTCGGCCAGAGAGAGAAGCCATGAGGATCATCTGAGCCCCCTCTGCCTGACGCTTAAGAAGTACTCTCTGCAAAATGGTAAAGGGAGGGAAGGCATACATGAACTTCCCTGTCCAACAAAGTGACGTGTTGTGCCAGAAAGCACCAGGCTCTGGAATGAGCGAGCAAAAACTGGGAAACTTTGAGTTGGATGGGGAGGTGAACAGATCTAGTTCTGGGCAACCCCATTTCAGAAAGAGAGAATCTGCTACTTCCTGACTTAATTCCCATTCATGCGCGAGAGACGACGTCCAATTGAGGCTGTCCACCAGGACGCTGTGAATGCCTGGAACATGCACGGCTGTGAGACACACAGGTCGTGTTGGACTGCCTAATTCCACACCCGCATTGCTTACCTGCACAGGGGGGTATGATCAGATGCCTCCCTGCTTGCTGATGTACCAGACCACCGACATGTTGTCTGTCTGAATCAGCAGTGTTCCTCTTGATAGGATGGTCTGAAAAGCCTGAAGGGTGTAAAGAACCGCCCTCATCTCCAGAATGTTGAAGTGTAAGGAAATCTCCAACTGGGACCACGAACCCTGAGTTCGATGGTGCCCCAGGTGTGCTCCCCAACCCAGACAGGAGGAGTCTGTGGTGAGGGTCCAAAGAGGTGGGGAACTTCGGAAGGGAAGTCCCCTGGACAGATTCGGAGGATCTAGTCACCAAAGGAGATCCTTCTTGAGTGCACTGGAGACAAGAACAGGATTGTCCAAGTCGTCCAAGCACTGGTCCCACTGGATGTGTAACGTCCTCTGGGTGATCCGCATGTGCAACCTGGCTAGGGGTACCGTGGAGATGGAGGCTGTTATCAGGCCCAACAGACGTAGCAACACCCTAGCCAGAAGAAATCTGGATGATACAACGAAAAGTTGACCTGCTCCTGAAGAGTCTCTGCCCTGTCCAAGAGTAGAACGGCTCTGCACTGGACCGTATCCAAGACCACCCCAATGAACTGAAGGTTCTGGGAGGGGTCAGAGATGACTTGGGGAGACTGACAGTGATCCCTAGTCTTGAGAAAAGCTCCAGAGTGACTGAGAGGGAATTCAGAAGACTGTCGCTGGATGGGGCTATCAATAGCCAGTCATCCAGGTAGGGGAACACCTATGCACAGACGGCGAACCGCTAGGCACTTGGTGAAAACTCTGGGTGCTGAGAAACAGCCAAAGGGGAGTGCTGTAAACTGGAAGAGCTCACCCTGGAAGCAAAACCACAGGAAGCAGCGGTGGCCCAGGAAGATCGGAATATGCAGGTAGGCATCCTGCATATCCAGTGCACAGAGCCAATGGTCCTTCTGCAGAAGGGGCAGGAGGTCCTGCACTGTCAGCATGCAGAACCTTTTGTAGTTGACGAAAAGGTTCAGACTGCTGAGGTCCAGGATGGATCTGAGGTCGCCTTTCTTTTTTGAGACCAGGAAAAAGTGGGAGTAAAACCCCTTTCCTCTTTGGGACAGAGGTATGGTTTCTATGGCTGCCTTCTGTCTCAGGACCCTGATTTTTTCCTTGACCAGAGAAGCCTAGTGCGGGGAGTAATGTGAACGACCTGGTGGAGCATCTGGGGAGAACTCCAGAAACTCCAAGATGTGCCCTTTTGATATGAACTGCAGGACCCATGCGTCTGCTGTGATGCTCTTCCACTCCTGCATGTGGAGGGCGAACCTGCCTCCCACTGGTTCCACATTTACAGGTGGAGGAGAGGGAGGGCAGTGCGAGTCAGGAAGCTGAGGGACGAGAGGGTGGGGACCCTCCTGCTGCTCTTTGGGACTTGGCAGCTGGGGGCGAGAAAAAACAAGAACCCGTGGCACGCCTCTTGGTCTGCTTCCTGGAGGCAAGTTGTTTACCTTGACGCTTAAACTGGCGTCGAAAGGGCTGTTTCTTTTGAGAACCTGTCCAATACATTGATCAAACAGATCTAAGGGCATGTCCACTGTCTTGGAGGCCCGTGATTATATCTTTAGTGTCCCTTCCAAACAGGACGGATCCCTGAAAGGGAGCATCCTGTATAGCTGCTTGAACATCCGTTGACAGCCCGGACATCCACAACCAGGCGCGTCTCCTGAGGCATACGGCAGTGGAATGCGCCACTGTGTACACAGAGTCGTAAGTGGCCCGCAGTGCATGCCTGCATGAAATTTTCAACAGGCAAAGCTCCTTTGTGAGCTCCTCTTTGAGCTCAAGAGTCTTCCATGGCCAGCCCATAATACGGGCTTCAAGATTGACCATGGTGGCCTTCTGAAAAGAAACCATGTGTGCCACATAGTTTAATGAACGTAGGGCGCATGTGGCAGAGGAGTACATCATCTTCTTCCCAAACTGGTCCAGTTGCCTAGATTCCTTATTCAGTGTGTGTGTGTGTGGGGGGTGCTCATGTGCTTAGGCTTAGAGCGATCATGAGCAGTGGCTATAACAAGGGCCCCTGGTGTTCTGCGGCAGAATTTTCTGATTTTTGCGGCAGGGCTCCTTGACTTCTGCGGCAGCATTTTCTGATTTCTGAGGCATGATTTATTCATTTCTCTGGCAGAATGCAGTCCTGTCATTATTAATATGATGTGATGTCATCGATGACATCATATGCTGGAGTATAGAGGAGGGCTTCAGGATAAACAAGGTGGGAAAGGAAGCCTGACACTATGGAAAACAGTATATTTATATGAAAATTCACAAAAACAATGAATTCTACGTACCGAGGCAAATTCTGCAGCAAATTCATAACCGCAGAACATAAATTCCAAAACTCTGAAGTCCGCCTTGGGATGGGAATCCAGGAAGGAAATGCCTTCGGGCGAGTGATAAATTTTGTCTGCTTTCTTGGGGAAAGCCAGGATACAGTGTGGTAACTGCCAAACAGTGGTAGTTAGATCTTCGTGTGGAGCTGTCCAGGGAGGGACCAGGATGGGAGAGAGAGCCTCTAAGTCTAGATGTCCACCTAGACGCTTTCTCTTTGGATCCTGCTCCTCTGCGTTCCAACTCTTAGAGTGCTGGATTATGTGGAGCAGCTCACTGAAGGAGGGATCCTCCGGAAGAGATCTGGGAGATTCTTTGCCCTGGGGGGAGGGAGGACAGTGTGTCTGAGGAGGATTCTGATGCATCATGGTCAGAATCAGGAGGATCCTCCTCTTCTGGGGTCGCAAAGTTCGGAAGGGTGATCTCCTGTGGAGTGGCACCAGAAATGTGCACTGTAGAGTGCTGTGAGCTGGCAGGTGACAAGGAATGGGGAGGCACGACCACTGGACTCGGTAGCCTGTGTTCTTAGTCGGAAACCAGTTGGGACCTGGCGTCCTTCCACCAGGACTGGATCAGTGACTGAAAGTCCTGTTGAGGAGGAGGCGGAGGCAGATAAAAATGCGCTTCCAAACCTGGATACTGTTGGTGAGGGTACCCTTGGTAGCAGGGGTAACCCAGATTCTGGTACCCAGGAAAGTAAGCCTGGGAGAAGGATCCCAACGCCGGACCAGAGACTGGAAAAACAGGCACCTGGTGCCCGGAAAAATGCAGGAAGCCTGGCGTGGGGTCTTGACCCTGTGGTCTGGAAGGACCGGAAAATATACCAGACGATAAGAGTAGATGACGTCAGGATGGCCATCATCGGAGGAGCCAACGTAAGGGCAGTGTACGTCAGAATACATGACGTCCGGGGGTCAGACGTCAGGCCAGGTAACATCAGGCCGCCTTGCACCAGGGCATGAAAGGAAGGTCCTGACGGAGGGAGCTGACAAAAGGTATCAGACGGCACCCTGTGTGTCGGGGGCGATGGAAGGTGCCCCAACATCTGGGTAATGGATGGACCAGTCCGGAGACGAAAGTATAGGGGCCCCTAAAACAGGGATCCGCATAGGAAGCTTTGGGAAAGCATCCCGGGGGGAACCACCACTGGAATGGTAGAGGAAATACAGGTTACTCACCTGTAAAAGGAGTTCTAGGAATGGTATATGTTGTTCATCCACACTGTCTGGCAGGTATCCTTGCCGCT
This sequence comes from Neoceratodus forsteri, assembly GCA_016271365.2. Classification (NCBI taxonomy): domain Eukaryota; kingdom Metazoa; phylum Chordata; order Ceratodontiformes; family Ceratodontidae; genus Neoceratodus; species Neoceratodus forsteri. The sequence continues at coordinate 1,502,793,382 of CM057455.1, forward strand.
GTAAATCTTGCCGGAAGGTCTTCAAGCTGGCTCCTCCCACCCACCTGGGTGGTAAAACTCTCGGCTCCGCCCCATGATGCCAGATCTGGCCCGCTGGAAGCTCAGGTTGTGCGTCGAAGCCGGGGAGGTCGGGTGGGTCGGGTGGATGAACAATATACCATTCCTAGAACTCCTGTTACAGGTGAGTAACCTGTATTCTAGGGACATGAATATGTTGTTCATCCACACTGTCTAACGAGACTCTAGCAGTTCTCCGGGAGGGAGGGTACACACCTACTTAGGAATAGAGACTGGAGAACCGAGGCCCCAAAACCAGCATCCCGGCGTGACTCAAGGTCGATGTGGTAGTGGGTGATGAAGGTGTGTGCTGACTTCCAGGTAGCAGCCCTGCAGATTTCCTGGATAGGGACATCCCTGGAAGCAGCCACCGATGCAGCAGTATGGCAGGTAGAATGAGCTCTTATCCCTCTGGGAGGCTCCATGCCCGCCAACCTATAGCAGAGATCTATGCAGGAGGTGACCCACCTGCCTATCGTCTGCTTGGCTGCAGGTCTGCCAGGTGTGGCTTCAGCGTGGGTGACAAACAGCTGGCGAACCTCTCCTGAATTTCAGCCATGCGCTCCTTATAGTAAGCGAGCGCCCTTCTAGGGTCCAGAGTATGGAGCCTATATTCGGCCTCCGAGGTGTGATTGGGGTAGAACACCGGCAGAGTCAACACCTGGTTAAGGTGAAACTCCAACACCACCTTCGGAAGGAATTTCGGGTGGGGGCGCAGGACAACCTTGTCCCTGTGGAAGACCAGGTAAGGAGACTCGATGGAGAGCTCCTGGAGCTCTCCCATCCTTCTGGCTGACGTAATAGCCACCAAAAAGGCGGTCTTCCACGACAGGTGAGAGAGATCACACCTGTGCATTGGTTCGAATGGCTTGCCCATGAGCTTTGCCAGTACCAGCAGTAGATCCCACGGAGGTGGAGGTTCTCGCACCGGAGGGGAAATGTGATCAAGGCCTTTGAAAAAGCGCCTGACCACTTTTTCCTGCGCCACCGACTGCTTCCCGGCCCGCCCCCGGTAAGCAGAGATGGCTGCCAGGTGCACCTTAAGGGTGTCGACCTAAGCCCTTGCTGAGAAAGGGACCATAGGTAGTCCAATATGCTCGCCAAGGAACAGGAGGAAGGGTCAAGGCCCTTGCCCTGACACCAAATGGAAAATCTCTTCCATTTGAAGGCGTAGCATTTTCTGGTCGATCCCTTACGGGACGCCTCAACTACATTGAGGACCTCGTCGGAAAGACCCAAGGCCTGGAACTCTAGCCGCTCAGGAACCAGGCCGTCAGGTGCAGGGATTGAAGGTCCGGATGGAACACCTTCCCCTGACTGACTGAGAGCAGGTCCAGGTGAGCTGGAAGCTGCCTCGGGAGCCTGGAGCTGAGGCTGAGGAGATCTGGGTACCAGTACTGGCGGGGCCAGTCTGGAGCTATCAGAATCACCTGCGCCTTGTCCCTCTTTGCTTTGAGAAGCACCTTGTGAATCAAGGGGAATGGGGGAAAGGCGTAGAAGAGGCCCGGGGTCCATGGCCTCGAGAAGCATCCCTGCAGTGAGCCCTGCTGAGGGGGGCGGGCATGAAACAGCCTCAGCTTCGCCTTCTCCCTGGAGGCAAACAGGTCCACCTGAGGTGTACCCCAATGGGAGAACAGATCTTGTACTACCTCTGGCAGGAGAGACCACTCGTGGGACACAGCCCCTATCCGGCTTAGGGCATCGGCTAGGGTATTGGAGGCTCCTGCCACATGAATGGCTAGGAGATCCGCCTCCAGGCTGTGCACGAGTGACCAAATGCGGAGAGCTTCCTTGCATAGAAGCATGGAGGCGTCCCATCACAACAGTTTAGGTAGTACATGGTCGTGGTATTGTCCATCTGGACCCGAACCACTTGACCCCAAAGAAATGGAGCGAAGGTGGTGAGAGCTAGGCGGACCGCTCGGAGCTCCAGCAGGTTGATATGGCATCGGGACTCCCACGGGGACCAGAGGCCGTGCGCTCGGTGTTCCCCTAGATGGGCACCCCAACCCATCAGAGAGGCATCGGTCGATAGAGAGCCCGTCGGCTCGGGGCGGACAAACGGGATGCCCTCCTGCAGATGAGCTGGAACGATCCACCACTGGAGAGCGTTCCACATCCCCTGGGTCACCGTCACTAGCTGGTCCAATGGATCGCAGCGTTGAGACCACTGGCTGGCCAGTCCCCACTGAAGGGGGCACATGTTCCAGCGGGCCCAACGGACCACGCTGGTGCAGGCCGCCATGAGACCCAGGAGGTGCAGGAAGTCCCGGGCAGGGCGCGATTGCCAAACCAGAAATTAATGGGCAAAGGAGGAAAGAACCTCGGCCCTGTCCGCCGGGAGCCGTGCTCTGGCTCGAAGAGAGTCGAGCTCTGCCCCGATGAAGAGAATCACCTGCTTCGGTTCGAATTCCGACTTGGCCTCGTTGATGAGGAGGCCAACCTGAGAGCAAACCTGGAGGGCCAGATCCCTGGATCGCTCCACCTCCCGTCTGGAGGGGGCTGCTATCAGCCAATCGTCCAGGTAAGGGTACACTCGGACCCCTCGGCGCCGCAGGAATGCTGTCACCACTGCCATGCATTTGGTGAAGACCCTGGGAGCAGGAGACAAGCCAATGGGCATGGCTCGGAACTAGAAAAGGGATCCTTCCGCTCGAAAGCGAAGGAATCTCTGATGTGACGGACGGATAGGGACATGAAAGAACGCGTCCTACAGGTCCAGAGAGCAGAACCACATGCCGCGTTCCAAGGATGGCAATATCTGAGCCAGAGTGACCATCCTGAAGGTCCGATACCTTAGGAACTTGTTTAGGTCGTGCAGGTCGAGAATGGGGCGCCAGCCCCCCGTCCGTTTCGGAACCAGGAAGTACCTGGACACAAACCCTGGGTCTGAGAGAGGATCCGCCACCTCTCTGATCACCTCCTTCTCGAGGAGGATAGCGATGTCGGCTCGGCGAGCCGACAGTGAGGCTACGGACCCCAAGGCCCCCCGAGGTGCGACGGCTCTTAGGCGGGGCCTGCTCGAACTCAGAGGCAGGCCCTTTCCCACCACTTCCAACACCCACCGGTCTGTGGTAATAACGGACCAGGCGGAAAGAAAGTGGCGGAGCCACCCCCCCACAGGGGGAACCTGGGGTGAGGCGACGAGGTTGGGGCGACACCCCTCAACCCGTCACTGGGCAGGCTTGGAGGGGGGACCGGCCGAGGGACCTCCTGGGCCTTTACCCCCTGCTTCCTGGAGGAGGAAGCTGCGGGCTTGGGTTTGGGATGCCAAGCGCGAGCCTGCTGGCCCTGATGTTGCTGGGCCGGACGTGCCGTGGGCGCAGACTGACGAAAGGGCTTAGGCTGTGGTCTGCGGCCCTTCTCCCTCTGAGCGGATGAGACCGAGTCCAAGGTGGCACTGGACTTCTCGATCCTCTGGAGGTGGCCTTCCACCCCAGGGCCGAAGAGGTCGGTCCCCAGGAAGGGGACATCCGCCAACTTGTGCTGGGTATCCGATGTGAAAGTGGATATCCTCAGCCATGCCCGACGGCACATAGCCACTGTGGCCGCGACTGACCTGGCGCATGAGTCTCCAATGTCCAGAGTAGTCTGAAGTTGCTGCTTGGCCACTGCCCTGCCCTGGTCCCGCACCTGCCCAACCGTGGTCAGCAGGTCAGCCGGGAGATGAGGGACTACCTCGTCCAGGAAGCCCAACAGGACATGGGAGAAATGTGCCATAAGCACGGCCAAGCTGGCCTGACGAAGGCCAAGGGAGGATGCAGCGTACACATTTTGCCCGGCATAGTCCAATTTCTTGGACTCCTTGTCGGGAGGTTTGTCCACGTCCCTAGCGTTTCCGGCACGCCGGAGAACACACTGTCGGTACTAACCCCTCGGCTGAGGGATGTTCCGAGAAACCGGACAGGGAACCGGTAGGGCCGCATACTTCCTGGCCATCCTGGCCGAAGGCGCAGGGCAGGAAGCAGGGTGCTACCAGAGCTCCAAGGCCGGGCCCACAATGGCCTCGGCCACAGGAAAGGCCTCCGTAGGGGAATCCCCTCGGTCCAATATCTCCGTGATGGGATACTTGGCCCGCTTGGATACAGGCTCGAGCTGCATCCCAGTGGACTCGGAGATGAGCCTAAGCAAACCCAGGAAGGACGAAGGGCTATCGTCCAGCGACTGACCTCCAGAGGACTCCAAGTCCACTCGCCTGGAGAAAAGAGAGGAATCGTTGTCGGACTCAGAAGAGTCCGCAAAGAGCTGCCTCGGGCCTGAGCCACCCTCCACCTGCCGAGGGCGATCGAGAGTGAGGGTGACAGACAGCCTATGGGGCAGACCCTGAGCCGACCGAAAGTTCTTGGTCGGAGCCCCAAACAACGGCTGTGGAGGCGGAGGTTCCACCAGAATCGTGGAGCAGCTGGTTTGGCTGAGCAACAGGCCTGAAACAGGCGCCTCGGCTAAGCGAGGGTTGCTTCGACCGCTTAATGGCGGGGAAGTTGACGGCGTCGGCTGTTCCGACCAGAAGAAGCTGTTGCCACATGAGGTCCTCGATATCATTGACGCAACTTGCGTGAAGCCTCCCTCGTCAGGGCGGCGGTGGAACCTCTTGCCGGGCGGAGAAGAAGTCCGAGACCGCGAACCTCGGCTTTTCCGAGGAAAAGGTGCGGAAACCGCTCTCGGCTCAGAGGGGTCACCTGAGGGCTCCGAACTGGAGGCACTGGCAGCCAGGATCTCAACCACCACCGGGGAACCCGGGAGAGGATTTTCGGCCGCCCGGTCGACAACCAGTCCAGCAGGTTGAGAAAGATCTCGACTTCGTCGGCGAGTCGAGTCTTGCCAACTGACCTGCAGGGGACACCATGAAGCCAGTGGCCGAAGCCGAGGATCGACCACAAGTCGATGGTCGACCACTCGGGGAGGGGGACCTCTCCCGCTCCCAAGAGTGTCGACGGAGGGACTTACCCTTGTCCTTCTTTTTGGACCGAGAGGAAGGTCCAGCAGATGTTGGTCCCTCTCCCTTAGTGGAGAGGGACAGACAAAGCTCCTTAAAGGAAGCAGAATATGAGGATCCCAGGGAGAGTGGGGTAAATGCTGCAGCCGAGGAAGATGCGGCCCGCGCCGCCTCCTCTTCGAGGGCAATCATCTGCTCTAGCTGTTCCACCGAGCCCGCCGCCACGGAAACCGCCAACCGGGCCTCCTTCGACTTTACCGGAGGGTAGCGCTTTGAGGGTCGCCCAAGTTGCAGACGGGCAGCACGGTCTTCCAGGACATAAGCCGAGAAAGTAGAGCACAGGTCGCAAGCCTGCGGGTCGTGCTCAAGGCCCCAGCAATAGATGCACGTGGAGTGCGGATCCATCCGAGACATCTTCTGCCCGCATGGGCATCTCCGAAACCGGGAGTCGATTTGTCCATCGCAGCCGCGAGGGAAATAGTTGACCGAAGTCTAGAAAACCTTAAAGTTTAATTTCGGAAAACCGAAGAGTTAGGAACCAGTCTTATACGCAGAGCGTTAAGGAGGGAACCTGAGCTTCCAAGCGGTAAGGAAGATCTGACGTCATGGGGCGGAGCCGAGAGTTTTACCACCCGGGTGGGTGGGAGGAGCCAGCTTGAAGACCTTCCGGCAAGATTTAAAGTGGCAAGGATACCTGCCAGACAGTGTGGATGAACAACATATCCATGTCCCTAGAAAAAAACACTTTCAGGGGTCCCTCATCCTCCTCCTCCATCCCAGGCGTGGTATCTAGGATAGGAGGTTCCACCGGGGCAGGTGGAGAGTAAGGCTCCCATCCAGGAAGATCCTGGAGGGAGGGCTGACAGAGAAGCCAGCGCGCTCGACCAGGCGCCGGGAATATCGGTGTCAGCCTCCGACGGGTAAGGAATGTCCGAGCGGTCACCTGAAACTCGGACGACCGACTGACCAGACGAAACACGGACCGGGCTGAAATGGGGGAAGACCCTTGACTGGCTTATCGGTCAAAGTCGGGCGGACTTCTGGCGGTTTCTGATGGGAGTCCAGCTTATAGACAACTGGGCGGGCCCCGGAGGAGCCGGGGTCCGACTTACCGGAAGGTTCCGGGCGTTTGCCAGAAGAGCCGGTGGACAACTTACTGGCTGAAATTGGAAGGAAGACAGCAGAAGCACTGGAGGTCATCTCCAAAGCAGCCTGGGTCACCATGAGGGTGGGCGTCGAGGAAGAAGCCTTGCTGGTTGAAGGCCTACTAGAAGAAGATCAGTCCCAGTCCTCTGGGAGCTCCCTTTCCTTGTGCCTCTCCTTGTCCTTCTTCTTCTGCTTTGATTCTGAAGGAGGGGAAGAAGCCGTGTCCGGAGTTTCTGCATCTCCTTCTCAAGGGAAGCCATTCTGATTTTTAGGAGATGGGCTTCCAGAACCTGCTGTCATTGTCTGCGAGTGGCCTGGTTGAAGGGCTGGCAGTCGGGACAGACCGCGGTATCGTGATTTGGGTCTAGGCAGAAGGGACAGCGATAATGACGCTCTTTGTGAGGAATCTAGGCCCCACACTTGTCACACTTCTTCTTTGCCTTCGGAGTTGTAGGTGGAGAAGACATAAATGGGCCGAAGGATCGGACTAAATTCAAGAAAGAAAGAAAAAAAGGAGGCGATCAACTAAGTGAAGTTTACCATGAGGTTCCAGCGCAGGTCAACGTCTGGAAAGAAATGGAAGGCAGGCATGGGGAATGCTCACTATATAGGGTCATGCTGACATCCGTCACATGACGTCGGGTGGGTGGTCCCTCGCTAGACATTGCTGGAAAAGTTTGCCGTGTGGTCCTGACACCAGGGGGCACAGTCCTATATGTGATGACCTACAGCAGGAACCCTCTAGAAGTAAGATCTACCATACATGGAACATATAAAAGTGACTACAAAAAAAATTAATCAAAGATTGGGAGCCCTTAGAAGGATTTCAACAAGTTTGATGAAAGAGGCTAGACAGAAGCTAACCTTACAATTGCTCATTCCAGTTTTAGATCGTACGCTGTCAGCACAACATTTTTGCAGTGAAGACCATCAGAGCAAACAAATATTGCCAGGTCACGGTGATGGTCCCGCTGTACACCGGCATTGTGTCTCCCGGTCTTTCACCCACCAGAAACAACTCCTACTCAGGAGTTGGTTATTTAGAGATGGGGGTAGGGGCATTAGTGATGCCCCCCCCCCGCAGAAAAAACAGTTTGTTCCTGTCACTGTATGGGATGTCGACAACACTGTTGTCGTATCTTGGTGGAACTGTTTTAGATTATGGAGTACTTGTATACAGGAATGCACCAAAAGCTGCCTTAAAAGGGTCCGTGGCTTAGTAAGTAGCACATGTGCCTCTGAGGCCGGGAGATCAGAGGGCTGTGGGTTCAGTTCCTACATCTGGCACTTGGGTTAATATTCCAATACTGACACTGTAGTGCAGCATGAGGGGGGCGCTGCACTTCTGAGGTGTCGTCTTTTGGATGAGACGTTAAACAGAGGTCTCATCTGCCTGGATTAGGGGCAGTTCAGGTGGATGTTAAAGATCCTATGGCACGTATCGAAAAGAGTAGGGGATTCCCCCGGTGTCCTGGCCAAATTTCCCCATTCACAAAAAATACCAACAGCTTATTCTGGTTCAATTTCAGTTGCTTACCATCTGTATCCCCCCTTCCCCGGTCGCCCCTGAAAAAGGAACTTCTAGTCCCAATGGGCCTACCGGGTCAACAAAATTCAATAAATAAATAAATAAGAATTAATCAAACATATTACAGATTGGCCAGATTGCAAATTCAAGTAAATTTGGGACCCAACATGGTCATGTATATCAGACACTAAAATGGTTAAATCCGGAGGAGAAACTACTATTAAATTGGTTAACATGGTTTTTCAAATTACTTGAGTCTAAAAAAACACTCCACCCACTGAGAAATATGGTAACAACGAGAGATTACACAAATAAAAGATACTCATTTAGAAACCAGATGAGGTTTTCCTGTCCACAAGTATACAACAGATTCAGAGACAGGACATTACAAACAAGTTTGGCAATTTCACAGAATGCTATTCCTGCAGATCTAAAAGCAAATAATTTAGTAAACAAGTTTCAAATCAGCTTTAAGGAAATCCTTTAGAGTATCTCGTAATAGTTGCACATGATCATGAATATGAATTGTTTACAATTGTATACTGTCAATGTCCTTTGTATGTCAGTATTGATACATGTATATGTTATATTGTTATATGTGTAGGTGTAACAGGACTTTCGTTGAAAATAGAGGTCTCCTAATGATCGTCTCCTGTATAAAAATAAAATGTTATCAATCAATATATATAGAAGGTAGAAAATGGTTTACAGGGGTAATGTTTAAAAAGCTAATCTTCTAGTTGGGCCACAAAAAGACTGGCATATTGTGGTACCATTTTTGTGACCACTGCTGTCCCCATGATCTGCAAAACACTTCAATGCAACCATTCAGCCTCTCTTATGAATATCTTAGCACTTCCTGTCATTCATCTGCTCACAGCTATAGATCTGTTCCTATTCACTGCCCACCCTTCCTGTTAAGGTCTTCTCACCCTTCCCTGTGAGCCTTTTCACTATTCTGTCATAATTATTTAGAAACACTGCAGAACAGTTTAAAAAATGTTGCTTTTTTGCTTAGTTTGCTATTCACATGAAGAACTGACCTGTGGTGAAAGCTTGTGTATAACACCATCTTTGTGCAGACATGTTGGTCCATTAAAAGGTATCTAAGTATCCAGTGACTCCTGGTTCTAAAATAGTGAGTTAAGCAACACAAGCAAACATAATATTAGGTGGGCTGTGGAACGGTCAGTTGATTAGGTCTGGGACACTGCACGTCTGTGCTGTTATGCAGTTGTCCTGACTGCTGTGAAAACAGAAGATGGTGCAAAAAAGAAACAAGTCCATTACAGCATGGAGAGACTGCACTATAAGGCACATCCATGCTGGCTCAGGATTTTTACATTTGAGAAGTCTGAAGGGCAGAAATAAAACTGCACAGTGAGATGCAGTGTGTATGTCTGTATTAACTACTGCTAAAAATAATTTATGTGTATGTGTGTGTATATATGTTATTAAAGTCTAGGAATTACAACCCCTTGAGTCAGGGACTCGTTTACAAAGGCTCCACGTCATACAGAGAATGAAGACAGGTACAGAGTATAACAAATACAGCGACTAAGTACAGTGGCAATAATGCCCAAACACATACACAGAGCAACACCAAAGGTGTGTTTGGTTAAATCATACATTAGAATCAGATACATATTCAGCAGTGGAACTTTTTGAACTTGTTGAGGAGTTATCTGTAGTCACAGTTGGAGCTGGGCATAATGTGGTCACGTAGCTCAGATCTGAAAGAGCCCAACCTGGGGATAGATAAGGTAGGACCAGGGATTTAATTCATCCAGAGTGCAGCCCTATAGCGAAAGGACCTTTGGCCAGCACTGGTCTTCACAAAAGGGATGTGAAAGGCAGTAGTGTCAGAGTGTCTTGTGGCCCATCTCAGCAAACTTGGTTGGAGGAGCGAGAGACAGCCAGTGGGGGCTAAACCCAGTTCGATTTTTTTGGGGCCAATAAGCAGGTCTGGTAGAATAGACGCCCCTGAAAGTTTAGCCATGATGAACGTTGGTAGAGGTCACAGGTATGTGTGAGCTGATCACAGCCTCTGGCCAACTGGCAGGCCTTGTTGAGGATGTGTTTAATGTTGGACAGGGCAGTGTCAGAGTCGGCGGCGCCATAGATGACTATGCCATAGTCTACCAGGGAAAAGGATGGAGCTAGAGATGGCTAAACGGAGGGTGTCAAGAGGGAGACAGGGTCTAAGTTTATACAGGAGACCAATTCTGATGTTAACTGCAGAGCATGTCGATGCTATATGCTCACGGAAGGTAAGGGTTGAGTAGAGTGTGACCCCTAGATATTTAAAACTGGTAACTGGTTCCAGAGTGGTAACCTGGGAATTCTGTATAGATAGGCTAGCCGCATTGTGTTTATACGGAGGGTGGGCAAATAGCATGACCTTCGTTTTTCAGTAGTTGAGGACAAGCTTGTGGGAGGCAAACCATGATTCTATTTCTGCAAAGGAGCCCTGTGAGGATTTTTGGAGCTGGGTATGGTCTGGGTGGCAACTAAAGATCACAGCATCATCTGCTAAAAGGAGAAGGCGCCAAGTGGAGGCCATAGGGAGAGAGTTTAAGAACAGTGAGAAAAGGAGCAGGCCAAGGATGGACCCTTGGGAGATATCCAACCAGACAGGAAGGTTTGTAGAAAGGGTGTTATTAATCTTCACTTGCTGGATACGGCCATGGAGATAGTTGGAGAACCAGCCAGCGGTCTCTTGGGATACACCAACATAGAGAAGGGAGTTTATGAGTATACAGCGATTGACTGTATCAAAAGCCTTGGAAAGATCTATATAGACAGATCCAGCCACGGCTCCCTGGTCTACTGCATCATGGATAAAGGAGGTAAACTCTAGGAGGGCAGTGGTTGTGCTGTGCCCTTTCCTGAAATCATGATGTTGCTGACACAGTAGGTGATGCAAGTCTAAATATTCAGTAAGTTGATCTGCAGCTATTTTTTCCAACACTTTTGAGAGGGGGAGGAAGTATGGACATGGGCCTATAGTTATTACTAGAGGTACGGTCACCATTTTTATGCACTGGAGTAATAACCGCCCTTTTCCACAGTGAAGGGAACTGCCCTAGGCACGGGGACATATAGAGTATTTTTGTTAGGGGTGTTAGAACTGCGTCAAGTGTTAAGGAGAGCAGTTTTGCATCAAGGGACTCACCACTCTGCCTTGTTTTTCCAAGGACCATGACAAGATATGTGCAGGCAACACTAGGGGAGATCGTTTTGAAGTGAAAAGGTGGAGCACACAGGGGTGGTGGGAACTGTCCAGTAGATGCAATGAAGAAGTCAGGGGGAGGATAGAACTGAGGTCAGAGAATGATGCATTAAAGGCATTCGCTATCTAGCTAGGGTCTTGAGCGGAAGCTGCATCAATAATCAGCATGGAGGGGGGAAGGGAGGTAGACTTGCCACTAAGTTCCTTTATATTTTACCAGAACCCTTTCCCATTTCCCCAGGTGGCAGTAAGGTTGTCCTGATAATAAACCGCCTTTGCTTGGCGCATAGCCCAGATGCAGGAGTTTCGGGCAGCACGGTACAGCTGGCGGTCAGAAGGGCGACCAGACTCAAGGGCACAGTACCACAGGTTATCATGGGCCTTCATTTGGTCAAGCAAGGACCGGTTTACCCATGGGGAGGATTTAGTGTTTTCTATCTGCTTTACAAAGGGAGCAAAGATAGATATCACAGGCGGTTTGGAAGGAGCTTATGAAGAAGGACAGAGCGGCGTCCACTGATGACTGGTGATCGAGTAGAGACTCAGTCGAGGTAAAGGAGATGGTTTGGAATGTGCCAGGGACCCTTTCTTTAGCTGGTGATACATGGAGATCCTCCGGGTGTGTTTCAGCTGTTAGTCCAGCCACAGGTGACTGGGGAAATCATTAAGTGAGTCTGGAGGACCTGGACATCCTGCATGCGCTCAGGATGATTCGTGAAAAAGAAATCAGTGAGGGAACTAGTGCCCCATTTTGGTTTACCCTAGATGGGGTAAGTACCATTTGTGATAGATTTTGGGTTGTAGCTGCATCCCTAAGACAGGATGTCTGGGCGGGGGGCAAGCCAGTTTGTATTGAAATCACCGAAGGCAACGATTTCTGAGTTTTGGGAGCTGGGTGGTGATATTTAAGATGGATGTGAAAGCATCCTTTTGGTTGCGAGGAGGTATGTAGACTGACATTAGGCAGAGAGATTTACTCGAGTTGCCAACAGCAACCCTAAGGGTGAGGGTCTGGGCACCCGCTACAGGGTTCACTGTTGCAATTTTAATACCCTGCAGGTGGTCCTGAAGGTACAGTGCACACCCTCCACCCCTCCTACCCAGTCTAGCCAATCTGAACAACGCATAGCCCGGTAGGTAAACAGCAGAATCTGGAGTACTCTGTGACAGCCATGTTTCAGTTACAGCTAGGGCATCAGGGTTTTGGAGGCAGACCCATCGTTGGAGTGGGGCAAGTTTCTTTTGGAGACTGTATATGTTTATGGCGGCCAGCTGTAGTCCTTTGGATTGTGTCGATAAGCAAGGGGTGGGGACAGTGGGGCTAGGATTGGGGTGTATATTGCCCGAAAGTAGCAGGAGGATAGTGGAGATCATGGATAGGACACTTTTTAGGATCTTCTTGTGATTACGCAGCAATGGGCCTGAATGATAGGGTGGCTTGTTGGTAAAATGAGAGCAGGCGAATCGCAATATTTCTGGGCCACACAGAAAAGGGGTAACCAAGGCTTCTGGGAGCAGGTGGTTAGGAGCGGGTGGGAGGTGGGGGGGGCGGCTGGGACATGGTGACTGAAGCAGGAGTAATCACAGGGGTGGGCAGGAGGAGGGGTGGTGTGGGGTTGAGTAGGGAAGGGGCAAAGGGGTGGTATGCAGAGAGGAAGAGTCATTGAGAGGAAAATAAGTCAGGACATCATTTTGTGAGAGAGAGATTTAGTAATGTTGCTCAGCAGTTTGGGGGTGGTTTTAAATATAAATTCTACAGTTGTTTATGCTTATAAGTTGGGTAAAAACTGGTAATTTTACTGCTTGCTGAGAGAGAAGAGGAGGGACAAGAGGTATATATCTGTACTGCTGTCTGCTTCAATAAAATCTAGATCATTAGTTACTCATACGACCTCTCTCTCTCACTCTCTGTGAGTTGGGAGTCAACTCAAAGTGTCCGATGACACAATAATATTTACAATGTCAACTAAAAAATACACATTTTCCAGCACCTCAGCCTTGTGCAATGCCAAATCTAGAGGCCATCCTAACAGCAAGTTTCCACAGGGCAATACCTACAGTATATTCTCCTAATATAGACCATGGGAGCATCATGTGACACCTCCGTCCAATCACAGCACTTCTTTCAGTTGTATGCAAGATACTCTTATTTTCTTTAGAGTATCTCGCACATAAGATACTCTTGTTTCCTTGAGAGTACCTTATGTGTTGTGCGACACTAATGGGCTTCTCGAGAGCTGTTTTGCACCAAGACACAATAGGGACTGCTGTACAGAAAAAGGTTACAAGACAAAAATAGCACATGATCTATAATAAGCACATAGGGATGCTAGGAGGGACTCTTATGGATATGAGTGTTGCCTCTTGCATCTTTAGGGCATCAGAACTGCTCACCTTCAGTTAACAGTTCTCTTGCTATAAGAACGTGCAAGGCAACACTCTGATATCCATAAGAGGCCATCCTAGCATCCTATAAAACGTATATTTGAGACAATACATTGACCTAGGTCATATTATAAAATGCAAAGAACGTCTGTCTTACCCATCCATACTTCCCCAAAACATCCCTGGCCAAGTTTCACCTCTAACCGTAAGGAGTCTCGAGGTATTTCCCAGGCATCTTTTGCTAGTCCCTGGGTCTGTGGTTTCACAGTGGGGCAAACTGTCGTCAGCTTATAACATAAACCATCTGCATGTTCTGAAAATGAAGAAAAAATAATAACGACATAGGCACTGATTTAAAAAAATCAGAACATATTAGTAACACAAAGTTATATGGGTATATAATGCAGAGGTGAACAAGTTAATTCATAGTCTAGAGTAGTATTTCAATGAACCGTTTCTACTATTACATAAACTATAATATTTCTTGTCTTGCATAACACAATTACAAACAGTGGTACACTGGAGTTTCAGAAAGTTGCCTGCACACAAAGCATGGCTGTGAGCTGACTTTTGTAGCTAGAAAAATAACCTAGAGCCAAACCAAATTCTGTGACATTTTCTCCCCAACTCTTATCTTATTATGCTCATGTTTCTTCGACTTAGGCTGGTCTGCAGTACCTCCTTTGGTGAATCCACTGAGCCTGATGCATGCTTCCCTCATTTGCTTCTATTCTCAGTCTCTCTTGATTCTTTCTTCAACAGAAATACTTATGAAGCCATCATTTTACTCTCACTCTTTCTATTTCTGTACCTCAGACTGACAGAGCTCCACGGCTATCTCACATGCCAGGGAAACTTTCTTTTCCTCACAGACCACACTGGACAACCAAGCTACCCCCCCAGAGTTTTTGCATCAGTGGCAGTGGTGCCCACTGAGCTAGGTGGTAAGTGATAGAAGCCAGCATGGTCCCCGACGTACGATGATGGCCAACAGTCCCATCAACCTCTGGCCCTGTGTTACTTTTTTTCCCTTTTCAAGAGTCCACGTCCCTCTTCCCAGCTTCTCCAATGTTCAGACATAAACATCTGAAGGCGTTCCCAAGCACCATCCAGCATCCCTTACATACAATTAATGTCCTTCATTTTTACTGCATTATCCCTGGACCAGCAAGGGGAGAGTCAAGAGTAGTGCAGGCTACCCTCAGTAGCCCAAAGCTGGAGAATGTTTTCTGTGATGCTTAACCCATCTTTCTCTATTGGTTCCTAATGACAACCCACAATCAGTTATAAAAGTAGCCTGGAGATGTGAGGTATAAATGTGCAAAGTATTACAGCTTAATTTAGGGGACAAGCAAAGGCATTTCAGTGGTCTAGAAAAATGAAAGAGTGCATATAAGCAATTAAAGAAAATGTTATCTACAAGGTAGAAAGGCACTCAACTTATCATGCAGTTGAAAGCAGACAGTAGAATTTTCAAATCAAAAGGATATTCGATGGGTAGCGAATACATATTTTCCACAACTGGAGTACAGTAAAACAGTTCTGTATTTCAGCAACATACAGAACTTAAGCAGATGCATGTCATACCAAATGCAGCCATTTAAGAGCTGTTTGGGGTAGGAAAGCCAAACGTAGTACTGAAATAATCAATTTGAGGAAACAAAATTCCAGTCATAATATCGGAGTCACTAAAAGTTACAGTGCCGTGAAAAAGTATTTGCCCCCTTCCTGATTTTCTCTGTTATTGCATATTTGTCACACTGGATGTTTTCAGGTCTTTAGACAAAATGTAATATTAGATAAAGGGAACCTGAGTTTAATGAAAACAGTTAACCAACACCAACTGGCACTGTGTGAAAAAGTAATTGCAACCTTACACTTAATAACTGGTTACGCCACCTTTAGCTGTAATGACTGCAACCAAACGCTTCCTATAATTCAATATCAGTCTTTCACATCGCTGTGGAGGAATTTTGGCCCACTCTTCCTCGCAGAACTGCTTTAATTCAGTAACACTGGTAGGTTTTCGAGCATGAACTGCTCGTTTCAGGTCCTGCCACAGCATCTCTGTTGGGTTTAGGTCTGGACTTTGACTAGGCCACTCCAAAACTTTAATTTTACTTATTTTCAGCCATTCTGATGTGGACTTGCTTTTGTGTTTTGGATCATTGTCTTGCTGCATGACCCAACTACGCTTCAGCTGACAGACGGATGACCAGACATTCTCCTTAAGAATTTTCTGGTACAGAGCAGAATTCATGGTTCCTTCAATTATGGCAAGTCGTCCAGGTCCTGAGGCAGCAAAGCATCCCCACACCATCACACTACCACCACGTTTGACTGTTGGTATGATGTTCTTACTGTGGAATGCTGTGTTTGCTTTACGCCAGACATAATGGGATCCATGTCGTCCAAAAAGTTCCACTTTGGACTCATCTGTCCATAGAACATTTTCCCAAAGGCTTGTGGATCATCCAGGTGCTTCTTGGCAAATGAGAGATGAGCATTTATGTTCTTCTTGGTTAGCAGTGGTTTCACTTTGCTACTCTCCCATGAAGCCCATTTTGCCCAGTCTCTTTCTGATTGTGGAGTCATGAACACTGACCTTAGCTGAGGCAAGAGAAGCCTGCAGTTCTTTGGATGTTGTTTTAGGATCCTTTGAGACATCCTGGATGATTTTACGCTGCGCCCTTGGAATAATTTTGGCAGGCTGCCCACTCCTGGGAAGATTCACTACTGTTCCAAGTGTTCTCCATTTGGAGGTTATGGCTCTCACTGTGGTTCGATGGAGTCCCAGAGCCTTAGAAATAGCTCTGTAACTCTTTCCAGACTGATAGATAGCAACAACATATTTTCTGAGCTTTTCAGGAACTTCCTTTGATCGTGGCATAATCTGCTTGTTGAATCTTTGTGCTGGCAACGTGACTCTGATGGTAAGGGTCAAAATAAGTGAGGTTTATATTGAGCGGGGCTGGCTGTAATCAAGCCTGGCTGTGTTCAATCAGCTGACTCTAATTATCCCTTTATTTGGGTTGATTTAACTAGGGGGCAATTACTTTATCACACAGTGCCAGTTGGTGTTGGTGAACTTTTTTCATTAAATAAATGAAATAAGTAAAAAAAACAAGTGTTACAGTATTTGTTCACTCAGTTTCCCTTTATCTAATATTACATTTTGTCTAAAGACCTGAAAACATCCAGTGTGACAAATATGCAATAATAGAGAAAATCAGGAAGGGGACAAATACTTTTTCACACCACTGTATCTGTGATGCACCCTAAATATTAACAGTATTAAATAATCAGACTTTTACTTAGAGCCAGATACCCTTATCCCCACCTCAGGGCTCAAAGTACAAGTCATTCGCCAAAACCCAGCAGACTGAGGAGCAACATGCTGTAGTCCTCTGTAACTGGTGATCGAGCAAATCACCTCCAAGACACACACACCCTCCACTGTCCAAGTAACCTAGAGACCCAAGGCTTCTCCCAACCAGAGACTCTAACATGGCAGAGTAACATGCTACTGCCAAGTCACTGAGGCAGCAAGAGGGCTTCTATTATGTTGTGCAACAAGTATCAGTCACCATGAAGACGCCTAGTACGTACACTGGTTCTTCCATATAAAGCTTTTTATGGCTGCAGTGGGTAGAGCCTGCAGCTGACTTGCTGTAACTGGGAAAAGGGGATACCGAAGTACAAATCTGGAGTTGCAGTAGTTGCTTCCGCAACTCCAAATCAGTGTGCCCCCCCCCGGAGCACTACTTTTCCTGTCATCGTCCATTGAGGTCACGGCGGAATACAGCACTATCTGCTGTGTCCAAGACGGCCACCAAACATTACTGTGCATGCACTCTGAGTTAACGGTGGAATATTCCGCCATGTCCAAGATGGCTGGCGGAGCTCAGTGCACTGGCGTGACATCACTGCAACTGTGGAAAAATGTAGCACATGCGCAATAATGTTTGTCAACCATCTTGAACATGGCGGACAGTGCTGTGTTCCGCCTTGACCTCTGTGAGCTCAGCTGCAGCCGTATCGGCTCTGTTGTTTTAGTGGTAATTTTGATTCTACTGTTGTATACTTTGGCTCCCAGTTCACTGGCACCCACTGTAATTTCGTTTAAAAATAATTTGGCTAAGATCACCCAAACTTTCTTGGCAGAATGGTTTTATATGAAGAGCCCACCATACTTTTTCATGTTTGTGTGCTTTCAGGATAAATAAGTTTGTGCCGCTGAAATTCATGAATCTGCAGCACATCATCTAAAACCTGAATTGATGTTCGCCATGATACAGACGAACCACAAATTATCACCTACAAAGTCCTACTGTATTTAGCAGTATACGTGCCACGAACAGGAAATATTTATTTGTAATTTTTGACCAAGAAAGGCACACTGAGCTTGTGACTATTTGTTTTGAGGTGCATCCAGGAGGGGCGGGTGTTAAATTGGGTCACTAAATGTAAATACTGTTTATATTACCACTTTGAACTGCTAGAAGTGTAACTACACTGTAACTGTATTACATCTCCAACAAACATGTAGCTACAGTGTAATTACCCTGCTGCATGTGACTAATGATTAGTTACATTGAAAAAGACACAAAGTGTAACCAATGTACACTGTGTGCTTATACTGTTAATGTAAAGTACAGTTATGTAAGAACTTACGGCAACAGTAGATTTATTTAGCTTTTATCGGGCAAGCATATGAGCCAATGGCCCTTTTTCATATGTGACCCGAGACCATTACAAATGAATAGTCGAGGTGTAATAATGTTTAAAAATTAGAAACAAGACAATACATGTAACAAACATTATATTAAAAACAGTTGTTACAGTGGATATTCGATTAAGAAAAACAACAATACTGCAATTAACCAAAAAGATGCATCTTTAGCTACATTTAAAAAGATCATGGCTTATTCCTGATATAAGTTCAGTAGGCAGGCCATTCCAATATTTGGGAGCTTGGATGGAAAAAGCTCTGTCCCCATTTTTGTTTTAGTATTGCGTATAGACAAATTTGGGGTCACATTCGATCTTAAGTCTCTACCAATTTCTCCAAGTAAGCAATAATACCAAACAGGGTGGGCGGTATTGGGCTATACTGCACCACCCAGGGGCGCAATGAGGCTTGATGCTGCAGGCAGAGGGCCTTATAGCCCCATGGAAGGTCCGGTATAGCCCAATACTGCCCACCCTGGAGGGTATTATTGCACTTAGAAAACGGGCACTGTAAAAAAAAAAATTGTTTAATTCAAAAAATAATAAATACCTAGTTTACAGTAAGTTTTGTAATAAAATAGTTCCTCCGCCTGTATGAGTGTTCTTCCTTGAAGCTGGTTGTCATGGTTACTTACACACACACACATAAAGCTATGATCTGTTTGTATGCTGCATCTATCTGTCTGTGTCCCCCCCCCCCCCACGTTGAATCGCCATCAAGAGAACACCATGTCTGGATCTCCAGCTTGTTGTTACCAAGTACCCTTAGGACGAAACAGCAGGAAAGAGCAAGCTGGTAGCGGCGACACATTTGCCAGAAATGGATGGCAGGCATCAAGAGGGCAGCCACTACGGAAGTGTACTTGGCGTACTGTTAGGCAACCTTGCGTGACCTGGCACGCAAAGCCAGGATGTGTAAATGCAGAATTATAAGGTGAAACATGAGCGTTCTAAATTATTAATTTTTTTATGTTTAAATCAGCAGTTCTGTGCTGGCATCGGGATACAGCGTATCTGTGTGTGAGTCGGAGAAAGTGGAAATGCAATAAGTTAAGGAAGCACAGCTGTGGGATCGTGGAGCGCAGCCAGAAAGAGGAGCTGGTGAAACTGGAAGGAAGCTTTAAAAAAAAAAATAAATAATAATTCACGCCTAGCCTGCTGGTGCCGGGGCTGTCAAACCAAGTAGAGAGGAATCTCATGGCTGACCAAGTAGTCGACAGATACGGAGAGGCAAAGGCAAGAAAAAACTTCCGTTTCCTCAAGAAGCTGCTCCTTCTTTTGTATTTACTGAAACAAGCAACTGCCGCCACTCGCTAAGTGAGAGTAAAAATGAGCATCCGGTGCTGTAGCTCTCATTAAGCGAGAGAACATCATGGCGGCAGTTTCAAAATGAAAATTCGATTGCTACAAGGATTTGGAAGGTAATCAGGCAGCAGAGGCAGGGACGTAGTATTTCCTGGTTTCTGTTGCCTGATACCGGACTGGCTGGTTGGTTGCCTTAACCAATCAGCTTCTAGGATTTACCAAGCCCATTTTCTAACCTGTAATAATGAGTAAAATGAGGGGTTATTTTTGTCTTAACACACTGTCAGTTACTCAGCACAGTGTGTAAACTGAGTTCAATTTAGGAGGAAGCCAACACGAGGTTTGATATAATATGCAATAATGAGTGTTGTACAGCAGTTTATGAACAAATTTACAGATACTATGAAAACTTGATGTAAGGTTTGCCATTACTTGTTTAGATAATGCAGTGAACAGAAAAAAATTATAATTCAATTGAGGCAATAATATGCTTTGAGTTACAGCAGTTCTAGCTTGTTATGTTAGAGTTCTGAAGTTTAAAGAGCACCCCAAGTTTTGTATTAACCTGCCTTGTTATATTTCCTATATGATTTGCATAAGTTAAATGAGAGACGAGACATATAACCAAATACTTAACGTAGTTTACCTGCTCTAAGATTATTCCTTTATTGTCCACTATAGCTAAATTTCCTGACTTTTCCAACTTTTGTCCCCCCCCCCCAATTATTTAACCAGGTGAGACGCACTAAACTGAAAGCTTGTTTACAGGTGCAACCTGGGAGCACAGGGAAGTTAAGCGACTTGCTCAGGGTCACACAGTATGCAAGTGGGGGCTGTTTGTTTTGATATGTTTTAAACCAAATAACACTCTTCGTCTTTGTACTGTTTAAAGACAACTTAAAGCAGCAGTGCAACGAAAAAAGTTATGCCAAAAATCTAATTTTCTGCTATGGTTATGAAAAATATTGGTAGAACCATAGATTTGTGTTTTATGGATGCTTCCCATGCTGCGTACCTTTCATTTGCATTGTCGTCTGGATTCCTACCCTCCTGAAGTCCTCAATATTATTTCTATGCAAAGATGAGGTGACAATCTTTTTTTTCTTGAGAAATAATTTTAAAACTTTCATAAAATTCCTTAATGATAACAGAAACTGAAAATGTTACTACCAAAATAAACTGGAAGACATCTGGTATTGATTAGGAAGACAAAAAGGTGGCTTCAAATTTTAGCACATTTTCGTTGCACTGCTGCTTTGTTTTATTAACCAATTTTCATGTTCTTGAAAATCTATTTAAATTCTGAGTTATGATATCAAGCAAAATGAAACTTTTATATAAGAGTATATCGTCTGTGTATAGTAGTTTTTGAGTGCTTTTCAGTTTAGCAGGAATTTTGTCAATAAATACTGCAAAGAAAAGTGGCCCTAATATTGAACCATGTGGAACTCCTTGCTCCAAGACCCTTCCCACTGGACAGGTCACCACCATAAGATCTTCAAGAAGAGCTCTAGTGAAAGGTAATAATCAGGGCCACTGGAAAATTGCAGAAAATTTTACCCAAAAATGCTGGGATTTTCTTGCAAAAATCGTGGGGGTTCACTATACATCCCCACTGCCCCCTAATAAATATTTTGTTTGCTGCAGCATGTATTGATCACATAAATTGTTAGATAAATGTATTGCCACTTGTAAATGCTTTTAATATGAAGAAAGATGTGTATTTTTAAAATGCAGTGTAAACTAATCATTATGTAGCATATCTTCTAAAAATCAAGACATCTAAGTCATGCAGTGCTAACTAGATTTTATTCAGTAATTTACAGTTAGTCTGTACTGAATACATCCTGAAACAACATATTTTGCCAGTTTCTAGATGTTAAATAATGAAGCCTGTTTTAACTACTTGCTTTGGTGCAAGAAAAAAATAAACAGATAACCAGGGTGCCTAATAAAGGTCTAGTAAGAAAAATATTTATTTTGTTAAAATGATTACTGTTCTTAATCAGCACTGCAAGTACATTTTAAAACTACATGATAAAAGTATCAAATCATATCAATAGCTTTTCATTACATCATACAATAGTTTTTAATACATTGTACTTTTGTTCTACTCGGTTTGCAGTGATTTTACTTGGGTTGCAATTATTTTGTTTATTTGGAGGTAACGGTTTAACTATACTGAACCTGTTCAGCTTGTTTTCAGAAATGTTTGCTTTTTGTAGGCTTTGTATGTGAGTACACAGTTGTGGCAGATTGACATGTAAGGAATCACTGTCACCAACCCCCTCAGAAGCACATTTAAGTTTATAATCAGCAAGGCCACATAACTCTTGTCACATTTGAATCAAAATCCTTTCAGATTGAAAGTATTTATACAAGGAAAATCTACCCTACCATTCAAAAACAAGCATTGTGGTCAAGGCTTCATTTAGGTGAATGGGGCACTTTGCACCTCTTCTCACAACTGTTGTTTCAGTCTCTGTGTCAGCGAAAAGTTCTCTGATAGTCTGCTTTAACACAGATTTTAAGGGTTCACCTCTACATATGCATGACCAGAGGATTCTGAAACCAAAGCAGGGAAGTGAATCACATGAAAGCAGAGTCACATTTGACCCCTTCTCACCTCACACGGTACTGTTTTGGTCAAATCCAAGTCTGTGTACCATATCTGAGTAGATTTCCTTGAGAATTTTAATATTTTTATACAATTTCAGTCAAAAATTCCATAAATGTAAGAAACTGCAAGAAACTGCGGATTTTGTGCGGAGAAGGGTGAAAATTGCGGAAAAATTGCGCCCACAATTTTCCAGTGGCCCTGGTAATAACCAACAGGACTATGCCGTCAGGCACTAGGACCCCATGGAAAACATCTAGTTAGCAGGTAAAAGCGAGGGACCACCCTCGACATCAGCTCCATCCAGGACGTCAGCCACTGTATATAGGGGCGGTCCCCGGAGCCACCTCAGTTCACCTGCCAGAGACCCGGCTAGCTTAAAGGACTGGACAACCAAGGAGGCTTTGTCATCCCAAAAAGACAACCGGAGAGAGGCACTGGGGGAAGGAGGGAAGGAAAGCATACCTACTGCAAAGGCTCTTTTCGAAAATCTACTGTTATGGTAAGTTCTTATGTAACTATACTATCTTACTTCGAGATAGAACTCTGGCAGCAGGTAATAACCAACAGGACTTGGTCCCAAGCAGTACTGGAATGTAACCATGTCAGAAGGGTGGTGAAAACAGCAATACCCCAGGGCTCTTAAGAAAGGAGCTCTTGGAGAACTGCCAGGCCGAAACCTGCCCTCCTTCTGGAAGCAATGTCCAAACTGTAGTGCTGGACAAATGTGCGCACCAAAGTCCAGGTGGCTGCAGCACACAGATCTGCTGATGACACATTCTTGAGTGAAGCAAAGGATGTCGAGATCCCTCTGATCAAATGACCTCTCACTGGACCCTGCAAGGGTGTACCATGTTTCTCATGGCAGAAAACGATGCAGTTAACCAGACACCGTGACATGGTCTGTTTGGTGACTGGTGCTTCCAACACCCGTTGGGCAAAACAAAAGAACACCTGGTCTGACTTCCTGATGGACTGAGTACAGCTGATATAGTACCTAAGAATTCTATGTACATCTAAGGTATGCAACAAGGCCTCTCCTTTGTTGGAGTACTCCGGGTAATAAACCGGCAGGTTGATGTCTTGGTTGAGGGTAAACTTAGACACCACCACTGGAAGAAACTTGCGGTTCATGCGAAGGGACACCCTGTCCCTGTGAAAAATCAAATACGACTCCTTACACATCAGAGCCTGGAGCTCAGAAATCCTCTGGGCTGAAGTGACAGCAACTAAAAATAATGCTTTCCAAGAGAGAGAAAGCAGAGCTCGCAACTTGTGGCTGGTTCGGGGGTGGGGTAGCAAACAACTTTTCTAACATAAAGAGCAAATCCCATGGAGGGACAGGGTCCCGAATGGGAGGTTTAAAGTGCAGAATACCTCGCAGGAAGGTACGTGACAGATTAAGCTGTGACAAGGCCTTGCCATCCACCAGTACATGATAGGCTGAAATAGGTGAAAGATGTACCTTTATGGAGGAAAAGTACAGACCTGAGTCAGACAGGGATAACAGATACTCCAAGAGACATTTTACCCCACACAAGAAATGGATCCAAGTCGCGGGCAGCAGCCCAGAGGCTGAACCACTTCAACTTCATGGCTTACGTGGCACTAGTAGACTGCTTTCTAGAGGCCACCAACACTTCTGCTACCCCTTTGAACACCCTGAACTTGGCTCCTGACTAGGTCTACAGGAGCCATGCGTGGAGACGCAGAGATCTGAGGCTGGGGTGAACTAGATAGCCCTGCTCTTGGGAAAGCAAGTGAGAGGATAGAGGAAGTGGAACTGGAGGTTCTACCGCCATCTGCTGCAGAAGCGGAAACCAAATCTGTCTGGGCCAGAATGGTGCTACCAGTATCAAGGTTGCTGGTTCTGAATGCAGTTTAAGCAGAACCCCATGCAGAAGAGGGAAGGCATAGAGAAACCTCCCGGTCCATGAGAGTGACAATGCGTCTCACCACAAAACACCAGGCCCTGGCTCTAGTGAGCAGAAACTTCTCAGTTTGGCGTTGAGTGGGGATGCGAAAAGAGGTCCAGCTCCGGAGTCCCCCATCTAGTGAGTAGTATCCTGTGATGTGGGCACGTCGCAAGTGGGCACCTACTGAAATGGCGACCCACTTGCGGTGTATACCCCGACGGCGAGGGAGTAGGGAGGGTTCATGAATGGGGATGGGATGTCGCTACACGTATATGCGCATGAAGGGGGAGTGAGCGCACCGAGCGAGGGGTGGGAGTGTTTGTGAGGGTGGTGCCTTGGTCTGCCACCGAGCTGGCTGCGCGATGGGGTGCGTGCTGGCCTGGGATGCAGGGTTCAGGTGCAGGTATGTTTTATTGCGCAGAGACAGTGACATTTTATTTTTACTGTTGCACCCCCGACATGCACCTCCATGGAGCTGAGAATCTAAAAGTAGGGGGCTGCAATAAAAAATACGAGTCCTTGCGCCGTTGTCTCCATCGCTGGGTTTGTACATTGCCGAAATTGAATTTCGGTGATGTACACTCGCCATAAGGACAATTGTCTTTTGGCAATCGCCCTTATGACATAAAACCCTAGTGAATAGATTGTCTACTATGTCTTGAAGTAGATCCCATTCATGAGCATGGGATTGCAAGCGACTGAGGCTGTCTGCCAGTGTGTTCTGAAGATCTGGGACATGCACTGCGAATAGTTCCAGGCTGTGATCTATTGCCCAGTACCAGACTCTCATGGCTTCTCTGCAAAGGGGGTAAGAACATGTTACCCCCTGCTTGTTGATACAGAACACCACTGGCATGTTGTCCATCTGGACTGGTATGATGCCTGGAAGGAGGTCATTCTGGAACGCCTGTAAAGCATAAAGGACAGCTCTCATCTCCAGAACACTAATGTGTAGAGAACATTTTGTCTGAGTCCTGGACCCCCGGGTCTGTTGGCTCCTGAAGTGGGCACCCCATCCCATTCTGGAAGCATCTGTGGTGACCACCTGCTGAGGAGAAGGGATGCCGAATGGCGCCCCTACCGATAAACCTGGAGGGAATCAGTCACCAGAACAAGGTTTGATGCACCGCCTTCGAGATCCTGACTTTCTGGTCCCAATGCACTCTGAGGTTCCAATGAGGAGTCCTCATGTGCAGTCTGGCAAGAGGCATGGTCACTATGGCAGCGGCCATGTGCCCCAGGAGCTTTAGGGCCATTCTGGCTGGAGCCTGGCTTATGGAGGCTAATCTCTGAGCCAGCGCCTGGAGACTATCTGCTCTCCCCTGAACCGTGTCCAAGATGGCTCCTATAAACTGGAGCCTCTGAGACAGCCATGGGATGGACACTGGGAGATTCAGAGTCATCCCAAGGTCCCGGAACATGCCAAAGGTGCACTCTAGGGTCTGGCAGAGTTGTTCTCTGGTGGAGGCCAACAGCAGCCAGTCATCGAGGCAGGGGTAGACGTAATGCCCCTGCCGCCTGAGAGCAGCTGCTACTACCACCAGGCACTTGGTGAAGACCCTCGGTGCTGAGGATAGGCCGAAAGGAAGGGCCCTGAACTGGCAGTGCTGACCTTCGGAAGTGAACTGAAGATACCTCCTGTGGGCCGGCAGGATCTTTATGTGCATGTATGCTTCCTGCATGTCCAGGGAGCAGAGCCAATCTTCGTAGCGTGTTAAGGGAAGTAACCCCTTGAGTGTCACCACCCTGAACCTTTTGTACTCTATAAAGAGATTCAGTTGACTGAGGTCCAGGATGGGATAAAGGTCCTGTTTTCTTCGGAACCAGGAAGAAACGAGAGTAGTATCCTGTGCCCCTCTGTTGCTCTGGCACTGGCTGAATTGCTCGCTTGGACAGGAGGGCCTGTATTTCCACCCGAATGATACCTGTGTGGGACAGGAAGCAGGTCATGTGGACTGGTAGACTGTCCGCCAGTAGCTGGGAGAACTCCAAGGCGTAGCCCCTTTCTATGAGCTGTAGCACCCATTGATCTGTGGTGATGTTCGACCAACCTGCGAGGTAAAGGGAGACCCGCAGAGGCGGAGAGGGTGGGGAGAGGAGCTCTGGGTTGTTTTGCCGTGCATTGTCCCAGAGAGCCTGCTGTCTGAGGGGGTGCCTTCCTTTTGAACCCTCCTCACTGAGGCTGTTTCTTTAACCGTTTCCCTGATGCCTCTAAAAGGGACGGCGCCTAGGAGGATAGGGCTCTGATTTGTGCATTTTATGTACATGGGAGACAGCCTTTCCCAAATCTTGCAGGCCTGTAATTATCTTTTCGGCCTCTGGGCTGAAAAGCACAGGGCCCTGGAAAGGCAAATCAAGAATAGTGTCCTGTGGGGTCCTGCCTGAACCCAGACACTCATAGCCATGAGTGCGTCCTGAGGCATACACCTGAAGTAGCAGCTCGAGATGCAGTATTCACTGCATCATATGAATTTCGGAGGACAAGCTTACCTACATCTGAACCAGACTGCAGGACTGTCAGGAGTTCCACCTTGTTTTGCGAATCCGGGTGGGTTTTGGCTAGGTCCATAGCCTTTTGCCATAGACACTTCTGGTACATGACCATGTGTGCCAAGAAGTTTAGAGATCTGATGGTACAGGTGGACGATGCACATACTCTCCACCCCAGGTGATCCATCTTCTTAGATTCCTTGACTGGTAGTTGGGAGCTGGTATGCCTGGGCTGCTGCGACTTTCCATGGGCCGCTGTTAGAACCACAGAGTCCACCTCTGGTTGCTCGCCTAGGTTTGGCTTGTTCCAGGGAGTTCTGTACAGGCGGTCGGCCTTTTTGGGCACCGCCGAAGTAGTGGCCGGATGTTTCCAAGCCAGTTTAGTTACATCCTGAAAGGGTTCCACCAGAGAAGGGTGACCAGTGGTTTGAGGTCAGTGGCCCCCAAATATTTGCTAGGCATTTCCTCTCTGGGTCTAAGGCCTCAGTTTCCCACTGGTTAAGGAACTGTTTGTACCTCATCACTTTCAAAAAGTTGGGACTGTCAGGAGGTGACCTAGGTGAGTCCTTCCCGGGATACGGTGAAGGCAGGGGTAGGTCATGCTTAAAGGAATCATAGGAAGAGAAAGGACAGCTGTAGTCTCCTGAAAATTTGGTGTGGCAATCAGTAGACCTACCGTGATGCCGGCAGTGGTTCCCCCTTTATCTACTCCATTCGTGGGAGCAACGGTCCCTGGACCTACTCCTCCTGTGTGAGGAAGACCTTGAGGAGGTATGGCGTCTGTGGCTCCAACATCTGTCTGAGCCAAGATCCGAGCCACCTAGAGTCATGCAGGCAGGCATCGGAGACCTTGGGGCAGGAGTTGGTTGCGGTTGAGAGACAGCCACTGTTGCTCCCGTAGGTTCCGGTTTGGGAAGGAGGTCACCCTTAATGGTGTTGCACCAGCTTGTGAAGAGTGCACCTACCTCGGCCAAGGGGACCACAAACTGGATGGCTGATCTGGTGTCTTGTCAGTGGGGCCAAAAGGGACTGGCGGCAGGCCTGGCATCTGCAGGAGCCCCGGTAACAGGCCATCGTTGGTCTGGTCAACTGACGTCTCATCCTCTTCGGGGCGGGGAGAGGAGGAGAGACGACGACAGTGTCAGCGGGTTGGCTGGAGCCTGGTCGTCTGGCCCTGTGGTTAGAGACTTTGTACAGCTGGACATCAGGTCAGGTGTTGTTAGATCCTCTGGCGTCGCCCACAAAGCAATGTCAGTTTTTTTTTTGCTGCTTTCTTTATCCCCCCCACTGACTGGCCCCCTCAACCCTGTTGTCCACTGACTCTTACCTCTTGGCTTTAGAGGTGCCAGCTGGCTGGGTGCTGCACCTGCGGGGAGACGGTATCATCAGCTGGTCGGTGGCATTTTTGGCCTCCGTGCTTCTCCCAACCCTGAGGGCAGAGGTACAGCGTGCAATGACGCCAACGGCAGAGCCATGCAAGCGGCACACCAGGCTCAGCTTACACCTCCAATTTATTCTCTTTAGAGCTGGTGTGCCAGCCTCCAGCCACTGCTAGGAGCCAGGCAAACACCGGCTCTAGTTCTACCCCTCCCTAAGAGAGGAGAGTTGTCCTCCGGACACTCAATCCTCTCCCTCCCTGGCCGACCTGTTCACACCACGAATACGGGTTGCCGGTGTGGCAGGAGGTAAGGCACGGATGTCTCAGCCCTCCACGCCACTGGGCCGGCTAGCAATGTCAGTTTTTGAAATGTTGGTGAGAGGGAGTAGAAGCAAACTCTGTGGAGAAGATTGAGGAGGTTGTACTTCCAGAGCAATTCTTCTGTGCTTGCCCAGCAGAGCTAAAAACCTGGCTAGAGGACCAAGACCCAAAACAGTGTAGGGGGCTGCTGAGCTCTCTGATCACTATGCCAAGAACCGGTCTGCTCTGAAAGGGAGTAGGGCAGGTGTGGCAGCGCAGAAGAGGAAAAGTGCATGTTCAGGGTAGCTAAAACCCTCACTGCCGCCACAGAAAGGTGGAAGCCACAGGTTACAAAAAAAGGATTTATCGGGTAAAAGAAGTGATGACTGCTGGTTTTGCAAACAGCCAGGGCATCTTGCTAGACAGTGTCCTAAAAAGGCACAGAGTGGACAAAGTGGTGCTTGAACAGAGTTGGGTGCACTGTGTATCCCTGAAAGCATGCCTATAAACATGAGGGAGCACATACACCTGGTTACTGTAAATGGGGTGCACACCCATGGGCTAAGGGACATTGGGGGGGTCTCTTACCTTAGTAAAAGGGGATTTGGTTGAGCCTGAATTCACTGGGGAGGAGAAAACTCTGCCACTTGCTAGCATTCTCCTGGACCAGGGTGAGACAGGAGAGAGGGTACAAAAAGTGGTCGTGGCAGACAACCTCACCCTGGATGCGATTATAGGGAACAATCTCCAGAAGGGGTGGTGTGTGCGGTTACACGCAGTCAGACGGCAAAGGCCGATTGTAGTTTCCTGGACTCCATAGAAGCCCCTGTGGAAAAAAAATGGAAGGCTGGTTCCCAAGCCTGTGGCTCCTGAAATGGAGAGTAGTGAAAGGGAGGTAGGACTTCCCCATGTAGCAGTTCACAAAACAGCTACAAAAAGTTACTCTGGGGAGGGAGGAGTAACCAATGGTCAAAAGGTTAGTGATGGCAGTGATCCTGAATGTCCTGACACCAGAGCTATGAACCCCAGTTTAGGAACTGCCTTGGGAAAATGTGAAGAATTTGCTGCTGCTCAGAGGACTGATCCTAGTTTGGAGAGGCTGAGGGCTTGTGCAGAATCTGATGGGACACAGGGAGGTGACAGGAGATGGAGTACATTGGGACAATGGACTGTTGTATACGCACAACATAAGGACAGAGGGAGGAGTGACAGTCCCTAGGGGTACCGTGAGTGGTTGCTGA
Organism: Neoceratodus forsteri; assembly: GCA_016271365.2. NCBI lineage: Eukaryota > Metazoa > Chordata > Ceratodontiformes > Ceratodontidae > Neoceratodus > Neoceratodus forsteri. The sequence goes on from CM057455.1 coordinate 1,502,822,644, forward strand.
AGATCGCTTATGATATCCCCATGTCTGGACATCTGGGAATTGCATGCACCACGCAGTGACTGGCTTAGAATTTCTATTGGCCCAACTTCACCCAACAGGTGAAGGAATACTGCAGGTTTGATCACTGGTGCCAGCAAATAAGGAAAGCAGGTAGTAAAACCAAAGCCACCCCAATTCCCTTGCACACTGTGAAGGAGCCATTCCAGAGGATAGGAATGGATATTGTGTGACCTTGGAGTACCCCAAGCTCCTCCAGAAAGAGGTTTATCCTGACAGTTGTGGATTATGCCACCGATACCCAGAGGCAGTCGCCCTCTCCTCACTTAGGATAAACTGGCAGACGCGTTGCTAGGGATTTTCTCCCGTGTCAGATTTCTGCAGGAGGTTATCACCGATCAAGGGGGTACCTTCATGTTGGACCTGATGAAGTGTTTGTGGGAGAAGTGTGGGGTGGTGCAGACACGCACAACACCTTATCACCCACAAGCCAATGGGCTTGTGGAAAGGTTTAATGGTTCCCTAAAATCGATGCTCCAAGCATTTGCTTAACAGCATGGGAGGGACTGGGAGAAATACCTTCCCCACCTGTTGTTCACATACAGGGACGTGCCCCAAGAGTTGACAAGGTTCTCCCCCTTCAAACTCTTACATGGATGTAGGGTGAGTGGGCCCCTAGACTTGATCCGGGAGGACTGGGAAGGCAAGCATGCTACTCAGGGAACTCCCATAGTGGAGTATGTCCTCAAATTTAGGGAAAAGCTAAAGGAGCTTATAGGAGCAGCCCAGAGCAACCTGTCAGCGACCCAGTAGAATCAAAAGATCTGGTATGACTGCAGAGCCAAAGCTCGCTCCTACAGTGTAGCCAGGAAGTCATGGTTCCAAATCCAGGTCCGGAAGGACAAGCTGCAGGCCGAGTGGGTGGGACCATACAAGGTAGTCCGACAGGTTAATGGCGTGAACTATACTGTAGAACTACCTGACAGGAGATATACCCATAGAATGTACCATGTCAACATGATGAAGCCATATGTAAATAGGGCAGACATAGTATTTATAGTGTGTAGTCCTGGGGAGGGGACTTACAAAAAATACCTCTATTGGACTTGCTGGAGGAAAGGAAGCAGGAGTCTCTGTGGAGGCAATCAAACTGTCACCCCAGCTGATCCCGGACAGGTCCAGGAAGTGAGGGAGATTTTAGTGGACTTTGCCCCTTTGTTTACATCCAAGCCTGGACTAACCCCCTTAGTGACACATGATGTAGACACGGGAAAGCAAGCGCCCATATGGCAGACAGCCTACCGAGTGTCCGAGTCCATTCTAAAGGACATTAGGAGGGAAGTGGAGGAAATGCTGGATTTGGGGTAATCCAGAAATTCCACAGCGCATGGGCCTCACCCGTAGTCCTCATTCCCAAGCCAGATGGCTCTACTCAATTTGTGTGGCCTATTGTGGACTCAACGCAGTCAAGAAATGTGACACCCACCCAATGCCATGGACGGACGAACTAGTAGACAAGTTGGGAGGGGCGACATACCTTATCACAACGGATGTCACACAAGGGTATTGGCAGGTGCAGCTAACTGCCAGAGCTAGGAAAAGGTTGTTCTTTATTAATCCAATAGGATTATTCGAGTTCAAGATAATGCCTTTTGGAATGAAGAACGTCCCTGTCACCTTCCAAAGGTTGGTCAACCAGGTGTTACATGGTACTGAAGAGTATGCAGTGATGTACCTGGATGATATCGCCATCTTCAGTGCCAGCTGGAAGGAACACCTGTCCCACCTGAGGGAGGTGTTGGGCAGGATACAGAGGTACAGGCTCACTGTCAAGTCTGAAAAGTGACAGGTGGCCATGGTGGAGGTGGCATACCTAGGACATACAGTAGGGCGGGAGCAGCTATGTCCCAATCAAGCCAAGACTGAGGCGATAGAAGTGTGGCTGAGGCCTGAAACCCAGAAGCAGATACGGAGTTTCCTAGGGATCGCCAGGTACCATCAAAAGTCTGTACCAAATTACAGTACCCTGGCAGCTCCCCTCTCTGACCTGCTAAAGAAGAGAATGCCCAAAAAGGTAAAATTGGGGCCAGCCTGTGAATGAGCCTTCGCATGGCTAAAGGAGGCACTGTGCAGTGCCCTTGTGTTGGCCAGTCCAGATTATAGTAAGCCATTTGAAACGATCTCCCCAGTGCTAAACCCATCCTCGAGATTACTAGGGAGGAAATCACATTAAAATTGGAAAAAATAAAAACTAGCACCTCTCCAGGTCTGAATGCTATTCATCCTAAATACTGAAAGTAATTGAACAATGGTTGATTGAACCACTGTATGTAATTTTCAACCTATCATTACAAAAAGGGGAGGTAACCATGGACTGGCTTCAGGCCACTGTGGTTCCGATCCACAAAAAGGGAGACTACAGTAACATTTCCAATTATCGGCCAATAAGTCTGACCTGTATTCTGGGAAAAGTTATGGAGGGCATAACTAAAGATAGTCTGGAAGTACAAAATAACACAAAAAACCTGGTGGATGTATCCCAACATGGTTTCAAAACCCGTAAGTCATGTCTAACTGCAAATTTGGTATTCTATGAGAGGGTTAGTGCCCTGTTAGAAAACTATAAATCAGTTGATGTCATTTATTTGGACCTTTGTAAGGCTTTTAATAAGGTCCCTCATGAAGTTTTGATGGAAACTATGGTTAGGTTAGGCCTTGACTATTTTGCTTATTACATGGATTAAAGCATAGCAGAGTAACAGGAAACAGGTAGTTAGAGTTTGAGGCTAATACTCTGATAGTGGAGAGGTTACCAGCGGAGTCCTTCAAGGCTTGGTTTTGGGTCCGTCTGTTTTCCATCTTCATCTCTGACCTAAATATAGACCTAAATAGCTTCGCCATCAAATTTGCTGGCAACACCAAATTGGTGGCTGATGTTAGTAGCTTGGAGGGTTCACTAAAACTCAGTGAGGATTTACTTAAATTGGAAGGTTGGCCAGAACACATAGAATTTCCTTTAACCATGAAAAATGTGTTGTTATGCATCTGGGTTAAAAAACTATTTGCACCACTTATCTTCTGGATAGCAAATGCTTAAAATCGGTTTCCAATGAAAAAGATCATGGTGTCCTTGTCAGCAATGACCTCAAGTTTAGCAGTCATTATACTGAATTAGTCCATAAATCCTCAAAGATCATAAACTGCATAAAGAGGTCCATCTCTAGCAGAAACAGAGCATGTATTATCCCACTATACCAGGCGTATGTACGCCCAATTCTGGATTACTGCCCACCATTATGGAGTCCCTACTTGCGTAGGGATACTGATAGAGTGGAGAGTGTGCAGAGGAGACTTACTAAACTTGTGGAAGGCATTCAGCATTTGTGTTACTAAGACAGATTGAGAGCTTTGGAGCTCTATCCTCTAGTGCTCAGAAGACTTAGAGGGGACCTCCTGTTAATGTTTAAAATTCTGGAAGACAAGTCTCTATTAAATGAATTAGGATTGGTTATTAATCATGGAGAAGCAAGCCTTAGAAGCCATCATTCTCAGCTTATGCTGACCAATCCAAAAGGTCTCCTCAGACGCAATTTCTTTACTCAATGCATTATTCCTTACTGGAATACTTTACATACCACAGCAGTGAATGTGGGTACTTTCAGTTCATTTAAACGCAAACTAGATAAGTACTTGATCAATGATCTATTTCACCTGGATCATTGACCCAGATGTGGAAGAAGTGCTCTATGGGCTTACAGCCTTCTGCACTTCCTAAATACTCCTAGTATTTGTAGTCCAGACAGATGCTCAGATGTGGGGATTGGAGCAGTCCTCAATCAGACCTCTAACCAAGGGAAAGATCACCCAACAGTGTACCTTAGCAAAATGTTGGTTCCCTGGGAGCAGGTACATTCTACAGTTTAAAAGAAATGCCTTGTGGTGGTATGGGCCCTGAACAAATTACAGCCATACCTCTATGGGAGGCACTTCAAGGTACAGACCAATCATAACCCCTGGTGTGCCTGACATAGATGGGTAAAACAAATAGTCATCTCTTAAGGTGGAGTATTCCCTTACAGGGCTACAATGTGACCATTACCCACAGGGCTGGATCGCCAATATCAACGCAGATGGGCTATCTCGCCAGTTAGAGTAGTGAACAGAATTTGTGAAACTCATACCATGCCTAGGGATGGATTACCACAAATTCAGTCTAGGAGGGAGGGGTGTGGCGAGCTGCCAGGCTGCTAGCCCTTATTTGCAGATCTATTTTTTTGATGTAATTCTGTGCATATGTACGTGCCAGTGTCAGCACAAAGGCACCAAGAGAAAAGACTGGATTTATACAAAAAAAAAATAAGGTTTTGCCCTTCCTTTGACCTGGAAGGCCAACTTGCTTGCCAGGAATCTGACAAGTTATTGTCAAAGGCTTTGGGGATAACTGATCAAAGGGGTATTTCCAATAGTTAACTGACCAAGGGAAACAGAGGTGAATAAAGTGTTCTGGAGATAGCCCTTGTAACTTCAAAAAGCAGGATTCTGTGATCTAAGGTATTGCCTTTGATGAGATGTAAGAAACAACAAAAAAAAAGAAACTTCCTTCTAACAGACCTGTGTGAAACTGTAATGTCAGGTGCCTTAAATGTGGGCTGGGTGACTTCACCAGATCAGGGCATTTGCACACACTTTCATCTGGACACTCTGCTTGACACACCAGGAGCCAAACTGGTGAAACCCAGTGTGACTGACAAGGACTAAAGGAACTGAAAACTTTCATTGTCCACCTAGGGACAAATGACCTGGCTAGGAATGGGATCAGAGTAGTTAAAGAGGAGTTTGTAGAGTTGGAGAGGGGCCCTAGACAAGTAGTGCATACGGTAACCTTCTTGGAGGTGCTGTCTGTCTATGGCAAGGGTGATGCTAGGGTGCTCCTCACCAGGGAATTCAATAAATGGTTGAAAAACTGGTGTGGAGTTCAGGGTTTTGGCTTCATTGGGGACTGGGGAGCCACCTGAAGGGATGCATGCCTATACTGGCGCGATGGTCTGCATCTGTCCAGGGGGGAACTAGGATCCTAGGTGAGAGGTTTAAATGCTTCATTGGCAAGCATTTAAACTAGCCAAGGGGGAGGTACTGAAAAGGAGCAGGGAAATCCCAGCCTCCCTCCACAAAACACGGTAATTAGTGAGGTAAACATCAAGGTATTGAAGTCATTAGGGAGCAGGACAGAGGTAAATGTTAAAAAAAGCAAAGGCAGTAAGGCCAGGGATGGGCTAAAAGGGGTAAGGCCATCAAAAAGTGGAGGGTGTTGAGTACCAATGCCCGTAGTCTGTGTAAAAAGCTCCCTGAACTAGTGACCTTGATGGAAGGTTATCTGGATATTGTGGCAGTCACAGAAACATGGTACACAGAGAACCATAACTGGGATGTCAACATACCAGGATACACAATCTACAGGAAGGACATGGAGGGTAAAAGAGGAGGAGGAGGAGATCTCTATGTAAATGAAGGGATCAAAGCAACAGAACTAAAGAGTAAACAGGGAGCAGATGAGGCACTCTGGGTCACCCTGGAGACAGGAAATGGCACCACAATCCGCAAGGGGGTTGTATACAGACTCCCATCTTAGGGGGAGGGAATGGACAAGGAAATGATAGAAGGCATCCTTAGAATGGCAGAAAAAGGGGAGATATTGTTGATGGGGGACCTGAATATGCCAGATGTTAACTGGAGCACCTTTGCTGCAGGCACATCCAAGAGCAGGGTCATTCTTGATGCCCTACAAGGGCATGCCTCAGACAGCTAGTATTGGAACCCACTCGGGAGGGAGCAATCTTAGACCTGGTACTCGCAAATGGGGATGGAGAAAGAATCTAAGATTTAGAAGTGGGTAGCCATCTGGGAACAAGCGACAACCAAACAGTGTGGTTCACGATAAACACAGCCATACAATCAAGCCATACAAAAGCAAGAGTATTGGACTTTAGGTGGGCTGACTTTGGGAAAATGAGAGATTGCCTCAGAAAAGCACTAGCAAACAGGCAAGGAGGAGGGGTGGAGGAACAACAGGGAGTAATCAAAACAGCCAACACAGAGGCAACAGGCCTTTTTGTAAAGCAAATCAACAAAACACAACGAAGGAAAAAAACACTATGGTTCTCAAAAGAGGTGGCAGGGAAGGTTAAGGAGAAAAGGACAGCATTCAGGAAATAAGGAAACACAGAAGGAGCAGGACAGAGAACTTTTATCAGTTAAAGCAGAAAGAGGCAGGGAAGGCAGTCAGAAGAGCAAAGGCCCAAACCGAGGAAAGGATAGCCCACTCTGTTAAGAAGGGGTATAAAACCTTTTATAGGTACATTAGGGAGCGAAGAAAGACCAAAGAAGGGATACTGAGGCTTAATAAAGGGGAGGGAATGTGGGCAAGGGTGACCGGGAAAAAGCAGGGATACTGAACAAATATATCTGCTTAGTATTTATAAAGGAAGAGGAGGGGGCGGTATCTAAACCAAACAAGAGAAACACTCTGAAGACATGGGGTCGATACCAGTCCATTTACAGAAGAAAGGGTCCTGAAAGAACTAATAAAATTGAAGGTGGATAAAGCAATGGGGCCTGATGGGATTCACCCAAGAATTCTAAAAGAACTAAGGGTAGAACTAGTGACACCGCCGACTACTCTCTCTAACAAATCATGGGAGGATGGGGTGGTACCCGAGGACTGGAGGAGGGCGGATGTGATTCCTCTTCACAAAAGTGGGAGCAGGACAGAAGCAGGAAACTACAGACCAGTTAGTTTGACCTCAGTGGTAGGGAAAATGATGGAATCACTTCTGAAGGAAAGAACTGTTGAGTACCTAGAGGCCAGTGGGGCACAGGACCCAAGGCAGCATGGATTCATGATGGGAAGGTCATGTGAGACAAATCTAATCAATTTCTTTGACTGGGTGACCAAAGTAGACCAGGGAGGGGTTGTGGACATGCTCTACCTAGATTTTAGCAAGGCATTTGATACAGTCCCACACAAAAGATTAATACACCAGTTAGCCAGCTTTGGAGTGGGTCCCAAGGTGGTAGCCTGGATAAAAAATTGGCTAGACAACAGGACGTAAAGGGTGGTAGTAAACTGAGTCCACAGTGAAGAAAGGAGGGTTACTAGTGGGGTACCGCAGGGTTCAGTACTGGGATCGGTTCTTTGTAATGTCTTTATAAGTGACATTGCAGAGGAAGTGGAAGGAAAAGTATGTCTCTTTACAGACGACAAAGATCTGCAACAGGGCTGATACACAAGATGGAGTGGAAAAGGATAAGAAGGGACTTGGCAAGGTTGGAAGAATGGTCAAATGTATGGCAGCTCAGATTCAATGCAAAGAAGTGCAAGGTAATGTACCTGGGAAACCAAAACCCAGGGTAAGAGTACACAATGGGGGGTGAGATACTGACAACAGTAAAAATGGAAAGGGACATGGGGGTAATTATATCAGATGACTTAAAGGTAGGCAAGCAATGTGAGAAGGCAATAAGGAAGGCTGGGGGGATACTGGGATGCATAGGGAGAGGCATCAATAGTAGAAAACAGGAAGTTGTTATCCCTCTGTACAGACAGTTGGTGAGACCCCATCTGGAGTACTGTGTACAGTTCTGGAGAGCCCATCTCCACAAAGACAGACAGAGTGGAGGCTGTCCAGAGGAAGGCAACCAAAATGGTGCAGGCATGGGTGTAGCCAGGCATACTCCAAGTACTCCATGGTGTGCAATTTTATTTAAGGGGGTAGCAGACAGGCTCTGAACTGCTTCTTTTTCCCTGAAAACTAACAAAGAAAATGCTGAACCTTTCTGTAATTTTATTCATAGAAGTTGAAACTAGAAGGACTGGTCACTAATACTGTCTTTGCATCCCAAGGACAATACAACTTTACAGGCTCTGGGCTGGTATGTGGGTGTCTTAGGGAGCAATGCAGGGCATTTGTATTTACCCATGCATGGCAACAACCATTGTCATGAGATACAAAAGTTGTATTTATTGTGCCAAATGAGGCAACAAACACAGTCCTGGTGTATATTTGTATATTGTCTGGCTACACCCCGGGGGGGGGGTAGCAGTGAGTCCACTTGGTGTGCAGATCTGAAATCCCTGGTACACCCCTGGTGCAGGGTCTGCACCAGAAGACATACGAAGAAAGACTAAAGGAGCTTAATATGTATACCCTTGAGGAAAGAAGGGAGAGAGGGGACATGATAGAAACGTTCAAGTACCTCAAGGGAATCAACAAAGTCCAAGAGGGTAGCATCTTTCAGAAAAAGAGATGTGCAAGAACAAGGGGGCACAATTTGAAGATAGAGGGGGGATGGCTCAGAGGTAATGTGAGGAAGTATTTTTTTCATGGAGAGGGTTGTGGATGCATGGAACAGCCTCCCTGAGGAGGTCGTGGAGTCAAGAACAGTGGGGGAATTCAAGAATACATGGGACAGACATAAGGCAGTCCTATTGGGGGTTAGGAGGTAGTAAGCTGTTGGTTAACTAGGGTCTGCAGCTTATCTGTTAGTTAGGAAAATGGGCAGACTAGGTGGGCCAAACGGTCCTTATCTGCTGTCAAATTCTATGTTTCTACGTAACTTTCATCTGCTTTTTCTGGACTTCAAATCACTACAATTTTTTAAGGAATAGATTAGCTAACAGTTCTAGTGCGTTTTATTCTATATCTCCATTTTCATTTGTTTTATACTGTAACCAAAATTTTTCTAATACCCTTTTAGTTGTAACTGTATGATTTAAGTATTTTAGTAAAAACATTTGTTTTTCTAAATAAATCCTGCCTGCTTGAGATTTCTATATTGTGTGTATGATTGTAGGTTTATTAATAATCTGTGAAAACTGTTATTGCCAAAAGGGTCTCACCAATAGCAGCCAAATTGAGAAAAAGGTCTGTAAGGGATATGGAAGGATAGGGAGACTACCAAAGTCTCAGGGATGAGTCTACAGGGATTCTGAACCAGACTGTTGCATGTCCTGTAGGGAGAAGGCCGAATCAGGCTTACACTGTTACCCTGAAGAGAGCGTGACACCTAGGTCTTCCTCCTTTGTGTAATAGCCAAGGAAAGGGTTCATATTTGGACACAAGACTTGAGACTGGTATTGTGCCCTTATCTAGAGTTAGAGGGACACCCTGGATCCTTGTAGCAGAGATGCGGTCGTGGCATGGGCGAGCATTCAAAAAGGACGAGGAGGGTATTCCTGTACCCCCCATCATGAATTGCACTTAAGGGTGGGCACTGTGAGCTCAGTGGACCTGACCCCAGGAGTGGGTTAGTGACGGTGGTAATCTGGGAGTCTGTTCCACGGGGGTCGGTCCTTGGGGCAAAGAGTCATCCAGCACCAGTCTGACATGAGTGGAAAGACTGGGTGCCAGCCCGTCTGGCATCGACTGAGTGGCAACAGAGGAGGGTTGGGGGCAACAGCTGAGGTGTCGCCGGAGTCAACACTGGAGTAGCTGGCTCCCACTGGACAGGCATGGGCTGATGCCGGACTGGTGAGCCAGTCAGTGCCGGCCTGGAAGGAGAAGCCTGTCCAGGGTAGATAACTCCTGTGTAGGGTAGAGGCATGAGTCTCACAGGGGCAGTGAGCGCATGCCCCTGGCGTCGCTTGGTGGCATCAGCCCTAAGTCAGGATCGACTTAGCAGACACCTTGACCGGGAGGGCGACAGGCAAAGACCCGCCCGCTGGAGGAGGACCTGGTCGAGCCACCTGGCTGACAGCCCATCTGATGTAAGGGCCTGAGCGTCAGGGGTTGACAGGCTGGGGATGAAGTCCCGAGTCCCAAAGAACCACCGCTTAAGACAGACATGATAACGGGTGATTTGACAACTGGGAGCCCAGAAGGAGTGAGGGCTGCTGGAGTGGGAGGGGCAGACCTCCCATGGGAGGAAAACCCAGGCTAGGTTCCCAATTTGCACTGGGATCTGGAGCGAGAAGCTGACCGGGGCTTGTCCCTATGCTGCTCGTGGTGGTGGTGGAGTAGGAGGAGGAGGAGGGAGGTGGGAGGAAGCAGCATCTCCGGAGACTAGGGAAGATGAGCTGCTTTTATGGAGCCCCTTTCCCACTGCTTGAAGTCTCTGCTGAGCAGGACGGCTTCTAGGGTCTTCTGGCAGCGAAGTCTGGTGTGTTGGTTGAAATCTTGGCAGTGCTGGCAGGCTTCAGTATCGTGGTCTGGGCCTAGGCACAGCAGACATGAAGTGTGGTCATCCTTGTGGGGAAGCTGCTTGCCATACGCACACTTGGCCCGCCACTGCTCCAAAGCAGAGGATGGAGAAGAAGACATGCAAGAAAACTGTTAAAAAGGAAGAATATAAGTAAAATAATAAAGCGTGGGTAAACACAGCTAAGATGGTGGTCGACTATAGCAGAAGATGTCTGACTTGCCTGGGTTGAAGGCAGGAAAAGAACTAGGGTTGGTCTGGGGGACTGCCCTTTAATACCACTGGCGGATGTCGGGGGCGGTCACCCGTTATATACTGCTAGCTAGAAGTTTTTTGTGGAGTCCAGGTACCTGCTGGCTTCAGTCCTAATAGTGTTACCTGCTGCAAGAGCCCCCTTGAAGTGAGATCATTCCTTTTTACATCTCTCCTCCTCTTTTATGAGGTCAGATTTATATTCCTCCTCATCACTGATGTCCCAATTGGCAACAGGAATGAAGGACCTTGCTGAATATGCTGCAGGCCTTTGTTCAACAGGCACTTGCTAAGTACCAGTTGAGGGGGTCAATGGGGCCTGTGACACAGTAATCCTTGTCGATGGCTATGTAGGCTTCAAGGGCAAGCCTAGGAATATGCACCTTATCATATCTGAAAATGATGCCAGCACTGTCAATCCACAGACAACGCTCTGACCAGGGGTCATAACCACTGATGTCGATGACTGGCCTGCCCCCACTGACAATGGCGATGTAGTGTCCATAGTAGGTACGACAGTGCCTAAGCCAAGCCACAATCTTGGTGTTTGGTAGACAGTCCGGGGGGGGGGCTCTTGTCACTGCCACCAATGCGGACAAATCTTTTTGGACTGCATGCAGGTTATGTTCTAAATAAAACAAAAATGGAGCTGTGAAAATTTCAGTGCAACCCCACCCCACAAATAAAACAACTTTTGCCTTTGAAATGGTCAGTCACCAAGATGAAATATCTTGGAATTCAGTAATGAAGGACCTCTCTAAACCTTTTGAAGCCAGTTTCACTCCATTAACACATAACGTCCAGCAGGACCTGAACAGATGTGCTTTGGTTAATTTTCCCCCCTTTATTCTCGGATCAGCTCTATAATAACGAACATGCTCACTTGTTACTTTTATCTGTTTCAGTGCCTCACAAATCTCATCCCTAAAAAGCAATCCATCTCTTGGCAGAGGACTTTATCCAAGTACTTGTGGGCAGGAAGAACATCCAGTAAATGAAATAAATTATTGCAACAAGGAAAATGTATGGGGGCATGGGCTGTTCCTGATCTTGAACTACATTAATTTGAAGTACACATCTGAGTTCTCCTACTCTGGTCGTCCCTACATATAAATCAACCTGGAAAATGATAGAGCAGGTAGAGGAAAGAGGAGCTCCACTTGGAGCCAGAGCAATGTACTGAACATTTAAAACCGTCAACTTCGACATTATGCTGACAGCGGTCCGTAACACTATCAACTGGGTATCGAGCATGGGACAGGCTGAACACAGATCCGCACCTCTGGCAATTTAAGCAGCTGGAGTGGGATACCTAGTTCCAGCCAGTAGCATAGGGCCCATCATATAGACACTGGGCCTGATGGAGCCTGTGCTCCCCAATTCAGTTCCTGAGAAAGGAAGTAACAGTAGATTTCCATAGCCTTTGCCAGGTGTTCAACCTACCCAATACAGACCACTAGATTCCTTCAAACTAGAGACTAGCCGGCACGTCGGAGCAGTGGTAAGGCTACTGCTCACAACACCAGCGACTCGGGTTTGGATGCAAGCCCAGGTCGTCTGAGGCCAGCTGGGGGGAGGAGGATCGAGCGCCCCATAGGATTCTTTCCTCTGGGGAGGGTGGGACACCTGCTCCACTATGACACTGCCCCTGCAAGACCACAGAGAAGTGTAGCGGAACCACAATGGAAGGGAAGGCACTTCCCAGCCCAGACATCTGCATGTGGTCCACTGGGGTCCTAGCCCACAAAGAGCTCACGGGAGGGGATCAGTAAGATTAAAAAAAAAAAAAACTCCAAGGCCTGCAGCACAGTGATGCCATTCCTCCCTCCGCAGGCCCCACACCGCTCACTGGGCTCCCAACCACAACCCAGCTGTAACTCCGATCAGGCTTGGGGAACCCAGAAGGCTCTGCCATGGTGGGTAATCCATTGGGCAGTGATGCGTCGGTGGTAAGTCCGGGGGACAGCGGGTGATAGGGCTGGGAAGAAGAAGAAGAAGCTGATGACTGCCAGGCAATGAAGCACAAAGTATATCAGAGTTGGGGTCAAATTCCACTAATTCATTTCAATTCAATTTAATTCACTTACCTCTTCAAATCCATCAATTCCAATTCCAATACAATTTTGTGTTCCCAATTCAAATTCTTTCCTCTCAAATTCCAATTCCAATTATATTAAATCTACGTGGTCAATTCCCAATGGAGGGCCGTATTTACCAAGCGATTTTAGGACAGGACTGGTTAAGGACAGTTTTTGAAACTATTCACAGAAGTCAGAGAAGCTTTAAAATGACAAAATAGAAAACCATGCAAAGGAAGATATCGTTTTGCATTTTAAAGCTTCAATGAGTGTTGTGTGTAGTTTGATAAACTGTCCTTAACCAGTCACCAAAACACTTGAATATGGCCCACTCTCTCACAATCCATTAAATTTTCTAAGTTTGTATCAACAATATCCAGCACAAGTTACACATTTTGTCATATTTATTGTCACTTATTAAAATCAGGAAGGAAGGAAGGACGAGGATAGCCATCACTTATCAAATCTGTTGCATCTGATCATCATTAGCTCTTCAAATTTTGCGTCACTTAAGTTGCATCATTCAGGCCCGAAAATTTTGCCAGCAACACTAAAAAGTCTCTCTACAGGTGCAGATGAGGCAGGGATGGCAAGATGCTTGCAAGCTAGCTGGGATAAATAGGGGAAATCTGTTAGTTTTTCTTTCCAATATGCAAGAGGATCAGAGTCTTCTGGCAGACAGGGTTGACTCAGGTAGTTCGAGATTTCAACATGCACAAATGTGTTGGTGTTACTGCTGCCCATTTCAGCAGAATGGGAGGTCATATATGAGAAGAGTTTGGTGCGTTCTCTTAATGGAGGTGATGTAGCAGCTCCTTCATGCTGTGTACTTCCTTGTCCTTGCACCAGTCCAGCTTGAAGCGAGGATCCAGGCTTACAGCCATCTTGAAATTCTCCATCTCCTCATACTCTGCAAGTCGTATGTCCAAGGATGACTGCATGGTTGATACCATCTTGTTACTGTACTTCTCATTAATATGTGCCACTGCATGACATAAACCTCTGACACATGCAATGACATAGCTGGCAGGGATTATCCGGTTCCCCTCAATCTTTTTAGTGACCTCCTCAAAGGGTGCAAGAATTTCACAGAGTTCACCAATGATTTTCAGTTCATATGGTGTCAGCTTGCATGGGTTATTAAGTTCAGATAGGACCTCTGTAGGGATTTTCAGAATGCACCTCTGCATTTTAAGCTGGCTATTCCACCTTGTGACATTTGACATCTGTAGTCTGCAGTGTCCCCCTAGTATCTCTGCGACCTTGCTGGATTTATGGCAGTGAGCAACTATTCTCGACACCTTTGCCATCACCGGTGTTAAAGGACCAGCCTGTTCAAGGGCATCACGAACAACCAGCTGAAGAGTGTGAGCAAAACAAGGGCTATGCACAGGTGGCAAATAATCCAGCTTGTTGTTCACATTCACCACTTCAATGGCAACATCCTCATCCTGGTCTTCATCACTGTCTTGGACATCTACTCGTGGGAATATAGTGAATGCCTTCACCATGTTGGCAGCATTGTCAGTCACTATGCCTGACACTTTAGCTGCAATGTCATAAAATGTCAGTTTCCTCATACTATCTGTAAATGTTTTCTGCATTATGTGCACCCCTAAATTGGCAACAAGCCAACATGGTGGTCTCTAGTGAGTGGTCAACAATGAAGTGGCTTGTGAATCCAATAAATTACCTCATATCTCTGCTAGACCACAGATCTATGGTGAGGTAAATGTTTTGTACTTGCTGCATTTGATTCCTCAGTTTACCTTGGACACTGGAAGCGTGTTCAGGAAGTAGCTTCTGGCTGACATGTTTCCTGCTGGGCATGCTGAAACGTGGTTCGGCTATACTGAGGATGACGCGAAATGTTGTGCTGTCTACCACAGACAAAGGCATGAGGCCTTCAGCAATGAAGCTAATGATTTTGCTGGTAAGCTTCTCCTGGCGAGGTTCTGTGGCTTCCTACTTCTTGGGGCCGGAGGTCTGGCCAGATTGATGAGACGACTCCCCAAAGACTTCAGAGTGTTTCATCTAAAACATTAGCATACAACTTACATTACTTTATCCATATTATAACCACACAGACACCATTTGCACACAATATACTCTACTAGCTTTACAGGATTCTCTGGTTAAACAACATACTCATTGAATTGATTGATAAAATTATCGATCCATGTAGACATGCAAAACAAAGAATTTCAATTTTAACTGTACTTACTTTGAGGTGCCTTAAGAAGTTAGGAGTAACTTTTACTGAGCCAGATACAGAAGTTCCACATTATCTGCATATAGCATGATAGTTCCCATTTGCATTATATTCACTTGGCTCCCCAAAATGTTCAAAGACTGAATACTTTTTTGGCATAATGGCACTTGAGATCAACGGCAACGTCTAATTTGTCAGGTAAAGTTTGTGGTCAAACAGCAAGCAAAAAAGGGTTTATTCCGTTTCTCAGTTCCTCTTCCAGTCCAGGGTCATTCAGTCATCAGGGTTTTCCATTCCAGTCCAGGTCCAAATCCAAATGCAAGTAATCATTCAAAACTCTCCAACACACCAAACTGTTCTCCAAATCCCAACACTCCTAGTCACTCTCCTTGTCTTTCCAAAGATGTACTCAACAAACAATGAGTGTAAGGCTGGCTCTTACATAGAGCTACAAGACAGGTGAGATTGTTCTAATTAAAGAACAGGTGTGAGCATTCACATCACAATCGGATACTAATAGACTCACCTACATAGTTTCCTCTGGATGAGGCAGTAGGTGTGCTAAGCTGCAATCAGCTCATCATTCATGACACCCGTTACTGTGATTGTGTGATTTACATACAGGTGTGTTGACCATTGCGCCAGGCTCAATTAATCATTAGGTTTAGCTACCAATGATTGACAGAACCAGTGAGTTGAACTAGTCAAAGTGATTTGCTCTCACCGTAGAGCACTTTGATTGGTTCAAGTCAGTCATTGGCAACATGGTAGCTCACTTTTTGGTTCATGATGCCTCACGTGCCAAACACTAAGCCAGAATACACTATGAATGCTATTGCATAATTTAAAGCAAAGGTTTTGTGCAAAATAAATGTTATTTAAGGATTGGATTTTCAAATCGAATTGATAATTAATATGTCAAATTCAATTCAATTCTAATTCTATAGCTTTCGTTTTGTTTCAGATCCAGTTCAATTCCAATTACCCACTTGATCACAGTTTTATTTGAATTGATTTATGAATTTCAATTGAATTCTGAATTGACCCCGATAATAAAATAAATAAATAAAAATACATAGATAAGGTACTGGGACCAGATGGGATACACCCAAGAGTGCTCAGGAAACTAGAGTCCAAACTGGCTGATCCCCAGATCTATTCAATAGCTTGCTATGGACCAGGCTGGTACTAAGGGATTGTAGGACCATAGAGATGTGGTTCTGATTCACATGGGAGAAGATCTGAGAAATTACAGATCTGTCAATCTTACCTCTATTGCAGGTAAACTGACAGAAGCACTAGTCAAGGAAGACCTGGTGACCTACCTGAAAGGCAATGGGTTCTGGAAAAGTAAACAGCAAGGGTTTGTGGCAGGGAGCTCTTGTCAGACTACTGACTGGCTTACAAGAGCAGTAGGTAAGGGACACAGTAGCTCTACTCTACTTCGACTTCAGCAGAGCATTCAACTCAGTGTCACAGAGGAGGCAGCTGAAAAAGTTAGAAGATTTGAGAATAGGAAGGGAGCTAGTGAAATAGGTGGGAAACTGACTGGGATGGGAGACAACAGAGGGTGGTGGTGAACAAGGTCAAATCGGGGAATAGGTAAGTCACGAGTGAGGTGCCACAGGGGTCAACCCTGGGACGTTTTCTTTTCAATATGTTTATCAGTGGCAAAGGGAAAAGTATACAGGGCAAGATATGTCTCTTTGCAAATGTCACACAGGTCTGCAGCAGGGGGGGACAGTGAAAAGGGGCTGAAGGAATTGCAAAGGGACCTGGAGCAGTTAGAGAAATGGTATAGGCTTGGCAGTTCAGGTTCAATGTAAAAAAAAGTGAAGTTATGCACATAGGGAAGAGAAACCACAGGACAGAATACTGGATTTGGGGGTGGCTAGTAATTCAATAAACTGATCTGGGAGTTATGAAAAGTTACTTCTTCACACAAATCAGTCAATGCAATAAGGCCTACAGAAAGGCAACCAGAATGCCGCGGTGAACGGAAAGAGGTTACAACAGTAGGGAAAAGGAGGCGATATTAAGGCTGTATACAGCAGATCACTGATAAGGGCCCCATCTGAAACTACTGTACCAGTTCTCATGCCCCCACCTGAGAAAAGACAGGGACAGACTGGAATCAGTACAGTGAAGAGTCATCAAAATTATTTAGGGCCACCAGGGTAGATCCTATGAGAAACGGCTAGAGGCACTGGACATGCACTCGCTCGATGTCAAGAGCGAGTGGGATGGCAGGACAGAGTTTTATGTTTCACAGAGGACTAAACAGTAAGAAACTATGCAACAGGAATTGGGAGTCAGTTACTAGGAGACATGAATGGAAACTGGCTGGAGTGAGGTTCAGGAAGAATGCAAGAAATTTTACCCTCACGGAGAGTGTTGTTGAGCCATGGAATGGCCTACTGGCAGATGTGGTAAGGGCAAAGACCATTAACGGGTTCAAGTACAGCTGGGACAGATTAAGGAGTCTCAACTCAGCTCCAACTTTATAAAAAAAAAGCACAATTCAACGAGTATTAAAGCACTTGTACAATCATTTTAAAGCACTGAAGTTAAATATAACAATAAACAGAATATGTCTATAATTAAACAGTTCATCCGAGCTCTGGGAAGGCAAGATTAAACAAATGCGCCTTTAAAGTCAATTTACAGCTCTCCACAGTCAGGCACTCCCTTATCCAGTCAGGTAGAGAGTTCCACAGGGTCGGGGCCACAGACGAAAATGGCCTAGCACAAGAGGTCTTCAAACGGACCCTGGCAATCTCCAGCAATCCCTTATTGGTGGAGCGGAGTGGGTGAAAGGGGTGGTAGGGGCAAAGAAGATCTTGCAGGTAATGTGGACCCTGTCCACGTACAACTTTACAGGTCAGCAAACAGACCTTGAAGGTGATCCGCCACTGAATAGGCAGCCAGTGCAGGCCACGGAGCACAGGCGTGATGTGGCATGATCTTGGTAAACCTGTCACCAGCCTGGCTGCCGCATTCTGCACCAGCTGCAAACGGCGGATATCAACTCCCGGTATCCCTAGGTATAGGGAGTTGCAATAGTCAAGGCGGGGAAGTCACAAAGATGTGGACCAACGTTGGAACGTCATCAGGCGGGACCAGGTGCTTAATCTGGGCAATATTCCTCAGATGATAAAATTAGGTCTTGACAACGGATGACACCTGAGATCTAAGCGTCAGTCCATCGTCAAAAATACCGCCCAGGTTTCACACCCAGTAAGAGGTCATCTGCTGGCTGCCTTTAAGCCAAAGCCTGGATGGCCACACAGCCAAAAACCCCTCTGCCCGATGACCAGGGTCCACAACCAACACCTCAGTCTTATGAGTTCAACCTCAGCCAGTTGGCACTCATCCAGCCCTGGATTTCAGCGAGGCATTTGTTAAAAGTCAAGACAGCTCTGTCCTGCTCGGGCACAAAGGACATGTATAGCGGAGTATCGTCTGCATAGCAGTGAAAACTCAGCCCATACCACCTTACAATGTCTCCCAATGGCAGCATATAAACTGCAAACATCTGTGATAAAACAGAGCTCTGCAGCACCCCACAAGGCAGGGAGACCAGGTCAGAGGAATAAATCCCCGACACCACTCTCTGAGACCTGCCAGTGAGAAAAGAATGGAACCACCTGAAGACTGTACCAGACAGTTCACAGATTAGCCGCATGCACTCTAATAACACACCATGATCCATGGTGTCAAATACTGCAGACAGATCAAGGAGAACCAAGATAGAACGGCTCTTCCGATCTCTCGCTATCAGGACAGCATGGAGTACCCGAACAAGGGTCGTCTCTGTACTGTGCCTCTTCAGAAATCTGGACTGGAGAGGACTGTAGACATCGTGGATGGTAAGGTGGTCATCCAGCTGCAGCGCAACCACCTTCTCGATAACCTCACCCACAAAAGGAAGGGTACAGAGAGGTCTGTAGTTTGTGAGACAGTCCATGTCAAGAGAGAATTTCTTAAGGAGCGGTATTACCACCACCTGCTTCAGAGTGTCCGGAAACACACCTGTCTCTAATCAGCACCAGACTATCTCAGCAAGGACCAGGCCGATGACATCAATGCACCCCACTAGGAGGCGGGTTTGGCCAGGGTCCAAACTACAGCAGGTCAGCTGCATACTCTGGATGATCCCCACAATGTCTGTGATCGCAAACCAGTCAAAGTCAGCCCAGACAAACCGAGGGGCTGCAACCTCCTACAGACCATCACCACACCCACTGGAATGTGCTGTGCAGATCTCGGCAACCTTATCCACAAAGAATCGAGCAAATGTGTCACACTTTTCTTGGGACAATGCTCTCTGAGACTGCAGACAGGCTAGATTGCACAGTCTGTTGACCGTTCAAAAGAGCTGAGCTGGTCGATTTTGTGCGATGGCAATCTCCCTGGATAGGAACTCTGCCTTCTTACATGAGATGGCCAACTGATACTCAGGATAATGAATCATCAATCTAAGTCTGTCAACTTCAAGGTCAGATTTCCGCCAGCGCCATTCCAGCCTTCGTCCCACTCACCTCAACTCCCTCAAAGTCCCATTGAACCAAGGGGACCAAGGGCAGAGGGTGAGGGGGTGAACGTGGACAGGAGCTACAGAATCCAGAGCCTCAGTCACAGCCCTATTATAGGCCTGAAGCAGATTCTCTGGGTCTGGGTCTGTGCTTGCACTCGGAAAACCCAACAGATCCAGCACCACTGCCAGGCCATCTGGGGTCAAACTCCTTAAAGGATGGTACTGGACCATCTCCGTAGGAGCAGGCCTATGGGGGGAGCCTGGAACTTGAACCTTATAGTGTAACTGTCCGACCAACTAACTGGCTCCACCACCAGGTTGGAGGTCTTCATACCCAGTAGAAAAACCAAGTCCAATGAGTGACCATGAATATGGGTCATAGAGGTTATAACCTGTGTGAAGCCCAATGAGTTCATACATTGGTCTGATGTTACATTGAAGGGAACTATCACAGAGTAAGGCAGGAAAACAATATGGGGCAGACTACATGGACCAGTTTTTTTTTTTTTCTGTGAACAAAGTCTATGTTTCTATGTAACGGTATGGGTTGCAAGCAGCAAGACAAACCGAACCACAGTATGCATCAAGAGACGTTATAATGCCCTTGCACTTATCCTAGGTCAGGTCCCATTTCAAGTAGTGTTTAGCTCTGGTCCATATACACAGGTTAAAAAATGGACATGATCGAACATGTCCAGATAAGCATGACCAAGGTGGTTGAGGGCTTACAGAATATGAGCTATGATGAGGATCAACTGGCAGAACTAGGGCTCCTCATATAAAAAGAAGCCTCAGAGGAGACTGCATTCAAAAACCTGAAAGGGATGACAGTATCAGATCAAACATAGTGCTTCAAAATATTCACAGATGAGAAAATAAGGGAGCTAGACAATTTCACCAAAAACAGGAAAAACCCAGGGAGATACCAGGGAGAACTACTTCACAGAATGAATGGTGAAAACATGTGGAAGAGGCTCCCAGAGCAGGTAGTGTTAGTTGATACTGCAACTACCACTAAAGTTGGACCTGACAGGTACTTTGACAAGGTATGCCCAATGAGCTGATGGAGAAAAAAGAACTTGAAGGAAAAATGTCATTCCTTTCCCTCTCTTCTTCTCAGCATGTAAACAGTCACTGCTGCTTTGAGTTGGTGTCCAATCACACACCACGTATGAATACAGAGTCAAACAGTGCTAGAAACTTTCATCACATAACTGGAAATGCTAAAAAGTGGGTCAAGGACATCAAGTTCAACATAAAACAAAAAAACAGCGATCATGACACACTGCCTTAACATTCTATTATATGAAACGCAATTAAAAAATCGGTGAGCTAAGCGTCATTTTACCTTTGCAGATCATTCCTGAAATAGACCCAAGGAAAAAAATGTCAGTTCCCAACTTTATTCTGTATTTCTGCCATGCATTCCAATTGCTGGATTTGTAAGTACTGTGACAGACAAGTTAAGTTATCAAAATTAGTTCATCTTACAACGCAACTAGGATTTTTAAATCTGTCAAATAATTTTAAAAGTTGTTAAAATTTTACCGTTCAACACTATCTTAAAAATGGTTTTGCATTAAGCCAATTAATGGAGACATAATTAATTCCACTAAAATTCCCCTTTCTTGCAAAAATGATGAGTATCCATTGATGTAAAAGATCAATACATGGTCATCTGATGGTACTCAATCTTTCCTCAAGTTTAGATTTATCCACTTAATTGGGAACCAAAGAAATAACAGGTTACTCACCTGTAACAGTAGTTCTAGGAGTGGTATATGTTGTTCATCTACACTCTTTGGCATCTCCCCTTCCACTTTAAATCTTGCCGGAAGTCTGCAAGCTGGCTCCTCCCACCCACCGGGTGGTATAACCCTTGGCTCCGTCCCATGACGCCAGATCTTAGCCCGCTGGAAGCCAGGTGTTGTGCGTCCGCACCTGGGGAGGTCGGGTGGGTCCGTGTGGATGAACAACATATAACACTCCTAGAACTACTGTTACATAGAAACATAGACGTTGAAGGCACATAAGGACCGCAAGGCCCATCCAGTCTGCCCTTTTCTTTTGTGAGTAACCTGTTTTTCTAGGATCATGGATATGTTGTTCATCCACACTCTTTGGCAGACTCCTAGCAGTTCTCCGGGAAGAGAGAGGCAAGGCGCACATCCCCTACTTAGGGAACAGAGGTTGGAGAACTGGGGCCCCAAAACCAGCACCCCGGCATGACTCTAGGTCGATGTGGTAATGGGTGATGAATCTGTTTGCTGACTTCTAGGTAGCAGCCCGGCAAATTTCCTGGATAGAGATGTCCCTGGAAGCAGCCAACGATGCAGCAGTATGGCGGGTAGAATGAGCCCTTATCCTTTTGGGAGGCTCCTTGCCAGCCAACTCATAGCACATACTAATGCATGATGTAATCTATTTTGCAATCATCCGCTTAGCTGCAGGTCTGCCAGAAGAGGCTTCAGTGTAGGTGACAATGAGCTGACGAACCTCTCCCTGAATTTCCGCCGTCCTTTCCTTATAACAGGAGAGAGCACATCTCAGGTCCAAAGTATGGAGCCTGTACTCGGCCTCCGAGGTGTAGTTGGGGTAGTAAACCAGCAGACTTAACACCTGATTAAGGTGAAACTCTGACACCACCTTTGGAAGGAATTTTGGGTGGAGACGTAGTACAACCATGTCCCTGTGGAAGATCAGGTAAGGGGAGTCCACCAAAAGCGCCTGGAGCTCCCCTGACTTCTAGCAGACGTGACAGCCACCAGGAAGGCCATCTTCCACGACAAGTGTGACAAGGCACACTTGTGCACTGGTTCGAATGACTTGCCCATGAGCTTTGCCAGTACCAGCAGAAGATCCCATGGAGGTGGAGGTTCACGCACCGGAGGGGATAATGTGATCCAGGCCTTTGAAAAGCACCCGACCACTGTCTCCTGCACGGTTGGCTGACCGGCCCGCACCCAGTAAGCGGAGATGGTTGCCAAGTGCACCTTATGGGTTGATAACCGCAGACCCCCTTTGGAGAGAGACCAAAGGAAGTCAAGAATGTTAGCCACTGGACAGGACAAAGGGTCCAGGCCCTTGCCCTGACACCAAATGGAAAACTTTTTCCATTTGAAGGCGTAACACTTCCTTGTCAATTCCTTTCTGGATGCCTCCACCGCAGTGAAGACATCCTCGGAAAGCCTCAACGTCTGGAATTCTAGCCGCTCAGGTACCAGGCTGTGAGGTGCAGGGATTGAAGGTCTGGATGGAATACCTTCCCCTGATTGAGAGATATCAGGTCTGGGCATGTTGGAAGTTGTTCCGGGGTTCTGCAGCTGACGTGGAGGAGATCTGGATACCAGAAGTGGCGCGGCCAGTCTGGGGCTACCAGGATCATCTTCGCCTTGTCCCTCCTCACCTTGAGAAGTACTTTGTGGATCAAGGGAAATGAGGGAAGGCGTACAGGAGGCCTGGGGTTCATGGCCTTGAGAAGGCATCCCCCTGCAGCAAGCACTGCTGAGGGGGGCGGGCATGGAACAGCCTCAACTTGGTGTTGTCCCTGGAGGCAAACAGGTCCACCATTGGTTTGCCCCAGTGGGAGAACAGGCTGTAAGCTACCTCTGGATGGAGAGACCACTCGTGGGATGTCTCGCCTAAGTGGCTGAGAGCATCCGCCAGATGGTTTGAGGCTTCTGCCACATGGATGGCTAAGAGATCTGCCTCCAGATGGCTCACGAAGGTCCAGATGCAGAGCGCCTCTCTGCACAGTAGACAGGAGTGCGTGCCGCCCTGTTTGTTGAGGTAGTACATGGTCGTGGTATTGTCCATCTGGACTTGAACCAACTGACCCTGGAGCTGAGGAGCAAAAGCTGACAGTGCCAGTCTGACTGCTCTGAGCTCCAACAGGTTGATGTGGCATCAGGACTCCTCAGGGGTCCAGAGCCCGCGGGTCCATTTGTCCCCCATGTGGGCTTCCCAGCCCATGAGAGAGGCACTGGTCGTAGGGACGACCGTCGGCTCGGGCGGACAAACGGGATCCCTTCCTGCAACTGGTCTGGGGTGGTCCACCAGTGGAGAGTGTCCCATATCTTCTGGGTAACAGTGATCAATTGATCGAAACAACTGTGGTGCTGAATCCACTGGACGGCCAGCTCCCATTGGAGGGGGCGCATGTGCAACCAGGCCCAACGGACCACTGAGGTGTACGCCGCCATGTAACCCAGAAGGCGCAGAAAGTCCCGGGCAGGGCGCAATTGCCCAACCAGAAATGATTGGGCAAAGGAGGAGAGAACCTCCACTCTGTCCACCAGGAGCCGAGCTCTGGCTTGACAAGAGTCTAGCTCTGCCCAGATGAAGCCCATCACCCGAGAAGCCACAAGTTTCGACTTGGCCTCGTTGATCAGGAGACAAAGCTGGGAGCAGGTCTGGAGGGCCAGGTTCCTGGACCTCTCCACCTCCTGTTGGGTAGAACCTGCTAGGAGCCAATCGTCGAGGCAAGGATAGATCCTACCCCGACACCTGAGATGGGCCGCCACCACTGCAATGCATGATGCATTTGGTGAAGACCTGTTGAGGCGATGACAGGCCGAACGGCATGGCTTGGAACTCATACAGGGTCCCTGCAACCCTCAAGCGGAGGAACCGCCGATGGGATGGATGGACTGGGACGTGAAAGAATGCATCCTGCAGATCCAATGAACAGAACCACATGTTTCGCTCCAAGGATGGCATGATCTGGGACAGAGTGACCATCCGAAAGGTGCATGACCTCAGATATTGATTCAGGTCGTGCAGATCAAGAATGGGGCGCCAGCCCCCCCATCTGCTTGGGCACCAGGAAGTACCTGGAGACAAAGCCTGGGTCTGCTGGAGGATCCGTCACTGGAGCTACAGCCTCCCTGAGGAGGAGCTGAGCGATGCTGTCTCGGAGAGCCGACTGAGTCTGGGTGGATACTCTTTCCTCCTGAGGGGCACGGGCTTGGCTTGAAGGGTACTGCTCAAATTCCAGAAGCAGTCCCTGACCGACCACTTCGAGAACACACCTGTCCGAAGTGACAGCGGACCTGGCCCCCCACGGGAGGACCCAGAGCTGGCGTGACACGAGAGGGGTTGGCAGCCCCCGCCCTGTTACTGAGTAGGCTTGGAGGAGGAGGATCCAGGACCCGAACCTTGGCCTCCTTTACGGACTTGGGCTAGGGGCGCCACGCTTGAGACTGCTGCTGTCCTCCTTGAAAGGACAACTGCTGAGCCACAGGGAAAGAATGCCGAAAAGACTTCTTTTTCTTCTGCTGGTTCTTGCCCGAAGAACCCTTGGCAGAAGTATTGTCCAAGGTGGCACTGGACTGCTCAATGCGCTGAAGGTGACCAGCCACTCCAGGGCCAAAAAGGTCGGTCCCTAGGAAAAGCAAGTCAGCTAATTTGTGCTAGGTATCCGCTGGGAAGGAGGAGAGCCTCAGCCAAGCCCTGCGATGAGAGGCAACTGCGGCTGTCATTGAAAGGGCACAAGACTCCTCAATGTCCAGGGCTGTCTGAAGCCACTGCTTGCAACAGCTCGGCCCTGATCCTGGACCTGCTTGACTGATCTGCATGTCTGTGGGGAGATGTGGGAGGACTTCATCCAAAGACCCTAGGAGGGCATGGGAGAAGTTTGCCATAATGACGGCTGAACTTGCCTGACGAAGGCCCAAGGAGGAAGCTGCATAGACCTTCCTGGCTGAATGGTCCAAAAGCTTGGACTCTTTCTCAGGAGATTGGTCAGTATCGGCAGTGCTGCCAGTACGCCTGAACACAGAGGCGGTCACCAGGCTCTCATCCGAAGGGTGCTCTGTGGACCCCGAAAGGGACCCTATAGGCATCGCATACTTGCGGGCCATATGGGCAGACAGAGCTAGACAAGAGGCAGGGCGCTGCCAGAGTAATAAGGCCAGGCCAACAATGGCCTGGGCCACAGGAAAGGCCTCCATCAGGGTACCGCCCCCCCTTGAGGATGTCTGTGAGAAGGTACTCCGCCTTTTTCTGGATTGGCTCCACGGGCATCCTTGTGGACTCGGAGATGAGGCGAAGACGCCCTGAAAAGACGAGGGACCTTCCTCAGTCTCTAACCCACCTGCTGATTCGTCTTCCCCAGGATGAGAATGCAGGCCGGTCACATCTGAATCCGAGGAATTCGTATAGAACAGTCGACTGCCCAGGTCACCTTCGACCCACCGAGGCGGTCGGGTGACAGTGACCAAAAGCGCCAGGGAACCCGGTGTCCGGCCCATCTTCTTCAGAAGAGCCCCTCCCACAGGCTGCTTGGCGGTGGTTCCACCCACGATCGGTGGAGAGAGAGACCTTTTGGGCGAGACAGAGGTTTTGCCGGCCTGCAGGCGGGGAACACGACGATCGCTCGAAAGAGTTGGCTTGTCTGGAGGCAAGCTAAGTACTGGCATGGGTGGAAGCGGGGTCAGCTTATGCCGGTCAAAATCAGCTGCTGCAACATGAGGTCCTCATAGCGCCAGAGTTTCCAATGGAGCCTCTCCTCGTCCGAGGAGGATGAAGACGACCAATGGCGTCGCCTCTTTTTACAGCATTTATGGCTCTTCTTAGGCCTTTCAGTTGAGGGGGTCTGAGACCTCGATCGAGGTTGGGGAGGCCGATTCGGCTGCTCGGGAGACACCGGCGGGACTGATGATTTCCCAGGGTCAGGGGACCACTTCCTCGATGGGAGTCCCAGCAGGCTGGGTCTCCTCATCGGGAAAATTCAGAATAGGAGCTCGAGGAAATCATCGACCGGAATCGGCGGTCAAGGATCAGTCGGGTCGATGACTATTTTTACATCGTTGATCGACAGTTTGGTTAACTGGCCAGACGGCAAAGTCGAGAAGCCAGCGGCCGAAGAAGCAATCTCAATCGAAGTCGAGACTGCATGTTCCTGGGACCGATATCTCTTCTGCTCTCAAGAACGTCTCCGTTGGGACGAAGACTATCCTGGATCCTTCTCCCGCTTACAGGATCGAGAGGAATGCGTGCCCGCAGGACTCTCTCCCTTGGTCAGGAGAGACTGGCACAACTCTCGGAAGGAACCCGAGAAGGTGGAGCCCAGGTTGAGTGGAATGAAGAAGCTCCGAGTAGTTTCTGCAGCCCAAACCACTTCCTCATTGAATGCGTTCCAATTCCTCGGTGGATCCCATAGCCGCGGAAACCGCCCACAGAGCCTCCTTGGATTTCACTGGAGGGTTCCGTTTCTCCGGCATCCCCAGCTTCAGGTGCGCGAAACGGTCATTGAGGACGTAGGATAGAAAGCGAGACACATATCGCATTGCGAGGTGTCATGGTCGACACTGAGACAGTAAATGCACACAGTGTGGGGATTGGTGCGTGACATATTCTGTCTGCAAGGGCACCGATGAAATCTGGGGGAAGACTTGTCTTCCATAATTGAAGAAATACGAGTCATGATCGCTACTGCAAACTAGATGGATTTTCGGAATAACTGAAGGTTTTTGAGCCAGGGACTACAAAATCCGTGAGCATGAGGGAGGCAACCTGAATCTTCCAGCGGAAAGGAAGATCTGGCATCATGGGGCGGAGCTGAGGATTATGCCACCCGGGTGAGTGGGAGGAGCCAGCTTGAAAACTTCCGGCAAGATTTAAAAGTGGAAGAGGACATGCCAAAGAGTGTGGATGAACAACATATCCATTCCATCACTGACAGGTACAGTCTTAATCTTGAAAGCAAGAATTTCCAGGAAGGAAAGAAGACAAGTGAGCAGCATTTTATCTGTATTACGTTGTTCAAGAAATTTTATGCAGATAGATACCGAACACCTGCAAACATTATGATTAGAAATGTGCTCAGTAAATTAAGGCACTGAAATAAAGCTGTTTTAAGGACCGAGAATAATTATACCTTCAGATCCAAAGAGTGCAAGTGCCAGTGTTGATCAAGAACTGTTGCTACATCTACCTTGAGAAGCGCAACTTAGTGGCATGTGGTTATGTAAGTAATAACGTGATGAAAAAAAGTGTCCAATCATATTGAAATACAGACCTCTTGGGGTACTACCCAGCACACTGCTGGCTTGAGAGGAGGTTGCAAATAAGCTTTCAAACCCCAAACTAGTGCACAGGGCTGCTGTTGCTGTGTATTACCGATCTATCATCAGATCATTAACAAAATTCCAGAAATGCTTAGGGTCTGTACTTTCATACATGTATTGTGCTCAATTCCAACTGCCTTTACTACAATGAACTCAACTACAGGACCAGTCTAGACAGTACAGATCTGTGGGGTAAGACACATTTTTTTATATAAATATTATCTAGATACTAAATTTCTGGTTTTATTCTAGCAATCATTAATAGTTATCAGCCAGTTCCATTCTTCATGAGCTTGGCACTGGCATCTAAAGAGTACAGATTAAGACGTACCTGTGTAGTGTTTAACAAGCTTTGGTAGAGTTTCAAACTGTGCTCTAGTTGTTATGTAATAACCGCCATTGTCAAGCTTCCTGATTTTGTAGTGTTTTACATTATCGCCCCTTACTTCATCCCAGTCACGTATGGAGAGAGAGTATGCACCTGAAAGAAATAAAAATTATTAACACAAAAGCAGACATTTTTGCTAGCCCTAACAAGTTCACATTTTTCTGAGCTCTTCCTGCTCATAAAAACTGAGTATGGCATAACTAGGAACTGAAATGTATTATTTTTTTCGTAAAGGCCACGTATAAGGTAGACAGGTTAAACATTTTCTTCCCTTCACTGCTTGGCAAGTGGTTCTTCATGATCTGGAAGGATGAATTCCCCAAGACAAGAGGTCATTCTAGTTTTCAGACTCGTTCAGCTTTTCTGAGCACAACTGATGCCTTGCACAACAGTTTACAACAGGGTAACTACCAAACTGTCAGTCTTAACTCTACTGTGGGTAAACTGATGGAGACAGTAGTCAAAGAGGACCTCAAACTATATGGAGTACAGTCGACTCCAGGATAGAAAACAGCACAGGTTCATGGCAAAGGGGTCTTGTCAGACCAACCTGACAGCATTCTTTGACTGGGTAATGAGGGCAGTGGATAACAGCCTTGCAAGGCTTTTGACACGGTGCCTCACAGAAGGCTGCTGATGAAGCTAGAGGATGTGCGCACAGTGAAGGACACACATGGGTGAGGAACTGGTTGGAAGAAAGATAGCAGAGATTTGTGGTTAACGGGGTCAAATCACAAGAAAGGGAGATCAAGTATGGGGTGCCACAAGGATCGGTCCCAGTTCCAGTCCTTTTCAATATGATCATCAGCGACATGGGAGAAAGAATCCAGAGCAAGATGCGTCTCTTTGCAGATGACACTAAGCTCTGTGGCAGGGTAGAGAGTGAGGATCGGATTATGAGATGCAAAGAGACTTGCAAAGGCTAGAAAGGTGGTCAAATGTTTGGCAGCAGAAATTCAATGCTGCAAGGTGAAGTAGATAGGGAACAAGAACCCAAGGACAGAGTACTGGACGGGAGTGGGTAGGCAAAACTGGGCACAACCTCTGAGGAAAGAGACCTATGGGCCATCATCAGTGACTCCCTAAAACAATCCAAGGCCTTCAGTAAGGCAAACAGGATGCTGGGATGTAATGGAAGGGGAACTGACAGAAGAAGAAGGAGGAGGTATTATTAATACCTCTCTCTCTATATCACTGGTGAGGCCCCACCTGGAGTACTGTGCCCACTTCTGGAATCCTCACTAAGGAAAGATAAAGACAGGCTGGAGTCAGTGCCATGCAGAGTGACCAAAATGATTAAGGGCCAGGAGGGCAAATAATACGAGGCACTGATCATATACTCGCTGGAGGTCAGATGAGAGAGGAAGATATTATAGAGACCTTCAGGTTCCTGAAATGAGTGAAAAAAGTAGATTGCGAGGAACTATTTAGCATAAGTAGTGGATAAAGAACATGGGGTCACGAGTGGAAACTGACAGGAGGGGGAGGTTCAAGAGAGGAGTGGGAAAGTTTTATTTTACAGAAAGGGTGGTGGAACTGTGGATCAATCTGCCAGCTGATATGGTGGGTGCCAAATCTATCAATGGTTTTAAACATGGCTTGAGACAGAGTGAAGGGCTTAGTGGCTGCTCTGAGTGGTAGCCGTATGGCGGGGAGCATGGGGCTAGATAGTGTGGGTCAGAACCCTGTATGGACTAAAGGTCCCAGGTTTGTTGGGGTTTATAGGCACACTGGATGGACCAGTGGTCTTCTACCATCACTGTTGATGTTTCTCTGTTTCTTTGTTAAAGCACATGATGTTTCAGATAGACATGAGCTGCTGGTATGGTATCAGCCACAGCTAGGCACTGCAAACTTAAAAGGTACCAAGACAAAAATAACCCAACTAAGAGTTGAACACAGGCCTCCAAAATACTAACCAGGTTCTCAGCCAGTTGAGTAAGCAAGTAAGATATGACAGAGTTTAAGCCGGTTTCTGATAAATGCAAGGCCAGGTGCACCTGTGAGGCACAAGGCATTTATACAGAATGCCTTTTGCACTTGGAAGTGTGGTTATCATATAAGCCTGAGATGTCTTACTGCACTAATAGAAGGGTAAACAGAAATTTTCAAAAATAAAAAGTCAACTTTTTTGAAAATTTAAAACACGTATTATATTTTGTTACATTTGACTAGCAAAAAGCAGCATCTCCCCAACTATTAATCATCTGCTTTTCTACACATCCGATGTAGAGAATGCCTGTTTTTATCATGGAATACTGGAATGCAAACTTCTGCAGAATTCTACTGGCAGAATGTTTTTATTTATTTATTGAGAGCTAGGATTCATACCTTTGAGCAACAGCTCTTTACACAGGTTCCATGTCAAAGACAAGTAACACAGCAAACAGAGCATTACAAGTAAAGTACATACAAGCAAGACACTGATTACAGGCAGAATACAAATAGTTGTTTCCAGGTAACAAAAAATACAGAGAGAACAACTGATACATAGCAGATATCATGGGACATACAGGGAAATCATATGGTACATAGTACACATATCAAACAGAAGGCAAGAGCACCAGGAGTTTGTCACGGTGCTAAATATATTTTTAAAATCAAATTTGGAGGTAAAAAAAGCACCCATTACTAACAGACACACACAGGACTATGTACAAATACAAACAGCTAAAGTCCTTTAATTAATTCCAGTGTACAATACCTACTGCAACTCGGAAGAGGTATCACAGAAGTAAAGCCGAAATCAGCTACTGACGTTTCGCACAGCCACTGCCATGCATCCTCAGAGTAGTCTGCCACCATGCTTACTAGGCTACTTAAATGCATGTAAATCATGTGACCTAAATTAAAAAATATATCCAATCACCTTCATCTTAGCCATGTATGGTATTCATATAAAAAGTGTAACAAAAACACATGTAACTATACACAACGTCTTAGTTACCAGTCGTCTTGCTTACTGCAATGCCCTCTATCTAGAGGTGCCGGGGGTGGATATCCGCCACTTGCAGCTGGTGCAGAACGCGGCAGCCAAGTTGTTGACTGGAAGCCCTAGATCCAGTCATATAACACCTGGGCTGTGTGAACCGCACTGGCTGCCTGTACAGTGGTGGATCACCTTCAAGGTCGCGTTGCTGACCTATAAGGCCCTACACAGTTTGGGAACCCAATACCTGCAAGAACTCCTGTTTTCTTACTGTCCCTCCCACTCCCTCCAATCCTCTGATGAGGGATTGCTAGAGATTCCCAGGATAACCTTGAAAACATTTGGTGGGAAGAACTTTTGCCTTTGTGGCACCTACCCTGTGGAATTCTCCACCTCGTCAGATACATGATAGTCTGACTGTAGAAGGGTTTAAAAAAAAAAAAAAAATTAAAACTTTCTTGTTTGAGCAAGCATTTCTGAAAACTTAATGTCTGTGATGTTTAAATGTGTTTTAATTGTTAGGGATTTTAAATTTGTTATGTTGAAATTTTGTAAAGGCGCCCTGAGCCCAGGAAGGGCACCTTATATAAATAAATTTTACCTTATCTTACACAATATAAAACTCTTCATTTTTTTTTAAAATGGCCACATTTTAAATTCAATAGCCATATAAACTCGGATAAGCAAACTGGGATGTTGCTACGTAGGCATCAATTTTTGTAATTTTAAACTCCAACCAACAGATAAAGTTTCACACTCTGTGCTATAATAGCAAAAAATGCCTTAGCACTCACCCTGAACTAAATCCAGGCTCAGACTTTACCTTGCAAATCTATGGTGGGCAAAACGTGCAAAACTATATTTTAATGCACACTGTTACAAACTTTATACTTTGTCTATGGTTTTTATTATTTTGACGTCCCATACTTTGCTGAATGGGGGTGGGCAACTATTCATACAAGGTTCTGGACTTTATATTATTCTGTCTCTCATAGCTTTAAATACAAATTCCTTAACACCTGTATTTCTTTAAAAAGGCTGCCAAGTCGACATTGTCATTGAGGCCCATCTGAGATCTGGCCCTTAATTCACAAATTCAAAAACTTTCTCTTCTCCTCACTCATTTTTCTGCATCTCCTCCCCTAGGTCCCAATGATACACGTTCAATGCCACTAAAAGATATTTCATGTGAGCATTCCGGGTGAGCCAAGATATGTTGCACTATGGCATAAGTGTTGTCCTTATTTTGTATCGCCCTGATATGTTCTCCCATCCTTACTTTAAACTGTCTAATAGGCCGGCCCGCCGGCGCAGCGGTTAGATTTCTGCATGCGGCCGCCCGGCGACCTGAGTTCGAGAGCGGACTCGGTCGCTGGAGGGTCGGGCCGGGAGAAGGACGAGCGCCCTAGGGACTGTGCTCTCCTTCTCCGGGAGGGGAAGGGAGGTGTCCGAGCTCGGATGACCCCTGGTGGAGGCCAGGAGTCACGTGGCTGCCGACACAGGCAGGTACTGGAGGCGGGGCAGGACGCTCCGCGTCATTGCACGACCCCGCCTCCCCCGAAGAAAAAGGAAAAAGAATTAGCCACCAGCTGCCGCTAATGAAGCCTACCACGGCTTTGATTTGCTTCCCAGGCCAGCCCTCCAACTAAGTTCCACGTCTGCGGCATGCGAGGGGAGTGCCGCAGCCCCGCCATGGGGGGGAAGCCACGGGGCATTGGAGGGCCCGAGGCCATTGTGGGGAGCAGAAGCCAGTGGTCCGTGACCAGGCGGAGAAGGACACCAGGCGGCAGGCAGGCTAGGGGGAGATAAAAGACTAAATAGAAAAAAATAAAATAAAAAATAAATTGTCTAATAGTCCTACCTATATAAAATGTTCCACAACTGCAGGACAATTTGTAAATAACCCCTTACTGCTACAATTAATAAACTGCTTAATAAAAATCTCCTTCTGGGTTCCAGGATTGATGAAAGTGTTATATGGTCTGACAAATGAACGATAAATGCAGCAACCACATTTAAAGGTTCCTGTAGGAAAAGGGGCAAGAGTGGGTGGGACATGCTGATTCAGGGCCTGGTAACACACTACTAACCACCATATCTCTAATCATTTTACAACGTCTGTGCACCACTTGTGGTCCATTTGTGACCACTTGTTGCAATCTTGGTTCCAATTCCAATATGGACCAATTCCGTACAATGATCTGTTTTACTTGATCGTTCTTTTCTGTTTGCTAATTAGAAGATTTTCCACCTGGCAGTACTGGATGATGTGTGGAGCAGCACTCTGTCTGGAGTGGAAGAAAAATCAGTTCTGTTCCTCCCACTACATTAACACTGAGACCACACTGACTATGACATCACTAGTAACCAATGAGAAACATTTCTCTGTGCCAGGTGTCACTTTGACATGAGGCAGCAGGGACTGGCTCTCCCTGGTTACTAGTGATGTCACAATTTCCTGCATTTTGATTGGTAGTTTGTGAAAGTCACTGCTCAGGCTGCAAGGATTGTGCTGCCTCCAGGTGTTTGGTCTAATTTTTGATGATGTAGCGGGAGGGACAGAAGTGACTTTTTTCCTTCCAGACACAGTGCTGCTCCATACATCATCCCAGTACTGCCAGGTGGAAAATATTCTAATTAGTAAACAGAAAATAAAAAAATACTTCGGATATTGGAAGTGACAGTCGACTGCACCTGAAAATTACTATTAATTCAATGCAGTACACTAGCTCTTTAAAGGACTTTAGCTGTTTGTACATAGTCCTGTGTGTGTCTGTTAGTCATGGGTGCCTTTTTTACCTCCAAGTTTGACACTACATAGTATACAACAGGCGGGTACTAGAATACCCTTTTCAGATAGCACTAAGTGATAGTCAGAGGTGTGCTAAAGAGGTAGAGGGTGGAGGGTGCCGGCCAACAGGTGGGAGAAACGCAGTAGGTAGTGAGGGAGGAGGGGATGAAGGGAAGGTATTGGGGGGGTAGGGAGTAGATATGCAGGGAGTGGTAAGTGCTAGTAGTGGTGCACGGGGTCAGATGTTAGCAGTTGGTGCAGGTTAAGTGCAGCATGGCTGGGCACCAGGGAAGCTTAGCAGTAGCAAACACAGGTGGCGCTTGCAAGAAGTTGATAACGTAGTTTGCACTTGAAGGAGCCTATTGCGGTGGTAGAGTTTATTTCTGGCTGGAGTGAGTTCAACCAAAGCAGAGCTCGATGTGCAAAAGCACGCTGTGATAGGGCCGTGCGGCACCTAGGGGCGCTGAAAACCTGATTGTTTGAGCTTCTGGTGTTTTGAGTGGGCTGAGAAGATTCATGACTCCAGAGGGCAGCATTCCAAGACAGATCTTCTTGGCTATCAAGCAGGTTTGGTAGCAGATTCTGTAATTTAGTTGAAGACGGTTTGCCTGATCACAGGTGTGTGTTAGGCACCCAGCACCTGAGAGATATCGACATGCCTTGTTCAAGTCCGTTGCGATGTGATGAGGGGCCATAACAGTGGCTAACCCATGCTGAGGGCATCAGGTGCGACGCACTGTTTATGACAGGTAGAGCATGCCAATTCTTATATTAATCGCTTTGGCAGTATTGGCAATGTGTGAGGTGTAAGACAGGTTAGAGTCAAAAGTAATGTCTAGGTATTTGAACTGCTGCACAAGGTCGAGGGAAGCATCCTTGTTGTTCTTAATGGATAGAGAGTATGTTTTATGCCTATTCTGTGAACTGGCAAACAGCACAGACTTCTTTTTTTTTTTTTGTAGTTCATCACTAACTTGTGTTCCTCAAACCATTTTTCTGCTGATGAAAAACCATGCTGTAGTGCAGTCTCCAGACGTTCGGGCTGGGAGTCACTGGAATAAATGGTCGCATCATCTGCGTACAGGAGTATGTGACCATTGCAGGAGTTAGGGAGTTTGTTAATGAATATACTGAAAAGGAGCAGGCCAAGGATGGACCCTTGTGGAACACCTGAGTGGATAGGTCTGGGATTCTAGAGAACGTCACTGATCTTAACTTGTTGCGACCTGTTGCTTACGTAGCTGCCAAACCAACTTATTGCCTCAGTGGAGAGCCCGATGACAGTGAGCTGATCGAGAAGGGAATGATGCAGAGTGTCAAAGGCCTTATACAGGTCTATGAAAGAAGCCCAAACCAGGTTTCCTTGATCGAGAGCATGGTGGATAAAACCACTGATCTCCAGGAGGGCAGTGACAGTACTGTGAGCTTTCCTAAATCCGTGCAGTTGGTTACTTAGGTGTTTATAGTCGTCCAGGCACTCAGTCAGCTGGTCCACCACTATTCTTTCAAGTGCCTTGGAGAGTGGAGGGAGGATAGAGCTGGGTCTATAGTTGCTGTAAAAGGTCCGGTAACCGTTCATGTGCACCGGGGTTACTGTGGCAGACTTCCACTTTTGGGGAAACTGAGAGTGACAGAGGGATAAGTGGATTATCTTGGTTAAGGGTTTAAGAACTTCATCTAGGTTTAGGTGTATGAATTTTAAGTCTGCTATATCTAGACTTCCCTAGGACTTTTTCAAGGTATATTCTGGCTTCACGTTTAGAGACCGACCTGAAGTAAAATGGTGGATGCACGGGGGTATGTTCATGAGGTGTTGAGAGGTCTGTTGGGGTGGAGGGGTCAAAGAAGTCAGATGCGAGTACGCTGCTCAGGTATATAAATGCACTGTTAAATGCATTTGCTATGAGCAGAGGATCCAGTGTTGGGGTGTCTGAATGGCCAGAGTGGGAGAGGAGAGTACACCCTCTTGTCCAATAGGTCCAGCTGGCAAGATTCTTTGTCTGGAGAGTGGGTGCTGAGATGTTTAGGCTTTTTAGTGCAGTCATGAGCTGCATTCATGACCACAGAGTCTGCCATGGGGTGTTCTCCAAAGAAAGATTTTCCCACTGGCGCATGGTAAAGGCGGTCTACCTTCTTGACCAAAGTTTGCATGGTTGAGGGGGGTGGTTCCACGCCGCATTGGTGACATCTTCATATGAATTAATAAGAGGAGGGACCACCAGAGTTGGGTCTCCTTCTTCTGGAGATAGCCAGGTGATGGAGTTCCGGGTCAGCTCCTTGGTCTCCGATCCCATAAGGGATTGGATATGGCGCATCACATCCAGGAAAGAGGGATCATCGGGGGAGACTTAGGAGGCCGAGTCCTCCAATGACTCCGAGGAGGAAGAGAAGGAATTGTTCCCCGACTGATTGTTGTCAGGAACCAGCGCCTGAGGACAGCGGTTATCTCTGTGCTGGTCCAAGGTCCCCTGGTACGGGGGGTTGCTGGGTCCTGTCTGGTCTGGATCCCAAGGAGAGGGGTACTGTGGAGGAGGAGGGGGAGAAGGCCACCTGGGTGCATCCTTGTTCTTCATGAGGGTCCACCAGGCCATAAATAAGGCATTATAATCCACCGGTGGAGGTGGATTGTAAGGTGGATAAGGGTACCGGGGAGGAGGGTATGGATACTTCAGTTGAAAAAGCTGGCATAGAGTACCCTGGCATTGGACCAGCAGGCACTGGCTGGGGATCCCTAGGAGGGCCAGCGGGCATCCATTGAGGCGCAAGCTGGAGCTGATGCAATGAAGGCTAAGGAGTTGTCGGTGTAGGCTTAGCCACCGCCAGCCTGGCAGGAAAAGGCTGGCATCAGTCTGGTGAAACAGCCGATGTAGGCCCCAGAGGTGAGGCTGGCACCTGCAGGGGGGAAATTCCCCCGGGGTAGGGGCAGAGGTGTTGCCGGCATGGAGGAGGAGGTGAGCACTTGCTACAGGCCATGCCTGGAAGGGCTAGCGCCAGCCCCAGAGTCAGGGACTGATGACGGCAATGCCTTAACCGGGAAGGGGGGCAACAGGTGAAGACCTACCAATGGAGGTTCCAACCCCAATAGAGCCGCCTGGCTGAGGACCTGTGGGGATTAAGGGCCTGAGCGTCAGGGGCTGGGAGGCAGGGGAATAAGTCTACTGCTTTGAGTAGCTGATGTCCGTTACGGAAATGAAGGCAGGCGGCAGGACCACGGGCAACCTGGAGGGAGAGCTGCCAAGGAAGGAAGGATCGACCCCTCACGGGAGGAAGACTCAGAGGCGGAAGCCAGTCTATGCGGCAACTGTGAGCGACAGGCAGACCAAGGATGGTCCTGGTGCTTGAGCTTTCCGTTGGAATAAGATGCCACGGAGGATGGGGAGGTGGAAGAGCTTTTAGCCTGAAGCTCCTTCTCCACCGCGGCCAATTTATGTTGAAGCAGGTAGCTTTGAAGGGTCTTCAAATGACATCTCCATGTGGCCTGACTGAAGTCCTGGCAGGCCTCAGTGTTGTGGCTGGGGCATAAGCAGCACCAGCAGGAAGAGTGACCGTCTTTGACGGGTATCTGCTTGCTGCAGGCACACTTTGTAGCCCGGTCAGAAGTCAAGGCTGGAGCAGAAGACATAAACAAGATGGAGAAAACGCCGAAAATCGATGTTAAAACTAAGGTAAGAAAAAGAAAATAAATTGTGCGTAAACATGAAGAGAATGGCGGTAGACGGAAGCAGGCGTCCATGGAGGTCCAACGTGCACAGGTTGATGCTGAGAAAAGAACTGAGGTAGGTGTGGGGGACCACTCCGTTCATGGGATAGGTGGATGTCAGCAGGGGAAGTCCCCCATGACATACTGTTAGCTAGAAGTTTTCCATGTGTCCTGGCGCCTGGCTGTTTCAGTCCTACTGGTGTTGCCTGCTGCAAGAGCCCCCTCAAAGTAAGACTGTGGTTGACAAAGTCGGAGCCCGACTTTAGGAGCTGGGTTAGTTGCGTCTTAGTGGAATCCTCAGGTAAAGCCTGCACAACATCCCCAACCTGGTCCCAGAGAACATTTAGATATTGGAGCATATGGGCCAGGTAGTTACTGGCCTGGACAGCCAGGGTAGTGGACGAGATAACGTGCTTATCCAGGTGGTCCAACTGCCTGGACTCTCTGTCCGGGGGAAGGGCGCTAAGGTGCTTGGGCTTCTTGGTACAATCATGCGCCACATTTATGACCACCAAATCAGCCTTCGGGTGGCCCCCTTAAAAAGACTCTCTGGGTCCTCCTCCTCCTGTTTCCCAGCCCATAATGGACTGGATGTGGTGCATGACATCCATAAAAGATGGATTGTCAGAAAGGGACTTAGGAATCACCCGGGGGGGGGGGGGCTTCATCATCCAAAGATTCCCTGGTGAAGAGGAAGACCCCAAGCAATCCGAGTCATCCTCATTCGTCTCACTTTTGCAGTCACTTTCTGGTGGTGGGCACTCACCCTGGCAACAGCCAGAGCCAACCATGGGTCGAGATCTGGAAGACCCCAAAGTACAGGATTCACTGGTGTCAGACTGGCCTGGATCCTGGGATGGAAACCGGGGAGCGGGGGTCTGCCTTTGGATGAAGGACCACCATGATGAAAAGCGGGCATTGTAGTCCACCGGAGGTGGGAAATTATAGACCAGTGGGTACAGATAAGTCAGTGCCAGTAACAGGTAAAACGGTGGCAGAGCCAGTGTTGGGTACCCTAGTAAAGAACCATCTGTCGCCGGCTGAGGATCCAGTGGAAGACCAGCAGGAGTCAGCTACAGTACAGGCTGTGGAAGAGGCAATGTGGCCAGTGCCAGGCCCGCAGACTGGGCAGTGGCAGTACTTGCGACAGAGCAGTGGGCGTTGGCTGGGAGCACCCAGGGGGTAGGACCCACCAGTACTGGGAAAGACGGAGAAGCAGGCACCTTGGGGTGAGGCGGGTAAGAAGACCTCCCAGGTGAATGCAGAGGTGACGCTGGGGTAGAAGGAGTGGTGGTTGCCTGCTGTGGGCGCTGCCTTGAAGGACCGATGTCCGGTCCGGTAAACAGTACCGATGTAAGCAATGCCTTGGTCGGGGTGTGGGTGGGGTTGGTGTGACAGTGGAGGAACTGACACCTGAGACACCAACACCGACTGAGCCTCCTGGTTGAAAGCCTGTGGAAGAAATGGGCCTGGCGTCAGGGTCTGGGAGATGGGAGACGAAGTCCCCTGCCCTGAGGAGCCGCTGCCCGAAATGGCAATTATGCAATTAAGTAAACCAGTCCCAGTCACTGTGTGTGTCCCGTTGCTTATACTTCCCACTGGATTTTTGAGAAGATGAAGAAGCCCTGGAGGACTGTGCCAGCAAGGCCGAAGAGCTCCTGACCTGCAGCTCCTTTTCCATCACAACCAATTTCTGCTTAATAAGATGGCTCTCCAAAGACAACTCTGAGTGGCCTAAATTAATTTCTGGCAAATCTGGCAGACTTTGGTGTTGTGGCTGGGGCCTGGGCAAATGATACATACAGAGCGGCCGTCTTTTTCAGGAATCTGTTTGCTGCAGGCACACTTTGTGGAGCAGTCAGAAGACGAGGCTGGTGAAGGATACAAACTTGATGGCTGAAACGCTGAAAATCTGATATTAAACTACTCAAAAAAAAAAAAAAGAAAAAAAAAAGCACAGCAAGTACGAGTAATGGTCAATTGTAGCTGCGCATCTGCTAAAGTACGATGTGTGTGAAAGTAGAAGGAGCGGTGGTTGTCTGCTGCAGGCACTGCCTTGAAGGACTGATGTCCAGTCCAGTAGAGAGGACCGACATAAGCAGTGCCTTGGTGGTGGTGGTGGTGGGGGGGTGACACTGGAGGAACTGACACCCAAGACACCCGCACTGACTGAGCCTGCTGGCTGAGAGCCTGTGGAAGAAATGGGCCTGAGCATCAGGGGCTGGTAGACAGAAGCCTATGTCCCCTGCCCCAAGGAGCTGCTGCCCGAAGTATCAATTATGGCAGGCAGCTGTGCCACCAGTAGCCGAGCAGAGGAAAGGGCTGGCAGGGCTGAAGGAGCCAACCACCCCGCAGGAGGACAACCCCGATGCAGTCGAGGGTTTGTGATGTGACCGTGGGCAGGAAGCAGACCAGTCCCGGTCCCTGTGTTTTTCCTGGTGCTTACATTTCCCACTGGATTTTTACGAAGATGAAGAAGCCCTGGAGGACTGTGCCGGCAAGGCCGAAGAGCTCCTGGTCTGCAGCTCCTTTTCCATCATGACCAACTTCTGCTTAATAAGATGGCTCTCCAGAAGACAACGTCTCCAAGTGGCCAGACTGAATTTCTGACAAAACTGGCAAACTTCAGTGTCGTGGCTGGGGTCTATGCAAAAGATCCACACAGAGTGGCTGTCTTTTTCAGGAATCTGTTTGCTGCAAGCACACTTTGTGGAGCAGTCAGAAGACGAGGCTGGTGAAGAAGACGTAAACTTGACATCTGAGACACTGAAAATTTGATGTTAGACTACTCAAAGAAAAGGAACATAAAAAAGCACAGAAAGCATGAGTAATGGCAGTCAATTGTAGCTGCGGCATCTGCTAAGGTATGACGTGCATGGATCAGCAGCGGGAGAAGAACTGAGGAGGGTGTGGGGGAACGATCACCTTTACAGGATAGGCTGAATGTCAGCAGTGGGTGGTCTCCCGTGGTAGACTGCTAGCTAGAAAGTTTTCTGTGTGGGCCTGGCAGCTGGTGGACTTAGTCCTACCAGTGTTGGCCTGCTCCAAGAGCCTTCCTTGAAGTAAGATCTTCCTTTCCAAGAGAGGGACAATGCTTCTCAACAAAAAACTCCAGGTCCTGAAACAAGCAAGTAGAAAAGAAGCAGCTTTGCGTTGTATGGGGGATGCAAAAATGTCCAACTCTGGACAACCCCATCTTTTGAAGTGGTCACCGACCACCAAGGTCAGCAGTTCCCACTCATGCATCCTGCACTGGGACCGGCTCAGTTTGTCTGCTAAGACAGTTTTGGACACCTGGAACATGTACTGCTGATAGTTTTAGACAGTGTTCCAGAGCCCAATACCAAACTCTCATCGCTTCCCTGCACAGCGGCTAGGAACAAGTGCCCTCCTGCTTGTTGATGTAATGCATCACATTGACACTGTCAGTCTGTATTAACAAGAGGACCTGGGGATAAGTGGTTCTGGAAAGCCTGAAATCCGTACAGGACAGCTTGCATTTCCAGAATATTGATGTGTAAAGTGCTCTCCACTGGGGTCTATGTGCCAAGTTTGGTGAGGCCCCAAGTGAGCCCCCAACCCAGTCCCGAGGTGTCCGATGTCAGGATCTGAGAAGGGGAAGGGATTATGAACGATACGCCCTTGAGCAGGTTGCTGCATTCCATCCACCACTTGAGCACTTTGCACACAGGGAACATGACTAGAACCATCTTTGTTCTAGGTCGTCTGTGAGCTGATCCCACTGGACTCTCAGGGTCCACTGGGATATCCACATGTGCAATTTGGCTAGTGGCACTGTGACAGTGGCTGCTGCCACAAGGCCCAGAAGCCAAAGGAATGTTCTTGCTGAGACATAATGACTGTTGTGTACTAACTGTGGTTGGGCCATCAGGCATTTGGCTCTGTCCGCAGGCAGAAAGGCCAAGCCCTGGGCTGTGTCCAGGACTGCCCCTATATACTGCAGTCTCTGGCAAAGGGTTAACACTGATTTTGGTATGCTGTAAACATCAGAACACCAAACAGCTGTCTGGTTCAAGCTAAAGTCTTCAAGAGCTGTTCCCTGGAAAGGGGTTTTCAAAAGCCAGTCGTCCAGGTAGGGGAATACGTACTGACTTTCCCTACAAAGGGCTGCTGCCACCACTGTAAAGCATTCAGTACAGACCCATGGTGCTGAAGACGAGCCAAAGGGCAACATTTTGAACTAGTAATATTTTCCTTGAAGAAGGAATCTTGTTATGAAGTTATGCACCCTTCATATCCAGGATGCATATTCAATCCCGTTTGCAGCAATGGAAGGAGACTCTGCAGTGTGACCTTTCTGAACTTCTTGTATTCTACAAAGAAGTCGAGATCCCAGAGATCCAGTATAGGCCTAAGGTCTTCTGTCCACTCTGGGACAAGGAAGTACTGGGAGTAAAAACCTGTGTTCTTTTGTTCTAGAGAAACAGGTTCTATAGCCCTCTTTTTCAGCAATGTCTGCACTTCCTTCAGCAACAAGGGCAGGTGCCCTGGGGGATATGTTGTGACAGGTGAGGGATGGGGTGGAGGGTTGCCCAAAAGTTCCAGAGCATGCTCCTTCTCTATGATCTCTGGAACCCAGGCATCTGTAGTCACCTCCCTCCACTGATCTAAATGAAAAAAGAGACGGCTGCCTTAAACCACCTCTGGAAGTAAAGATGGCTGGGGGCGTATAAGGAGTCAGGCTGAGCTGGTGGGGGCAGCGTTAACGGTTCCAACTCCTCTAGTTGCTTTTGTATGGGCACCTGGGGCCACTGCAGGGACTGGCAAGGCCCTAGCTCCCTTTACCACTTCCCTGCTATCTGGGGTGTGGGTTTTGCCCCCTAACACCAGTGGGGTGAAAGGCACCCCCTACTCCTACCCCTAGGTTGAGTATGGTCAAGGCCCCTGGAATTCTGCGGTTGTGGAATTTGCCGCAGAATTTGCATCATGCCGCAGAATATATATAGTGCCGCAGAATTCATTGTTTTTGGTGAATTTTCATATAAATATACTGTTTTTCCATAGTGTCAGGCTTTCTTTCCCACCTCGTTTATCCTCAAGCCCCTCCTCTATGTTCAGCATATGATGTAATCGATGACATCACATCATATTTAGCCAATGACAGGACTGCATTCTGCCAGAGAAATGAATAAATCATGCCGCAGAAATCAGAAAATGCTGCCGCAGAAGTCAAGGAGCCCTGCTGCAGAAACCAGAAAATTCTGCCGCAGAACACCAGGGGCCCTCAGTATGGTAGAGGGGAAGCACAGACTTCAAAGTCCTGCTCAAGGCTTGGAAATCTTTCTTTTTTTTTATATTTTTATGTGCTTTTTCCATGGTTTTCGCCCCAATCTAGGACCCTGGCAGACACACGTGCGTGGAGGTGCACATGCATGCCGGGTAGCGGCTCAGCCCCTTCCACCCCACCCCTGGCAATTGCTGCCACCCTCTCCCGCCTACACATCTCACTAGACCTCAACCCGATGGAAGCGGAACTACGGCATGGGCAACCACCCTGGGAGGGGAGAGCTGCCTTTTGGCTGCTCAGTCCCACCCCCCCATGCCAGCTCCCCAAGGACCCGAGGTAGTTCCTGAACCCAGGTCGCTGGCATGACGTAAAGTAAGTCGTCCAGTTCCTCAGCCCTCTGCACCACTGGGCTGGCTAAGGCTTGGAGATCTTTGAAAGTCTCCTGCACATCATGCCAAACAACTTTTGCCCTTTAAATGGTGCATTGAGAATGGATTGCTGGACATCTGAAGCAAAGCCTGCCACTCTGAGTCAGGATTGCCACTCTGAGCCATGAGTACCTCTTGAGACAGATACCAAAAGCTGCAGTCCTGGCAGAAGCATCAGAAACATCATAAGCAGTGTGGAGCAAATGTTTGTCCACATCAGCACCAGCCGTCAAAGATTTCAACAGTGGCCGGCCCGCTGGCACAAGGTGCCGACCTGCGACACCGGCGGCCCGGGTTCGGGAACAGACCCAGGACGGAGGAGGGCCGGCTGGGGGCGGGGTGGGGAGAAGGACTGAGCGTCCAGCAACTACTCTCCTTCTCCAGAGGAGAGGTTGGCAGAGTGTTTGGCACTATGTGGACACCTAGCAGAGGCTGGGTGTACCTGCGAAACCAACTCCGACATGTTCAGGTGGCGGGCGCTGGTCGTCACCCCACACGGGAGAGAAAATGCCGCTGTCACCGCCTAGATGATGCCTGCCTCGCCGCTCCGATTAGCTCCCAGGCCAACTCCCCCGACCTATCCTGACACTTGTGGCACCTAAGGGGCCAGTGCCACAACCCTACCCTAGGGGGTAAGCCAGGGGGCATCGGGGAAGTTGTGGCTC
This sequence comes from Neoceratodus forsteri, assembly GCA_016271365.2. NCBI lineage: Eukaryota > Metazoa > Chordata > Ceratodontiformes > Ceratodontidae > Neoceratodus > Neoceratodus forsteri. The sequence goes on from CM057455.1 coordinate 1,502,866,132, forward strand.
ATGTGGGAGTGGCAGCGGCGCGGTCCATGACCAGGCTGAGGTACCGGCACTGGCGAAAGAAATAAAGTATAATAAATAAATTTAAAAAAAGCTTTCAACAGTTCTTCCTTTGCGGTGCCCTTAGGGAAGGCCTGTGCAACAGCCTTATCCTTCTTCAAGAAGGTGTTCTGGTATTTTTTGATATGGGCCTGGTAGTTAGCAATAAGAAGACCCAGTAATGCAGAGGCATACGTCCTCTTGCCAGTGACACCCAGCCTCCTGGATCCCTTATCAGGAGGAAGGGAACTCAGGTGTTTAAGTGCCTTAGACCTGTCATAGACAGCATTAATCACCAAGTCTGCCTCAGGTTTGTGGCATAAAAAAGGTTTCCCAGAAGGGGCAGAATACATTTTATCTGCTTTCCTGGATACATCTGGTATACCATTTAGTTTGTACCACACCGCACAGGTAGCATTCTCTAATGCTGGGAGCAGAGGAGGCATCACAATGGCAGGAGATTCTGGGAGCTCCAAGAACTCCAGCAGTTTCTTTTTAGTGGTATTCTAAGGCAAAACCAACAGCAGCTTGCATCTGCTGCATCATGGTGAGAAAAGTAGGGTCCTCAGGAGGGGACCATGGTGTGTTCACCTAAGAGTCTTTCCTGCATGTTCTCCTATTTAAAGATACAATACAAAAAACACCAACAGTGTAATGAGTTCAGTTCTCAGATCAGAGCTGGTGCCAACCTCATATTTGCTTTCAGCATAATATTCAGTCTCCTCCTGTATCGTAAGATCAAGACTATACCCATACTCCCCGACTGGGTCAACGGGAAGGAGGGACTGTGCTGGTGATGTTGGCGATGGCACAGAAGGTGGCTATGATAAGGAAATCCCTTGCGGCGTCGATGGGGGATTGGTAGCAGTCCCTGTCGAAGGGCAGTAAGTGTTTAATCATGTCTGAGAAAGACATGAGGACTGCCTGAGTTTTGGCGCCCCTTTGGTCGATAGTCGCGACTGGAGTCGACAAGGGAGCCTGAGTCTGAGTCCCCGACATCGATGGTGACGTACTAGCCATAATAGGTCCAGTAGTGCCTACACCAAGCCCTGACCATGGCGTCATGTTAACAGTCAGGGGTGCAGACGGCACCGCCACTGGAGCAGACGGTGTCGAAGAACAGATCGTACTCGATAGGTGCCAGGGGTGACCTGCAGTGCACCAGGGAAGCCTTCTCCTTTTTCCGGTACTTGTGTTTGTGACTCACAGATGTCTTCTCCTGGGATTTCGATGACCGCAATCTGGTCGACATGCTGGCAACACAGATTTCTGTTGGAGTTCCTTCTCCATCCTTTCTATGGTCTTTTGGAGCAAAAATTTCTCCAAAGCCCCTTTTCATCGTCGCCTGGTTGCAGAACTGCAGAGTTAAACCCCCGGCAGATTTCGCAGGCTTTCATGCTGTGGTCTAGACCTAAGCAGCAGACACAGAAGTGGAAGTCGGTGGTGTAGATTCTGTCACCGCACTCAACAGTACCAGAAACGTTTAGATGGGTCTTTCGATAACATACAGGTTACCGAAAATCACTATAAGTGATTATAGAAAAGAAATAAAATGGCAATATGCAGAGATGTTTCCTTGGTGGTCCAACTAGTTCACAGCGATGGCGGGAAAAGAACTGAGGGCCATTCACGTTTCTGTATATGTAGACGTCGGATGTCATCATGGGTGGCCCATGGCAGGCTGCTTACAAAAGTTTCCGTATTGTCTTAGAGCCTTGCGGCTGTTAGTTCCAAAGGTGTGGTCTGATGAAAGAGATGTCTTCCAAGAAGACAGAAGTAACACTACCCCTCTGTAGATCACTGGTGAGACCCAATCTGGAATACTGTGCCCAGTTCTGGATTCCTCACATGAATAAAGACAGTGACACACTGGAGATAGTGCAGCATTAAGTAACCAAAATGGTTCAGAGCCAAGAGGGCAGATTCTGTGAGGTTGGGGCTCAAGGTACTGAACATGTACTCGCTGGAGGCCAGAATGGAGAGGGGCGACACGACAAACCTTCAGTTTCCTGGAAGTAATAAACAAGGTAAACTGTGAGGAACTATTTAGCAGGAATGGTGGGTCGAAAACAAAGGGACATGAATGTAAGCTGGTGGTAGTGGGGATTCAGTAGGGATCGAGAAAAGTTTTACTTTTCAGAGAGAATGGCTGAGTAGTCAGACCAAGACAGGCTACAAGTAGTGGTGTTGGGCACAAAAGCCATTAACAGACTTCAGCCCGACTAGGACCAAGTAAAGGGCTCAACATTTACTCGGTGGGAGGGGGGTTGCAGTACAACAGGGAGCGGGGAGCCAAAACCCCATCTAGACAATAGGTTATGGGGTTGAGTAAGGTAAAGCTGCGCAGACTGGATGGACCACTGGTCTCTTTCTGCCAACACTGTCTATGTTACTATCAAGTTACCTTCTTAAATCACAGATCAGACGGTGCTTAGTGTTCCAGATCACAAGTGGGCCTACTCCAGTGGATTCTAGAAGGGATTCCATCTTCAGGCTATGAAATTCAGTAGTAAGCCACACCCAGACCTTTATTTGGTACTGCCTCTTTCAAGGTATGTCAACAAAGCAACAGATGTGTGTTGTTGTCAATGCCATAAGTCACAGATATAAGAACAAGCACCCTAGATTAAATTAACAGAAGAGGAGGGATATACTCCCATTGTTTTTTTCTATATACATTTTAGCGCCTGTTCTCCCCTGGCAGCCCCTTCTAACTGCTCACCCACAGCCCCCTCACCCCAGCTCCTCTGGAACTTACCTTCATCTGCACCCTCTGCCACCAGGTACGGAGCCTATGAAGGATAGGTCATCATCCACAGGCAGGGGTGTTTTTCTAATCTCCCCCCCCCCCGTTGCTGGGGCACACATCAACACGTGTGTGTGAGGTATGCACATGCTGCGGAAGTCCCGCAGCACCCTCCCCTTTATTGGCACCCTACGGTCCTGCACTACCCTTGGGCCTCCACCTGGGGACAGTCGTTTGGCGGGAGCGACAATACTCCCTCCCTGGGAAAGGAGAGAAGTCCTTCGGACACTCAATCCTCTCCCTCCCTGGCCAGCCCTTGGCAACCCAATCACACCACAAAGACAGGCTGCCAGCTGGCAGGAGGTAGGGCATGGATGCCTTATCCCTCCATGCTACTAGGTCGACCGATATACTCCCATTTTAAAGGTTTCTTTAATGGTACTGTAATCATAGAAAAATAGAAAGTAATGTCAGAAAAAGACAAAAAGGTTTATCCAGTCTGCCCAGAATATCTATCTATCATCCCTCTCATCCTACTGCTGAGCAGGATTTAAGGAACAGAGCCCTAGGCAATGATCAACCGCATTTCCTCTGGTAGCCTTTCCCTCTCCCTTGGGCAACTCCCCCTTTTCTCACAATTTTGCCTCACAGAACCTTTTCATTCATCCCAAATTATTTTTAATGCTTTCATAGTGACTTTTTTTAACCACCTCCCTGGACAGCCTAGTCCAGTGATTCGCCACCCATTCTGTAAAGAACTTTCTCGCGTCCCTCTTGAGCTTCCCCCCAACCAGTTTCCATTTCCCTCTCTTTACCTTTGAACAGGTCCTCCTAGTCTCCTCTGTTTATTACCCTCAAGAATTTGTACATTTCAATCATATCCCCGCTATCCTTGCCTCCAGTAAATACATATGGAGTACTGCCAATATATTATTGTATATCCTGCCCTTCGGCCCCTGGATCATCACAGTGACCTCCTTTGTGCAGCCTCCAAACGGTCCCCATTCTTTAGGTGTGGGTTTCAGAACTATGCAAATATTCCACATAAAGCATCACCAGGGACTAGTATGGGCAATATCACCTCCTTTCTCCTGCTGTCAAAACTCCTGCCCAATTATTCCAACATCCTGCTTGGCATTCCATGCACTTTCTTGCAATAATTTGAGGATCTGAGACAATCACTGATAAGACCCTGAGGTCCTGTCATTACTATCCTTACTCCCATGTCCAGTATTCAGTTGGTAGTTTCTTCTTTCTAATGTGCATCACTATACATTTTGTCTTGTTACTGCCAAATCCTGGACCACCTTTCCAATTTTCAGTGTCTTTTTTTTTATTTCCCTAACATCCTCTTCACTGTCCACCCTGCTGCAGATTTTGAAGTTGTACACGACTTGTTGCTCAGTATACCCTCCTTATGTCACTGATGAACATACTGAGTACAAATGGTCCCTGGACTGACCCTAGTGGTACCCCGCTCATGATTTCCTTATCCTCTAACTGTAACTAATTTTTACTACCACCCTTTGTTTATCTCCCAGTCAGTTCTATAGCCACTCTGTCAGCTTATCTCCTACCCTATGTCTTCAGTTTTTACAAGAGCCTCCTATGCGGTACAGAATAGGATACTCACTTGTAACCGTAGTTCTAGGAGTGGTATATGGTTCACACCCACACTCTGGCATTTCCACCAGAACAGTCTTATTGGCCGGACGTCTTTAAGTGAAACTGTTCCCACCACCTAAATGATACATTCCACCCCGTGACAGCAGAAACTGCATGCTGGACACAGGAGGAATACATGTGCCACTTACCAGGAGAGGCTAGGTGGGTTGTGAGGATAGGAACCATATATCACTCCTACAACTACGGTTCCAAGTGAGTAACCTATTTCTCTAGGGGCGTGGATATGGTTCACTGCTCTTACTCTGGCAGACTCCTAGTAGTTCTCCAGGAGGAGGGGGCAAGGCACGCATCCTACCTGAGGAATTGAGACTGGAGAACCAAGATCCCAACACTAGCATCCCAGCGTGACTCAAGATCGATGTGGTAGTGGGAAATGAAGGTGTGTGCTGACTTCCAGGTAGAAGCCCTGTATATTTTGTGGATAGGGACGTCCATGGAAGCAGCCACTAAGGCAGTGGTATGTCTGGTGGAATAAGCCCCAAGCCCTACGGGAGGCTTCCTAACAGAAACCTACAGCAGGGGTCGATGCAGGATTTGATCCACCTGCCAATCATCTGCTTTGCTGCCAGTCTGCCAGGTGTGGCTTTAGCGTAAGTGACAAACAGTTGGTGAGCCTGTCCCCAAACTCCAACTATGTACTCTACATAAAAAGAGAGCGCTCTCCACAGTCCAGGGTATGGAGCCTGTGGTCAGCCTCAGAAGAAGGGTTAGCAAAATATACTGGTAGGTTAATCACCTGGTTAAGGTGAAACTCTGATACGACCTTTGCAAGGAACTTTGGGCTGGGGCAAAGGTCCCTTTGGAAGAGCAGGTAAGGAAGACTCCACACTGATAGAGCCTGAAGCTCCCCAATCTGTCTGACTGACCTGATGACCAGCAGGAAGACCACCTTCCATGACAGATGCAACAACTCACACCTGTGCACTGGCTCGAAAGGCTTGCCCATGAGCACAGCCAATACCAGCAGTAGGCCCCATGGTGGAGGCAGTTCATGAAACAGAGGGGACAGGTGGTCCAGGCCTTTGAGAGAGCACCTGACAGCCTTTTCCTGGGCCACTGTCGACTTACCAGCCCATGCCTGGTAAGCAGAAATGGCTGCCAGGTGCACCATATGGGTCATCACCCCACAGTCCTAACAGGGAAAGGGACCAGAAGTAGTCCAGGATGCTAGCCACAGGGCAGGAAAGGGGATCCATCTTCTTGCCTGACACCAAACAGAAAATCTCTTTCACTTAAAGCCACAGCATCTGCCAGGCTGGTGGTGCTGAGGGTTGAGGTGCTGGTCGCCACACCTCACGTCATGCTGGCGACCCAGGTTCGGGAATGAGGCCGGATGCCAGGGGAGAGAGAGGACTGAGCATCCGGAGGACTGTTCTCCTCTCCTGGGGAGGGAGGGACTGCCATCCTGCCTGTCGATCTCCCTCTAGCGGTGGCTGGAGGGAGATGTTGGCTGGGAAGGACGTAGCCAATGTACGTCGTCAGTGGGGGGAGGAAAAACAGAGGAAAATGGAGCAGGTAGGCTCCGTGAAGACCTCCCACCACCCGTCCAGCTCCCTGAACGTCTGGATTTCTGTCCAGAGGTGGGGGAAAGATGACACCCCTTCGCCTCGGCCCTGTCATGGGGGGGAAGGGGGACCTGTGGGGGATTGTAGGAGATGTCGGGTGGGGGAATGGGGGTCAGAGACAGTCTCTCTAAGAGAGAGACCGGAGCCACCTGCCAGGCTCCCGGAGCAATAAACAGATGATAAAAAAAAAAAAACTAAAGCACAGCATCTACGAGTAGATTCCTTTTGGGAGGCATCCACAACATGGAGCACCTCGTCCAAGAGATCCAAGGCCTGGAACTCTAGCCGCTCAGAAAACAGGCCGTGAGGTGCAGGGACTGCAGGTCGAGGTGCAAGACCATCCACTAATGTCTCGTCAGCAGATCCAGGCAAAAAGGCACTCATCACAGAGGTCTGCTGCTGAGGTGGAGGAGATCCGGGTACCAGAACTGCCTAGGCCAGTCAGGATCTATCAGGATCACCTGCGCCTTGTCCTTCCAGGCCTTGACTACAATCTTCGGGATCGGGGGAAAAGGAGGGAAGACGTACATGAGGCCTGGGGTCCAGGGCCTCATGAAGGCATCCCCCAACAGTGTCCTGGACTGTGGGGGGCTGGCACAAAACAGCCTCAGGTTTGCATTTTTCCAGGAGGCAAACAGATCCACTAGAAGAATGCCCTATCAGAAAAAAAGTGGTTTACCATCTACTGATGCAGGGACCACTTGTGCAACGTCTCTCCAACTTGAATGAGAGTGTCTGCCAGCTGACTGTTCTCTCTTGTGACATGAATTGCCAGGAGATCTGCACCCAGACTGCGCAAGAGGGTCCAGGTGCGGCCTGTCGACACAATGGAAGGGAGAGAGTTCCGCCCTGCCTGTTCAGGCAAATATGGTCACAGTGTTGTCTATCTGGACCTGCATGACCAACCCCTGACTAGAGGAACATCAAAGCCAGCTGCACTGTACAGAGCTCCAGCAGGTTTATGTGGTGACAGGACCCCCAGGGTGATCAGAACCCATTAGCTCTATGGTCCTCCAGGTGCGTTTCCCACCCCACCACAGATGCATCCATTGTGAGCATGATGGTCAGTTCTGGGAGGAAAAATAAGATTCTTTCCTCCAGGTGTTCTGGGACAAGCCACCAACGGATGGCATCCCACATTGGCTTGGCCACTATGACGGCTGGTCCAAGTGTCCCAGGTGCTGGAACCACTGACTGCCCAAGTCCCACTGCAGGTGGTGCATCTGCCAGTGGGCCCAATGGACCATACTGGCACAAGACACCATATACCCTAGCATCCTCAGGAAATCTTGGGCAGTGTGCAAGAACCCAACCTGAAATAATCGGGAAAAGGAGGTAAGATGGTCTCCAGTCATTTCGAATTTTTTACTATACCTTTTCCATATTACCTCCCCCCCACAAGGTAGTGTCATAGGTACCTCCATTAGTGTGTTGAATCAACGCTGGAATTTCTTCAGTCTCTCTCGTAGGAAAGACACTACCCAGCCTCTTACTTTAAACTCAAATATTAAGATTGGTGGTCTCCCGCTCCCCCTAGACTGGCTTCCTCAGCTGCAGGATTGTTGTGTCGATGACTTGTTCCTGAATAATTCTCTTTTATCCTCGGGAGAGGTTATGGCCAAATACAACATCCCTCAGAAGTTTATTTTTAAAGTCTTCCAGTTAAGACACCTATTGGCCTCCAGTTTTGGGTCTACCCCCACACCGTCCCAAGTTAAGCCCTTCCTAGACCAGATACAAGAACATGCAAATAAGGTCCATAGCATTTCCAAGACTTACTCCTTCCTATTGGACACTAAATTCCCTAATCCCCTTATTGGCTCTAAATGTTGGTCCTCTCTTCTGCCAGAAACCCCTTTAGTATGGGATCAGATTTGGGTAGACACGCACCGGTACCTCTCTCAAGATAGGCATAGGCTCACCCAGTATCATATATTGAATAACTTGTACTATACTCCGGTCAAACTGGCCAAATTAGATAGACTACCTTCAACTCTTTGTACAAGGTGTGGCATGGTGGAAGGGAACCTGGTGCATATTTTTTGGCAGTGTGACAAGGTGGCTCTGCTATGGCGGTCCATCCAGTCCAACCTAGACCCTCTTTCGGGTTTGGGAGATTTATTTACCATAGAAGTTTGTATTTTAGGGATGCTCTCCAATATACAGGTTATGGAGCGTAGATTCCATATGGCTTTAATTTCTATAGCTGTTAAAAGACTGGTTCGCAGGCACTGGATGGACCAACTGGTTATATCGTATGCAGAATGGATTAGTGAAATTTCTCTCCGCTTTTGGACTGAAAGATTAATAGCAAGTTCCCGGAACCGCTTGACCTCATTTGATCGGAAATGGGGTAAACTGTATGCTCTTTATTTGAACTAATGTTTTTATGGGAACACCTCTGGCTCCTTTAGCTGGTATTAGCTCATTTTATACTCTTTGCTTTATATGGGATATATTTTAGTGTATGCTATGTGTAGTAGGGTTAGTTTCTCTTTTAATAAGGCACATCCTGGGGTGGGGGGACTGGGTTATGGGGATAAAGGGATGGGGGGTTCCCTATTATTTTATTTGGACTCGATTCCTACAGAATTCTGGAGTCTTTTTCTGTTGCCATTATGTAATTACTGTCATTTACTATGGTTTGTGTTCCCTGTACTAGTCGCTTCTTTTTTATCATTCTAAAAACCAATAAAGAAGTTAAATTTCAAAAAAAAAAAAAAAAAAAAAAAAGGAGGTAAGATCCAGTGTCAGGTCTGCAAGGAGTCACGTTCTCCACTGATGAATCTGATAACCTGCTTCGGTACCAGTTTGGACTTGTCTGGGTTGACCAACAGGCCCAAGTTTCGACAAAGGTGGAGAGCCAGATCTCTGGACCTCTCCATGGCTTCCTTGGACTGCCTAAGAGCTACTCATTCAGGTAGGGGTACACACCAACCCCTAGGTGCCACAGGTGGGCTGCCACCACTGCCATGCACTTGGTTAAGACCCTGGGCACTGAGGAGAGGCAAAAGAGCATGACCAGTAGTGGGACTGATGGATGGGGATGTGGAAAAAAGCATTCTGGAGGTCTAGGGAGCAGAAGCACATGTTCTGCTAAAGTGATGGAATGATCTGAATCAGTGTGACCATCCCGAACATGCATTTCCTCATGGACCAGTTCAGATCCAGTATGGGGTGCCAGCCCCTCATCCGTTTCATTACCAGGAAGTACCTGGACACATAACCCTGACTGGTCAGTGCATCCGGGGACACAAGCCACTGCTACTTTTACAAGGAGCTGGGCAATGTTCCCCCCAAAGGGTCGACAGCATGTTCTGTGACACCCTGGACTCCCAAGGTGTGTGAAGGTGGTAAGACGGGAGAGCCTCAACTGCCAGAGGCAACTCTCTGCCCATTACGTTAAAATGCCCACTTGTCCGTTGTGATAGCAGATCAAGGTGGTAAGAAGTGACAGAGCCCACCTCTGACAGGGAGTCCTGACAGGAACAGGATGGAAGGAGGAATGACACCCCCCCAACTCATCACTGGGCGGCTTTTGTATGGGCACCTGTGGCTGTGGCCAGAGGGGCACCAGGCCTGGTACTGCCCCTGCTGGGGATGCTACTGAGGAGACTGGCTGAAAGGACTGGTATTGAAAAGCCGGTTTCTTGGGCTCCTTTTCTGGCTCCTTCTGGGACAATGCTACAGAATCTAGAGTGGCAATGGACTTCTCAATACAAGTGAGATGTCCTTCCACCCCAGGTCCGAATAGGTCAGTACCCAAGAAAGGGACATCAGCCAGCTTATGCTGGGTGTCCACCCTGAAAGGGGACAAATTCACCAGGATTTGCGATGCATGGAAATGATCACTGCCATGACATGGGTACACAAGTCACCCATATCCAAGGCAGTCTGGAGCTGCTGTTTAGCCAGCCACTTACCATGGACTCTAATGACCATCACCGCCATTTGCTGATCAGCAGGGAGGTGAGGAAGGATTGCATCAAAGACCTCCTCCCCCCCGTCAGAAAGTGACCGAAGTTGGCCATTTTCAAGGTGTAACTATCCTGATGAAGATCCACTAATTCTGCAGCGTATACGTTTTCAGTGGCATGGTCAATCTTGCAGGACTCCTTGTCCAGTGGCTTGTCCACATCCCCCTGGTGTCCAGACTTGCAGAACACCAAATCCGTGAGCAACCCCTTTGTAGAGGGGCGGTCCAAGAATCCAGAAAGGAATCCTGTTGGGACTGCGTAGTTGCGGACCATACAGACAGAGGGTGCCGGGCAGGATGCTGGCTACTGCCAAAGCTCAGGGCTGCTCACAAAATGGCAGCCAGAGGGAAGGCAACCCCTGGTGCTTTGTCCTGGTTCAAAATGTCCATATGAGGATACTTTACCCATTTTTGGACTGGCTCAAGTGGGACAGACATGGACTCCAAGATGAGTCGGAGAAGCACCCTGAAGGACACTGGGCCATGCTCTGTGGTCAGCTCCTAGACTAATCCTCAGTCAAGCAGCGGAGTCCCAGAGGAGACCATGGACTTCTGATCAGAGTCATCTGAGGATTCCTCAAAAACAGCCCTCGACTGTTTTCTGCCATGGACCTCCAGGGTATCCTCTCCTGGGGTGATCTTCACTAACAACTGGCCCGGCAAGTCTGTGGCTGAATGGGCCTCCTTTGCTGGATCGCCCACTGCTGGCTGCAGTGGTGCACTAAACCTAAGCAAGAGCCACAAAGGAGATTACCTATTCTTACAGCGGAAAGAAAGATCCGACATCACGGGGTGGAGTCAAGGCATATACTGCCCAGGTGGTGGGAGGAGCTTAGCTTAAAGACGTCTGGCCAATCAGACCATTCCCATGGAACTGCTGGAGTGTGGATAGTGAACCATAACCATGCCCCTAAAATGAAGACTTTGCTAAACTCAAGATACAGTATAACACCCATTTACTGCCTGGCCCCTGTCTACTGCCACAGTGCCCTAACCAAAAAAGTAAATCGGGCCGCTCTAGCAAGACTTTCCCATAACAAATCTAAGATGTCTTTTGTCTTGTAACCCACTAGCCTCTAGACATTCCAGAATGTGGTCTACGATTATAGACTCCAGTAGTTTAGCTACACCTGAGGTAAAACTAATCAACCTGTAGTTCCCAGGTCATCATTTTCACTGCTCCTGTAGAATGGTACCACATTTGCTGTCCTCCAGTCCACTGGAGTCTCCAGTTTCCAGGGAACACATGAAAAGATTCACCAGAGATGCTGCCAGTGCCAGAACCATTTCCTTTAGCATCCTTGGTGTAGCCAGTCAGGACCTGGTGTCTTGCCCACCTTAAGGTTTTTAAATCTCTATAGCAGTCTATCTTCTAGGACCTGTTTTGGTTCCAGTTCTTTCACTCCTCTCTGATGCTTGCACTATACTCTCAGGCAGCAGCCCTTTTCCACTGTGAATACTGAGCAAAAATCATTTTATCAGCTTTCTGGCCATCATCCTCCATCCAAATCACCTCCTTCTTTGGCCCAACAATCCAACCTTTCATTTTTCTTTCATGTACTCAAAGAACCACCCCCCCCCCCCCAACACTTTTAACCCTTCTGCTATTATCGGCTCGGTATCTGTGTTTGCTTTTGTACCATTTTCTTAGCTCCTTTTAGTTTTTTTCTTTGTCGGCTCTCCAGTTTCTTCACTATGGTCACCTCTGTTTCTGAAAGCTGTCTTTTTAGCCTTTACTGTCTCCTATACCCGCCTTGCAATACCAGATCGGTTTCTTGTGTTTATATATATTTTTTTTGGTGGGGGACCAGCCTCTGGAAGGAGCCTGTTACCTCCATTACACCTCCCTTGATAATTCTCTATTGGGCTTCTACCACACCCTCGCCAACCTGTCTCTGAATAGCTCACTCATCACCGAAGTCTGCCCTTCTAAACTCTAGTATCACAGCCTTCAACATTTTTCATTTCACTGCTGCTTTAAAGTGATGTCCATCTGTGGTTATGTGAAACCACACTGTTTGTGGTCACTGGACCCTAGTGGCTCCCTCACCTCACCCCTCCCACCATTTCAACGTTGGAAAGAACCAGATCGAGTATTACCTCATCTCTGGTTGGCCTCCTTACTCAGTGTACAAGGAAGCAGTCCGCATTACTTCCAAAAGTGAATGGTTTCTTGTACTTCTGGCTGCCAGGGCTTCCCAATCCACATACGGCATGTTTAGGCCTCCCACTATCACCACATCTCTCTTAGCAGATGCCCTCCCAATTTCCTCCCCAAATTCTCCATCCTCCTCCTCATTCTGTCTTTGTGTTCTGCATATCACCCCACACTGATCCTTCTCCCTCTCCCGGTTCTGAGTGGGACCCATACTGATTCTACCTCTTCCATCCCCTTCAGTGCTGTGGCCTCAATACTCCCCCTTACGTACACTTCTACCCATCTCCACCTTGCCCTCCCTCTCTCTCCTCAACAGGGATTTCCCTTGGACAGCAAGGTCCTACTTGCTTTCAGCTGTCCATGTCTATTACTGCCACCATGTTGAGAGTCGCCTCTATTACCACCACCTGGAGCTCACTCATCTTGTTTTCAAAACTCCAGATGTTCAGGCATATAGCCCTCCACTGGCCCCTGCTACCAACACCCTTCATTCTGGAGGTGTTGTTATTTATGCTGCTCTCCTCTGCTATTTTCCACACTCTACTCACATCCTCACTAGTCCATCCACTCCTCACTACCCTTACTTCCTCTCTCCCATCTCTTCTCACTTTCCATGCTATTATCAGCCTCCCCTCCCATTTCCTTCCTTTCTGCTAGCCTCACTTTAGGTCCTTCCTTATCCTCTCTTTTTGTTTTCTCAGTTTTTTCCTCACTCCCCTGCCCTTCCATGTAATATGGGGGAGAGCCAGTGTGTCCTCCATGCCTGGGACAGTGCCCTAATCTATCAGTTAATTAGCCAGCCCCCCCCCAACAACTGCTGAATGTTTCTCTATGAACACTTCAAATTTCTGCTACAGTGCTGAAGCTCTCCAACTGGTTGGGTGAAGGCTGTCTTTTTGAAACAGTCTTCTAGTCTGCCCCGCCAGTACCCCATGGAATCGAAAATCTCTGGGCAGCAGCACATTTTTTAGCTATCCATCAAACACAAACTTTCTCCCTTCCTGCCATGCTCCTTCTTATGCACTGGTAGAACTTCTGAGAATGTTTCCATAGCTGCAGCTTCCTTCAGGGACTCCCTAGCTTACAGAAGGTGTCTTTTACCTAATCCACTGGCTCATTTGCCAGGCTGTTTGTCCCTTACTGGACAATTACATCTGGCCTCCCCCCAACCTCCCACGCCAGTCTTTTCACCTTTGGAATGACCCTCTCCCTGCTGTTGCACCCAGAAGACATGTCACCATTCTATCCTTCCTCCTTCCTGCCGCAACCACTCTCTCTATGTTCCCCTTATGATAAAGTCCCTCCAATGACAAGGACTTTACTGCACAATTTTCCTTGGGTGGACTCATCACTCCTCTCAGGCTCAGTGCCCCCAGGAGACCCTTGAGCTCACTCATCCTTCTGGCTTCTCTACACCTGTCTGATCTTCATTTCCACTTGGCTTGGCCACTCTCACCTCAATGTTCAGCAGAATAAAGTGGTTATGTGTTACCAAGGATAATTATTCTCCCCCCTGCCCCCAGCATTTTCTCCATGCCCACCACCCTCCATTTACCAGTTCTTTTAGAAGTGGAGCTGCATGTAGCTCCCCTAGTTCCCTCTCAGATGTACCCCTCAGGTTCCTAGCTTCTTAACTTGTCACATCCAGCTCAGGCGAGTGCCCTGCTAGTCTCTTACATACAGGACAGCAGCCCTTCCCCAGGAGCACCTTTCTGAAGATGGTGGCTCCTCAGCTCCCCCAATTATGTCTCCCTTTGCAACTCCAAGGGACTACATTCTCTCCTCCATTTTTTCACCCGATAACCTTCTAAAGCTCAGCTGCCCCCACCCTCTTCTACTCCTGTCTTTCTTGTATGTACCTAGATTTTCTGTGCACCTTAGACAGGGTTTTGTAACTGAAGGGAACAATCCCCCCACACTTTTAATTTTTTTTGTTTCTTTGTGTCCAATGTATTCATTACTGTATATAAAACTTTTTACCACAGACCAGTCTGCACCACTTGCAAACCTACCCAAGTTAGGATTCTCTTGTAGCAGGCTTTATTTTATACTCATTACCTCCTCCCCCTGACAGGCTTTCCCCTAGAAGTTCTTCTTCTAATGCCCCATGGTACCCTGTACTTAAAACAAATGTAAACCCTACGTTATAAATACAGATACCTCTTTGTGAATGATTTAGGTATGTCTTACCTTGAACCAACTGTGTGAATGGCACAGTTCTCTGCAGAACTGCGAAATAAACAAGCATTTGTCAATGCCGAATGTTGTTTGCTTGTATGTGCTGTTTAGGTATTTGGAAGTGATAATTCCATGCCTTCCTCCCAAGACATCCACTGTGTCTTTCCGTTCAGTATTCAGAGAAGAGTGGGAAGGGCAAGGGCCACAGCAGTACAGCAGTTGCCAAGGGGGTAAAGAGATGGACAATAGTCCATTCAAAGGCAAGAGTCTTGCAGGAGCTCACTAAATTGAAGGCGGACAAAGCAATGGAACCAGATGGCATATGCCCAAGGATATTACCAGAACTGCGAAGGGAGATAGCAGTACCTCTGGCAGCCATGTTCACTGAGTCATTCAACATGAGTGAACTGGAGGAGGGTACATGTGGTCCCTCTACACAAGTCCGGCAGCAGGGAGGAGGCAGGGAACAATAGGCCGTTCAGCCTCACCTCAGTAGTGGGGAAGATCATGGAGACATTGCTTAAAGAAAGGATAGTGGGGCAGCTAGATGCCATCAGAGCCTAGGACCATAGACAACAGGGATTCACAGTGGGGACATCATGTCAGATAAATCTGGTTGATTTCTTTGACTGGGTGACAAAGGAAATGAATCAGGGTGGGGCAGTGGACAACGCTTACCTTGATTTCAGCAAAGCCTCTGACCCCATCCCATATAGGAGGCTGATAAACTAGCTGGGTAGGCTGGGCATGGGGGAAAAGGGTGGTAAACTGGGTTAGAAACTGGCTAACAGACAGGAGGCAGAGAGTGGTGGTAAATGGTGTGCAGTCTAGGGAGAGGGGGCGACCAGTGGTGTGCTGCAGGAATCGGTCCTGGGGCCAAGTCTGTTCAATGTCTTCATTAGTAATATTGCAGAACGTCTGAAGGGAATTTTTTCACCAAATTTTCAACATAGCCATTTTAAGACCTCTGCTCATGAACAGTGTCACTGTGATTTTCTTAATGTGTCCCATACATTGATTTCGCACACCGACTGCGCCATTGTGCGCTACATGGGCGGAAACACATTTTGGATGAGATGTGAAAAATGACAGCTGTACTGCTCAAAAGCAGGTGTGGTAAAATGGTAATGTTGAAAATCTGGAGTGAAATATTGAAAATTCACGAACTTACGAGCATGCGTAGGAACTGCACAACACACGCTCGTAAAACAGTCATTTTAAGAATTTTTTTCACCAAATTTTCAACATAGACTTTTGAGAGCCACCTTATGAACACTGGCAGTGCATTTCGTTAATTGGTCCGAAAGATGATTTCACGGTGACCGCTGGGAATCACCTTGGGCCCACTAACGCCATGACAGTGCAAGAATCCATGAGGAGGGGTCCCAAAAACCCCATGTTGAAAATTTAGGCCCAAAATTCCAGAGATATGCAATAAAGTTGAAAAAACCCTATCCCATTATACAGCTTACCGGCATTTCCTCAGTTCGCGATCGGCTTTGAAGAGTGCAGACGTGTTCCTGGTCCGCCGAAGATCGTCGTGTCGAGCTCCGGGTAAGTATGGGGTGGGGAGGTGGGGGAGGCAGGGTGCGCAGTGGGTGGGTGCGGTTGTGGGAGGGCAGGGAGAAGCGCCGAGGACAGTTTTGTATTTACAGGTATTTTTTTCCTAAGACGATGAGGGACGTTTGCCACACTGGGGTGGGCTCCAGCGTGGAAGCTGGAAGGATGTTGGTGGGGAGCAGAGCCGACATGGGAATTGACACCCCATAGGCCATAACATCATTTTGCCACGCTGGGGTGGGCCCCAGCATGGCACCTGGATGCTTTGGGGGGCATGCAGCAACGGAGTTGGGCACCCCGTCGGCCATAAACATTTTACCACACTGGGGTGGCTCCCAACGTGGCACCTGGATGCTTTGGGGGCATGGAGCCGACGGGGACTGGGCACCCCGTCGGCATTACAGTGGGGAGAGGGGAAGGCGACAAGCAGCGTGTAGCGGCGTGTGTGTGTGGGAGGGGGAGCTCTGTTCACTGAAGCGGAGCTCTCCCTTTCAACTGTATGCCACTGCATTTTTAACGCTGTCATAGACAGCTGCAGCAGTGATTGGGGAACTGGGGCCCCGCCTGCAAACACACTGACTGCATTGGAAGACGGGTGTCACACCTCCGAAAACTCAGATGATGGCTCTATGTTTCTTGCACATGTGTGCAAGCAACATAAAAAGCATCTGTAACTGGAAGGGACACAGACATGTGGGGAGTGGTGCAATGCACTGGCTGTGGAGCAGCAGTCTTCCAGGAGACATTCTGGAAACTGCGCTGCTGCCCTATTTGCAGGCACCTCTCTGGTCTGAGGGAGGAGGTTGCTTGTCTCCATGCTGACCTGGCAAGAATTCGGGAAACCTGCTCCCCCACCCAGGGACCACCCAGGCCACCGCCACTACCTCAGAGGTTACCAAGAGGAGAGGTTAGACCACGGTGGGCTCAGGGAGGGTGAGGGTGGTGGAACAGAGGCGCAACCCTCCAGTTGTGCCTCTCCACAATCCATTCGCCACTCTGGCGAAGCATGGTTCCTCTATGGAGGCACCTGCACTGGAGACCAAGGAGGATGCTGGGAACCTCCACAATGCAGACCCACAGGAGAGTGGCCCAGGACCCCACAGGGGAAGGAAACAACTTCTGGTGCGGGACTCAATTGTTAGGGGGGTAGAACTGGGGAAGGAGGGAAAGGGAGGTAGGGTGCCTGCCCGCGCCAAGGCTTGGAGGGACAGGAAACGAATCCTCAGGATCATGGGAGCAGTGGCAAGGGGGAAGGAGCTGGATGTCATTATCCACCTAGGGACGAATGACCTGGCTGAGAATGGGATCAGAGCAGTGCAACAGGAGTTTGTGGAGTTGGGGAGGGGCCTTAGACAAGTAGCACACGGTAACTTTCTCGGAAGTGCTACCTGTATGCAATGCATGGATGAGGCTAGGGCACTCCGCACCATGGGATTCAATGACTGGTTGAAAAGCTGGTGCAGAGCTCAGGGATTTGGCTTCATTGGGGACTGGGGCTCCACCTGGAGGGATGCAGGCCTATACAGGCGCGATGGTCTGCATCTATCCTGGAGGGGAACCAGGATCCTAGGTGATAGGTTTAAATACTTCAGTGGCAAGCATTTAAACTAGCCAAGGGGGGAGGCACTGAAGAGGAGAAGGGAAATCCTAGCCCCCAAAATCAGGGTAATTAGTGAGATAAACACCAAAATAGAGCAGTTGATAGGGAGAAGGGCAGGGGTAAATGGAGAAAAAGACAAAGGCAGTAGGGACAGGGATGGGGCAAAAAGAAATGAAGCCATAAAAAAATGGAGGGTAATGAGTACCAATGCCCATAGTCTAGGTAAAAAGCTCCCTGAAATGGTGGCCTTGATGAAGAGGGATGCCTGGATATTGTGGCAGTCACAGAAACATGGTACACAGAGAACCATGACTGGGATGTAAACATACCAGGGTACACAGTCTACAGGAGGGACAGGGAGGGAAGAAGAGGAGGAGGAGTAGCTCTCTATGTAAGGGAAGGGATCAAAGCTACAGAACTAAAGGGTAAACAGAGAGGAGAGGAGGCACTGTGGGTCAACCTGGAGACTGGAAATGGCACCACAATCCGCACAGGGGTTGTATACAGACCCCTGCCTCGGGAAGGAAATGGACAAGAAATGATAGAAGGCATCTTTGGGATGGCAGAGAAAGGGAGATATTGCTGACGGGGACCTGAATATGCCAGATGTTAACTGGAGCACCTTTGCTGCAGCCACATCCAAGAGCAGGGCCATTCTTGATGCCCTACAGGGGGCATGCCTCAGACAGCTAGTTTTGGAACCCACTCGGGAGAGAGCAATCTTAGACCTGGTACTCTCAAATGGGGATGGAGAGAGGATCTCTGATCTTGAAGTGAGTAGCCATCTGGGAACAAGCGACCACCAAACAGTGTGGTTCACGATAAACTTAGCAGTAGAGTCAAGCCACACAAAAGTGAGGAGGAGGAGGTCTGATTTTGTCAAAATGGGGAGAATGCCTCAGAAAAGCACTAGCAAACAGGCAAGAAGGTGGGGTGGAGCAACAAGAAAAAATTACTCACCTTAGTAATTGCTTTTCTTCTCATGGAGTCTTGCTATATTAGGACCTATTGCAGTTAGCCACTGCACTTGAACTGCCCCGGAGAGGAAAGAGTTAACTCCAGAGAATCTGGAGTTCTAAAGCGCGAGGGCGCTATACCAAAGCTCTATCTGGGCAGTTTCAAATGAAACTGTCAGATCTTTACGTAAGCTAACACTAAGCAACAAGTCTGTGTGGAAAGCTCTACACTAGGCAAATGGCTACCTACTAGTAGTAATAACAACAATAGAAACAACAATAACAATAATAAGAATGAATAATGGTATTATTAGTTTTCCCTGACAAGCACTATTAGGAACCCCCTTCCCCCAAAGACTCAAGTCCAGGAAGGGGCCAACAAATCACTCAACCAGAAACCCTGGTTCCTAACCCTAAATAAAAGAGGGTGAAGGAAGAACTACAATGGCATGACACAGTGCTTGCACTAATTTGCCACCCCACCCCAGTAGAAGTTCTGAGAGGGGCAGGTTGGGGTGGTCTAATATAGCAAGACTCCATGAGGAAGAAAAGCAATTACTAAGGTGAATAATTTTTCTTCAAACACCATGAAGTCTTGCTATATTAGATCTTATTGCAGATTACACAGCAGTACCTCCATGGAGGAGGTCAGAACCTACTTAGGAAATAGGCTCTGAAGCACAGCTGTGCCAAAACGACATCTCTCCTGGACTGAATCCAGGGAATAATGCTTGGTAAAAGTGTGAACTGTCTTCCAAGCAACAGCTCGACAGATTTCCAGAATGGGAATATCTCTAGCAGCCGCTAGAGATGCAGCTGTACACCTAGTGGAGTGAGCCCTCAGTCCTGAGGGGGCTCTCCTAACTAGTCTTTGATAACAAAAATGGATACAGAGACAATCCACCTTGCAACTGTCCTCTTAGTGGCAGGTTCCTTTGCCAACCTCACCCTAGGTAAAGGAAGAGTTGAGGATTCAAACCTGTGACCCGTTGGTGCTACAAATAGTAGCATAAGGCTCTTTTGACGTCCAAGCTGTGCAGTCTCCTCTCACCTGAGGAAGAATGCTCAGTGAAAAATCCTGGGAGAGAGATGGATTGGTTCAGGTGGAAACCTGAAACCACTTAGGACAAACCCTGTGTTAGTCCTAGGGACTGTCTTATCCCTGTGGGGAGAGAAAATCTTCTTCCACTGCCAGGCCTGTAGTTCACTTATGCGCCTGGCATAAGTGAAACCACCAGAAAAAACATTTTCCAAGTGAAAGCTTGAGCTCTGCTGGGGACAGAGGTCCAAAGGGGTTTGTATTAACTGAGCACATGCAAACATTCGGCTCCATGCAGGAGCTGGTTCTAAAAAGGAGGGTTCGTGTGAAGCAACCCCTAAAAACTTGGAAAACACAGGTTGAGAAGAAAAGGAAGCAGGCTTCCCTGCTTGCAGAAAAAAACAGAGACAGCTGCCAAAGGAATCCTTAAGGTAGCTGGCCTAAGACCTAAAGAATTTAAAATGGACCAAAAAGTCCAGAAAATGGGCAGATAAGCAGACTATGGTATAATCTGCTTCTCAGCGCACCAGACTGAAAACCTGTTCCACTTAGAATTGTAAGTGGCGCCAGTGAAAAAGCTTCCTTGAAGCCTTTAAAATATCCGCGACACCTTGAAAAAGGTGTAAATCAGCAAATTCTAACTCCTCAAGAGCTGCCTTGAGAAGGAGGAATTTGAGGTTCAGATACCACACTCTCCCTTGTGCAAAGGCCAAAGTCGTGGGACTCTGGGCAAGCTCAGGGTAGGGTGGACTGTCAGGACAGAGACAATGGGTACCAGGGCTGTCTGGCCCAGCTTGGAACAATCAGAATCGCTTGCAGGGCTGAGATCTGATTTTACTAGTACCCTGAAAGAAAGGGAAAAGGGAGAAAGGTGAACAGAAACTTCCTTTCCAATCCAAGTGAAAAGCGCCCAGGTGGGCTGATCCCAGCACTGGAGGCCCCAACAAAACAGAGAAAGTTAGTGGTTATCTGGGGCTGCGAAAAGATCTATCTGAAAATGAGCCCCATCTGGCAAGGACTGAACCCAGCACCTGAGGATTCAGAGCCCAATCGTGATGGCCCTGAGAATCCTGTTGAGGGCATCTGCCAGGGCATTGTCCTTCCCTGGGAGGTGAACTGCTATCAGGAGGTGTTCAGGGAGTAAGCCAGAGACCAGCACTTCATTGCTTCGTGCACAAGGCTGATGACAGAGTGCCCCTGCCTGTTGATGTACCACATTATTGTGGTGTTGTCTGTCATGACTTGAACTACCTTGTTCTGGACAGAAGCTGAAAACTCCAAGAGCTAGAAGACAGCTCTGAGTTCCAAAATTGATGTGGAGCAGAGATTCCTAGGGAGACCACACTCCCAGTGGACAGGTCGCTTAAGCGAGCCCTCACCCTAACACAGGAGCATCCGTGGTGAGGGAATGAAGAGGATCCCTAGTTTTAGATTGCTTTGATCCTGCCACAGTATAAGGCCAGGATCAGGGATTGGGTCACTAGAACCAATTTTGAAAGGAATCCTCCTTTGGGACCAATAGGCCCTCAGATGGAACTGAATGTCCCTCATCTGAATCTTGCTCCCTGCACTACAGCTGTGGAAGCAGCCATGTGCCCTAGTAGTTGTAGCAAATGCTTTGCTGGTCAAGAGACTGCGAGAGTAATGGAAGATGCCAGGGCAAGAGACTGCCTACCCTTTTAGAGGGAGAAATGCCCTGGCTAACTTTGTGTTCAACTCTGCACCTATGAAAGTTAGTACCTGAACTGGTTCGAGAACTGACTTTGGTAAATTCAGCAGGAATCCCAGAAAGGTGAGAAGCTGCTGGGTGACTTGCAAGTGGGATTTACTTGATCTGAGACTGACCCACTAAGAGCCAGTCATCCAGGAAAGGAAACAAAGCAACCTTGCCTTCTTAAAAGAGCCACTACCACAGCTAGAATTTCTTGAATACCCTTGGCGCAGAGGTAAGGTCAAGGGCATTGCCCTGAACTGGTAGTGGCCTGAGGGTAACCTGAGGTACTTTCGGTGAGAAGGCCTGATCAAGACATGAAAAAATAGGCATCCTTGAGGTCCAGGAAAGCTAGCCAGTCCCTGGCCTCAGCCAGAGTTAACATTTTAACATTGTTTTCAAAAGATGCTTGTTCAGGTACCTTAAATCTGAGATGGGCCGCCAATCTCCTGCCTTCTATAGGTTAAGAAAGTATCATGAGCACAGCCCCTGCCCCGTGGCAAGGAGGGACCTTTCTACTGCTTTGCAGTTCAGAGGAGAAGAAACCTCTGCTCCCAAAGCAAGGGATTCAAGGATTTGCAGGACCTGTCTGGCTCTCATCTTTGGAAACTGTTTGAAGCTGAGAACCAGACCTATTACTTTAGAACCCACTTGTCCGAAGTTAGGGACACACAGTTCTGGCTGAAATAAAACCAACCTGCCCACTGGTATAGGAGAATCGCCCTGGGCACCCCATCAGGGTGCCTGCTTGGCAATAGTCTTAGGCTAAGGTGAGGATCGCTTACTTGTGCCCTGCCTATCTCTGCCTCTGAAGAGACCCCTCTACAAAGCAGAGGAGGCCTGAGCCTCTACCTGGGCACTTTTGTAGGTAATCATCCATGTTTTTATATAGCTTTCGTTTGTTCCTCAAACAGAGAATTACCCACAACAAGAAACAAATCCATAGACTTTGACAGAGTATCTTGGGACAGATTAGTGCATCTGAGCCATGCCAACCTACGGAAAGCTACAGAAGTGGTCATGACCCTAGAGAAAACAAGATTAACACCAACAGCAGTATGAACTTGAACTTAGAGGTTTCAGTGCCATTAGCAGCCACCTGTTCCAACTCGCTAGCCAGCTGGCCATGGGCCTGCTTGGCTAACTGCAATACTGTCCCACCTAGATTTCAAATCTAGCCACATAAGCCATACAACTTGCCTGTCTGAGTCCCACAGAAGCTGCTATATTGTTTTTTCTTGCTATGGCATCAATCCTCCTGGAATCCTATTCAGGAGGATGTGAGGCCAGGGAACTAGCCTTGACACAGGCTGCAGCTTGTACCACACCTACACGACTACACTGCTCAGTGAGGAAGTCTGTAACAGAGCCTGACGAAATACACCTTCTGTCCATTTTTTTTATCTACAGAGAGACAGAAAGAAGAATCTTATAAAATCTTAGTTGTTTACTTCCTAAATGACTTATGCAAAGGAAAGACAACCTCCCAGCCCATCATTCCTACATAATCAGGCTCCCCTTTACTCATCCATAGCCTCTAAAGGAAGCTGGGGGATTCTGCAAGCTTTTTGTACAACATAAACTGAGAAAGGACTCAGACAGAATAGGAGGAGATTCTAAAAGTCTGTCTGGAGAAATGTCCGCTATGGGCACGCCCAGACCCTACCAGCCACACATGTATTGATCAATTTTCCTCCTCCCACTCCTGTGGTTCATAACAATTCTCAACATCATAAACCTGAACCACTGGAACTTAACGAGCCACCTTTACCAACTGTAGATGGTCGACAGGACCTAGAAACAGTGACTGGACAATCTGTATGGTTTAACTACTTCTGCAGCAGTTGGAGAGACAATCTTGGACTCCAAACCTACTGATTTCTCTGTCATATTCTTATTTCTTTTTTTTTTTTTTAAACTGGTTCCTCTGAACCATCCTTTTGCCCGAGGAAGTTAGCCCTGGTCAGGAGGGCACTCCTCTGGTCCAGTGGGTACTGAACCGGGCTGGCCATCCGGGTCAGCGGACTTTTTGGCCAATAGTTCCCTGAGCTGGCCCTATCTCTTTTCAGGGTGGCTGCAGAGAAATTTTAAACACCTGGCAGTCTCACAGGACGTGGTCAGCCCCCAGACAATAAACACAAGTGGTGTGTGGGACAGCCTTGGCAAAGGCTTCCCCACAGCATTACAGTGTTGAAACCCAGTGGGCCCGGTTTTTCTTTTTGGGTTTCCCAGACATAATGCCAGCCTAACCAAAAACTTGCCCTTTTTATGGCCGTGCCAGGCAAGACACCCTTATCGGTTCCTAACTGTTTCACGGGTATTTGAAAAAACCCTATTTAAAATCAAGGTTTTTAGAACCGATAAGAACCGGGTACCTTACTCTAAAAGCCCAAAACTTTAAAACGTTAAAATAAGCAAACCGATCGGTTCAAAACCGAACCGATAACTAAATTTCCACACAGGACTTTTCATTTTGTACTTACGGTTTACCAGATAGAGCTTTAACCGAAATGCGGTAAAATAATTACTTTTGGCGGTTCAAATGAACGAAAATACTCGCTTGACCGAAATGAACCGAGCTGAAGGAGCTGATCTCCGGGCGACTGTTCAGTGGCGGGTAAAGAATCTGACAGTTTCATTTGAAACTGCCCGAACAAGCTTTGGTATAAGCGCCCTCGCTGTTTAGAACTCCAGATTCTCTGGCGTTAACTCTTTCCTCTCCGGGGCAGTTCAAGTGCAGTGGCTAACTGCAATAAGTCCTAATATAGCAAGACTTCATGGTGTTTGAATGGGGAAACATCAAAACTGCCATCACAGATACAAGAAGTCTTTGTGTAAAGCAAATAAACAAATCAAAACGAAAGAAAAAAACACTATGGTTCTCAAAAGAAGTGGCGGGGAAGGTAAGGGGAAAAAAAGATAGCATTCAGAAAGTATAAGGAAACACAGAAGGAGCAGGACAGAGAACTGTACCAGTTAAAGCAGAGGGAAGTGGGTAAGGCAGTCAGAATAGCAATGGCCCAAACCGAGGAAAAGATAGCCAACTCGGTTAAGAAGCGGGTTAAAACCTTTTATAGGTACATTAGGGAGCAAAGAAAGACTAAGGCAGGGATACTGAGGCTGAACAAAGAGGAAGGTAGCTGGGCAGACAGCGACAGTGAAAAAGCAGGGATACTGAATGAATACTTCTGCTCAGTATTCACAATGGAAAAGCAGGGGGAAATACATAATCTGGTCAACAGAAGCACTCTGGATAGGGGGTTGATATTAGTCCTTTCACAGAAGAAAGAGTTCTGAAAGAACCCTTGAAACTGAAGGTGGATAAAGCAATGGGGCCTGATGGGATTCACCCCAGAATTTTAAAAGAATTAAGGGAAAAAACTAGTAACACCACTGACTACCCTTTTTAATAAATCATGGGAGGATGGGGTCCTCGGGTGGTACCTGAGGACTGCAGGAGGGCCGATGTGATTCCCCTTCACAAAAATGGGAGCAAGACAGAGGCAGGAAACTACAGACCTGTCAGTTTGACCTCAGTGGTAGGGAAAATGATGGAATCACTTCTGAAGGAAAGAACTGCTGAGTACCTACAGGCCAGCGGGGAACAGGACCCAAGACAGCATGGGTTCACAGCGGGAAGGTCATGTCAGACAAATCTAATTTCTTTGACTGGGTGACCAAAGCAGACGACCAGGGAGGGGCTGTGGACATGGCCTACCTAGACTTTAGCAAGGCATTTGACATAGTCCCGCACAAAAGATTAATAAACAAATTAGCCAGCTTGGGAGTGGGTCCTAGGGTGGTAGCCTGGGTAAAACACTGGCTGGACAACAGGACACATCGGGTAATAGTAAATGGAGTCCACAGTGAAGAAAGGAGGATTACTAGTGGGGTACCGCAGGGTTCAGTACTGGGTCCGGTCCTTTTTAATGTCTTTATAAGTGACATTGCAGAGGGACTGGAAGGGAAAGTATGTCTCTTTGCAGATGACACAAAGATCTGCAACAGGGTTGATGCACAAGGTGGGGTGGAAAGGATGAAAAGGGACTTGGCAAGGTTGGAGGAACAGTCAAATGTATGGCAGCTTAGATTCAATGCAAAGAAGTGCAAAGTAAGGCACCTGGGAAACAAAAACCCAGGAGAAGAGTACACAATGGGGGTGAGATACTGACAACAACAAAAAAGGAAAGGGACCTGGAAGTAGTCATATCAGACGACCTAAAGGTGGGCCAGCAATGTGAGAAGATAGTAAGAAGGGCTGGGGGGATACTGGGATGCATAGGGAGAGGCATCACCAGTAGAAAACAGGAAGTTGTTGGCCCTCTGTACAGACAGTTGGTAAGACCACATCTGGAGTACTGTGTACAGTTCTGGAGACCCCATCTCTGTAAAGACATAGACAGGGTGGAGGCTGTCCAGAGAAGGGCAACAGAGCCTGCATCAGAAGACATATGAAGAAAGACTAAAGGAACTAAAGATGTATAGCCTTGAGGAAAGGAAGGGGGGACCTGAGAGAAACTTTCAAATACCTTAAGGAAATCAACAAAATCCAAGAGGGTAGCATCTTTCAGAAAGAAAGATGTGCAAAAGCAAGGGGGCACAATTTGAAGATAGAGGGGGGACGGCTCAGAGGTAATGTGAGGAAGTATTTCTTCACAGAGAGGGTTGTGGATACATGGAACAGCCTTCCTGAGGAGGTCATAAGAGTCAAAAACAGTGGGGGAATTCAAGAATGCATGGGACAGACATAAGGCAATTCTAGTGGGGCGTAGGAGGAAGTAGGCTGTTGGTTAACTAGGATCTGCAGCTTATCCGTTAGGTAGGGAAATAGGCAGACTGGGTGGGCCAAGCGGTCCTTGTCTGCCGTCAAATTCTATGCTTCTATGTGCCTGAAGACACCTTCCTCATGGTCCTCCCACTCTGTGGTCTTTCATGCTCTGGGGTTGCTTGTCCTCTGAGTTAAATATGGTGGTAATGCAGCCCCACTGGTGGTCTCCCACTCACATGATGTGGCAGCCCCCAACAATGGCATCTGCAGACTCACTGTGCCTCCTACTGCCCCTCAGCATCCTAGGATTCCTCCCACCACTTGATATCCCTTCCTGCCTCAGAAGTTAAATCAACACATAAATAAGCTGCAACTGACCACAGCAAGCCTCAGAAATAAAAACTAGCAGGCTCCCCTGCTTCTCACTGTCACAGCCCTCTGAAGTGCTCTGTGCACCAAGAACTATGACTGCTGAATCATAGTCCCCCTTGCTACCGCAGCCCTATTATAGCTACCCCCCAGTCATGAGATACGGCCAACCCCAAGAATGGCATTCACCAAATTAACATGCCTCCCACTACCCCTCAGTATCCCAGGATCTCTCCTGCCACCTGTCAGTGCATAAATCAGCCACAGTAAGTTTACCATCAGAGGTCTGGCATAGGAAGGGGGAATAAGGGGTGACAGTGGTCTGGTACCTTGGGGATACCTAATGGAAGGCTGAGCTGGAAGAACAAAATGGGTATAATCAGTAAGTTAAAAAAACAAAACAAATGAAGTCTCACCTGCTTCTCACCAAAATGGCCTTCTGAGATATTTAGTGTGCCAAGAACTATGAGTGCTGAATTATAAACCCCCTGATACTGTAGCCCTATGGGCTGCTTCCTGTCACCTAATGTGGCTGCCACAAACAAAGGCATCTGCTAATGGTTTCAGCCACCCCGGATCCCTCCCACCATCTAATATCTCTTCCCAGCCTCAAAAGAAGTGAAATCAGTACACAAATCAGCCACAGTAAGTTTCAGAAAAATATAAATCAGCAGGCTTCCCTGCTGCTCACCACAATGGCCCTGTAAAGTGCTCTGTGCATCAGGAGCTACTAATCGTTCCCATGGCACATTTATTAGGAAGCTGCGGAAGAAACCTGCCTGCTGCCATCTGGGTCTATGCTTTTTCCAAGGTGGAAAAACTGACTTAATGTTTGTCAATTTGTGGCTTATGTCAAAACCGTCTTCTGGATGCTGCATTTTCTGCCATACTCCTAGCAAACCAACTTAGGGTATCATAGGTGGTCTCCAACTACAGCCATTTCTTAGCAGCAGCACAAGGAGAATACTAGGCAACAGTCTTGAAAGCTTTTGCTAAGGGTTAGCTGTCTCCTTCTATAAAGCTTCCTCCAGCTAAGCAAAGCCCTGGAGATACACACTCGCTGCCTTAGGAATCAGAGCAAAGGTTTACTATGAACACTACATTCTATCTTTGTCCATCTCTTAGGAATCCTTTTAACTACTGTAATGAATAAACGCTTACTATTGTAGGTCAGTTTTCACTTTTTCCCTTAGCCAGTTGTAGCCTGGCACTACAGAATAGTTAAGACTGCAAGGTACAGATAAAACATTCTCTCCTGTAACGAAATAATAAGGTGCCATGAACTGAGAGACAATCTGCAGTACTAACTAAAATCCTAGTACGACTCCCTGCCGCATATATTTTATGAAAGAACACAGTTCTTGCTGAGGTATTAGACCCAGTAACCATTTTCTCTGCTGGAGACAGATAAAAAACATACAGGCACAAAACAGTCATTTGGAAAAAGAGTCCCAAGAGAGGATAAAACTTGAATCACTGTCTCCAGCTGCTGCATGGGAAGATTATAAAGAATTCAACAGAAAAAGGAAAGTGAACTCTGTTATCAAATAGCAACTACACCCTATGAAAATGATTCACTTTCAAAGACGCCAGCTGGTACTGTTTATATCCGATACCCTTTTTCTTTTTCCCTTTTGCCAATTAAAAGCTTTGGTGCCTGATAGCACTAGATGCTATATCTGGAACAGAACTCTACGTGGAAGCTGGCATATCTAGTGCCATTACTCATCATAACAAATCAAAACTCTGACCTCATCGACTAGGATATCACAACAGATCAAGAAGGACCTGCTGCCATCTGCCAAGAGTGGTCAATTTTGTTATCACAATCAGTAAGACCCACTGCTGATAAAGTATGGAAAAGAAATAACACCAGATGCTGTATGTCAGCCACCCTGTGAGAATTAAGGAACAATGCATAATAGGGTGTGTGTAGTGCTGGGATAACATCACGCCTCGGGTGGTTGGGCACAAGGATGCAAGCCCAGTGCGCACAACACCCGAGAAGTGACGTAATCCCAGCACAACAACACACACCCTGGAGTGCATTATTCCTATTATACAATAGCTAATCTTTAAACAGAAGAAAAAAATCCAAAGAAATATTTCTAACAGTCTTTTACTTGTTTTTGTGCATGGATCTATTTATATAAAACAAAGATCCTTTTTCTGTTTATCTTCTAGGTGGAGCTGTCTGGCCAGTAGGTGGATTTTCTTTGTTTTGTATCTGCTTGCCTGTCCCACATGTGCTTTTGTTTCCTTTGCTCTGCCACCCCCCCCCTCCCCTTTTCTGGCTGCAGTTCTCCCGGTACAGTTTGCTGCTGTATTTAAAAGTTGTACAGTGATTATTGTAGTGGGATGATATTTTCAAGCAGCGACCACTGTTTGGACCTCTCGCCCCACTATCACTGCTACCGCCCACTCTCTGCAGCCGTTCTCAAGATGTCTGGGAAGCAAGAGGAAAGGAGGTAGGGAAGTGGTAGGAAGAATGTTTTTTGACTGTGTTTATGTGGTCTAATTAAAACAAACAAAAAAAGAAAAAAGAAGAAAAAAAAACCAAGAAAGTGACCTGAACAGCGAGCAAGCATCATCAGAACAGCCGCGTGCTGACTGTTCAAAGACATGCTTGCTTGCTTGCTCACTTGGTCTGGTTTACAATGAGAGAGATTGCAGTGTTCTTTTACTATTTTTTTTTTTAAACAGAAACTAGAAGCAGAGAATTTTGCGTCATATTGGACTCGTACTGGATAATTTTGGCCTCAATTTTGTGGCAGTGGAAGGGAGGGACTGAATTTAAAAAAAAAGAATAGAGATGGTCACTGCTCTCTCTCTCCATCAGTGTCAGTGACTTGGCAGGTAGCACACTCGCCTCTGAGGCCGGGAGATCAGAAGGCTGTGGGTTCTATCCCCACACCAGGCACTTGGGTTACTATCCCAATACTGACACTGTAGTGCAGCATGAGGTGGGGTGCTGCACTCTTGAGGTGCTGTCTTTCGGATGAGACATTAAACTAAGGTCCCATCTGCCTGTTCTGGTGGTAGTTCAGGTGGATGTTAAAGATCCCATGGCACTTCTCGGAAAGAGTAGGGGAATTTTTATTGTAAGAAAGAATAAACAATACTGGTACAATACACACAACAAAATAATCATTAGAGCTGTTGCCTTAAACTGTAAAAGAAATTATCATACAGTTATATCCATTGTACTTAATTTAACATATAAAAAAATTAAATTTGATAAGTCGTGATTACACTACAAAAGGACTAAGATACATATACTAGTAAACCCTAGTGAAAAACACATTCTATTGGAAAAAATAAAACACCTGACTTTCACCCTAAAAATGGTAATATGCTATTCTTCCATCTCGTCTTCCATTGTTCCCAAGACATTCAGCCTTTGTCAAAATTAGCTTGTGATTTAATCTCAGTTTCAATACTAGGAGTTATACTAGGAGGTATAGACATACAGAAAGCCGAGGCCCATTTTGGTAAGTCTCCAGCCAAGCTGGTAATTTCCATGTTTATTTTAACAGGATTGAATCGAGTTTATGCTTAAAGATTTTGTGATCTCTATTATCAAACAAGAAATTAGGTAATGAGTTCCACAAGGTTATTATTCTCTGGGTCAAAAAGGATCTCCTTTTATTATTTTTGGGGTATGTTAGAGATAATTGATATCTGTGGCTTCAAATTACAATTATGATTATTATAAGATAGATTTAATAGTGTTAGTAACTCTTCCTCCCACATAATTTATGCATAAAAGTACATCTCCTCTTATTCTTCTCTGCTCCAGGGAATACATCCTTAATTCATCCAATCTTTGTTCATAGCTCATGGTCGATATGTCTTCCACCATTTTGGTAACCCTCCGCTGCACCCCCTCCATTCTATTTATATCCCTTCTCAGGTATGGATTCCACAAGGGGGAGCAGTAATCCAAATGAGGCCTCACATAGGCCCTATAGAGTGGAATCATGCATTTTCTATTTCGGGATGTAAAGCTTCTTTTTATGCATCCTATTAGCCTGTCTGTTTTATTAATGATGTTATTGTAATGTGCATGAATTGTTAGATCCAAGTCTATTATAAGACCTAAGTCATTTTGTTGATTTACAGGTTTTATTATTTGTCCTTTTAATGTGTAACCATGATGCAAGTTATTTTTTCCGAAATGCATAACGGCGCATTTCTCATTGCTGAATGTCATTTGGTTTTTTACAGCCCATAATTCTATTTTTTTTTAAGTCATTTACGAGTTCTTGGTAATCTTCCTTAGTATCTACCTGGGCTGTTAGTTCAGTGTCATCAGCAAATTTTATGGCTAAACTGTTTAAATTTGATGTCATATCTGATATAAATATGTTAAACAGAACTGGTCCCAAGACCGATCCCTGAGGCACCCCACTCGTCACCAATCTCATGCCTGATACATGACCTTTTATACGAACACATTGAGTACGATTTTTTAGCCAATCAGTTACCCAATTTGTGATCCAACTGTCAATACCAAGTTTGTCCATTTTATCTATTAGTAGTCCATGTGGCACTTTATCAAATGCTTTACATAGGTCAAGATAAATTACGTCTATAGCTTTATTATCTTCTATACATTTACTTATGTGTTCACAAAATAACATGTTACTCGTTAGACAGGATCTGTTTTTTCGAAAACCATGTTGGGATTTGTCTTCTAATCCTTTTACTTTTAGGTAACTTTCAATCCTAGTTTTTAATATTGTTTCGAACATTTTACCTACTATACTTGTTAAACTAATGGGTCTATAATTTGAAATTTGTGATCGATTTCCCTTTTTAAAAATAGGTGTGGTGACAATTGCAGTTTTCCAGTCCATTGGGACATACCCTGTATTTAGTGACATGTTAAAAAGTTTATGTAGTGGGTTAATTATCCATTCTTTAATTTCCTTCAATAACCTAGGATGTAACTTGTCTGGACCAGGTGATTTATTAGTGTTTAGTCTGTCCATAATCTCTTTTTTAGTTATCTCATTTAAAGTATCTTTTGGAATTTTATTGACTATTGATGGATATGTTTTAGTATTGAAAACTGAACAAAAGTATTTGTTGAATTCATCTGTACTATCTTGAAGTGATATTTCACTATTATCTATCAACAGTGGACATATATTTCTAGAGTTTGATTTTTTATTATTTATGTAGGAATAAAAACTTTTTCCACCATCTTTAATGTATGCAAGCTTTGTTTCAAATTTTTTTTTTCACCATTCTAATTCTGTATTTACATTTTTTTTGTGAGATCTTGTAATTCCAGATATTATAATCACAACTGTCTCTTATCATTGCTCTATACAGTCTGTGTTTTTGTTTAATCAAATTTGTAATAGTTGGGGTCATCCAAGGTGGAATTTTACCTCTTTTATTGTATAAGGTTCTATTTGGCATATATTTATTTTCTAAGTTTATAATTTTATTTTTGATTTTGTTCCATAATGCGTTACTGCAATCTACGTTGTTGTCCCATTTCCACTCTGATAGAATCTGTTTAATGTTAACAATATTTGCTCTGTTATTATCTTTAACTACTGTTTTACCCAAAACTGGTTTAAAACATGAGAGTTATTAAAGGTAATTATCATATGGTCACTACATAGTAATGGAGGTTTAACCATTATATTAGTTATTTTATCAGGCATGTCTGTCAATACTAGATCCAAAATATTATTGTTCAATAAGTTCAACTTGTATATATGGAGAAATTCTCTTCTGTTGAAGGACAAACTTGCATCGTACCTGCCACATAAAAAACTTTATACATGTAAAAATAAGTCGGAATGTACTTGGCTCCATATTATTGGATAGAATAATTTTCCCAACAATCGCATTTTCATAAGTTACTGTCTGCCAGCTTGGGTCTTGCCATCTGGCTGCCATGATTCTCCATACATCCTGCGCATAAGGACATTGATTAAGAAAATGCTTCTGTGTCTCTACTTGCAACGGACACGTTTCCCTGGGATACATTCTCTCTTCCATTCTTTTATGTTTTGAATTACCCTTCATCCCTAACCTGCCATGAGTGTGTAACTCCCCTGCAAATGGGGGTTCCCAAAAAGTCTTCCAGGAGCTTGCTTGAATGCTCCAAGCCTGAATGGTGTTTAGCGTTTAAGCCGTTTATCTGTGAGTGATTTTACAGCTTCTTGCACGGCAGACATAATTGGTTTGTATTGGGGGGCCTGTGGAACCCCCGTTGAGTCCCACTCAAGCTGCTGCCAAATTGCTCTGTTTCTGCCGTCGCTAAGTGGGCAGAGTGAGCAATTTTCAAAGATGTAACTGTTTGCCCGAAATCATTTAGAGTAATAATGAAAATACAGTTTGTTTAACCTGCTTTCCTTTGCAGTCTGAACTGTTCTGCCTAGCCCTCCATTCTGGTTTTGAACTGCTGAACTGGACCAATCAGTGTGTGGGGACCTTTAAAATGGAGCCTGCTGCTAGCAAATCAGAACTTGGACTCTTAAGTTGAGCCAGCCACAATGGGACTGTATGGCAGATGCCTCTGGGAATTGTAGTTTGGACTCCGGCACCTTTTTGCACCAACAGGGGGAGTTTATTGTGAGTGACAGCCAGATCAGCCAACTGAACTGGGAGGAACTCAAAGGAAATGCCCGGCTCTGTCTACTGGAAAGATCAGATCAGTTTGGGCAGTGAAGAGACAAGGAGCTGTGTGCTTCTTCAGTGTGTAGTTTTAGCGCAGGAATCGCGTGTAAGGCCCTAAGTTTTGGTCCGCAGCTTGTGCAAGCGCCTGTTCAGAGTGAATCCGACCTGTGAAGAGAATCAAGAAGATCTGAAGAGTAGAAACCAGGCTCACCCTGTTGAAGACTGGAGAAATTGCTGATCACGCTCGGTCTGTCAGGAACTGAATCTGCTGTGTATTCTCCCGGGTATTGTGCAGTAATTGTGATCGGGATAGAGAAGCAGCCTGCCTGGTATAGCACTTTCCTTTTATATATAAATGTGTGTTGTGCTTGTGGGGAATCGTGTTTCAAATCCCCTGTACAGTGAATCGAGTGCATGAAGCTGGAAGTAAACCCCAGCTAAATCCAGACTACATCCATTTGCTCTAAACTGCAGTGGGGTCCAGTCACAAGGACCTTGTCCACAGGGTCTGCTCCTCCTGGCAATCCAGGACAATCTGCCTTCCATCCAGTTCCCAGCATCGAGTCTGTGAGTACAAAGCAGGGTAGTTCCCTGCCATCTGTTTATCGAATTGCAAGTGTGTCATCTAATTGTTGTTGTTTTTTTCATTTCTTCACGAACAGCCAACCAGCTCCGGATTACAATTTGGGTATTGTGCCAGTGTTTTTCCATCACAGGGCCCCAACTAGTTGCATCATCCGGGCTAGCCCCCGGATACCCAGTGAAAGTGACAATTTGGGACTCTGAATATGCGCACGGTACTGTGATTATTAATGTGTTTAACCTATTTAACCTGATTTCCCCCTGTCCTTGTTACAGCTCCTTAAATAAATCAGATCTGTTTGTTTCAGCAAAATTACGCTGACTGAGGTATTCGTTTATGTTAAAGTATTGTACTGTGGCTTTTGCACTGTGTCATCTTGTTTTACAGGGGGTCCCCAGAGTCCAGTTGACAGAGCCAGCCCTGGGGGTAAGTGTACATTGTGAAGATATTCCTGATGCACTGTGTGGGCCACTAGTGGGAAGAAAGGGGTTACAGTCTCCCAGAGGGCTGTGACCAAGTTAGTTTAACTACTGTAAACCCTGACCTCTGGGTGAAGGCACCCGCCATTGGACCTAGGCCCCTCAACCTGTGTAGTTAAGCAGGCAGGGGTAGTAGCCCTTGGGATAGCGCCACCTAGGGGTTAAGTGCACAACCACAACACGTCCCACATCCTGGGAGGGGTTCTAATATCCACTAAACAGGCCTCTACATCTATACAAGAAACTGGACTAATATCTTTACACACTATAGAAATCTGAAAGCTTGTCATTTGTATAGTTCTATACAGAATTTTCCTATCCACAACTGAAACTTGTGTTACAGTTAGTGCCCATTTTCTTATTTTTTCTACAGATGACATCAAAAATTAGGCTCAACGTTCTTTATTTCACCTATGAAGGATCCCTGTCCCCATTTCTCCAATAAAGGGATGAGCCATAACCCTGCCACTCTCTTCCATCTGCTTGTCCAGGCTTTATAAAAGCAGAAAATGTATTAAAAAGGAAAATACTATGACAGTAACTAATGGGATTTATTAATTTTAAACCACCAAATTTAATATCTCTGTATAATATTTCTCTTTTTATTGGATTTAATTTACTTCCCCAGATTAACTGAAATGTCATGCTTAACAATGAGACGTCACAAGAGCTCAGGGGAGGAAAAACAACACTTAGATATGACAATTGTAGTAAAAAAAAAAGGTGTGCACTTGTGATACCTTCTTTTTCTTACTTTGTTGCCATTTTTTCCAAAGTTGTACCTTCTGATCACATTGTTCCAGTCTAGTATTCCAGTTTGTCTTTGCCATATCCAATTCTCCAAATGATATTCCCCAAATATTTATTGTCTTATTATTCATAGAGATTCCCCGTATTTCATCACAATGGTTTGTTGATGCACTTAGCTTGTATCCCCCACATTTCTTTGTATTTAATGAGGAACCAGTAAATTTTGAATAATGTTGTACTTTTTCCACTGAACTTATATTACCCACCAAGAGGCACATGTCATCCGCATACGCCAGAGTTTTAGTTAAGTCAGGCACACCTATAATATGTATCCCAGAAATTGCCGCATTTTGTTGACTATGCTTTAATAATGGGTCTAGACAAAACACATATAATAAGGGACTCATTGGGCAACCCTGTCTTACGCCACGTGAAACTTTAATCACCCGTCCACTATGTCCATTAATTATGGAAAATGTAGAAGCAATTCTATATAATTTCTGGATCTACTCAATAAATAACTGAGGGATACCATATGCATCCAATACATGTCGTAAATATAAATGAGAAATTTTGTCATATGCTTTTTCCTGGTCCAAACTGACCAGGAAACCATGTAC
This sequence comes from Neoceratodus forsteri, assembly GCA_016271365.2. NCBI lineage: Eukaryota > Metazoa > Chordata > Ceratodontiformes > Ceratodontidae > Neoceratodus > Neoceratodus forsteri. The sequence continues at coordinate 1,502,901,554 of CM057455.1, forward strand.
CTTATCCTGATGTCCAAGGGACAGCACCTCACAAAGCAAATTATCCATTATATTCTGCCCTTTTATGGTACTTACCTGACTAGTATCAATAACCAGCGGAGCTATTATACCTAATCGTTTTGCCAGGATTTTCATCAGTATTTTAGCAATGGTGTTCATCAGACTCAATGGTCTCCAATTTTGAAGTCTTTTCCTATCTCCCTTCTTATAGATAAACAATTGAATTGTTAACCCAAACTGTGGGTCTACATCCTAGTCAGTCAGTATATGGTTAAACAGTAACTGTAACATATCCACTAATGTAGCCAAAAATCTTTTATAACATTCTGAAGTCAGTCCATCAGGACCTGGGGTCGTGTTGGAGTTTAGAGAGCGAACTGCCTCTATAATTTCCTGTGTCAAAATCTGTTCAACCATTTGATCCCGATTCTCTTTCGGTATCTGAGGGATCTAGCAGGGTTTTAATACCTCCGAAATCATATCATTTGTAACAAGGGAAGCAGAATACATTTTTTTCATATATTCTGCTACTTCTTCCAAAATATCTGTTACAGATGAAACAGTTTGATCCTGATCTATACTCAAGGAATCCACTGATCTCTGTTGGATTCTTGTACGACAACTGGCAAAAATGTCACCTGTCGTTCCTTTTCCTGAGGTACTGATTCTATGTTCATATAATAAAGAAGACGCCCTATTATATTGTACAGTCATCATTTGTTGTTTTAGATACTTAATCTGTTCTGCATAATCAGTGAGTCCCTCATTTAAACACGAAACAACGGTCATATACTGACGCTTAAGAGCCAAATATTTTAGGTATTTATCCGTTTGTTCTTTAAATGAATAAGACTGGAGCAACGTCTTGAGTTCCACTTTGGATTGGGTCCACCATCTACTGACATTGTCTGCTATGCATAAAACAGATTTTCTAGCTTTCAAGAAGTCCACCACTTTATCTACACATTGCTGATCACTAAGCATCATATTATTCAATTTCCATAATCCTTTCCCGTGGCTTATACCGTGGTCCATGGACACTTTACTTTTTATCATCAAGTGATCTGACGTTTCCACTGGGATAGTAAAAGCTTGTTGAACTTTAAGAGTAGGCGAAATAAACACAATCTATTCGAATAGTTAATTTAGCTCTATAGTAAGTATAACCCCCTACCGCATGCACACGTCTGTAAGCATCCACTAGACCTACTTGATTTATCATTGTCTCCAAGGCCCCTGAATCGCAATAAGTTTTAGAGGTTTTTTTTTTGTCTTATCCTTTGCTGCCAATACACAATTAAAGTCACCTGCCCAAACCAAGGATCATGAAGTATATAAAAATGGTTTTATGGTGTTAATCATATCCATTCTTTCTTTTTTGGTTTGAGGGGCATATAGATTAATTAAGCGCCACTGTAAACCCAGTTGATGAAAATCAATCAACATAACCCGTCCACGACAGATATCTAAAACTTGTGTTATATAATAATCCCACCCTGAAAATAAGATGCCCATCCCACATCTTTCTAAAATCAAAGAAAAATAAGCGGGGCCCCAACACCACAATTTTCGGGCCCGCTCCATATCACTCACTGTATAGAACCTCAAATCTTGCAAACAAGAAATGTCAATCTTATTGTCTCAAACCATTAAAAGTGATAAGTCAGCGCTTCCCATTTCTAATGCTATTCACATTTAAAGTAGTGATCACAATGACACACTTTTTCTTCTTTTTTTTAAACGTCAGAATGTTTACTAATACATGAACTTCGTCATGGCATAGCTTCAGAATGTTGAGCCTTTTTTCGTTCTTACAGCCATCACTGCAGCTGCTGTATGTTCGTCCTCTGAATCTGAGGATCTCTCCCTTATAGAGGACCTGGCTGAAGAGGATTCTGAATCATCTCTTGTCTCTTGATCTGATTCTTGCAAGACATCAAATGCATTTGTTGTCGGAACTGTAATCACATCTTTCCCCCATTTATGGAGTTTTGCTTTGGGGTTATCAGATTTCACTGTCCTTTTTTTTGATATAACAACAGTCGATGCCGGTGGTAGCATAACTTGAACATGGGGTTCCTCTTTATCACCCCCAGTCCCTGATGAACAATTCACCTCATTCTGGGTATCCATTTCCTGTGTCGGCCTATGTGGGTTTAACTCCTCATCCAACTCTTCTATATTTAAGCCTGTTATTATCACAAGTGGGGGAGTTGGGGGGGTATTTTTTCCTGTATATCTGTTTCAGACACTTCCGGGAGTACATGATCTTGGGCAACACTAGGGCCCAATATCGTTTTTGTTGCATTTTTTGCTCTAATTTGTTGTCGAGTCTTGATACTTATTTTTTGAGCTTTTTCAATCATTATTTCTTGATTCGGGCTATCTGCCCTGTTATGGGCTGCCCATTCACACATTCTGTATACATGTCCTTGTTTACCACATAAATTACAGAGGGGATCGTTTGTACAGTTTGTAGCAGTATGTCCTAATTCACAACATAAAGAGCATTTTACTCTATCACATGCATTATTCAAATGTAATTGAGATCCACATCTGAAACAGGTTTTCGGTTGTCCTTTATAAAAACAATGTCCCCTTTCAGCCCCTAAAAAAAAAAAAAAGCACTTAGTAGATGTTGAGTACCATGAGCCCCCACATGGAGGCGTACGTTAAACTTTCAACCTCCTGTCCATAGATGATCTTCATCCAGAATAGGGGAAGGATCACCTAAAATAACACATTTATTTTGTAACCAATATTTAATGTCAGACATCGCAACACCTTCATTACGAAATAGTATAGTGATTTGCTTTATCTGAGGCTTTGTTATAGGGATGGCTCTAAAAGGAATCCACAAGGCTGAATGTTGTTTTTTTTCATATGCTGTCCAAAAATGGTCCAGTCCTACAGATTTAAAACTTATGTCAAAATTCGAGTCTCCAGATGCATGTAGTAATGCACAGATCTCACGTGGAAAAAAATCTCAGTGCGTCTTTTAATAAGGTTTTTCCCACATATACTCCATCAGGGGGGTGTTCCAGGCCTCCCTGATATTGTAGTCTAACTGCATTTTTCCGCAATGGTTGACCCCGAAAAGGTTCATTTCTACGAAAATGTTTCCACATAGTACGAGTCCATACTATGCGTGTTTTCTGATTTTTCAGTATCCTGGGGAACCACACAATCGCCCCATTTCTCTGGGACCTCTTTATTAGTTTTTTTTTCCTTTTAAATCAGAGCCCAGTTGGATTACTGAGTGATGTGTAGGGGACCTGGGATTGTTGTTTTCTACAGTAGTGGGAGATACTGAAGAAGCAATTACATCTTTTGAATGTTCATCTCGATTCCCAGACCTTGACTCAGTTCTAACCAAAGGAGCAGGAATTCCCTTTACCTTAGGAATCCAACCTCCCTTTAGGTTGCCATCCAGCCCCTTTCAATGCAGAATTCACTGACCATTGTTCATTGTGTTCATTTTCAATATTTTTTGCTATACAGGTCCCATCCGATTGTTCAGATATCCCTGAACTAGACGTGTCATCTGTATTATCTATACATATTTTAGAGTCATATTTAAGAATTACATCAGAAACATTTTCTGTTTGAACTCCCGTAGGAGCCGTAATGTCAATACACACAGGCTCAGGGCATATTTGTACTGGAGGCAGCTTTGCAGCCCGATCTTCTACAGGATTCCAAAATTTTTGACTGCGATTGCTAAACTCTAACAAAGGCTTTGGCCCATCTCCACCAGAGTGCCAGTTCTCTGTCACAACAGATATCGGAGAACTTTCTACGACCATTTCTTCATTTCCAATATTTACATCAAGTAGCACATTATCACGGTCACTTATTCCCCTCTTATGGGTAGACAGTACCTTTAAAAGGCATACCTGTTGTTCCATACTGAGGGCTTGCACAAATTCTACTTCGTGTTGAAAACCAGCTGCAATCAATTCCATGTGACTGTGATTACATGAGCTAACGCTCACCTCCTCCATACTGTCACCTTCACCTGATTTATTTTCTGTAGACATCTCTTGCTCCAAACCTACAGAAAGGGCGATACCTCCTGCCACATCATCATATCCTCCACCTTCTGTGTCCGGCAGCAAACTGAGTCCCTCCATCCCATCCGCAGAAAGTGACAGCACCCCTGCAGGCAGAGCAGGGGAATTTCCCCGGTGCCCTGGCCAAATTTCTCCCCATTCACAAAAAAGTACCACCAACAGCTTAATCTGGTTCAAGGTCAGTTGGCATTCATCTGCATCCCCCTCCCCCGGGTCGTGCCTGAAAATAGGCAGAATTTGTCTAGTGCACTTACCCGGTCAACAAAAACTAAATAAATAAAATCTATGCATGCATACAATCCCTTAAAATGAATGCATTACCTCGTCTATTGTATCTGTTTCAATGTGTATCCCATATTGTAACTCGGGGGGGGGGGGGAGATCTGGAGAAGTGGCAAAAGTTATTCTCTATGTTTACATGGGGTAACAAATGCTCTAGGATCAGGAAGCAAACCCTCTTCTTGCCCAAACAACAAGGGGGTCTAGTGCTCCCCAACTTACTTGGTTATTGGGTGACAGCACAGATGAGGGTGGTTCTACTCTGGGGCAACATATAGTATGCCTCTGGGTGGAAACAGACAGACCTGGATGAACACGGGGATCTACCACTCAGAGCAATATTGTTCAGAATCCCTCTACTGAAGTCTTTCACATCAAAATTTTCAGGCACTAAACCGGCAATGGAGGGCTGGAGGAAGGGAGTCTCAAAGGGCCAAACTATGGCACTTTAAGTGGAGGATATATAATCCAGAATTCCTACCAGCACTGCAAGACAAATGATTTCGGCAGCAGGCGAAAAGAGGTATAACCTCCCCGGTTCATCAGTTACAAGCCGGATCAGTAATTTCACTTGAAAGGGCACAGCAGAGATTTGACTGGGTAGAGGGAGACAGATTTCGATTCTACCAGTTGAGAAACCATATTAATAGCTCACTAAGCTCCCAGCAGGGGAGGGTGCAAGATGTATCGGCAAAGATACCATTTCAGACTATCTGGAGGTCCCCTGGGGGAGAGAAAGCTATCTTGTTACTGTACACCAATTTAATAAATGATCATGGATAATCAACTGATTATATTAAAAGTGGGAGGCGGACCTTCAGATTCAACTTAATGAACAGCAGTGGTCTCAAATTTGGAGAAACACATGGCACATGTCCTCCTCCCCTATTTGGGAGGAGTCTGATTGGGAAATTAAGAATAAGGTTATTCCTAGTACCAGTACAGGTCTCAAGATGGGACCCAAGTGTCCCCTCCTCATGCTGGAGAAACTGTGGTGAGTCAGACGCCTCACATGCTGACATCTTTTGGAGCTGTCCACTAATTAGCTCATTTTGGAAGGAGGTGGAATGACACTTAAGGGGAATATTTGGAGTTCAGGCAGGAATAGGACCAGAGTCCTTGATTTTGGGGATTTATCCATGTGAGGAGAATGGTAGGGAGGTTCGATATTTATGGGCAGTCTTAACGATTGTCGCAGTGAAAACAATAACATAATGCTGGTTGCAACCAGATCCTCCGCTAATACAGGATTGGGTACAGAGGATTACCCATATCCAACGATTGGAGAAACTTACATTTGGACTTTTACAAGATGGATGGTTATCAAAATATGTGGACTAGGTGGGACCTCTACGAGGGTCTCCTATAACACACATAAGAACAAGCAAATCCATCAAGGGCCTTCCTCAGCCCTGTCAGGCTTAGGACATAGGTTTGGGTTATGAATTAAATGGACCTTGTGAATCCCTGGTTTGTTTGTTTTTTGACACTTAAGTATTTAATAAGTTTTTCCAGAAGGAGCTGGTACATAAAAACAATGTGATATATTGCAGCATCCATATATAATCTCATTACAAAACAGAATGTATTATAAGCGATCCATGCTATGATATCAAATAATCTTGGCCCTGTATGAACAACAGAAGTACCTATGTAGGAAAATCCTAGTGTGAAATTAAGAAATATAACTATCCGCGAACAGCTGGCTGCTCCATCCTACCTGCCCTGTTTTAAATAGTATGAAGAACTTTAGGACAGATTTTAGCTTACGAAGTTAATATAAGGACTATCTAGTTTTGACCCAATGATGCTCTCTTTTCAGTTATTTAACAGTTTTATTACTTTTTATTGTTTATGTTACCCTTTTTATATTCACTTTGGATATCTGTTTACCTGTGTAGAAAAATGTGATGTTATGAAGATATCTGAACTTTTAATGAATATGGATATTCTTAATGAAGTATAAAAAAAAAATGGGTCAAGTACTGCAGGACTGATTTCTTTACTATTTAATGCGGGCATGCATGTGCTGGGACTTGATCTGTGATGTGTTGGGATAATATTACGGGTTTAAGTCTAAGCTGACCAATCAGGTTGCAGGATTTATTCTTGCCATTGTATAATACTATTCAATGCATCACACCATGTGCTGTCACACAGAAAACCTAGCTAAAGGAAAAATAAGATTTTTTTCAAAAATAAAAAGTGGCTACTGTCTGTCTGCTATTGTGGCAGTGCTAGCTTTTACATGGAGACGGTTGATGGAAATTTGACAACAAGCAGCCATCTCTGGTAGTGAAGTCACGTGAGTTCTCCTTACACAGATGAGCCCAACAAAGATGCACCATCTCACTGTGAGTGATCCTGTTTATCTCTGGGTGAACAGAAAGACAAAGTCACATGATATGTTCTAGGTATCATGAACCAATGGTTGTGGTGGAATCTGAAGCAGAATTTCCTAGTTAACAGTTCTGTGATCTAATCACTCCTATGTTTTTGCCAACACCTTCTATGTTTCTATAAATAGCTCAGCGGAGTCAGCATTTTTATATCCCTTCATGTATTTGTATAGTTCCATCATATTCCCCTTTTCTCTCCTGTCCTTCAGAGAATACATGTTAAAACTGACTAATCTTTCCTCGCAGGTTTTATCCAGCTGTCCCTGGATCACTGCTGTAGTCCTCTAAACTCTGTCCTGCTTCAGATGTGAATAACCACACTGCACGTAATACTCCAGGTGTGGTCTAACCAATGACCTGTACAGTGGCAATAACACCTCTTTGCTGTGACTAGTGAAACTCCGCCTGATGCAACCCAGCATCCAACTGGTCTTCCTCATACCATTAAGCATTGGGAAGAGGCTTTCACATTTTTGCTTATTACAACACCTAGGTCCCTTTCTTTTTCAAGTCCTCTACTGTGACCCCATTATTAAACTATTTAGTCTGTGCATTTTTATTTCCAATGTGCATCACTTTACATTTCATGACAGTGAATTTCAACTGCAAAAGTCTAGACCGCTGTTCCAACTTTTCTACATCTCATTTCATGCTGCTAATTTATCATTATTATCCACTCTCCTGCACAGTTGTGCATTGTGACACACTTTACCCTGCAACCCCAGGTATTTTTAATTAAAATAGGTGCCTCAGTGGTGCCAAGTGGTAGGGGACCACAAGGCATGCTGGCAACGTATGCTTGTGCCACGAGTACAGGATGTCAGGAGCAGAGGCTGACAGTAGAGGAATTATTAAATCCCAAAACATGGCAGTCACCTGCTAGGCAGAAGGAAGAATACCGGGATACACAGACTGTGACTTGGATATCTGATGCATAAAGAAGTGAGTTAACATAATTTTTCCATATCATAAGGAGGATGGGGCTGAACAGGGAAAAGGCCACTCATCTGGTCAGATGACAGTCTTCTTGCGTCACCCATCCCACTAGGGTGCACACTTAGTAGGGCACCCCCTCTGCCATCTTGGAGCTTTCCCAGGTTACTGAAACCTGCTTCCTGTCTCATTCCTGGACAGAGCCCGCAAGGGGAGAGGACCCCTGTTAGGGACTGCAACTGACCCAGGATGGTGAAGACCTCTCAGAAATTCAAAGGGGGATTGCGGAAGATGTGGTACCCATGACGCGAGACAGTGGATTGACATGAAGGAGTGCCCAGGGCTGGGGGTGTAAGTCAGTGCAAAACAAACAGAAAATTACCCCAACCAGTTACTCTAGGAATGACCTTGTGCAAGTCACTTGCCATCTCTGAGCTTCGATGGCTGGAGGCCACTGAAAACATGAGGATACATCCCAGCTGAGCTATCCTGGGTATATAAAAGGTAAAACGAAAAGTACTTTCTACTCAACATTGACCACTTACTTGCCTGTTTCTCTTACCTTTAGTGGTTTCACTCTCCCGTACTAAGAAAGTGCCTCTTTGGTTCCCTGGATGCAACAGTAGTCTTTCTGCATCTTTTCGGCCCATCTTTCCAAAATACCATCTTAAAGGAATAATAATCTTTAGCTTAATTAAAAATCAAAAACTTCCTTTCAATATTAGTGCAGAATACATATTTTTTAAAATCTACTTGTGCTCCTAAAGTTAGAGAGCTTAGGCAATCCTTCAACATGCAAAATTACAAGCAGAAGATGACCTTATGGTCTATCAAGTCTGCTAGATATACCGTATCCACGTTTGCTCAGCGTTACCATAAGCTAAATATCCTACTACTGGAGTTCTGCCTTTCTGGCCTAAAATTTTCTCTCTCCATTTAAGGCTTCAAGGGACCCCCACACACACACAGGGCAGAGGCCAAAAGCCAAGTACAGAAATTTACTGAGTGGAGATGGAGACCTGAATTTTGTTCACTGGTAAGGGAATATGCAGCTGTATCATTATCCTAAGCCTCCACTAATGTTTTCCTGGTTTTCGGAACTCTCCCATAAAAACACACAGTCAACAAAAAAAAAAAGATGTTTGGTATATTCAGTCTGCCCTCTTTTGTTTCATATTTTAACCCATGACCTACTGTCCAGGCTGGATTTTCACCCCCACCCCTCTACTCATGTCTATCAAACTAGTTCCTTTTGTGTAACTGTCAGACCCCATATTCTGTCCATGCTGTGCCTGAACCCATTAACAGTCCTTACTCCTACCACCTCTGCTGACAGGCTGTTTCATAGTTCAGCACCCTCTCTGTGAAGTCGAATTTTCTTACATCCCTCCTAAACCTCTCTTCTGCCAGTTTCCCTTCAAGCCCCTTTGTCACGGACTCCCAATTCTTACTGAATAGTTCCGCACTGTTCAACTTCTTTTTTCCTCCAGGAACATGAAGGTCTGTGACATGATTTCCCACTCCTTTCTGGCCTTGAGTGAGTATATGTTCAGTGCTTCTAGCCGTTCCTCACAAGATCTGCACCGTTGGCACTGAATCATTTTGGTGACCCTTCACTAAAACGATTTCAATCTATCTCTGTCCTTTCCCAGGTGGAGACTCCAGAACTGGGCACAGTACTCCAGATGTGGCCTCACTAGTGATCAACACAGCAATAATACCCCCTCCATCCCTTCTTCTATCGAAACCCACCCCAACATTCTGGTTACCCTGCCATAGACCTTACTGCACTGACTGGCTTGTTTGAAGGAGTCACTTAAGATGACTCCAAGGAGCCGACCCAGTGGTGAAGAGGGCTGAGGCACCATGGGCGCCTTACCTTTTCCCACGCCGACGACCTGAGTTCAGGAACGGACATGGGTCACTTGGGGTCAGCTGAGAGAGGGAGGATTGAGTGTCCGTAGGACTGCTATTCTCCCTCGGGGTTGTGGGGTTCCATGATTCACCGCTCGACTGCCACCTGGAGGAATCCAGGTGCTGCAAGTCAAAGATGGGGGCCCATGTTCAGAGCGCCGGGGGCATCTCCATGGAGGTGCAGCTCGCACAGCGTGCTCTCTGCACATCTGTGGAGCCCAGGGGAGAAAAACAGGAGGAAAAATGGAGGACAGGTTCCATGGAGCCATGCTCGTCACATCACTGAAAACATGAGGATACATCCCAGCTGAGCTATCCTGGGTATATAAAAGGTAAAACAAAAAGTACTTTCTACTCAACATTGATCTCTCTGGAGTGCGGACCAGTCTGGACTTCTGTTCCATGGGGGGGGCAGCCCTGCCATGGGGGGGCAATCCACAGGGGATAAATAGTCCCCAGCACCGGAGGAGATTCGGGATGGCTATGGCCAACGGGGATGGGACTAATGCAGACGCCTGTACTTGCCAGGATAAACACCTATATAGCAAAAACGATGACTCTCTATGGTCTCATTCTTTGGAGGTAGTGGCCAGCCTGAAACCCTGCATCCAGTATTCTGTCCTAAGGTGGTTCTTTTCTTATGTGCATCACCCTGCACCTTCTGGCACTGAACCTCAGCTGCCAAACCTTAGGCCACCCCTCTAACCATTTTAGGTCCCTTTGCAATTCCATCGCCCCTTCTTCATTGTCCACCCTGCTGAAAAACCTTTGTGTAATCAGCACACACATATCTTGTCCTGCATACCTTCTCCTATGTCCCCGATAAACATACTGAAAAGGACAGGATCAGAAACGACCCCTGTTGCACCCCACCCATGACCTCCATATCCTTGATTTGACCACACTGACCACTGTTGTCTCTCTCCAGCCGGCTTCTCGCCCATTTTACCATATCCTTCCCAACTCCCAGATCCTCTAGCTTCTTCAGCAGCCTTCTGTGTAACACAGAGTCAAATGCTTTGCTTATGTCGAAGTAGAGTACATCTCTGCATGTCTCCTCTCTACCGCCTTTACAACACAAAGAATACTTTCAGGTTGGTCTGACAAGACCTTTCTGCCACAAACCTGTGCTGTTTACTATCCTGAAGCCCACTCCTTTTCAGGTAGGCCACCAGGCCCTCCTTGACTAGTGTCTCCATCAGTTTACCTACAATGGAGGAATGACTGACGAGTCTGTACTTTCCACAGATATTCTCCATCACCAACCTGTGGAGCAAAACCATGTCCGCAGTTCTCCAATCCCTGGAACCACCCTGGTTCTCAGCGAGCTACTGAACAGCCCAACCAGAGGGCTAGCCAGTTCCAATGCCAATTCCCGGAGTACTCTTAGATGCATCCAATCTGGTACCAATGCCTATCTATTCTCAGGGCAGCAAGCTCTTTTCTTACCAATTCTGTGATTGTCATTCTCCCCATTTTCTGAATGCTCCTTGATGCTGTATTAATTTCACTTTCCAGTAGAGGCCGGTTGTCATCCATCATGAAAACTGAGCAAAAGTAGTTGTTCAAAACAGCTGCCTTCTGCAGTCATCCTCTACTGCCTACCTCCCCTCCCTCTGTCAGTGTAACTACCCCTGTGTTTCTTTTTAATCTGATGCGCCAGAAAATTAGGTAACTCATCTGTAACCATAGTTCTATTAAGGATATTCAGTGCACATCCACACTATGGCAGTGTGCTTTTGACCAGATTGCAGCCCTGCATATCTCAATAGGGATATACCTGGAAGCAGCCACCGAGGCAGCTGTATATCCTTGAAAGTGCCCTCTGTAGGACCAGAGTACTGAGCCTGCAATTGGCGTCCAAGGTCAGACTGGTGAAGTACATCAGGAAGTTAATCACCTGGTTCAGATGGAACTCTGACATGATCTTGGGGAGGAATTGTGTGTTGGGGCGAAGGACTACCTTGTCCTTGGGGAAGACCAGCTAGGGAGACTCCAACAAGAGTGCTTGGATCTCACGCACCCTTCTGGCCAATGTAATGGCCACAAAGAAAGTTGTCTTCCGTGATAAATGTGACATCTCACACTTATGCATAGGATTGTCCACAAGCATAACCAGCACCAGTAGTTTAAGTCCTATGGAGAGGGTTGTTCACACAACAGAAGAGTCACCTTCTCCTGGGCCAATGTCAGCTTACCAGCCTCCGCCCAGTATGCAGATATGGCTGCACCTTAAAGGGGAACTGTCATCAACAGGGTTTCTTAATGTCTGAAAGACCATAAACAGCTAATTTGAGTGAGCCATTGTGTTTATCTGTGAGTCTTTGCAGTCCAAAGTTATTCATATGTAAATCAGCCTGTAATTACGAGCTGGGGCAGCAATATGTTTTAGGCTCCTGGCAGGAAATGATGTCACCGAGGATCTTGGCCCTCCACTGACTGTAGGTTAAATAGGAAATTGTCTGTTTTATTAACTGTGTTTTAAAGTGTTATTACAATACCTTCTACATTTATAATACGTGTTTTGTAAGTGCATTGAAACTAGTGAGTTATCACCTTTACATTTCAAACTGTTAGTAAAAATAATCCATCTTTAGGGTTGCTTTAACCTCTAGGCTATGCTGCCAGCTGATCATCAAAAACTACACATCTCAAGGCTGGCTCTGTAGTACCAACAGGTATTGGGTCCCCATATCAAGATTTCTAAACCCTGTCTGTGTGCATGTCAGTACAGATTTCTGCGGCTGCCATAGCACCAACTTCTGTCTTTTTCCACTCCCTCTCTTACAGCCTTTTCTCTTACAATTTCGGGTGTGAACTCAGGTCTATAAGATGCAAATGTGACTACGTACCTACTGGCCTAGCATCATGGGGCCAGCCTTGAAATGTGAAGTTTTTGATTATAAGCTGGCAGTACATCCTAGAGGTTAAAGCAAAGAGCTGTGAACAAGCATCGTTCATCCAGCAGAATGGGTTTTGATTCCATCATGCTCTACTTGTATATTGTGTGACCAGAGAAAGTCACTTAACCTCCTTGTGCTCCCAAAAGACACACAGGAACAAGCCTTAGTTGTGTGCCTTACCTGGACAAAGACAGTAAAAACAATCTGAGCATGTGTTATGATTCTGAAAATATTATGCTCTTTCTATTCAAATTTGACAGAAGACAGAAGTTAGTGCTATGGCAGCCCCAGAAATCTGCACTGACATGAACACAGCCAGGGTTTAGAAATCCTGACACAGTATGGGGCCCCAATACCTGTTGGCATCATAGAGCCAGCCTTGAGATTTATAGTTTTTAATGATCAGCTGGCAGTATAGCCTAGAGGTTAAAGTAATCCTAAAGAGTGACTATTTTTACTAACAGTTTCAAATGTAAGGGTGATAAGTTTCAATGCACATACAAAACAATTATTATAAATGTGGAAGGTGTTGTAATTAACACCTTAAAACACACTTAATAAAACAGACAATTTCCTATTTAACCTACAGTCAAAGGAGGGTCGAGATCCTCAGTGATATCATTTCCTGTGAGGAGCCTAAAACACATGGCTGACCCCAGACCTAAATTACAGACTGATTTACATATGAATAACTCTGGACTGCAAAAACTCACAGATCAACACAATGGCTTACTCAAATTAGCTTTTTATATTCTTTCAGACACTAAGAACCCTGTTGATGACAGTTCCCCTTTAAGGGTCATCACTTGCAGCCCCAGCTGAGACGGGGACAATAGGTAGTTGAAGACACTCACCATGGGGCAGGTAAGGAGATGAAGCTCCTTACCCTGGCACCAGAACGAGAACCTCTACCACTTAAATACATAGCATTTACAAGTCTACTCCTTACGACATGCCTCCACAACATGGAGGACGTCTTCCGAAAGGCCCAGAGCATGGAACTCTTGATGCTCAGGAACCAGGCTGAGAGAGATGCAAGGAATGAAGATCCAGGTGCAGGACCTTCCCCCATTGTCTGCTCAGCAGATATGGCCGCAGAGGCAACCTCCACAGAGTCCTGCTGCTAAAGCTGCTGAGACCCAGATACCAGAACTGCCTGGGCCAGTATGAGCTATCAGGATCATCCATGCCTTATCCTTCTGGGCATGGACTATGACCCTTGTGGACCAAGGGGAAGGGAGGAAAGGAAGGCGAATAGAAGGTCTGGGGTCCAGGGTTTTGCAAAGGCATCCCCAGTTAGACTCTGGGGGGGAGTGGGCACAGAACAGTCTCATTTTTCTGTTCTCCCATGATGCAACGGATCTACCAAAGGGGTGCCCCACTGGGATAACAGGTGGTCTACCACCTCATGATGCAGGGACAACTCCTGCGATGTCCTTCCAATCTGGTTGAGAGCATCCTCCAGCTGCCCGTTTTCTTGCACAACATGATTCGCCAAGAGATCTGCACCCAGGTTGCACATGACTGTCCAGGTGTGGAGTGCCTCCCAACACAAGGGAAAAGACAGCATTCCACCCTGCTTGCACAGGTAGAACACGGTGATCATGTTGCCCATCTAGACATGAATGACCCGATCCCCAATCAATGAAGCAAAGTCTGTCAGAGCCAGCTGCACTGCACAGAGTTCCAGCGGGCTGATGTGGTGTCGGGACTCCTGGGGTGACCAGAACCCGTGGGCCCTGTGGTTTCGTGGTGTACTCCCCACACTATCTGGGATGCATCTGCTGTGAACATGATGAACAGTTCTGGTTAGTTAGATGGGATTTCCTCCTCTGGATGCTGTGAGGTCAGCCACCACACGATGGTATCCCACATTGGCTGGGTCACCACTATCGGCTGGTCCAGGCAACCTAGGTATTAGGAGCACTGTCAGACTAGCTCCCACTACAGGTGACACATCTGACAGTGAGCTCAACAGATCACGCTGGTGGAGGATGCCATGTACCACTGCAGTTACAAGATGCTGCATGCAGGACGCAAGAGCCCAACCTGAAATGACTGGGCAAAGGAGGCATGATCCAATGACCAGTCACTCCACTGGGAGGCAGGCTTTGTCACAGGGCATCTAGTTCTTCCCCAATAAAATTGGTCACCTGTGACGGGACCAGCTCCAACTTGGCTGGTTTGACCAGAAAGCCCAAGTACTGACAGGTCTGCAGGGTCCGATCCCTGGATCTCTCCAGTGCCTCTCTGGATCACCACACAATCTGCCAGTCTTCCAGTTAGGGATACTCGCCAATACCCACCATCACTCCATACACTTGGTGAAGACCCTGGACAAGGAGGAGAGGTCAAAGGGCATAACCCGGAACTGGTGCAGGATCCCCTCTGCATGGAACTGAAGGTAGGCAATGGGACAGACAGACTGGGATGAAGAAGAATGTACCTGGAGGTCCAGGGAGCACAATCACATGCCCTACTCTGGAGAATGTATGATCTGAGTCAGAGTGACCATCCAGAACTTGCGCTTCCATGTGAACTGATGCAGATCCAGTATGGGCACCAGCCCCCCTCCTTTCATCCATTTCAGAACCAGGAAGCACCTGGATACATCCCTGAGTCGCCAGGGCATCTGGAACATGGGCTATCGCCTGCGTTCTAGGAGCTGAGCAATGGTTTTTTTTTTTTGTTTGCTCAATCCAAGCCCCCCACAGTGCACTCCTTCAGGCTCCCAAGCTCATCCCATCTGCCTGCCACATTCAGCACTGCTGCCATCACCTACATTCAGGCTCCCCTTGATCCTCCAACACCCCTCGTGTTCCATCTGATCCCTGATGGGCCCCCCCCCCGCTGCCACCAGGAAGGAAGCACCTCTGACATTGGAGGTGATGGTTGAGGGGGGTAAGGTGGTTGCTGGCATGGGAGAACTCAGAGGGCTGTCATCTGACATTCCATGACTCGCCATTTACCCATTTTCTCTGAGGTAATGGTGGACCATATTGGCAAGAAGTGGTGCAATCCACTCTCGAGAGGGAGCTGTGACAGGGACTGGACGGGAGGGCAGAGGACACCTCACAACCCCTCGCTGTGATGCTTGGCTGGGGCTCTGGTCACAGGGATTGGAGAGGTAACACCACCTCCATTCCTCCTCCTTTTTTCCCCAGCCACAAAACCTGGGTTTCAGATGACAACACTGAAACTGCCCCTGCTTGGGCTGCTGCTGAGGTTGAGACTGAAAGGATGAAAACAAAATGGATTTCTTTTAAAGCTTTTGGTCCTTCTGGGATGTAGCTACAGATTCAAGGGTAGCACTGAACTTCTTAATCTGCACGAGATGTTCTTACACTACAATGCCAAAGAGGTCAGTGCCCAAAAAGGGGACATCAGCCAGCTTACGCAGAGGTGGACAGCCTCAGCCAGGCCCTGCGACACATGGCGATGGCCGCATGCATGGCACGGGCACAGGTGTTACCCATGTCCAAGGCAGCCTGAAGCTGATGCATAGCCAGCAATTGATCCTGGTTCCAGATGATTTTTAGTGGAAGCTGCTTATTAGCTGAAAGTAGGGTGAGGAGTTCCTCTAATACTCCGAAGAGGGAATGGCCAAATGTAACCATCATGACAGAATAACTGGACTAACAGAGACCCAGTGATGTGGCAATGTACACCTTTTTAGCTATGTAGTCAACCTTCTTGGACTCCTTGTCTGGAAGTTTTCCATGTCCCCTTGACCTCTCGATTTATGGAAGGTAGAATCTGCAACCAAACCTTCCGCAGAGATGTGGTTGGAGAGCCCAGAAAGGGTGCTCATGGGGACCACATACTGGCGGATCATATGGGTAGAGAGTGGCATGCCAGATGCTGCCAAAGCTCAAGGGCCAGTCCCAAGATGGCCTTCACCAAGGAAAGGCAACTCATGGGGAATCCTCCCTATCCAGTACATCAGTAAATGGGTATTTAGCCCATTTCTGGACTCATTCTAAGGGAACCTTCACGGACTCAGACATTAGCCAGACTAGGGCTCCAGATAACACTGGCCCATAGGCCATATTCTGCTCTGCCAATTCCTGGTCAAAGGTATGAGTCCTGGTTGAGGTCATTGATGATTCGACATCTGAGTTGAAGGATTCTTCAAAGATGACCCTCAATTGTCTGCCACCATGAACAACCCTGTTATCCTCATCAAGGGTGATATCCAGTGAGAGCCAGCCTGACAAGCTGGTAGTGGTCCGAGACTCTTTGGTCATGGCCACAAACAGAGGCTGAGGTGGAAGACAAGTAGACATATGGGAACTGCTGAGTGGCGTGGACTGGCATGAGAAAGACCGGCGAACACCAAGGGACTGAAGATCCAGGGGAGAGAGCCCTACCCCTCCTGGCCACGGCCCATTGTTGTGAAATGAGCATCTTGCAGCATCTCATCTTGCAATGATGCCTCTCCCTCACCCGAGGTTGAGGAGCTTGATAGCGACGCCTCCCAGCTGAGCGACACAGAGTGCAAATGCCACCTTGTGCTCGATCCTCACCATTGACCCAAAGGCCACCATAGATGGGAGCCTCTGGACGGTTAGACTACACCAACTGCTTCAGCAGGGTAACTACAATCTGTTTTAGAGGCATGACCTCCAGTGGAGGCAGTTCCCTAGGCAACTCAGTTGGGGATTCCAACAGGGAGCACCAGGGTCTGAGAGATCAACTTCTTGTTAGGCTCTTCCAACAGTCAGTCGACCAGTTTGAGGAAGATCTCAAATGCATGCTCGACTGGAGTTGAGGTAGACAGGCCTGATGGGGTTACCACTGGACTGTCAGTATAGCCTAGAGGTTAGAATAATGAACTGTGAACGAGCTTGGTACATCCAGCCAGCCAGATATGGGTTTGATTCTCACAACCTCCACTTGCATACTGTGTGACTCTGAGCAAGTCACTTAACTGCGCAGTGCTCCCAGGTTGCCCCTGAAAACAGGCACTTGTGCCTAGTGGACCTTACCTAGTTACCAAAGAATTAAAAAATTTAAAAAATTCAGCACTCGACCATCCCCTCAACCGGAGGAAGCTTGACCAAGGCCGAGAGGCTGGAGAAGTCAAAGAAGCATGATCCTTCCAGTCCCACAACCTGTGACAGCACTGCTTTTTATGCTTCTTGCTGTGGTGACAAGGATTCTCCCTGAAGGTCTGGAGGGCCATGGACATCTCTCTGAACTCAAAGAATGATCCTCCAATACTGGCTGCAGCCAGAAACAGTGCAGAGACCAACAAGGAAATCACCACAGCTGCCTCTTCTACCATGACTGCAAGCTAAGCAGCTAATCCAACAGCCATCGAGGCCTTCTTGCAGTCCCTGGGCCATTCTAGGGCCAGTCTGGCCTTCTGGTCTGCGATGGATGCAGGCAGCATGATCCGGCAAAGACAGCATCCTGCGACGTCAAATTGATGGCCCATGCAGTACAAGCACATGTCATTCAGATCTGTGGCCATCAGTTCTATCTGCAACAGATGCAGAACTTACACCCTTGCTTGTCTTCCACCATCAAATGTGCCTGTGAAGCAGGGCCAGAAGACTCAGGAGTAACTTTAATGCTGAATACGGACTGTAACAGTTAAAGATTCACCTTAGAAGCATTCTGAAAACTCTACAATGCTGCAGAACTGCAAAGGAGGAGACCGTATCTTCCAGCGCAAAGAAAGATTTGACGTCACGGGGCACAGCAGGAGGATATATCACCTGAGTGATGGAAGTAGCTTAGTTTGAAGACTTCTGATGACTCGGCTGTCTCCACCAGAAATGTCAGAGTGTGGATGGAGAACTGTTATTACTAGAAGCACTTTTCACAGACAGAGTGATGGATAAATGGAACAAGCTGCCAGAGAAAGTAGCACAGGCCAAATCAGTGAGCAGCTTCAAGCAGGGATGGGCAAGCCCGACAGGCCGTAGTCAGGACAAATGGATCTACATCCTACAGATTTAGTTTGGGTAGGGGCACGAGACAATGCTGCCTCCGTCACCTCTCCTTTCTGCTTATACATGGAACAGCTGGTGCAAAAAAACAATGATGGGAAAAGATCTCAAAGGGGTTCAGGTCAGCAGGCAGGAACACAAAATAGCACTATATGCGGATGATGTGTTATTATACCTGAAACACCCACAGATGTCTCTTCCAAAAGTCACGTCAGTGGGAGTTTTACTCCCTCTAGGGCTATACTCTAAATTCTACTATAATGGAGATCCTCACTATTAACTACTCCCCACCTAGTGAACTCCAACACAGATTTCCCAAACGATGAGTGTTTTAACAAAAATGGAGTATTTAGGAATATATATCTATGAGAAATACTCTCACTCACTTGTAGCAGGATAACTATGTCCTGTTGTCACAACAGTTAAAATTTAGACACTGCACAGTGGTCTGCCCCCCGATCCACTCTCATATCCAGTCCATGAAAATTAACGTCTTGCCCAGGTATTTATTACTACTTCCAAAATGCTCAATGGCACTTACCAAGACCTGGCTGTCAAGAGGTGCAAAAGCAGCTCTGTATATTCAACTGTGTAAGCTGCAGACCTAGAGCGAGGAGCTCCCTGCTGTTGCTGAAAGGGGGGCATTCCCTGCCTTAGCAGATTGCTGGATGGTGGCACAAATAAAGTTGGCCCTCCTCTGGTATAACCCAGCATATCAGGCCCACTGGAAGCAGACAGAGGAGGGCTCCTCTGAAGAGATCCCCCTCACAGCTTATTTATATGACCAAAGAAATCCTTAGGAAAAAGAAGCTTTCCCCATACCAATCTTTAGAAGTCACCTTTAAGGCATGGGGTTCATTTATTCAATGCAAACAGGCCTAGAACCAACTTTAGCATTTTCATCTATTGGTGTAGAACACAACCTTATCCCTCAGCGTGATGGATCCTTGGTATAAAAGACAAGTCAGACAAGAGTTCAGGGCCCCTTTACAGAAACATTGAAAACTTTTAAGGAATAGAAGTCTGAAACTGAATGGCTAAATAGTGACAGATTTAAATATTTCCAAATTAGAAATTATGTACTGACTTTCTTGAATGCAACACAGCAGAGCACAGATGGGGATCTGCAGATCCCCCCTCTCTCACAGTTTGTTAATGGACTGCAGCAAAAGGAGGCAATTACATGCATATATCAATTTCTCCAACGGATGAACAGACGCATGGCCCTATATGCAATAGGTGGTAGGCTGAGGCTGGTCTCCAACTTATACCCAAGGAATGAGGAAGGATATTTTTTTTTTTTGGGGTGTCTTTCCACACATTTTCCTCCCCTAGATGGCAAGAATACTCATGGAAGATCTAAATTAGGTACTTTATTACACCAAACAGTCCTAACTATAGCACAATGGTGAGCTATAATAGAAGAAATAATGGAAATGAAATGGGTAATGTTCCAAGTGCAAGAAAGAATGGAAGCTTATGTAGCTAGGTGGACGAGGCAGAAGTTTACTTCAGAGAGCAATTCAACACAGGAGGAGGAGGAGGGTACTTAATTGATAAGGGGTGATAATAAATAAGGGGACACGTGTAACCCAGTGAGAGTGCAGGACTTTGTGTTGAATGGGATTAGGTAACTGTTAGAGCACGTAAGGGATAACCAAAGTCATCTACTGAACACTTTGGGGACACCCATCCAGCCACTCAGGGATCCTGACCCATATTAATATGGAGAATGTAAAAATGACACAGAAATCAGCCTTGCTCAGTTAAGCTGTTGTATAATTTACTGTCCTTTCATCTGCTTTCTTTCTGTAGCTGAAGCGGTCACTAATTTATGTTACACAATGTACATGCTGAGCAATAAACACCAACTGTGTATGCAACAGTGAACCCATTGTTTTGGTTCAACAAAATCTCAATGAAGAAAGTTTATGGGAAAAAAAGCAAGGGATGAGACAGGCATATGGGATTAGTTTTGGGGGGGGGGGCAACAACAATGGGGAAGGATGGGCACTAGGGCCAGTGCAGAGCAGTTAGGTGGGATGGGCAGACTGGATGGGCCAAATATGCCTTTTTCTGCCATCAGTGCCTAGGTACAGTATCTATAGAAATGGAGGTACCGGTGGGTGGGACGAATGGCCTGGGATGTGGAAGAATGTGTCCTAGAGGTCTAGGGAGCAGAACCACATCAGAAAGCAAACAAGACCACCCCACGGCTGTGTTTGCTATGAGAACACATCATCAAAACCAGAAACTCAAACACTACCCATCACTGAATCAACACTGCTGACCACAGAAATAGTGTCACACACTGGCTTATTTATTTCAAAACGTGTACAAGAAGCCTCTTACCATATTCAAATAGGATACCAGCAGGACCCCACAAACTCTGACCGCTTTCGCCTAAAATGTCATCAGTGAGTTTGTGGGGTCCTGCTGGTATCCTATCCGAATATGGTAAGAGGCTACTTGCACACTTTTTGAAATAAATAAGCCACTGCGTATCAGCAGTGTTGATTCAGCGGTGGGTAGTGCTTGAGCAGAACCACATCCCCTGCTCCAGAGGTGGTATAATCTGATTCAGAGTGACTATCTGGAACTTGCACTTCTGCAGGAACTTGCTCAGGTTGTGCAAGCAAGTCCAGTATGAGGCGTACCAGCCTTGTTCATTTCGGAACCAAAAGTATCTGGACACAGCCCTGTGTGGCCAGAATGTCTGGGACCAGCTCTATTACCTCACCCTCCAGGAGCTGAGCAATGCTGGCCCTGAGGGTGGACAGCATGCCTTCTGGCACACTGGATCCTAAAGGGGTCAGGTACATTGAGAGAACCTCAAGGTTCAGAGGCAGCCCCTTGCCTACTACTTCCAACAACCACTTGTCTGACGTAATAGCTTACCACCAAGGATAGAAGTGACACAGCTGACCCCCGACAGGGAGCTCGGAAAGGGACTAGCTGGGCAACTAACTCTGTAGCCAACGAAGGTGGCTTGCGGTCCTTAGGCCTACCGAGGAGCAGTCGAGCCTTCTGTACTTCAAACAATGAAGGCAACAGCAAGGACACAAGGGCGCATGACTTTGCTTCAGTAAGAACAGATGCTCCTTACTTCACCTCCCAAGAGAGACAGCTTTAAACAATTAAAACTAAGACTTTTTGAAAGAATTAACAGCAACTAATCAACTAATCTAGCAGCTCGACTACACCTCTGCAAAATGGGGAAGCGTTGTAACACTGCACCGCCTGTGGACTTTTTATACCTAAAAAGCAGCAGAAGGAAGGGAGGCCTGCTCACCACAAGGCAGCACAGGCTTGGCTCAGCCCGACGGTGGCAATGTCACCTCCTCACTATTAACACTATTTTGAGCTAGTGAATAAAATGGTGCACAATATGGACAACAAAATTGGAAAACTTATCACCCCCGAAGTGACGAATCTTAAAACACACCTGGACTCCCGAACAGAGAATTCAACGTGCAGAAATGACATTCATGAAATCTCAGGATGCAACAGCTACATTAGTTAGAGAAAACTCCCACTTGAGACAGCGCTTGGAGAGCCATGAAAACCAGGCTCAGGAGCGCAATCTCCAAGTCATGGGTCTCCCATAAAACAGTGAAGGCGAGGGCTCCCTAGGCTCTGCCCAAATGCTGCTTCCAAACCTCCTGGGACTAACAGACAGCAACCAGCTTTCTCCACTGAGAAAGCTTACAGACTCATCCCCAGGCATGCTCCAGCAAATATAGTGACTCCCTGAACCTTCATCATCATCTGTACAGAGGTCGGGGACCGAGACAGAGCTCTAGTGATAGCCAGGAAGTGGGATATGGCGACGCTGAGATTACCATTCCCCCTCCCCGACCTCTCTTACAACATGCACCTAAGAAGGATGGGTGTGACTGTGTTCAAAGCTCTCTGCGCACACTTAAGGTACATCATCAGCTGCTTCTGCCTGCCTTCCTATGATGTGGAACAGACATGTTCACCTGTTCAACAATCCCAGAGAGGCAGGCAAGCACACACACAGACGCTCAAAGATAAACTGACTGAAGGTGCAAACTCGGATACTTCAGGGGAGACCTGAACTGGGAAAAAAACTACCATATCGTACAGATGACTTCCTTTCATATTGTGGCTGAACGCCACATTGTTGAAAAGTTGGACAAAGACATGGTACCGAGTATTTTATTGCTGGTTTGGGTTTGAATATTAAAAGTTATACTACTTTACTGGTTCTGTTTGAGAAGGACTAAGGGTGTGTATGGGGGGGGTGAGCAAGATGCTGGGCATAATTATGGTATAACATTATTTTTATGTGCAGTTACAAACGTTATGTACTTAAACTTATTTTGTGCCTGCTCCAGGAGAAGGGATCTAAAATGGCACTTTCCTGCCAAAGTGCTTCTTCTGGGTCTACAGACTGATCATATTACCACATGCGCCCTGGAGATCCCTCATAGCCATTTTCACCTATCGCTCACCACCACTCTGACCCACAGCCCAACAGGACTTGCTCTGTGACTTTGTTGGACTGCCCCTATCAGTCTTAAAAACTTTACAGTCATGCGAGTCAAGCCTTCAGTGCCTAGTTTTAATGTTACATGCTGGGTTAATCGTTGCCTGTATGTTTAATCAATATACTGATCAGTTAATACAAGGTACAAGTTTATATTGCAAAATATTTGTCAATTCACTTTACAGACTCTCTCTTGGGTAGGACCTTAACAATCAGGACTAATTACAGTTTTGCATGAAGGAAACTGAGGGGATGGCTCCCCATATGATAATAAGGAATTCACATGACTTCCATATTTGTAATATTTCCCAGTAGAGTTCCTTGAAGTGTGCCTTATCCGTTTTCTTCTTCTATAGTCCTTTTTACTGGCTGGTGGGCTCTCAGCCCCATCCCTGCCTTCTTCAGCCTGGCACTCATCTCTCCAGACCTACCAGCTCTAGTTCACCAAAGACTGTCCCCTGTGGCAGGGCCAGGAAGGGGTGGACCATCCTTCCCCACTCAGTGACTAGCATCCAGATTGGCTGGTGGCCAGGTGATGGTGTGGGGTGGAGGCAGGCAGGAAGGACTTCATGTAGTCTGCGACAGCCATTTTCCTTTTTTTCCCTCTGCTGCAGCAGCACATAAGCGTGTGCAAGTGGAGGAATGCACACGCTATGGAACCACGGCCACTCCATGTTGCTCAAGATGCTAGAACTACTCCCAAGCTTCCATCCAGGGGCAGCCAAAGGCCGAGTTGGCAAACCACCCCACCCGAGAGGAAAGCTGTCCTCTGGACGCTCAATCCTTTCACACTAGCCGACCCCCAGTGCCCCAAGCTCATTTCCAAACTCACATCGCTGGTGTGGTAAGAGTTAAGATGTATAAGCGCCTCAGCCCTCACCCTCTGCGCCCGAGGGCTGGCTCCTTATCAGTTTTCTAAGCCTCTTAACCACACAGTAAGTATTTCCCACTGTGAGTCATGAACGGAAAAATTTCATTCATATATTTTTTTTTGGTTTACGTAAACAGAATCAAATATTATGTACCTATGTACTTTGGTATGCTTCCATGTATGATCAATTGTGATGTTTTGCTTGCAAAATGATAATATAAAAAAAAATTAGACAACAAGGACACAGTTGGAAGTTGGGGCAATCCCCCCAGGCAGTAGACACATGCCGTAGGTGTCCATGGTCAACATCTTCTGTGGAAAGAAAGATTTGACATCACAGGGTGGAGCAAGAAGCTTAATTTAAAGATGTCCAGTAATTCAGCTGTATCCAGCATAACTGCCAGAGTGTGGATAGTGCACTGAATTCCTGATGGTAGAAGAACTCTATCTCCCTTTACCTCCTCTGCAATTCACAGCTCTATTTCTGTCTTTGTGCCCCTGACCACCTTCTTGGCTTCCCTTACCTTACTCTGGTAGTCCCTCCACTCCTTGTCCCCTGACAATTCTCGTATTTAGCGAAGGCTCTTTTTTGCCCTCACTATTATTTTTACCTCCTTAGAGAACCAGATTGGCCTTTTGAGTTTTTTTTTTTATTGGTGAGAGTTCTCAAGTACGTGTTAGCTTCTTTTGAGAATGGTGCCTTTAATTACTCCCCACTTCTCTACTCCCTGATCTTATGAACCCTTAACAGTTTGTTCCAATCACTTCCCTCGTGGCCAAAATCTGCTTTTCTGAAGTCCAGAATCCCAGCTTTAGACAAGGGTCTATTCTTTCCCAGGGCCAGTTCAAACTATACGGTACTGTGGTCTCTGAACCCCAGTGGTTTTCAAACCTTCACATCATCCTCCATTTCCCAACTGGCGAGCACCTCTACAAGAATGGCAGCTTGCCTGTTGGTCCGCTGAACAGCTATACCAGTAGGCAGTCCTGTAATGCATCAAACAGGGCCTGACTTCTGGTGTTCCTAGCTGCCAGGGTATCCCAGCCTATGTCTGGTAGACAGATTCCCCACAACATCTCCTTTTTCAGCCCCTCACTGGAACACGGAGCACCAAGAGATGGCATAACTATCTCACAAGATGACAAGAAAACACTAGCATCAACCATGACCATGCTACCCTGAGCCACCAGATGGCAGTCAAACAGTGGGGTTAATAAACCCACCCTCCCTGGAGAAGAACATCTGTTGTGGTGTTTCTAGCACATTCTGCCAGTCCGCAGGCAGCAGCAGACCCAGGATCAGGTATGAATGACGGTCCCCAGTAACAGAAGTGGCACACCTGCAACTGCACAACAGATCCAGGCCTAAGCAAAATATTTTCACCAGTAAAAGTCCACACACTGGAATAACTTTTTGAAGCACAAAAGTAGAGGACCATCCAGCATGCTGACAACCGCACACCAAGTCTGGTTCATCAGGAGTGAAGCCCAACAGTAGAAGACTGAGCACACAACTGTACACACTCCTCTCCCTGGAGAACTAGGTGTTGTGAGAACTGCTGGTTGGGTGCCTACTAGTGTTAGGCAAGTGGCAATACCAGGACAACAAACTGGGTGGACTCTGGGGCTGTTTGATGCTGTGGGGTGTGCTACTGCAGTGATGACTAATTTCGCTGATGGTTACGTTAGAGCTGAAAATGGGGAAAACTGCCAACCCCCCTTGCTAGATGACAGCTACTCATCTCCCTACATCACTTCAACCATCTTATTATCCCCCCTTCCTTGACATTACTTCTCTGCCCTCACCTCACAACATGCTTTCACCTCCCTTGGCTTACAGAGGATTGCCCTTACCAAATCCACCATTGCTGGTCTTCCTGCACTCTATGTCCCAAACTTCCAACACCAGGGCCCCACCTCTGAAGTTTGAGATACAGGCTGAAGGAAGATCAGGAGCAGTGTCCACACCAGAAGCTGAAGCTAGGTAGTGCCTGAAGGAGTGGCACAGGGAGTGGTCAGGAAGGCAACACAAATAAAGCCCATACATAAAGACTGCTTTGTCTACGCAAGGAGCACTGATAAACATGAAAATAATATAAAAGTCAAGGTTTTAATCTAAAGATAAAGCACAGGTTAAAACACTTTTAATCCTGTCAGTGTTACAACAAACCAAAACATCAATATTGCCAGATTTACAAGCATGAATAAAAGCACTATCAGTACAGTGCTCCCACACTCAGTCATCCACATTATGAATGCAGCTGAAGTGTGGTTTCAGTAATGGAGATTAGCAAATAAATGTGGGCATCCATATTTATCTACATGAAGTACAAAACTAAATCACTCATGTCAGTGTTCAGTTTTTCCACGCAGTGTAGAAAATGCACAGAATACACCTATTTTTCACTGGTGTAGAATAGTGTGTGATTCACACACACAAAAAAAGCTGTTAGGGAGCTAAACAAGCGAGTAAGTGTCTGGGAAGTCACATACAGCAAGGTAAAAAAGCACCAAAGCAAACTGTCAGAAGGAGATTGGAAAACTCTCATGCTGTTTACAGATACTCCAGTACTGTTTAACATTATTGCATTTTGTTGTTAGGTAAATAGCTCATCTAAAAATGCAGAATTATGGAATATAGTGAGCAGAATCTTAATAAAATATGGAATAGAAAACTGGCATGCGTATCCAATTATTAAGAACTGCCGCAGCCATGCTAGTCCAGTTAGCTGCAGGGGGAAAGATGTGGGTGATGTATTGTCGTCGGATTAACTGCATTTTGAGACCAGCTCTCAAGAATAATACTCTCTTAATCAGATCAATCTGAAAACCCACAAGAGGCTAACAAATTGATTAGGCGGCTGCAATTGTGAACAAGAGCCCAACAGAGACTCGACACTGGGAGATGAGCCCCAAAGAGCTAGGAATATGTCATTGTACAAACCAGTATGATAACTGAGGTTAGGACATGGACTACTGTATATCAGTTTATCTGGGGAAGTTGTAATGCTTTTTGGACCTAGGAGTGACTCTTTAGGGACTGCCTAGTGATACAAAAGTGAGCCAACTTCATGTTCTCAGTGAAATTCAGGTTTACAGATATGGGTTTCCTACGATGGATATACAGGAGGGGATGATATTTTGCTGACATATGAGGTTTCCTGACTAATGGACTTGAAGTTAACTTTGTATTAAGCTACATTTTCTGTTTAGAAATATTCTGCTGTTTGCCAGTGTTATCAAACTTATGTTGTAGGAAAGCTCTCAACCTTGAACTTCATCGTCTGTTATGCATTCACAGCTCTAGTTTCTGTATGGTCTTTTTGCATTATCAGTAGTGGTATAACCAGCAGGGGGCAGGAGATGATCATGTCCCTGTATAGGTGGCCCTGTAACACCACACCTGGAATACTGTATGCAGTCTGGAGCCCACATCTCAAAAAAAAAGACCACGACTGCTTGGGAACAGTGCAGAGAAGGGCCACCAGAATGGTACAGGGACTAGAGAGAGAGACAGTTGTATGAGGAGAGGCTAGGCAGCCTGAACATGTACTTGCTGGAAGCAAGACGTGAGATGGGCGATATGATAGAAACTTTGAAATATCTCAAAGGAATCAATGAGGTAGACTGGAACACATTGTTTAGGCACAGGATCATGCCATAGGGTCCACGAGTACAAACTGTTAGTGGGGAAAATTTAGGAGACACACACAAATATTTATTTACAGATGGAGAGGTGGACAACTAGAACAGCTTACCAAGCAAACCGGTAAGGACAAAGAGTCCATGAGTTTAAAGCGGAAGGGGACAGGTATAAGGGACTTATAGTAGCTGTGGGAACCGGGGGAATGCTTCAGAACAGACCAAGCTTCCAGTGGCTCAGTCTGAAGCCATACAGCACTAGACTGGAGTGGTATTAAGGCAGAACAAAAGCACACTCGTGGACTTTTTTCTGCCTGTAAAGTTTCTTTGTTTCTATATATCCTTGATCTGTTTAAAGGGAACATAAACCTGGCCCTTTTTTCTTTGTTAATGACCTTGTTTTTATTTTAGTTCAAAAAGCTTAGCTAACACTATCATCTTAACAATTATTTCTATAATGTCCAGACCTGGCACACGCAGAACAAGCTGATCCGTAACAAAAATAGACACACTATGATGTTTGGGTCCAATCCTAACCTCCAGGCATGTAATGAGGCATTCAAGTCAGAAGGGAGGCACACACTCAAGGATACAAGCCCAGGTCAGAGTTCGCCTGGTGTCCCAAAACTTTTTTGATGCCAAATACATGCAAAATCCACAAGGTGCAGACCAGGGAAAAAGCAGTGCAAATAACACGGTGGCAGAGGTGTCCCAGCAGGCCTCTTGAGAGGAATTCTGGGCCTCGGTAAAAGTTCAGACTCTGGGGCCCCTACCAGCTTGCAGCCCTTCCCTGCATACAATATGCTGGGAGGCCTGGGCCCTGGGAATTATCCCCTGCTCCCTCACGTTCTCAAGGGCCCTGTGCCCTGGCACTTTGACCGGTTAGGTCATTAGGGTGTGGGTGCTCAGTGCCAAATTAACTCTTAAACAGCACTGCCCCACGTGAAGGCACTTAAAAAGGACACCTAAACAAGCAATTTTTACAGCAAACACTTCAGAAATCCAGCTTCATAGAGAGGTAAAGGAAAATCTACTGTTTACATCGATGTTAAAACTGCATTTATATAATTAACATAAAGGCAGTTTCATAGCACCTGAAAACATAGACAATAGCCTTTCTTTCTCAAATAACTCAACCTACTAGCTCCCGAAAATGGCCACCAAATGTGCTGCATGATTATGTAATAGGAGCAGGAGGCAGAGAGCTACACTGCTCTGTTTAGTGCGAACTACTGCTCTTTTGTTATGCCCTTAGTTTAGCTTTTTTTCCACAAAATGATCAAAATTATGCCTTAACACATGTATTATTTTTATAAATACACATAGCAGGCTGCTGAAATCATGTTATACTGTAAGCGACTGTCTCATCTGCCAAACCACTTTACATGTACAACAACTTATACACTACTTGGTGGTCCAGTAGTGTTGTCCCCTTCTCCAAGGCACAGCACTGGTCCTGTGTAAAAGCCAAAGCAAAGCAAGCAGCACTTTGTTGTCCAAGACTGTGGACGTATATATACGTCCAGAATCTATATACGTTCACACATATTCAGTTCTCAAAGGGTTAAAAGAAAATGTCCTATATGCCTTCTGATGGTAAACATCGCCACACTAAACACCGCTCTCTGTTTGCCACCATTTTACAATAAAGAACTTGTAAAATACCCTGTGGTCTAGTGGCTTTGTCCCCATCTGCAGTGCACAGCACTGGTCTGGTGCAAAACACAAACAAGAAAATGTCCTGTATGCCTTCTTTCTGATGACACTCCCTCTGCCAGCCTGCCCACCAGCCATAGTAAATGTACACTCTGTGGTCATTCACACACTGCTTCTTATTAGCAAGTTGTGCTCGTCTGTCCTAACAAATTGCCAGTCCCATGAAGAAAGACATCTTGATTATCTGCTCTCTTGGAGACAGCCCACACCTTCACCAACATGCTTCCTTTCTGGCTGGTACTATATAAAGATGCACATACTACTGTCAAAATGCGTGTCATCCAGCAGGGATGGAAGCATGTCAGCAAAAGTGTGTGCTTTCTCAGACAGAGCAGATGATCAACATAATGTCTTTCTTCGTGGGGCCAGCAACTGCTGGCTGGCGGGCACATGGGTGGGCTCCAGGGTGGTGGTGGTGGTGGTGGGGGGGGGGCATGTTATCAGAAAAAATGCATTCAGGACATTTTCTTATTTGTGTTTTCCACCAGACCAGTGCTATGCATTGCAGAAGGGGACAAAGCCACTAGACCACGAGATGTTCTGCATGTTTTGTACTGTACAGCGATGGCAAAATGAAAGCAATGTTTAGGGTGGCGGTGTTTACCAACAGAAGCCATACAGGACATTTTTTTAAAGGAAAGTCCCCTGAACCTATTTTCCATATACCTGTGTAGTTTGTAGGCATGAACAATGATTCGTTCTTTTGCAGTCCCTTAATTTCATCTTAATTTGGGGAAGGGGAAACTGTTTAACCAGGAAAGACACACTAAGCTGGAGCATGTTTCTAGGTGCAACTTGGGAGCACATGGAAGTTAAAGTGACTTGCTCAGGGTCACACAGTAGCAAGTATGGGCTGATGGGATTCACAGTCAGGTCTCCAAGTTTGCAGCTCAGTGCCCTTAACCACTGCACTATACTGCCACCAATTTAAATATAAATGAGGTTGCTTTCATAGGCACCGGGATATATAAGCCCTGTGGGATCCAAGCTCCAGCAATATTCTGCAATTTGGGCCAAGCCCCACCAATAATTATATCACCGTCACCATCATTTTTTGTTTTTTTGGCATTGTTTTTTCTGTTTTGCATGCACCCCCTGTGACCTAATGCGGTGCACGCGCCCTCCCCCCCTGCAATGCTGTGAAGGAAGCGATCCCTCCCTGTGCCTATAGGGTGGCATTTTTTTAAACTGCCACCTTTTTCTCTCAGAATGCCATGCATAAAGAGAGCAGGTGGCAGCGAGTGGAGTTGAGCAAGAAGCGCGGCAGGTGTCAGGGCGAGGATGGCAAGAGAAATGGTCGGTTGGAGACTGGGGAGAGAGTGGAGGGCTGCGGACTTTGAGTCATGGTCAGGTCACAGATTGGTGCGGAGGGTGTGGGCTGTGCAACGCAGCCGGTGGTGGGGCCTCTCGGAGTACAAGTCATCAGGCTGTGAGCGGCCGACAGGCCAGGTGTGAAAGTGTGAGTGACCGGTGTGATGGTCATGACTTGTGCAAAGTAGGAGAGCCTGTCTGTCAGCCGTCTGAGGTCAGGAGGAGGAGGACCAAACTGCCGCCGACCTACGGACCAACACGGTACACTACTGTTCTCATGTTACCCTCACTGTTGTCACTTGTCAGTTCATCAATTTGACATTTGTTGGCTTATGGTAAAGTCTGGTCAGTGGTCACAGTTTGTTGTTAATTAGATCTCAATGTCCAGGAAGCTTTTACACTCCCAACTCTGACTTTTGATGAACACTAGGTTTTCTGTTCAACTATTCAAATACAAATGGAAACATTCTAACTGTTCCCCTATGCCCCTCCATACTGCAAAATATTGCCAGTAAAATGCTTCCATTGTGATATTTCATTCTGTTCCCCTGAGTAAACAAATTTCTCTTTAAAAGCATTCATATAAGAATTTGCATACGAGGTCAAAGTAGATCCCATCCCCATATTGTTCTTCTGTCAGTAGAAACAGTTTTCAAACATAAAATAGATTTTTATTAAAACCTCTTCTGCCAGTCTCACTAGAAACTTACTGGGGGGGGTATTGTCTAGTCTAGTTCTGTGAGGGTCTCCCTTAATTCCTGCAGTTCACCCCCATGAGTTATTTTATGCATAAATCTTTAGGGTACCACGTCACCAGGATAAAATTCTCAAAGTCCAGTCCCTCATTGTTCATCTCTTGTATCTTTTTCATAACATCTGTGGTATATTTTATGTATGCTCTAGTTGTCTTTACCAGCCTTATGTGGTAATCCACAAAAGTGGATAGGGGTTCCATAATCCCACCCCCCACCCGTTCTGGCCACTATAAGTCTCCCAGGTGGTTGGCTCAAACATTTGTGTACCTTGGCGAGTGTGTAAAACACAGGTGACTGAATGTGTGCATTTTAAAGCTTTAAACTCCCATTCAGTTACCCATTGACAAGTTCCTCTTCCTCCAATATGTCACCTACCCCTTTCTATATTTCCTCAATCTGGTTGTGTCCAATTTTAGTGTAATTGTCTATGTTCGTTTGTAGTCCTGATAGTTCTGGACTACAGTGGAACCCCCTCTGACTGCACTTTTATTGACAATGTTACTTAAATCAACTGAATACCATAATACTGGATTCAGTGGATTAGTTACTGAATTGCTGCCTTTGTTATCTACTGCTGAATCAAAGTGAAATGCTCTCTTATCAGCCAGATTCTTTTCTACATCTTTCTGTTAAACTTGACTTCTCTGTCACTGAAGAGTAAGAGTACTGTCTGAAATCGTAAAATAAAGCTCCACAGGGTTGCAGTCGTTTCCTTCAGAAAATGTTTTCCGTGTTAAATCACAAGTTGTAACAACTTTCTGAACTGGTGTGACAATTGTTAAAGATGTGTCTCTGATTTCAGTCCCTTTCCCTGTACTGATATCACTTTTTTTAAGAGTTCGGTCCATTTCCTCCGATTTCTGATGCAGAGGGTTGAAAGGCACGGTCTGATTTGTTGCCACTTTTATTCTGTGGGTGAGGGGTGCATGCCTATTACAAAATACATCTGTGTTTGGTAAATAACACATGGAACAAATACTGGTAGAAATCAAATATAACAATTACAACCCATTACAGGCAAGTATGGACCATGACATTAAAATTCATGGTGGCTGTGGGTAATTTTAGCTGAAAAGACAGAGGTGGATATAATGGTTAAAGAAAAATATCCCCAAAATGTTTGTGTTTAGCCATTTCTTACAGATTCTAGTGCTTTAAATCTTTTCAGGTTGCTACTGCTAGCACTTTATAAATCAATCACTCTTTTTCAAAAGAAATGAATATGCTTCACAACCTTCTCAGATCTGCTTGGAGGGTAAACATTGCCCATTTAGGCCGTTTTGTACCTACATATCCCAAGGAAAAATTCATCATTCATGCTGTACTTTAGTTCTCTGGCCGTGCCCTTCCATGTATCTTAAATATACAGTAAAGGAAACTTTGAAGGATGATCAAAAATTAAAGCTGCACTATATATGTTGTTCTTAAAAGCCCTGAAATGTAACAACAATCATATCTTCAAAAAATGAGCACCTTTCCAATGTATAATTATTAGAGTTCCCTTTAAAAAAAAAAAGTAATGCAGGTAAAGTATTTAACATATTTGCTAAATTTTCTTGTGAGTAAACCACATGTAGAGCAGCAGAAATGCACAGTAAACGTTTGAATTAAGCAATGTAAAGGAATTCACGCTATGATTTTCAGTTGTAACTTACTTTTAGAGTGATCCCCCACAGCACCCAGGAAACGAGAACTGAAAACAGTATCCACCATGCAGGAAGAGATGGATGCAAACTGTGACAGTGCAGGAGGAGAGGAGATGGGGTGCCTCTAGCTCTCTTCCTTGGGAGAAATACTACTAGGGGGCTGGAGCTGGTAGTTCACACTCAACACTGTCCTCCTGTCCTACATGCCACCTGACGTCAGCTCACACAGGGGACAGGGAGGGGTGCAGCATTTCTCTTCTAGTTCTTTTTTTATATTCCATAAACTCCCTTGCATCACATCACCCTATTTCATTTTGAGTAATATCCATCTCATCTTTGCAATTCACAGAACCTCTTGTCTTCGTGTCCATTAGTGTGCTGTTTAAAAGTATTGGCAGTATACTCTAAGCAGGTAGGTCCTGTTGTTGAAAAGCCAGCTTTTTTTTGTGTTTTGTTTTTCTGTATTCAAAAACACAGGAGTTTTATATTCTAGGCACTTTTACTGCACTGCAACTCTAGCCTAATTTTTATCCCACACTAGATCAAATTAATATTTTGAAGCACTCTTTCCTAAGTAATCAATCACTAAATTGTATGATGTCACCCAGCCTTCAAGGTTTTGTGAACAACTTCTGTTACTCTCATTCAGTTTTGTGATTTGTACATGAAGTTACACAAAGCTCTGAGCATTTTAAACAGGTCAAATTGCAGTATTTCCCTTCTAACCTTAAACAAATATATTTAGATACAATACTTACAAACTGTCTGCTGACGCAAATGTTTGTGAGGGGGCTGCATTACTCATTAGCAGCGTGTCTATATGGTGAGCCATTTAAATGGCTCTGGCATGTATGTCATGTATGATATAATTACTGATATCTGCAGGATGATTCATAGCCAATGGTTTTTGACGGGAATGTTTCTATATTTAAATAGTTAAATATTTACTTTTGCCTATGCAAGTTAATTTATAGTTTTAACTCTCTGAAATACCAAATGTGCTGTTATTAAAACTTTTTTAAGCATCTACAAGATATACTTTCATCCTCTTCATGTAAGGGTTTAAACTCTGCCATGGTGAGAGTCCTTACACACATAGAATCCCTAAAGGGTGGTGGTGGGGGACCCTAGCAAAGGCTTGGTGACCCCATGTCCAACAATATACATCGGTATAAGAGCCTAAAAGAGAGTCTGAAGTGACAAGGTCATCAACTGAATAGTTACTTACTCCAACTTTCCACTAACTGGGGCACAATGGAAGCCAGAGTATTAAAGTGAATGCCTGAAGTGGCCAGGTCACTACCTACTCACCATAGAGGGTACAAATTTAGCTAAGTTAGAAGTTATAAACTAGCATCCAACAGTGCACTATTACAATTACAGCCTTACTTGATTTCTCTGGAGAAGTCCACTCAGCCCTGGACAAAGAGTGCCAAACAGGTGCAGTCTTTATCGATCTTACAAAAGCTTTCGACACAGTCCATCATGGCCTACTCACCTCCCTACTTTCTAGCCTAGGCCTGGCCGAAGGTCCTTGTGCTTGGGTAAAAAGTTACCTGTCCAATCGGTCACAGGCTGTAAAAATCTCTAATGAACTCTCCGACTTCAAACCAGTTCTCTCGTGTACCACAGGGATCAATTCTTGGACCGCCTCTCTCTAGCCTGTTCCTTAACTCCCTCCCAGATATCTGCCAGGAGAAAATAATCTTATACGCTGATGATGCTGTAATTCTCTCTTCCCACAAGGATCCAAACTCCCTATGAAAAAGCCTGCAACTTGCTTTCTCTAGTGTTGAAAGGTGGTTCCTGGATAGTAAACTTGTGCTAAACCACAATAAAACAAAAGCCATGCTCTTCTCCAATCACCAAAACAAAAATAGGCATACTCCACTCACCATACAAACCTCTGCGGGAATTACACTGGACCAAGTAAATACTTTCAAATACCTTGGCATCACTTTTGACCAAGGGCTCACCTTTGCAACCCACATTGACAACACTGCGAAAACAGTGAACCAGCGCCTTGGAATACTATTCCATAACCGTCAATTTCTAAATCAAAGCGGCATTGAGAATAGCTATACAGAGTTCCATAATCTCAATCATTGACTATGGCCTTATTATTTGTGGCTCAGCTACCTCCACTGCTCTAAGGCGTATCTCAATCACTCTAAATAAGGCCTGCCCGGCTCCTCACGGGGCTCAAAGACTGACTCACACGTGGATCTGTACTATGAATCAGGCTGGATGAACCTATCAAATCGCCTTATTTATCTCACCTGCACAATGGCAAAAAATCTATCTTGGGACTGACTCCATTATGTATTCAAAACCTACTCCAACTGAATCCTGGCTCACGACCCTCCATCAGATCTGAGCATCAACCTTTCCTGGTTCCGAGATGCGGACTGCACGGACAAAGATCTTTCGGATACAGGGCCCGACATGGTTCAATGCGCTTAGTCCACCTACTCTATCCTCAACCTCGCAGCTTTCAAATCCATGCTCTATGCCCACCTCACCACCACTAGCAACTGTGACTGCGCTAGATAAAGACTACTACTCCTCATGTCCATCCTCACATCTGAGGCCTCTTCCTCCCTGACTAATGAACCCTCTGGTACCTCTACTACTTCCTGTCTCCCACCCAAACTCACTCCCCCCTCTCACTTACTCTCCCGCTCACCACCTTTCCCTCCTATCTAGCCTCATTTTGGCGCCTAATGATCACCCTCTCCCTGGAAGTTTCCTTAACCTCGAAATTGTCTACTCGCTTGAACCTGTTATAGCTTGTTTTTCTATGAAACTTAAAAATGTTACTGCCTTAAACTGTTAACAGCAAATTTATGATGTAACTTTCCTGTCTGGTTTTACCTGTAATGTGTATTGTGCTTTGTTAAATGTTCTTTGTGACGTGGAACCTTTGTAAAAGAGCCCTGGCTCAAAGGTATTAATTCCTAGACTAATAAACTAAACTAAACAATAAGCATCAACTGGTTAGTGAGGGCTGGTTGTTTAATCTGTGAAAGCAATAATGCTGCTAACCAGTTATTTCACCATGAGAATAATGCCAGCTCCACGGAGTTGAATTATTAAATGCGGGTCTAATTGCTTGGTTATCCAAAAATGTTACATTTTGAAGGTTAAAAACAAGGCTTTCAAAGACAGTATTTTCAATTTCTTCTCATACCTGAGGGACTTGACCCCCAGACCAGGGGACTCTGCTCCCATACACCCCCGCTGGGAGCTTTAACCCCCGAAACCTGGGCACCGCCAAAAATTTTACAAACCCAGCGCCCATGGTTGCTTCACTCTGTTCTGCCCTGGTGTGAAAACCTGTTTTATTCCAATGTAAAGGTCATGATCCCACTCATGCAAGGCATCATGGTAGTTGAGTATCTGAACAAGTAAGCAGAAGTTACAATCTCAGTCAATCCTGTTACATGTCTTGTGAAGGCCATGTATTTTCTAAAAGCATTTCTTCTCATAACTCAAATACACTTTAAACTACAGAAAACAACAGGGCACTTATATACCTTGAAAAGTTTCATGGCCAACGTAAGACAAAAACATAGGGACTGCAGAGGATAACAACAGCCCTGCTTGATACAGTTTAGCAGTAAAACATAAAATTCCTGGATGCCTTACATGAGTTGGGTCATGACCTCTGCAATGCAGTCAAGCAAGTTTTCACACTAGACTTCAGTAAATACAGGTTACTCACCTGTAACAGGAGTTCTAGGAATGGTATATGTTGTTCATCCACACTCATTGGCAGTATCCTTGCCGCTTTAAATCTTGCCGGAAGGTCTTCAAGCTTGCTCCTCCCACCCACCCGGGTGGTATAACTCTCGGCTCCGCCCCATGACGCCAGATCTGGCCCGCTGGAAGCTCAGGTTGTGCGTCGAAGCCGGGGAGGTCGGGTGGGTCGTGTGGATGAACAACATATACCATTCCTAGAACTCCTGTTACAGGTGAGTAACCTGTATTTCTAGGGACATGGATATGTTGTTCATCCACACTCATTGGCAGACTCCTAGCAGTTCTCCGGGAGGAGGGAGGCAAGACGCACACCCCCATATACTTACTTGGGAAAGAGAGACTGAGAACCTGAGGCCCCAAAACCAGCATCCCGCGTGACTCAAGGTCGATGTGGTAGTGGGTAATGAAGGTGTTTGCTGACTTCCAGGTAGCAGCCCTGCAGATTTCCTGGATAGGACGTCCTGGAAGCAGCCACCGCTAGCAGCAGTATGGCGGGTAGAATGAGCTCTTATCCCTCTGGGAGGCTCCATGCCCGCTAACTTATAGCAGAGATCTATGCAGGGAGGTTACCCACCTGCTTATCGTCCGCTTGGCTGCAGGTCTGCCAGATGCGGCTTCAGCGTAGGTGACAAACAGCTGGCGAACCTCTCCCCGAATTTCAGCCGTGCGCTCCTTATAATAAGCGAGCGCCCTTCTAGGATCCAGAGTATGGAGCCTATATTCGGCCTCCGAGGTGTGATTGAGGTAGAACACCGGCAGAGTCAACACCTGGTTAAGGTGAAACTCCGACACCACCTTCGGAAGGAATTTCGGGTGGGGGCGCAGGACAACCTTGTCCCTGTGGAAGACCAGGTAAGGAGACTCGATGGAAAGCGCCTGGAGCTCTCCCATCCTTCTGGCTGACGTGATAGCCACCAAGAAGGCGTCTTCCACGACAGGTGAGAGAGACACACCTGTGCATAGGTTCAATGGCTTGCCCATGAGCT
Source organism: Neoceratodus forsteri (assembly GCA_016271365.2). Classification (NCBI taxonomy): domain Eukaryota; kingdom Metazoa; phylum Chordata; order Ceratodontiformes; family Ceratodontidae; genus Neoceratodus; species Neoceratodus forsteri. The sequence continues at coordinate 1,502,939,214 of CM057455.1, forward strand.
TTGCCAGTACCAGCAGCAGATCCACGGAGGTGGGGTTCCCGCACTGGAGGAAATGTGATCAGGAGCCTTTGAAAAAGCGCCAGACCACCTTCTCTCTGCGCCACTCGACTGCTTCCCGGCCCGCGCCTGTAAGCAGAGATGGCTGCCAGGGTGCACCCTTAGGGTCGCCGACCTAAGCCCTTGACTAGAAAGGGACCATAAATAGTCCAAGATGCTTGCCAAGGAACAGGAGGAAGGGTCCAAGCCCCTGCTCTGACACCAAATGGAAACCTTTTCCATTTGAAGGCATAGCATTTTCTGGTCGACTCTTACGGGACGCCTCAACTACATTGAGGACCTCGTCCGAAAGACCCAAAGCCTGGAACTCTAGCCGCTCAGGAACCAGGTCTCAGGTGCAGGGATTGAAGGTCCGGATGGAACACCTTCCCTGATTGACTGAGAGCAGGTCCGGCGAGCTGGAAGCTGCCCGGAGTCCTGGAGCTGAGACTGAGGAGATCTGGGTACCAGAACTGGCGAGGCCAGTCTGGGGCTATCAGAATCACCTGCGCCTTGTCCTCCTCGCCTTGAGAAGCACCTTGTGGATCAAGGAAATGGGGAAAAGGCGTAAAGAGGCCCGGGTCCACTGCCTCGAGAAGGCATCCCCTGCAGCGAGCCCTGCTGAGGGGGCGGGCATGGAACAGACTCAGCCTGCCTCCGTGGAGGCAAACAGGTCCACCTGAGGTGTGCCCCAAGGGAGAACAGATGCTGTACTACCTCCGGCAGGAGAGACCACTGCGGGATGCAGCCCTATCCGGCCCAGGGCATCGGGCCAGGGTGTTGGAGGCTCCTGCCACGTGAATGGCTAGGAGATCCGCCTCCAGGCTGCGCACGAGTGACTAAATGCGGAGAGCTTCCTGCATAGAAGCATGGAGCGCGGCCCCGCCCCTGGCGGTTTAGATAGTACATGTCCGTGGTATTGTCCGTCTGGACTCGGACCACTTGACCCCGGAGGAACGGAGCAAAGGCGGTGAGAGCTAGGCGGACCGCTCGGAGCTCCAGCAGGTTGATGTGGCATCGGGACTCCCGCGGGGACCAGAGGCCATGAGCCCGGTGTTCCCCCAGATGGGCACCCCAACCCATCAGAGAGGCATCGGTCGACAGAGAGACCGGCTGCTCGGGCGGACGAACGGGATGCCCTCCCTGCAATTGATCTGGAACGGTCCACCACTGGAGAGCATTCTACATCCCTGTGTCACCGACACAAGCTGGTCCAAGGGATCGCAAGGCCAGACCACTGGCTGGCCAGTCCTCACTGAAGGGGACGATGTTCCAGCGGCCCAACGGACCACGCTGGTACAGGCCGCCATGAGACCCAGGAGGCGAGGAAGTCCCGGGCAGGGAGGCAATTGCCCAACCAGAAATGATCGGGCAAAGGAGGAAAGAACCTCGGCCCTGTCCGCCGAGCCGCGCCTGGTTCAAGAGAGTCGAGCTGCGCCCGATGAATAAAATCACCTGCTTGCCTCGAGTTCGACTTGGCCTTGACAAGGAGGCCCAGTTGAGAGCAGACCTGGAGGGCCAGATCTCTGGACCACTCCGCCTCCTTCCTGGAGGGAGCTGCTATCAGCCAGTCGTCCAGGTAAGGGTACACCCGACCCTCGGCGCCGCAGGAATGCTGTCACCACTGCCATGCATTTGGTGAAGACCCTGGGAGCTGGAGACAAGCCGAAGGGCATGGCTTGGAACTCAAGAGAGATCCTTCCGCTCGAAGCGAAGGAATCTCTGGTGAGACGGACGGATAGGGGACGTGAAAAACGCTGCCCTGCAAGTCCAGAGAGCAGAACACACACGCTGCTCCAAGGATGGTATTATCTGAGCCAGAGTGACCATCCTGAAGGTTCGAGACCTTAGGAACTTGTTTAGGTCGTGGTAGGTTTAGATCGGGGCGCCAGCCCCCGTCCGCTTGAACCAGGAAGTACCTGGACAAAACCCTGGGTCTGAAGGGAGGGTCCACCACCTCTCTTACCACCTCCTTCTGAGGAGGAGAGTGATGTCGGCTCGACGAGCCGCCAGTGAGGCTGGGATCCCGAAGCCCCGAGGCGACGTGCCTGAAGGGTGGTGCCTGTCAATTCCAGAGGCAGGCCTCTTCCCACCACCTTCCAAGACCCACCTGTCCGTGGTAACAGCGGACCAGGCGGAACGGAAGTGCTGGAGCCGTCTTCACTGGGGACCTAGGGGTAAGGTGACGGGATGGGGGCGACACCCTCAGCCTACTGGGCAGGCTTGAGGAGGGACCGGCCGAGGGACCTCCTGGGCCCTTCCCTGCCTCCTGTTAGAGGAAGCCGGGCTTGGGTTTGGGATGCCAAGGTCGAGCCTGCTGGCCCTGGACGCTGTTGGTCATGCCACCGGGCACAGAAGGACGAAGGGGCTTAGGCTGTGGTTTGGCGCCTTTGTCCTCTGAGCCGGAAGAGACCGAGTCCAAGGTGGCATTGGACTCTCGATCCTCTGCAGGTGACCTTCCACCCCAGGGTCAAGAGGTCAGTCCCCAAAAGGGAACATCCGCCAACTTGTGCTGGTATCCGGAGCAAAGGTGGATATCCTCAGCTAGCTCCGCCGACGACAGCCACCGCGTGTCGGCCACCCATCTGGCACACATGAGTCCCTACATCCAAAGCAGTCTGGAGCTGCTGTTTGGCCACTGCCTCGCCCTGGTCCCGCACCTGCTTAACCGTAGTCTGCAGATCGGCGGAAGATGAGGGATGACCTATCCAGGAGCCCAACAGGGCATGAGAAAATGCGCATGAGGACGGGCCGAACTGGCCTTGATTTAAGGCCGAGAGAGGACGAGCGTAGACTTTTCGCCTCGGCTAGTCCAATTTCTGACTCTTGTCAGGAGGTTTGTCCACATCCTCATGCCAGCGGGGCGGCCGAAAACGCTGTCGGTAACCAACCCTCCAGCAGAGGGGTGTTCCAAAACCGGACAAGGGAACCGGTGGGACCGTGACATTTCTGGCCATCCTGGTCAAGGCGCAGGGCAGGAAGCAGGGATGCTGCCAAAGTTCCAGTGCTGGACCCACTATGGCCTCGGCCACCGGAAAGGCCTCCGCCGGAGAATCCCCGGTCCAGAATCTCCGTGAGGGGATACCTGGCCCGCTTGGAACGGGTTCGAGCTCCATCCCGTAGACTCCGAGATGAGCCAGTAGTCCTAGGGCGAGGTCAGGCTATCGCTCCATTGGCTGACCTCCTGAAGACTCCAAGTCCAGTCGCTTGAGAAGAAGGAGGAATCATCTTCGACTCGGAAGAGTCCTCGAAGAGCTGCCTCTGGCCTGAGCCACCCTTCACCTGCCGAGGTCGGTCGGGAGTGAGGGTAACTGACAGCCGATGGGGTAAACCCCAGTCAATCGTGAGAATCTCTGGTCGGAGCCCCACCAGGGCTGTGGAGGCGGAGGTTCCACCGCGCAACCGTGTGGAGCAGCTGGCTTTGGCCAACAACCGCCTGGGTATAGCTCCTCGGCAAGTCGTAGGGTTGTGTCGGGCCGCCCGTGACAGTTACTTAATGGTTGGGAAGGCCGGAGTCGGCTTATTCCTCGCCAGGAGGAGCTGTTTTCAACATAAGGTCTCGCACACTGCCGACGCACTTACGCCGGAAGCCTCATCCTCGAGGAGGAGGACGAGGACGAAGCGGCACGCCGCTTACCGCGGTGCCGAGATCGAGACCGCTTATGACGGTGGAACGGTTGGACCGAAGAGGTCAACCGAGACCGAGACCGAGAGTCCCGGAATTTCCGGGTCGGTGCAGGGAGGTGTCGGCCGGAACCGATACCCCTTCCGCTCGAAGGTCCATCCGGTGGCTCGGAACCGAGGCACAGGCAGCCCATCGGGATCCTCAACTCCCTCCCGGGGAACCGGGAGAGGGAATCTCGGCTGCTAAAGGCGACAGCTCTGTCTAATGGGTCGAAAAATCTCGACTTCATCAGTGGGAGTTCTCGGTCAACTGACCTGACGGGGACACCGTGAGGCCAGTGGTCAAGCCGAGCGGGTCGATCAAGCCGACGGTCGACGCCCGGGAGAGGGACTCTTCCCGGCCCTAAGAGCGCCGACGGAGGGGATTCTACCCTGTCCCTCTTTTGGACCGAAAAGGTCCAGCAGACGCAGGCTTCTTCTCTTTAGTGGAGAGGGACAGACAAAGCTCCTTAAAGGAAGCCGTAGGAAGAACCCAGAGAGCGGGATAAATGCCGGGCGTCGAGGAAGATACGGCCGCGCCGCCTCTTCGAGGGGCACTCATCCGCCGAGTTGATCCGCTGAGTGCCGCCGCCACGCGACACCGCCAACCGGGCCTTCCTGACTTCACCGGAGGGAAACGCTCGGGACGGCCCAGTTGCAATCGGCAGCACGTGTCTTCGAGGACGAGGTCGAAAGATGAGCACAGGTCGCAAGCCCGCGGGTCGTGCTCAAGGCCCAAGTAGACACACGTGGAGTGTGGATCCGCCCGAGACACATCTTCGCCCGCATGGGCATCTCCTCAACCGGCGTCGATGGTCCATCGCAGCATCAGGAGGGATCGAAGACTCGAAGTTTCTTTTGCAAAATATTATTTTAAATCCGCAAACCGGAGAAATAGGAACTAGTCACAAATTCAGAGCGTTAAGGAGTGGAACCTGAGCTTCCAAGCGGAAGATCTATGTTACGGGCGGAGCCGACTGGTGGGTGGAGGAGCAGCTTGAAGATTGGCAAGATTTTAAGCGCAAGGATACGTTAATGAGTGTGATGAACAACATATCCATGTCCCTAGAAATACAGGTTACCCACCTATAACAGGAGTTCTAGGAATGGTATATGTTGTCCATCCACACTTACTGGCAGGTTCCTTGCCGCTTTAAATCTTGCCAGAAGGTCTTCAGTTGGCCTCCTCCCCCACCCGGTGATAAACTCTCGGCCCGCCCCACGCCGCCAGATGTAGCTCGCTGGAAGCAGGTTGTGTGTCAAGCCGGAGGTTATGGTTAGGTATGAACAACATATACCATTCCTTGAACTCCTGTTACTGGTGAGTAACTTGTATTTCTAGGGACATGGATATGTTGTTCAATGCACACTTACTGGCAGACTCCTAGCAGTTCTCCGGGAGGAGGGAAGCAAGGTGCACACCCCCTACTTGGGACATAAGGACTGAAGAACCAAGGTCCCAAAACCAGCATCCCGGTGTGACTCAAGGTCAATGTGGTAGTGGGTAATGAAGGTGTGTGCTAACTTCCAGGTAGCAGCCCTGCAGATTTCCTGGATAGGGACACCCCTGGAAGCAGCCACCGATGCAGCAGTATGGCAGGTAGAATGAGCTGTTATCCCTTTGGGAGGCTCCTTGCCCGCCAACCTATAGCAGAGATCTATGCAGGAGGTACCCACCTGCCTATCGCCTCTGCTTGGCTGCAGGTCTGCCAGTGCGGCTTCAGCAGAGGTGACAAACAGCTGGCAAACCTTCCCAAAACTTCGTCCGTCCGCCTCCTTATAACAAGAGAGCACTCTTCTAGGGTCCAGAGTATGGAGCCTATATTCAGCCTCCGAGGTGCAATTGGGGTAGAACACCGGCAGAGTCAACACCTGGTTAAGGTGAAACTCCAACACCACCTTCAGAAGGAATTTCGGGTTGGGGTGCAGGACAACCTTGTCCCTGTGGAACACCAGATAGGGAGACTCAATGGAAAGTGCCTGGAGTTCTCCCATCCTTCTGGCTGACGTGATAGCCACCAAGAAGGTGGTCTTCCACGACAGGTGAGAGATGTCACACCTGTGCACTGGTTCAAATGGCTTGCCCATGAGCTTAGCCAATGCTAGCAGCAGATCCCACGGAGGTGGAGGTTCTCGCACTGGAGGGGATATGTGATCATGGCCTTTGAAAAAGCGCCCGACCACCTTCTCCTGCACCACCGACTGCTTGCTGGCCTGCGCCCGGTAAGCAGAGATGGCTGCCAGGTGCAGCTTAAGGGTCATCAACCGAAGCTCTAGCCGAGAAAGGGACCACAGGTAGTCCAAGACGCTAGCCAAGGAACAGGAAGAAGGGTCCAACCCCTTGTCCTGACACCAAATGGAGAATCTTTTCCATTTGCAGGCATAGCATTTTCTGGTCGACTCCTTACGGGATGCCTCAACAACACTGAGGACCTCGTTGGAAAGACCCAAGGCCTGGAACTCTAGCTGCTCAGGAACCAGGCCGTCAGGTGCAGGGATTGAATGTCCGGGTGGAGAACCTTCCCCTGGTTGACTGAGATCAGGTCCGGTGGCTGGAAGCTGCCTCGGGAGCCTGGAGCTGAGGTTGAGGAGATCTGGATAGCAGTAACTGGCGGGGCCAGTCTGGGGCTACCAGAATACCTGCGCCTTGTCCCTCCTCACCTTGAGAAGCACCTTGTGGATCAAGGGAAATGGGGAAAGGCATGAAGAGGCTGGGTCCAAGGCCTCGAGAAGGCATCCCCGCAGCGAGCCCTGCTGGGGGGCATGAAACAGCCTCAGCTTTGCATTCTCCCTGGAGGCAAACAGGTCCACCTGAGGTGTGCCCCAGTGGGAGAACAGATCGTGTACTACCTCCGGCAGGAGAGACCACTGTGAGATGCAGCACCTATCCGGCTTAGGGCATCGGCCAGAGTGTTGGAGGCTCCTGCCACATGGATGGCTAGGAGATCCGCCTCCAGTCTGCTCACGAGAGACGAAGTGCAGAGAGCTTCGTTGCACAGAGGCAAGAAGCGTGTCCCGCCCTGGCAGTTTAGGTAGTACATGGTAGTGGTGTTGTCCGTCTGGACCTGAACCACTTGACCCCAAACAACGGAGCGAAGGCGGTGAGGGCTAGTCGGACTGCTCGAAACTCCAGCAGATTGATGTGGCATCGAGAATCCTGGGGGGACCAGAGGGCATGCGCTCTGAGCTCCCCAAGATGGGCACCCCAACCCATCAGAGAGGCGTCAGTCGTTAGAGTGACCGTCGGCTCTGGGCAGACAAACAGGATCCCCTCCTGCAGATAAGCCAGAACGATCCACCACTGGAGAGCGTTCCCCATCTCCAGGGTCACTATCACTGGCTGGTCCAGAGGACCAGAGCGCTGTGACCATTGGCGGGCCAGCCCCCACTGAAGGGGACGCATGTACCAGTGGGCCCAACGGACCACGCTGGTGCAGGCCGCCATGAGGCCCAGGAGGCGAAGGAAGTCCCGGGCAGGGCGCAGTTGCCCAACCAGAAATGACTGGGCAAAGGAGGAAAGAACCTCGGTCCTGTCCGCCGTGAGACATGCTCTGGCTCGAAGAGAGTCGAGCTCTGCCCCGATGAATTGAATCACCTGCGTTTGCACGAGTTCCGATTTGGCCTCGTTGATGAGGAGGCCAATCTGAGAGCAGACCAGGAGGGCCAGATCCCTGGACCACTCCACCTCCAGTCTGGAGGGGGCTGCAATCAGCCAGTCGTCCAGGTAAGGGTACACCCAGACCCATCGGCGCTGCAGGAATACTGTCACCACTGCCATGCATTTGGTGAAGACCCTGGGAAATGGAGAGAGGCCGAAGGGCATGGCCCGGAACTCATAAAGGGACCCCTCCGCCCTGAAGCGGAGGAATCGCTGGTGGGACGGACGGATTGGGACGTGAAAGAACGTGTCCTGGAGGTCCAGAGAACAGAACCACATGCCTCGTTCCAAAGATGGAATGATCTGAGCCAGAGTGACCATCCTGAAGGTTCGAGACCTTAGGAACTTGTTCAGGTCGTGTAGGTCTAGAATGGGGCGCCAGCCCCATGTCCGTTTTGGGACCAGGAGACACCTGGACACAAACCCTGGGTCTGGTGGAGGATCAGCCACCTCCCTGATCACCTCCTTCTGGAGGAGCAGGGCAATGTCGGCGCGACGAGCCAACAGAGAGGCTGCAGACCCTGCAGACCCCCGTGGAGCGACGGCTCGACAGGGTGGGGCCTGCTCGAATCCCAGAGGCAGACCCTTTCCTACCACTTCCAGCACCCAACGGTCCGTGGTGATATCAGACCAGGTGGAAAGGAAGTGACGGAGCTGTCCCCCCATGGGGGGAACCCAGGGAGGAGTGACGAGGTTGGGGGCGACACCCCTGAACCCGTCACTGGGCAGGCTTGGAGGAAGGACTGGCCGAGGGGCCTCCTGGGCCTTTCCCTTCCGGCTTCCTGCTGGAGGAAGCTGCAGGCTTGGCTTTGGGGTACCAACTGCGAGCCTGCTGGCCCTGATGCTGGTCTGGACGTGCCACAGGGGCAGAAGGCCGAAAGGGCTTATGCTGCTGCTGGCGGCCTTTGTCCTTCTGGGCAGACGTGACAGAGTCCAAGGTGGCATTGGACTTTTCGATCCTCTGCAGATGACCCTCCACCCCGGGACCGAACAAGTCGGTACCCAGGAAGGGAACGTCTGCCAGCTTGTGCTGGGTATCCGCTGTGAAAGTAGAGATCTGCAGCCAAGCTCTGCGGCGCATGGCCACTGCTGACCAGGCACAAGAGTCTCCAATGTCTAAGACAGTTTGGAGCTGTTGCTTAGCCACCACCCTTCCCTGATCCCGCACCTGCTTGACCGTAGTCTGGAGGTCAGCCGGGAGATGAGGAATCACCTCATCCAGGGAGCCCAAAAGGGCGTGGGAAAAGTGTACCATCAGTACGGCCGAACTGGCCTGATGAAGGCCTAAGGAGGACGCAGCATAGACTTCATGCCCGGAGTAGTCCAGTTTCTTGGACTCTTTATCGGGTGGCTTGTCCACGTCCCGAGCGTTTGGAGCGCCGGAAAACACCGTCGGTCACAAGCCCCTCCGTGGAGGGGTGCTCAGAGAATCCGGAGAGTGAACCAGTGGGAACGGCATACTTTTGGCCATCCTGGCCAAAGGTGCTGGACAAGAAGCTGGCCACTGCCATAGCTTCAGAGTCGGGCCAACAATGGCTTCGGCCACCGGAAAGGCCTCTGTGGGAGAATCCCCTCAGTCCAGTATCTCTGTGAGGGGATACTTGGCCTGCTTTGAAACGGGTTCGAGCTTCATCCCAGTAGATTCTGAGATGAGCCAAAGCATTCCCAGGAACGAGGATGGGCTCTTGTCCACCGATTGACCCCCAGTGGACTCCAGGTCGAGGGGCCTGGAGAACAGCGAGGAATCGTCAGACTCAGAGGAGTCTGCAAACAGCTGCCGAGGGCCTGAGCCACCCTCCACTTGCCGTGGCCTATCAGGAGTGAGGGTGACCGACAACCGAGGGGGCAAACCCTGACCCGACCGAGAATCCTTGGTTGGTGCCCAAGTTTTAGGTTGTGGAGGCGGGGGTTCCACCACAATGGGTGCTGCAGCTGGTTTCGGCCAAACAACAGATGCCGGCTTCGGCTCCTCGATTACAACAAGGGGTTGTTTTGGCCGCTCTGGTGACAGCCGCTTAATGGCCAGGGAAGGCGACTGAGTCGGCTTGTTCCTGGTTAAAAGGAGCTGCTGCCACATCAGATCCTCACAGCGCCGACGCAATCTGCGCCGGAGCCTATCCTCCGAAGAGAACGAAGACAAGGATGAGCAGCGCCGCCACTTTCCTCGGTGCCAAGATCGCCAATGTCGGCGGGATCGGCTGGACCAAGAAGAGGTCCGAGACTGAGACCTTCAATGTTTCTGAGGGTGGGTCTGAGAGGGAGCGGGGGAAACCCACTTCTCCCTCGGTTCAGAGACCTTAACCAGGGACTCCGGCACAGGAGGCACAAGCAAGTCCTCGGTTTCCACTGGGGGAACCGGTGAAGAAGGGTTGTCAGCTTCTCCAGTCGCCAGCCCGTCCGACGGGTCGAGAAACGTCTCGACTGCGTCAACGGGTGTCTCTGCCGGCTGACCTGACGGGGACACCGTGAAGCCAGAGGCCTTAGCCACAACCTCGACCGAAGTCAAGTGTCAACTATCCAGGGAAGGGGACCTCTCTCGCTCCCATGAACGTCGATGGTGGGACTTACCCTTGGAGTCCTTCTTCTTGGACCGAGAGGAATGTCCCGAAGGGCCCTCTCCCTTGGTGGAGAGGGACTGACAAAGCTCCTTGAATGAAGCCGTGTAGGAGGAGCCCAAAGACAGCGGGATAAATGCCGCGACCGAAGAAGTAGATGAGGCCTGGGCCGCCTCCTCCTCGAGGGTGATCATTTAGTGGGCTGTTCAGCCCGAGCTCCCTTGACATGAGCACTGCCAACGGCCTACCGACTTTACATTGAGGATAACGCTTCAGGGCGCCTAAGTTGTAATCTGGCAGCACGATCCTCAAGAACCGTGGCTGAGATGGACTTGCACAATTCGCAGGCCTGCAAATCGTGATCGAGCCCAAGGCAGTAAACGCACGTGGAGTGCGGATCGGTCCGGGACATCTTCTGCCCACAGGGGCGCCGCCGAAATCCGGGAGTCGACTTGTCCATCGCAGCCGCGAAGGAAGAAAAAGACCGAAGTCTAGTAAACTTTAATATAAGTTTCGGTTTAACCGAAGAGTTAGGATCCAAGCCTAAAATGCAGAGCGCAGAGGAGGGAACCTGAGGTTCCAAGCGGTAAGGAAGATCTGGCGTCATGGGGCAGAGCCGAGAGTTTTATCACCCGGGTGGGTGGGAGGAACCAGCTTGAAGACCTTCCGGCAAGATTTAAAGCGGCAAGGAACCTGCCAGTAAGTGTGGATTGAACAACATATCCATGTCCCTAGAGCTTCATTTACATTTAAATCGTGATGAAATTAGGATGGTATAATAGAGGAAATAATTGTTCATGCCTACAAACTACACAGGTAAACAGAATAAAAGGCTAAGGGGACCTTCCCTTTAAATATGGATATGACAGTACTACTTGCTTCACTTTGGCTTTTGCACCAGACCAGTGCTGTGCCTTGGAGAAGATGATAATGCTACTAGATCATCCGGTATTGTACAAGTTGTGCACTGTCGTACATGTAAAGCAGTTTGTCAAAGGAGTGAGATGCCTTTACAGCATAACATGATTTCAGCAGTTTAAGATAACTGAATAATCAACACCATAGCTTTCATTTATAATAATATATATGTGTGTGTGTGTGTGTGTGTGTGTGTGTGTGTGTGTGTGCGTGTTATATAACAGATTCTTGGCAATAAACTTCGTTAATGCATCAGTTAGGGTTTCAATGACAAAAGTTTGGAAATGTGCTGTTAGGGTTTCCAACCCTAACACCCCATCTCCACCATGCAGGCAGCAACGGGTGTTGAGCGGTGCCTTGGGGCTGTCAACCCTAACGCTCACCCAATTCCATGTGTAAGTAAGTTGAGATGGTTACAGTATAGGAGAATGGGGTGAGCATTGGGGTTGGTGACCCCAAGGCACATCCCCCACACCTGCTGCTGCCTGCACGGTGGGGATGGGGTGTTAGGATTGGAAACCCTAACAGTACATTTCCAAACTTTTGTAGCTGGAACCCTAACTAATGCATTAATGATGTTTTTTGTCAGGAATTTCCTTACTTTTTGAGATAGTATAATCGTAGCCCTCTTTGCTTGTGGAAGCGCAAGGCCCATCTACAGTTTTTGAAACAGAGTAACCGTATCTTTATTTGTGTGTGGGGGCGCAGGGCACAAAGGGTCCTGAGCTCCCATCCCTCCATAGATGTGTATGTGTATATGTATGCAGCTGTGGAAGGGCCATGCGCCTCCATTTATAGGACAACAGTGACCAAATTGTCAGAATAACCATCTTATTAGCCCACCTCATGTACCTGGTACAGAAAATATTTGAATCCCCGCCAAAACATAATTCCACGCAACTGCAACGCCATTCTGCGCTGCAGGTGCGAAAACACATTTTGGCCAGGATTTAAAAAATGACAGTAAGATGGCTATGTTGAAAATTTGGGTCAAAATATTCAACCAATGGGCATAACTTTGACATTTTTAATAATTCTGACCCCAAATTTTTAACATAGCCTTCTTATGACCCCACCTCATGAACAAGGTCAGGAAAAATGGTCGTATCATGGCCAAAAGGTGATTACGACAACCGACAGCAAAATCATCTTTTGAGTTGGAGTTGCGTAATGGCAGTTATATATATTGCTCATGAGGTGGAGTCCCCAAAAGGCTGCTGAAAATTTGGTGTCAAAATTAGAAAAAAAATGGCTGACTTATGCTTTAAAGTTGAAATCCCCATTAAAATACACTGAACCGTGCCGGCCCGCTGATGCAGCGATTGGATTTCGCCAGACGCTAGCGACCCGGTTCGAACGGCCCGGGAAGCTGGCGGCCAGCTGGGGAGAGGGCTTGAGCGTCCCAGGGACTGCTTTGTCCTCTCCGGGGAACCAGAGCTTCTGTCTTGTCTGACCGGGTGGAGACCGAGTATAACAAGAACCGTTGCCTAACAGAGGGGCGATGTGCCAGGCGTGGCGCTCAAGCGCCGCACGTCAGGGACACGTACATTGCAGAACACCAGAAAAACACCTCGTGGCTTTCTGGTAGACGGAGCGCAGGCCCTGACCTCAATGCCCCTATCTGCCCAGAGACAGCATCCCGACGAAAAGATAGACGCCTCTGGTGCATGGGCCCCCACTCCAGTACCGCCTGGGGGTATAACCACCAGCTCCATGGGGGATGGACTGCACTGGCCACCAGGTAGGAGCGAGGGCTGAAAAGGCCATAGGTGACTCCAAGAGATGGGGATCATGCGAGGAGGGGTTAAAAAAAAAAAATACACTGAACCACATTACCTTAGTTTCTCACATTACAGTCGCTGGTTCCAGCAGCAAGACAAGTCTTCTATCGGGAGAGTGGATTTCGAACCTGGGACCTATTCAAGTGAGTGAGGGTGTCTACTGGGGGATGTGGGATGGTGGGTGCTAAGTCGGATGTGGGGGGTGTCTGATCAGCAAGGGACCGTTTTCTTATTTTACAGCAAAAAAGCCATTAAGGACTATTTTCTTTTTTAACAGGTGGGGAAAGCAACTGGTGGGGTGGGGGTGGGAGTGATGCCACTAGACACTAGGGAAAAAGAAAACTAAAGGGGGGCATAAATTGGAGGGAGTGGGGTGCCACGCAATCCACAGTTTTAAAAATACATTAAAAATAAATTTATTTTTCTGTTTTCTGCAGTGCATGGGAGAGGGTACAATCTCGGTCACCCTTGAAGTAGGTCAGGATGCTCAAGTACTACATACTGCCACATGACATGAGAGATATTTTACTTTTTACTTTATGATTTGTGGTGTCTAAAAAGACAGCCTATTTGAGACTCACTGCAGCGGTGCTGACCGTGCTGGTGTCACTCCATGGAGGCCTGATCAGTGCTCGGTTCCAGACGACTCAACCTCCTTGTTACTCTCAGTGGCGGTCATTCAGGAGTTGGAACTCATGATGGTATCGGGACTTTTTTTCTTCCCCTTGGCACGCTCTCTCTCTCCCCTAGTCCGCTGGTTGCCACTGTGCTGCTGATAGTGTGAGTATGTGGGGGCTGCTGTCTGTATGCTTATTACTGTCACTGCTGCTCTGTAGTATGCTCCAGAAACAGAAGCACAGAAAGGACCTCACACCTTATTAACTTTTTTGAAAATCAGTCTAATTCTGTGCATGTACCCTGGAATGTAGGCTACTAAAAAAAACACAAGGACTCCACCAAGTGAGTCGGGTCAGCACCAGCATGAAAACGGACCCTAGCCTCTAATTGGTTTATATAGTTCAAAAAGTGTTTTTTTATTAAATGTGCATACAAACAAATTCACTTACTGGCATACAAGCTCAGCTACATGACATGATCAGCTGCCGTCTTCCAACTCTGCATATTGCATTCTTTTTTTGTTTATACTTTATTTTAATTTCTTTTCATAGTACATACATACATGAAAGTCCATCCTTGGATTACAGTATAGAACCAGTGATTTATCCATCGAATAACTAGGAATACATACTCGTCATCCTTAGTTACTACAGGCGAGGGCAGATTTCTTAGTTTGTTAAGACGACAATTCACTACTAAACCATGCAGCAAGAACATGGACATTTCGTGCGAATAAGTCCATCCGATACTAGAGTCCTTGTGCCTAAAACACATATAAATGCCACTAACAGTGGCATTATGGTCCACATACCATGATAATTTTCTTTCACAGACCCTGCAGAGGCCCACAGAAGAGCCTTGATTACCCTCTGACAAATCCCCTACATATATCTAATTTAACTATATTTAAGCAAACAGCAACATTTCTCATTCTTATGAGTCGTAAAAAACATCCAATTTAAAGTCTGTTTGGTGACTACTGATAAAATATTCACTATATAGAAAACGCCAAACAGAACTGTAGGACAGTTAACAATAACTAGATTAAACTATATAGAGCTGAACTATGGCACAGTAAACAATATGCCAGCCATGTGGAGACTAGCTTAGAAGATCAGTTAGACATGTTAGCTTTTTTCAGTCCCCTTCATCAGACACATTACTTGCTTCTTGTTATGCAAAGTCTTTTTGTATCAGTGTCGGTCTTTTCCCTGCTTCAGCAGGATCGGAGTAAACGTAACTTTTACCTGCATATAGGATCCAAAGTCGTGTTGGGACCTGTAGCGCATGAGTAACCCCGAAAGCTTGAAGGCCAGACTCCTTTCGGAGTTGGTGAGTGGATTAGCTCAGATCTGGAAAGCAGTGTACTTGTTCACCAGTTTCTAGGGCAACCGCTCCTTGCTTTTAGCTGCAATAAGAACTTTGTCCCTCATATGCTGTCCAGTGGTAACAGCCAGTATAGCAGGGGCAAGTCCTCCGAGGGTTGGCGACGCCTGGGAGTGATTCTATATGCTTTCACAATGTTCCCAGCAATATCAAGGCCCCAGATCTTAGATAGCAAGGTTTCCACATACCCCACAATGTCCCGTCCTTCCATCTGCGCAGGAACCCCCAAAATACGCAAATTTTGTCGAGCGAAGAGCATTTTCAAGTTGTTCCATTTGGAGCCTCAGTGTCTTAGTTTCAGTCATCACTCCCATAACCACTGTAGCTGTACTGTTGGCTGTTTCTGCAGCTCCGCTGGCAGTCGCTGTAGCTTTTGCTATTTTTGTGTCCATGATAGCAATAAGATCAGTTAAATTATCAACTTTCTTATCTAAGAGCTGAATAGCCTACAGAAGCACTCCATCTGTTTGTTCGGAAATACCTGCCTCACGACTTGAGGCCACTGCTCCTCCCTGATCCATCGGCCTACTTTGCTTTAGGTCACCACCGTTTTGGGCAGACTTCTCTTTCGGGTTTCCCATGGCCGGGATGGACAAAAATTAGATCCAACTGTGCCGCTCTGAGAGTTGTATTAACAGATATAGAAATGTGATGCTTTAATACAAATTTTCTATAGATATATTGCTCGATTTGTCTTTGAGCCATGGAGCTCTCTCTGAGCCGTCTGTTCCCTTCGGCTGCTGGCTCTGCCCCTCCCCCCAGCCGCATATTGCATTCTGTTGCACATTTATCAAACAAATGGCCAGAAAAAAAAAAGGCAGTAGCACCAAGGCCCTTAACAGAATATCAGGAGCCATGCAAGAGTCACTGTTTTCAGAGTGGGTGCAGTGGCCGCTAGTCACATGTGTTCTACTAATCGGGGGCCGTTTCACCCAATTCTGCATGTCCAAAAAACACATCTGCAGGTAATTTATCAAAAAACAGCAGAATCCGAAAGAATGTGTCCCAATTAGCAGGTGTGTTAGTTACTTCAGAAAAGATCCTTTTTTTCCAGTTACGTAGTTTTGTTTTCTTCACTAAGAGAAAACAAGATGGTGGCAGCACGGTACAAGATTCCCCACTTGCGACAAAAGATTGTCCACTTGCAACAATGGATCCTGTTTCGCATGGGACATCTAACTGCTCCCATAGGAAATAATGGGAAACTTCAAAATTTATTACGTTTTGAACTGAGCCATATTTTTTTCACCAAATCTTCATAAGGCACATCTGTGACTCAAGACCAGTTTACCCTGAAAATTTCAGACCACAATTCTACACCATTTCTGCGCAGCAGCATGACAAAGAATTTGACAAAACTTGGTAATTTCCACATTTTTTGGCACTCCATATCTCTGCACCCACATATCCAACCGGAACAAAACCCAGCACATGAAGAGATCTTGGGTCCCTGATGGCGCATACAAATCGGTTGAACAGTTGCGAAGTTATTAAAGTGCAAAATTTCAACTTTAAGACAGAAGTGACCGTTGAACCCTAACTACAGGGGCGCCACTGCACCCCTATAATATATACACACATACACATATAGATGTAATGGCATTATTTTGCTCAGTATGGGAAAAAAGCTAAACTCCGGGCATAACAAACAAGTATTAGCACTAAACAGAGCAGTCTAGCGCTCTGCCTCTCGCTCCTATTACATAATCACACAGTGCATTCGGCAGCCATTTTAGAGAGCAGACAGCTCTAGAAATATCTAGAAGCTAACAGGAACATTATTAGGGGCTGTAAAACAGCACAAGTCATTGCCAACAATAGTACAAGAAACTGGTAAGGGACATTAAACAGCAAAGGATAAATGGCAAGCAGTCCACCCGAGGTGATGGAGTATCACGGAAACGGTTTGATATCACAGTGGTAATTTAGACCATTAGGTGATGGCTTTTCAGACTGAAAATCTAGTAAGGTCTCGCACTAGAGCAGCTCTCTCAGTTAATCACCTCCTCTTTTTTCCATTGTGACACACACTGGTCCCATAAATTAAGAACTTGTGTGTTACTGTGCACATCCTTAAAATAGGAAAAAGAGGAGTTGATAGACTAAGAAAGCCCTAAACCTATTAGTCTAAATGACCACTGTGACATCAGACCATTTCTGTCATACTCCATCACCTTGGGTGGACTACTTGCCATATTATCCTTTGCTGTTTAATGTCCCTTACCAGTTACTTGTACTTTTGCGGGCTATGACTTGTGCTATTTTACAGCTCCTAATAATGTTTCTGCCTTCTTCCAGATCTTTACGTCATAGAAACATAGAAGGTGACAGCAGATAAGGACTGTGTGGCCCACCTAGTCTGCCACTCTTCTCTACCTAATGCAATACCGCAGACCCTAGTTGATCTGTGGCTTAGCCTCTCTTCCCTACTGTGAGCGTACCCTTATGTCTATCCCATGCATTCTTGAATTCCCCTACCGTTTTTGCCCCCACCACCTCCGCAGAGAGGCTGTTCCAAGCATCCATTACTCTTTCTGTGAAAAAGTACTTCCTCACATTGCCCCTAAGCCTACCCCACTCTAGCCTCATATCATGCACCCTTGTTCTTGTACACCTTTTCTGAAAGATGCTACCCTCCTGTACCTTGTTTATACCCCTGAGGTACTTGAATGTCTATCATATCCACCCTTTCTCCTCCAGGGAATACATACTGAGGTCCTCTAATCTTTTCTCATAAGACTTTTGGTGTAGTCCTTGCACCATTTTTGTTGCCCTTCTCTGGACTGCCTCTATTTTGTCAATGTCCTTCCAGAGATGCAGCTTCCAGAACTGGACAGTACTCCAGATGAAGTTTCAACAGTTTCAATAGTGATCTGTACAGTGGCATAACCACCTCCTTTTTTCTGCTAGCGATCTCTCTCCCTATGCACCCTTGCATCCCACTAGCTCTCCCCACAGCCTTCTCACATTGTTTGGTTACCTTTAGGTCATCAGATATAATTATCACCAGGTCCCTTCCTTGATTGATGGCCGTCAGTACCCCCAATTTTGTACTCCTCCCTTGGATTTCTGCGCCCAAAATGCATGATTTTGTACTTCTTGCATTGAATGTTAGCTTCACACTCTCAGCCACTCCTCAAGCATGTTTAGATCCCTTCTGATTTTTTCACCTCCCGAGACCCTGTTACAGATCTTGGTGTTGTCTGCAAAGAAGCATAACTTCCTCCAACCCCTCTGCAATGTCGCTATGAAAACAAGAGGACAGGCCCCAGCATGGATCCCTGTGGCAACCCACTGGTCACCCCCTTTCTTCAGATAGAACGTCATTTACCACCACCCTCTGTGTCCTGTCACTGAACCAGTTTCGGACCTAATTTGCCACCTTGGGGCCCACTCCCAGGCTGCCCAACTTCTTTACTAACCTGCTATGTGGGATGGAATTGAAGGCCTTGATAAAATCTAGGTAGGCCACATCCACTGCCCCTCCCTAATCTACTTCCTTGGTTACCCAGTCAAAGAAATAGATCAGATTTGTTTGACAAGACCTTCCCGCTGTGAATCCATGCTGCCTCGGATACTGTGCTCCGCTAGATTCAAGAAATATCACACTCCTTTCCTTTAGCAGTGATTGCATTAATTTCCCCACCACCGAGGTCAGGCTGACTGGCCCGTAGTTGCCAACCTCCTACCTAGTTCCACTGTTGTGCAGAGGTCTACATTTGCCCTACTCCAGTACCCTGGAACAACCCATCTCTTATCGATTTGCTGACTAGGGCTGTTAGTGGTGCTGCTAGCACCTCTTTTAAGTTATTTTAATATTCTGGGATGTATCCCATCTAGCCCCATAGCCTTGTCCCCTTTCAGATTCTCCAGTTCCTGTAGGACTCTTTCCTCCATAAACGGGCTGGTGTCCACCTCTCTCCCACTGGTGCTCCTATCCCCCAATAGTGTTCCTTCTCCTTCCCCTTCTTCAAAATATTTGTTCAAGATTGTTCCTTTTTCTAGGTCCCCCTCTGCACACACCCTTCCCTTTTTAACCTCACAATCCCACCCCTAGTCTTCTTTCTTTCACTAATGTACCTGTAAAATGTTTCATCTCCTTTCTTAAATATCTGGACTATTTATTCCTCTGTTTGGGATTTTGCGTTCCTGACTGCTTTCTTTGCCTCCTGCTGCTTTTCCAGATACAGTTCCCTGTCTTCCTCCCTGTTTTTCCTTGTACCTCCTGAAAGCTAGCCATTTCTCTCTTACCTTCCTGGCCACAATCGGAACCATTGTATTTTTTTTCTTTCTCTTTGTTTTGCTTAGATGATTAACACAAAGGCTTGTTGCCTCTGCTATGGCTCCCTTTAGGTTAGCCCACTGTTTCTCTACATTATCCAACCCCCGGGCTTCCTTGAGACATTCCTCCATTTTTGCAAAATCGACTGGTCTGAAATCCAGGACCCTTGCTTTTGTGTGGTTTGACTACTCCACTGTTCTCACACTGAACCACACCGTACAATGATCACTGGACCCCACGTGGCTACCCACCATTACATCGGTGACTCTGTACCCATTGGTGAGTACCAGGTCCAATATTGCCCCTTCTCCAGTGGGTTCCGCCACAAGCTGTTTGAGACATGCCCCCTTCTGCAGGGCATCCAGGATGCCTCGGCTCCTGGCTATTATAGAGGAGTAACCAGTCTGTTTTCAGATCCCATGAGGCCTAACTGGAAGCCTGGTATTTACTGCCTGGTGACTGCAGAGCTTCGTGAGATGCCTCTACCGGCTGACAGCTATTTGGACTCTCTTACAGTCCATGGACAGGATCAGTTTCATGCCAACAAGTACAATCTGCCGTTCTCTTCTTTCCTGTTGTAATATTTTTTAATATTTTTTATGTTTGCTTTTTTTTTTTTATTTTGTTTTTATGCCCACTGCCAGAAGCTCAGTGGTGATTACACCAGCCTGATCTGGTCCCCGTTGCTCTGTGGATCATCACGGCAGTGGGGGATTTTCAACTGCAGTCCCCTCCCATCTCTAATCCTGATGATGCCGGCACAAGGACTGATACGTCCAGGTTGAAGATGTGCAGGCGCATGTCGCAGCCAAAAGCGCCTAATGATCCTCCCTCCCAGCACTGCGAGCGTGTCCCGCCTAATGCATCCATGGAAACGCGGGTGGGTGGTGAGACCCCCACCCCCCCCAGAGAAGGAAAGCAGACTGGGACACTCAATCCTACCTCCCCCCCGGCCAGCCTCCGATAACCCAGGCTTGACACCGAGCCCAGACTGCTGGTGTCAAGAGAGGTAGCACTACCGCTGCCCCGACGGACCAGCATTATGTTTGCTTTCTAAAATACTGAAACCCTTCAGTAATGCTTTATACGAAGTGATAATTTTACTGTGAAATTTCTGTATTTTTCTGTGTTTGGTTGGTTTTGTCCACTCCCCTCCTTTTCCTTTTTCCACCCCAAAACAACCCCTTCCCTCTCCATTTTGTTTCCCCTCGTATAACCCCAGCCCCCCAAACCCTTTCCCATCCTTTCATTTACCCCTTCCCCTTAAACCTCACTTTTTTTTTTATCCTCTCTAAATCCCCTTCCTTTCCCTTATTATTATAACCACAATATTTGACCCCTTCCTCAAAACCCAACACCCCTACCCCCATGTTCTGCCCCTTAGTGTTCCCACCTTACTCTGAGTCTCAATTTATTTTGGCACTGTCCCTCCCCCAGTCCTTATTTGTAAATGGCATCTTCTAAATTAGTTAAGTGCTATCACATGAGACAGTACTATTTAAGAGACCATTTGGCATCCACCCCTTTACTAAGACCCAACCAGGTGAAACGCCGGGGCACCTCTGCCATGGTGTTACTTGCACTGCTTTTGTCCCTGGTTTGCATCTTGTGGATTTTGCACAGTCTGTATTTTGCATTAATAAAGCTTTATTATTTTGGGACTTTGGAGCAAAAAGTGAATTCTGACCTGGTATTGTATCCCCGAATGTGTGCCTCTCTCCTGACTTGCTTGTTGTGTTGGGGTTGCTACCCTCAAGGCAGCACGAGATTTCTGCACCACTGAAGTGCTGGCCCATCCCGTTTTTTTATGTGCCGAGACATTACCTGTATCTTGCTTGATGAGTCCCCACTTGATACTGTTGGCTCATACAAATACTTAAGGATCATCTTAGACCCCTCATTAGACTTTTCCCTTCACACTTCCGCTATTTGCAAGTCTGTCACTTCTAAACTAATCCTAGCCTGAAGGGTCAGGCATGACCTCAAGCCGAAGGCCCATTTTTCAACTGCCCAAGGTGGTGTTCTGCTCAGTCTGAATTATGGCTTTTTATCCTTAATTAACTCATCAACTCCTCCAACAGTAACATGGCTAAATGGGATGTCAGGCATAAAACCAGCTGTCACTTTGCCCTGGTTACAAACTGCTTCACCCATCACTGTGTACTATATTCAGCATGGGGCAGGTTATCTCCTTGAGCTGGGCGTTCATATGCTCTTTGATGTTTTTTTGATAAGCTTCCCAGGTCTCTAGTTCCCATCTCCCTATCTGTATTTTCAGTACCCGCATCAGGCTTACCCTTTTTGGTCAACTAATAAATCCCTGTTACATGGCAAGGAAAGTCGCATTTTATTTATCTGGCACCCAATCCCTGAGGCTCTGGGCACCTTACATTAAAAGGTGAGGTCAGTAACACAGCACATACATTAAAATACATAAAACAAATAATTCTCAGCATAGTACAATAACTCCATAAAATTTGTGCAGGTCGGATGTCTGTCAGGGAAAGCCATACAAAATTGTACTACAAAGAAGGGAAATTATGCTTTCTCCTCCCTGGCTCCAAAATTCTGGAATTCCATTCCTAGGACTCTTCCAAATAACCCTTCTGATATGCTCTTCAGGTGTGATCTGCAGAAGTATTTCCTAGCCTCCAGCATCTGTGATTAATGCTCATATGCAGTTTCTCTCTTGTACTGTGTGTAGATTAAGCATGTGGTTTTATGTTATATGTACTGCAGTGATTCTAATCAAGGTTTGTTGCATGGCTGTTAGTTTGTACTCTCCCACACAAGAGCGACCGAACCGGGTGTAGGAGGGGAGTCTGCTTCAAAACAGCAACAGCACCAGAACCTGAGGGCATGCAATGAAGTTGGAGGGGAGAGGGGTATAAGAGAGATGTGAGGAAGTACAACTTCACTGAAATTAGGAGGCAGTATGGCGCAGTGGTTTAAGGCTCTGAGCTGCAAATCTGGAGACCTGGGTTTGAATCCCACAGCCCCCACTTGCATACTGTGTGACCCTGAGCAAGTCACTTAACTTCTTCGTGCTCCCAGGTTGCACCTGCAAACAAGCTTTCAGCTTAGTGTGTCTCACCTGGTAAAATAATTGCCAAAAAAAAAAAAAAGAAATAGTGGTGAACACCTGGAACAGACTGCCAGCAGTAATGGTGGAGGCAAAAACATTAGGGGGCTTCAAGTGTGCACTGGATGGACAGAGGTAAATATTAGGAAACTGGCAGGGAAGAGGGAGGGTCACCAGAGACCAGTTAGGGTCTGCGAGAGACAGACTAGGCAGGGAACATCTGGGCAGACTAGGTGTGCCAAGCAGTCCTTTTCTACCTACAAACTATGTTTCTCCCAGGTTGTGCACGAGTATAAGCATCCAGTGCACTCACCTGGTAAATAAAAACTAAATCTGCATATATTTTTGCAAAAAACTGCATTAGGGTTCAACTTAACACAACAAAAGTAGGGAAATGTGACATTGGGGTTTCCAGTAATAACTCCCCACCCCCCAAGTAGCAAACTGAATAAAATTAGGGTTCGGGGTCTCCAGAGTCTTGGCAAATAAGTGGTGGCTTTTTCCTTGGGGTTCTCAACCCTAGTGCTCCCCCTCCCTCCAGCCCCTAGCCTCCTGTCTGAAGCACAAGGTACAGCACCAAGCCAGTGTCTCATAGTGATACACCCTTCCACGGTACAGAAGTATGTCTCACCACGTGTTGCCAACACAATCTGTTGTAGTTTTCTTCAAGCAGGGTCCTGCAGGGCCTGTGTGAAGGAAAGAGAGCACATCTGACCTTGTCTGCTCAGGGGATAGGATGAACATTAGAGCTGGCAACCCCAAGAAAGGCCCCACCACTAATCCACCTAGACTCCAGAGACCCAATACCTTAATGTTTTTTCCTTTTGCTGCTTAGGTGGTGGGGGTGGGGAGTTAGGATTAGAAACCTTTTAACATCACATTTCCCTACTTTTGTCATGTTAAACTGAACCCTAACTGGTGCATTAACACAGTTTGGTTTTTTTTGTGCAAAGAATGTGCTTTCTGTCCGAGACAGAGGAATCATATCCTCATTTATGCAGGTCCCTTCAGGACCTGCATGAACAGATGCAGACATGCAGAGCCCTCTGGGCCCTGTGCCAAGGGAAGGCTCCGTCCACCTATGGAGGTGCAGCAATGGATATCAAGAATTCCAGAGGGCTCTGCACTTCCATGTGGCCACAGATACAGACATACACGGCAAAGAGCCCACCTCTCAGTCAACACACATGGCCCTATGCCAAAAGAAGAGCTGTCTTCAATATATGGTACCTGGGTCTGTGTCATCAAACCTGCTCCTTTCGTTCCCAATTTTTCTTTCCTTTTGTCGCTTGGTGGGAGTGAAGTTATGGATGGAAAATAATGCCATGTATTTCCCTACTCTTTTGGTATTAACTTGAACACCAAGTGGTACATTAATGCAGTTTTTTGCAAAGGAAAAATAAATAATATATATATATATATATATATATATATATATATACACACACACACACACACACACACATATATACATACACTTATACTATACTATACTGGCACGGTAACGCCAGTATAGTTAGGGTTATTTTATTATTTATTAATGTCTCGGATAACACCACTTGAACTCAGAGCTCTTTACATAAGTTCCACATCATGATCACAATACAAACAGAGTAGTACAGTTACAGTGGAAGTAGATACAACAGATATACCAGAGTAGCACATGTTACACAGGAGGTTAGGATAAGGGAACGGGGCTAACTAACACACTTAGGGGTATGAGATCCAGACCAGTGAAACCAGTCATTTGTCTGCAGAAAATAGGGTTCTAGAGGTGGAATGGAAACAAGATGTTGAGGGAGGAGCCCCAAGTGCCAAAAATGAGCAAGCAATATTGCGACAAATTAAGCTGGGAGGAGAGGAGTGTGGGGCAGCAAGTGGGGGAGGGAGGAGGGAAGGGTTAGGGAAGAGCAAGATAGCAGGGGGCGAAAGAGAGGGGTGGCGAAGCTAAGATTAAGGTGTTTAATGTTAAATACCAATGTTTGCACCTTAACTCTAGCAGCATTCAATAAAATAGCCAACAATTTTGCAAGTGGAGTCTGGCTGGCAGGGTTTCAAGATGTGAAAAGTTTTGTGACGGCATCTTGCACTGTTTCCAAGATATGGTGCATCTGTTTTTAATGAATTACACTTTATTCTTCTACTTCACTCAGTTTTTTTTGCTCTCATGTACAGCCTAGACAGTATGGAATTTTTTCACAAAACTTTCAGGGTAGAAGAGACCTGTGCTGAGGTAGTGCCTTTCAAAGGTTTCATGAAAGAAACTATTAAATAGTTCCAGAGTTATAAGGATTTTAAGGTGTTTTTTTTTTGAGCTTAGTAGGGTCTTTGGATAACCCTCAGATATGAATGACAAAAAACATCGAAAGTGAGGGTTTATCGTTTGCAATTTTCCAATCGTGAGAAAAAATATCGATAGTGATGGCCACGTCTTTTTTTTTTTTTTTTTTTAATATTAAAAAACGAAAATATTTTTAAAAAACAAACACCTGAATCTATGGGACCAGTTTCACTACATTCTGTTTTGTTTTGTTTTTAAAGCCAGACATACTTTTTCCAGGGGTATGGATATAGTTCACTGTCCACACACTGGTACTTCCACTGGAAGTGTTGATTCATCAGAACATCTTCAAGCTAAGCTCCTCCCCCACCTGACTTCAGGCCAAGATCCTCCCACCACCTGGGTGGTGTATCCACTAGCTCTGCCCTGTGATGACAGATCTTCCTTTCTGCTGGAAGAGGTCAGTCTCCTCCTTAGCAACTCTGCATGTTGCAGAGTACCAAGTGCGCCACTGGTAATTTCTAAGTTTTTTCTAAACAGCTTCTTCATATTTTCAAATTCCTCTGCTCAGACCCAGCGTTGCTGATGGAAAATGGAACAGGAGGAAGTGAAGCCTGCTCCTGGCTTCAAGTTCTGCATCACGTGCTACCAGTAAATTTTGCAGATGTACCCACACGTGTCTTGCCTGTACTGTTTTGGGCTGCACACAGCGTTCTGGGCTGTGGCCTGTGACAGATGATGCTCTCTTCATTTCTGGAGGACTGCATGGTCCAGCTTCTTCTCAGCCCCCAAAACACTGACCAAAGGCTGGAAGAAAGTCTCCTCTGTGGCGAGGTCTGCGGTCCAGCTTGCAGCCATGGAAGAGGCAGTGGCCACTGCTGCAGCAATCACCTCATCTGCATCAGTGTTGCTCCCAGCTAGGGCCAGAGTTTGAGTGTCCTTCACTGTTTAATTCTGGGAGATATGTTGGACCCTCCAGGCCTCTGGGGAGAGCCATTCCCACCACGGTAAGGAACACATGCACCGGTCATGAGACAAAGAGATCGTGGTGCTCCTGCTTCCTTGAATCCCCTGACCACTCAACTTCGGTCGAGCCTTTTATGGTCGAGGGCCAGGTCGCAAACTCCACAGTACCCCCAGTGGGCTTGCTGACCTCAACACTGGCTGATCAAATGGTCAAGATGTTTCTCGGCCCCATAAGCCAGTTGATGGAGATCTCCAAGACCCTGGTTTTCTGGGTCTTTACTCAGGAGGATGTAGACCAGCCGGTGTCCACGAATGGCTCCACCGGAGGTCATTCTACTGAAGCCAGTGCACGTGATCTATACTGTGCTACCAGGGGCTTCTCTTCAGCATCAGTCCTTGGGTCGACTGTTGAGATCTAGGTCAAGGCGTTGCTCGCATGGGGGATGGATGGGGAGGGGGAGAGAGATAGATAGATATATATATATATACATACACACACACACACACACACACACACACACACACACACACACACAATATATATATTTTACACACACCAAGATAGATATATACACACAGTAGAAGCCGCTTTAAGCTGACGGCTCCATGGTGGACCATTTGTCTCCTTAAAGCGGGCGTCTCCTTTAAGAGAAGCTCTACTAGAGGTGAAAAAAATGACATTTCTATGGCTGCACAGTACTGTACAATGTAAAACACAGCAGGCATACAACATACAGCATACATTCAGCAGACACCGCACAGTTCGTGATTACAGCTCTTTTGTGAACCAGTGCTGGCTGTCTCCACTGTTAAACTTTACTGAAGACAGGATTAAAACATCAGTAAAAATTGCACTCATCTTATTGTTAGGACGTGAGGAGGTCTGCCGATCACTGGAAAAAGTCAGTGATTTTCTTTTGCTTCGCATCTGCAGACATACGGCTCAGGATGTTCCCCTCCAGATCGAACAGATGCTCCCAGTGGTGTATTTCTCCATTCTTTAAACACCAGTCACAGAGGGATGCAGTGTTGGCAAGCGCTTCTTTATGTGTGTCTGGTGCAGGGGCACGGTATTAAACATCAGTCGAGTCCTTATCTGTTTCAGCTTGTTCTTGTGACAGGGCATCACAAATGGCACTGTGATCTCTCCCTCGGTTTCTTTCTTTTTGGTCATCAAATTCCATGAAATGGAGGAACTCCCCCTCGGTGAAGTTAGCTGGCCGTACAACATCAGCCAGGGGATTGTCCAGAGCTTCAGCTCCCTCTGATGGCTCCTCTGGTTCCTCTGCAGGGTAAAAGCCTGCTTTTCTGAAGCAGTTGGCTATTGTGGTGACTTTGACAGCAGTCCATGCCTTATGAAGCACGAAAATTGTGTCCAGTACATTTACCTGGGGTGCGATCTCTGTTGCCAAGGACACGGATCCGCTGTCGATTATGCCAACAATTCGATCAGAAAATAATGACCTGTAGTGGCCTTTCAAATTCTTTATGACTGCCGTATCCAGAGGCTGAATCAAACTCACAGTGTTCAGTGGCACAAAGTGGATGGTAATGTTGCTAAACTTGCCTATGATGCTGGAAGGGTGGGCGCTGCAATTATCAACCAGCAACAACACCTTCAGCCTGTGGCGCTGTAGCCTCTGATTCCAGGTGTCCAGTCACTCGTTAAACAGGTAAGCTGGCATCAAAGCATTAGCGGAGCTAACGTAGGTTTGACAGGCAGGGTGGTAAGATCCCTTGGGAGGCATCTAGGGCGCTTGTTCTTACCAATGACAAGCAGTGGCAATTTTTCAGTGCCTAGCATGTTACAACAGCACAGCAGGGACACCCCATCTTTTGATTTTTTGCCGCCAAGCAGCTCCAGATCTTTCTGAATGTGCCCTCTATCTGGATAGCCCCTGTAAAAGACGCCGGTCTCATCGGCATTAAAAATGTCTGAAGGGGCATAGTCAGCAAGCATAACAGGGAGCACATTTTTTATCCATTGATCAGAAGACGCATCGTTTGCATCCATTCTTTCTTCTTGTTCCTTCTTGCAAACAATGTTATGGCGAGCCTTCCAACGTGACAGCCACCCATCTGTTGCTTCAAAGTCATCACGGTGTAGATGGGTGGCTATCTCGCTTGCCTTCTTCAAGACCGCGCCAGATATTCAGGCACCTTTGGTTATGGCATTAGTGAACCACAGGTGGAGGGCGTCTTCCACCTGTGTTCTTCCCATCACGTTTTCTTTTGCAGGAAGGGTTTGTGTTTGAAAGCCAGTCGGACTGAATCTCGTCTTTTTTTTTTTTTGCTTATTTGTCCGATCTGGCTTTTAGAAATTCGAAACTCGGTCGCAACTTTAGCCATGGATGCACCGGGTTGTTTCAATGCCTCCAAGACTTTTATTTTCTCAGCAAGAGGCAGATCGACCCTTTTGTTATCCATGGCAGGGAGGC
This sequence comes from Neoceratodus forsteri, assembly GCA_016271365.2. NCBI lineage: Eukaryota > Metazoa > Chordata > Ceratodontiformes > Ceratodontidae > Neoceratodus > Neoceratodus forsteri. The sequence continues at coordinate 1,502,966,878 of CM057455.1, forward strand.
AGAAGGTTCAGAACAAGAGACATGAAAAACAATGGACTTCCAGCATGAGTGAAGGGACTTCCAGCACATGAATGAGCTGTTAGCTGTTACTGAGCTGCTTTGACAGGTTTGATTAGGTGTGAACAAGCCACGATTAGTGCTAATTGGTTGCGATGGGGAATTTATTCAGCAAGTGAGGGCAGGTGAGACCACGATCGTCCCTTTTAAACAAAATTGCCGTCCCCTATAAACAAAGCTATCCTGCTAGAATAACACAGCCACTTAATCAGTAACTACAGGGACATCCCCTTAAACTGAACGTCCCCTTAAAGCGTGCCCAGATTAAGTGGCTTCTACTGTGTGTGTGTGTGTATATACACACATACACATATATACATATATATATATATATACACACACACACACACACACACATATATATACATACATATATATATACACAATATATATATATATATATATATATATATATATATATATATATATATATATATACACACACACACACACACATATATAGAGAGAGAGAAAGAGATGGAAGTACAGATAATCCACTACAGGGTGTGCGGTTGTGCTCTGATATATTCGCGCCTTGGGTGTGTTGAGAGACACAAGGCCGCAGGCTGAGCACATTCAACCATCCAAGATGTACACAGAACATGACCGAACACCCTGTAGTGAATCATCTGTTTTATAAAATGTCCAGAAGGTTCTGAGGGAGGAAAAGAAGTGCAGCCATGCAGCAGTCATGGAATAACGCATGGTCACGTGCCGTGTTTCATCCAATCAGGAGACTGAATTTTCACAGATTTATTCTGCCCATTTTATAAACAGATATATATTTGAAACTCAGCTTTATTGAAAGGCGCTGTACAAATGCAGTGTTTCATAGACAGCATATTAGGTAGTTAATATAACTCAGTAAAACATCTTCTGCAGGAGTACAGACAGATTAGTTGTGTACTACATCTTCATAATAATATATTATTGGTAACATGGGCATGTGGGTATTTTCTGCCTATTACACTGTTTCTTCTGTTTGCTTTGAAATAATCTTCTTTGCTTAGGGTCCCTCATTGATGCCGCCTTTTCCACCCACTTGATATTAATTTTTTAGTTAATGATCAGTTCTATAATCCAGTGACATCAGCAGAGTAAAGACCTGCAATCAAAGTTTCACTCAATGTTTCGATTCAGCTTACATCATGGAGTTCTAGACCATATCAATAATTTAAAAAGGATGTACTGTTGCACCTGGCTCAATATTATTAACTGAATTAGTGTGTATTATTCTGATTTAGTATTCCGGAGTATCACATAGACTGGGACAAATATTTGTTGGAATTAAGTGTAACCTGGTTCCTCTTGCAAGTTTAATTCTGAATACGATTTTTTTAATTTATTAAAAGCCACTACAACTGACAAAAGTCAGCTGAAGTACAATACAAAATATCTGAAAAACATATTTGAATATATTATCGCTGAAATACAAAACTCGTTAACTACAAAATCCACCCAGAATAAAATTACATATAAACTGCCCTTCTATTTTATAGAAAGACAACACAGATGTAAAAAGAGTTTCCACGATCATAGTCATATTTTGCCTTAATCTTGTCATACGAGCAAGTTATCCCAAAAGGGAACTGGGGACACCGAAGTGATAAATTACAACTTCATTAAAAATATTTTATGAACACTCATTCATCTAGCCTCACATCAGATACCTTGACCAACAGAGAATTGCCATAGGCTCTAGTTCTCGTATGTTTTGTTTTTGCATCATATATTTATTGTGTTTTTTTCATATACGATATAAAGTACATTCATATACAGTGATACAGCATAATAAGATCACAACACCCTCCCTCATCTAAGGCGTTGGCAAACTGAGGTACAATTCAGTCACCTGCATAAATATTATTACTTAGTTAATACTCATATGGTGCATCAATAAAAATGAAGAAAAAATGGAATCACAAGAAAATTCAGCTGCATCTTCTTGGTAAGAGATAAAGCAGACAACTTCATTTCACTATAAAATACACTGTAATCTGTGTAAAAGAAAATAAAATAAATGTGCTTTGCCTTAACTCTACATACATCTCATTGTGTTTGTTTCTTCTAAAGGTTTAATACATGTCATGTAATGCAGAAGGTTCTTGATTTAGTTAGCCATTATAGATGTGGCTTAGGCTTCCTTCGCCCCCTCTGGTAAGTACAGGTGGGTCCCACTAGGACGTCCAACCCTCCCGAAGAAGTGTAGCTTCCCCTAGGGTTAGAGTGGTCATAAATGTTGCCCATGTAGTCAGAAACCTTTCTTCAAGGCCTTTTAGCACATATGTTAACCTGTCCACTGAAAATGCCCTTAGGGTGAGGGTTTTCCACTGGTCAACCGTGGGGACATTTCCAGTGAGCCACAGATTTTGTATTCTACCTGCTACCTGGCTACCACTAGGAGAACCCTAATCTGTCTGGTGTGTAATTCCCATTCCCCATTCTCCTGCCCATTCACCCCTAGCAACAATGACCGTGGGGTTATTTCCAATGGGTATCCCACTTTCTTTCCCAATTCGGTGGCCATCCCTCTCCAATACTTCTGAATTCCGGGGCATTCCCAGTAGTAGTGTATCCAGGTGCCCCTGGCTCCATTACATTTCCCACATATGGGTGATACTTTCGGGTAAAACTGGTGCACACTTGCCGGAGGGTAGTACAGTCTGAGCAGGAATTTATATTGTAGTTCTTTATATTTATTACACAATATTAGTTCCATATGGGAGGTTAACAGCAATTCCCAGTTATCTTCGATTACAATACTAAGATCTCTTTCTCAGCTCTGTTTCGCCCTCTGGTGGTCACCTTTGAAATACACCCTATCTAATTTGGCTGCTCGACCAATTCGTCCCTTCTCTTGTGTCCTGGCCCCTAAGATTTCCCTTTCAACCTCTATCAAGGCTGATTCCATATTGGCTTTCCTATTAAGGCTCTGCCAGTACTTCCGGATCTGGAAGAATCTAAAGAGATGTGAGGAAGGTATTCCCAGGGAAAGGGAAAGGGGGAAATTGTTTAACCAGGAAAGGCCTAATTGAAGGTCCTGAAATGAGTGCATTCCCATCTGGGAGGTCAGGTCCCCTACACATCTAATGCCTCTGTCCTGCCAATGTTTAAAACCGTCATCTCCCAGCCCTGGTAGGAAGTCCGGGTTGTTGGCCACTGGTACCAACACTGTATTTTCTTGTTTAGCCCCCCTTCTTTGTTTAATGCAGCCCCATGCCTCCAAAGATGCCATTACCAATGGATTTGGGTGTTTCTATTTTTTATATGGCTTCATTCCATCTACACCTAAGTAGGCAGTAAGTCTGCTGGAGCACCCACTCTCTTCTAGCGGTAGCCAGGTGGCCACCTCCCCCTTGTTGACCCAGTTGTGGACATATCTATATTGGGAGGCAAAATAATACCCTTTCATGTCTGGTAGATTGAGGCCTCCTTTCTCTGGTGCAGCTTTTAGCCTTGCAGGCTGATATGTGTTGTTTTTGCCCTGCCATATAAAAGTTCCAAATTCCCTTTCCAAAATTTGGATATCCCTATTTTTGAGACCCATCGGCATCATTTGTAGGATATATATAATATCCTAGTGAGCACGTTCATTTTGAGTACGTTTATTCGGCCAATCCAGGATACTGGAAGTGCCCTCCACCTTTGTAGATCTCTAGAGATCGTGTCAACCATAGGCTTATAGTTTAGGTCCTACATCTTCCCTAGGTCGCTGCTCACCTTGATACCCAAGTAAGTAAAGACCCGTTGTTCTGACTTGAGTCCCCAGGTGTCCAGGTCTTCCTGATCCCTCCCATATTTTAAATACATTACTTCTGATTTATTAAGATTAAGTTTATAACCCGAGAACTTGGCAAAAGCCCTCACCAGTTTTAAAACAGCGGGTACAGAACTATCAGGTTGGGTTAGGAAAAGTAGAATGTCGTCCGCATACAAGGTTATGGTATGCTGTCCTCCCTGCTTATCTGGTATACCTTGGATATGATTGTTATCCCTGCTTTTGATTGCCAGTGGTTCTATGGCCAAGGCAAATAGGAGGGGGGAGAGGGGACACCCCTGTCATGTGCCCCTCCCAAGTCGAAACACCTCTGATGGTGAGCCATTAACCAATATTCTTGCTGTGGGGCTGTATAAAAAGCTTTAATCAGTTGTATATATTTTTCTCCCAGACCAAATCTCCCCTTAATTTTAATTAAGTATTCCAATTCTATTCTATCAAAGGCTTTTTCAGCATCCATTGATAAAACACATGCCTGCCCTGGACATTTGTTTCCCCACCACATAACACTGAGTAGCCTTCTCATGTTGTTATATGACATTCTTCCTTGTATGAAACCAGTTTGATTGGGGTTGATTATTACGGGTAATAATTTGTCCAATCTTAATGCTAGAACCTTTGTCATTATTTTACAGTCATCGTTTAAAAGCGATATGGGTCTGTATGAGGAGCAATCCGTGGGATCTTTGTTCGGCTTGGGAAGTACACATATATTTGCTTTGCAGCATGACTTAGGTAGGCCCCTCTCCCCCCCTCGAGTACATTTCTGATGGGTTCTGCCACCTTCTCTTTAAGCTCTTTGAAGCACTCTGCCGTAAACCCATCTGGTCCTGCAGCTTTACCCCTTTTAAGTGTGGTCATAACCTGTAGCACTTCCTTGGTAGACCATACTGCCCAGAAAAGTACGATGTGCCTTGGTTAGTGCTGGGATAGGGAGATCCCCCAGGAAGTCCTCCCCCAGCTGCTCTGTGCCTCTGCATTCTGCAGTGTATAGTGCTGCACAGAATTCTTGAAAGCACTGCTGGATTTGTATGTCCCTTTATACTAATGTACCCTTTTTATCTTTTATGGTAATAATTCTTTTACAAGTCTTCCCTCCCTTAATTAAGTTCATAAGTAATGGCCCTGGTTTGTTGTCCCACTCATATATTTTCTGTTGAGCGAACATCTGTTTAGTTTGAGCATCCTCAGTTAGACAGGTATTTGGGGCTTCCCTAGCTGCCTGAAGTTCCTTCATAGACTGTCTTCAGTTTCAATTATTTCTTTCTCTAGTCATCGTATTGCTTCTTCTAGGTCCCCATTTTTTTCTTTTTTTAGTTTCGCTGTGTAACTAATTATTACCCCCCTCATGTAGGCTTTGCTCGCCTCCCAATATGTCCCCTCTGCCTCCACCATACTCTTGTTAGCGGACTCGTACATTCCATTGGTCCTTTAAGAATGGTCTAAACACCTTCCTAGACAACAGATAGTTGGGAAATTCCCACCCCCAACCGTCCAATGTTCTTTGCCCACATTCAGCTCAAGTTGGACCATAGCATGGTCAGATAAGTAGATAGGGCTATGTTCCACTCCCGTGACTGCAAGGTACACATCTTTTTGAACATATATATAGTCCAACCTGGACCAGGTAGCATGTGGATGGGAACAGAACGTGTATTCATGGGCCTCCGGGTTGGACACTCTCCTCGCATCCACCATTGCAAGTTCTGTTAAGCTCAATTGCCATTGCTGCACCGCCAGGACCGCGCTAAACCGTGTTCCCGAGAAGTCCAGCTCAGGGTCCACAACACAGTTAAAATCCCCCCCTCCCCCCCAATGATTAGGTTGGGAAATTGCTCTCTCACTAACAAGTCTGCGATCTTCAGACAGAAGGCCGGGTCTAGTACCGAGGGGGCATAAATGTTACCAAAAGTGGTCAGTTTCCCCTTAATCTCCCCCACCACAAAAATGTATCTCCCTTCTGTGAGATCCTTGACCGTACGATGGTGTACAAAGGGGAATCTTTTGTTAATTAGGATGGCTACACCCCTCTTGTGGGAACTGTAGGAGGATGCATGGCAAACCCCGATCCAGTCCCCCACCAATTTAGTATGCTCTTTAGGTGTCAGATGGGTCTCCTGTAACAGTGCTACATCTGTCAGTTTTCTTTTAAGTGATGCTAGTATCTTAGTCAGCGGAGATAATCCCTTCACATTCCAGGAGACCACGAGGATGTGCCAGGGCCTAGCCATGATCCTCATTCCCTTATGTCCCTTTGTTAGCCCCCATCGCTTGTAACTTCTCCTGCATATGAATTTGTAGTTGGCAAAAGAAAAAAAAAAAAAAAATACAGAAATAGTAACAATAACTTTGAACAGTAGCGTACACCAACATGTGTACCAAACATTGAAACAGTTGATAGCTTTTATGGAATAGCCATTCCATTGCTTCCCTTCTCCTTCGTCTCATTTTATTTAAGAAATTCTCCTCTCCCCCTCCACGAGATGTTAGTCTCATTCTAATTATTTTCTGATACTGCTCTATTCTTTCTATCCCAACTCTAAGCCCCCCTTCCCCCACACCACCATTTTAGGAGTCTATGCAACTCTCTTGCCTTTAATGCATCCTTTACTTATTTCTAATAGTGTCCTTTTAGTGGATGCATATCCGCGGGAAAACGTGGTAACATTTATGGCACAAACTGCTTTAATTCCAATGCTATCCCCGCAGATCACTAGTCCGCATTCCCTTGCTTCAGCTCTGTTTCCTTTCAGTTGATGATCCCCTTTCCTCTACTAATGATCCCTCCTTACAACAGGGGTTCTGTATGGCAGTCTGCAGGGCCGTTGGTGGTAGTAGGCCCATATACCAGTGCAGCCGCCAGTTTATCCCCAGACTTCCTTTATGCTAGGTAACCCCCTTTTTCCAATAATATCTCTGTCATTCCCTTCTCTTCCCCCACCTCTTGTCCCCTACCCACGCCAATATTTCCTTTAGCTATTTTTACTCCTTGCCCCCGACTCTCCTTTTTAACCCTTATGCAACTGTGAACATGAAGTTTCAGTTTCCCAGACCATACACACTGTTTACAGTATCTAGTCCAGCCCCATCGAGAAGTATGGAGGCTAGTTTCAAACTTAGACCCTGCATATTAAAACTGTACTTCTTCTGCTGATGGGTCGTGCCACAAGTTGTTTACAGTTAGTACAGGGAGACTTAGAGGGCGTCTTTCATGCACCACGATACAGGCCGTGTGAATGTCTCTGGGAGCCTGTCCATTTTCCTGTACATCCATGTCGACAAAGTATCTTGTGAATCCCCTTTAATGGATTTCAATCGGGCTCCAGACAAAATAGGAGGGCATAACAAACTTACTTCACAAGTCATGATCCCCCCCAGTTCTCCCCCCCAATAATCTCATTTTTCCATGGGAAATGGATCATGAGAGAATCTAGTTGTCTTATGGGGTTATAGATATGAAAGTCAGCAAAGTTCCCAAGTACTCACTGTGAAATTCACCCATCTGATTTATTCTTTTTATCCCATTCATCTATGTAATTTTGTAGTTTGGCTGGTTCCTAGAAAGATTATGTTGCACCTTCCCAACGGACCTTAACAGCAGCAGGGTATGCCAGAAAGAATTCCAGGCCGCGTTCCCGTAGCTGATCCCTCAGATTATTGAATAGCTGCAGTTTTTCCTGTATTCTGGTCAACAGATCTTGATGTATGGTTAATTTGTGCCCCTCGAAGATGCACTCTTTCTGGTTCCTGTAAGCTGCCATCAGCGCCTGTCGGTCCGGGTAATGATGCATCCTGAAGATCACTTGACGTGGGGGTTGGTCTCCGGGTTGCTTCAGCGCCAAGGCCCAGTGTGCCCTTTCTGTTTTAATCTTGCCTGCCTTGGTTTGCATTTTAAGCAGCTTGGGTAGGGTGATGGCACAGAATTCCATGAGGTTCCCCCACTCTGCTCCCTCCGGAAGACCCCTGATGCGAAGATTATTGCGGCGGCTATAATTCTCCTGGTAGTCTAGGGCGTCCTTTAGATCTTCCACCTCCTATTCCAGCTTAGCTATTTTGTCAGGTACCCCCCTGTGGCATCCTCGATGTCTGATATTCTTTGCTCGGCCTCCTGTATTTTTTCCGACTGTTGCTTAACCTCTGAGGCCAGGCTGCCGATGGACTTTTCTACTTTGTTCCATTTCGGCATGAGATCTGCCAGTATTTGTTCCGAAATGGCCTTACTGATTACTGTGAGCTCCGCTACTGAGAAAGATACTGGGCCTGGACCACATGGAGCAGCTTGTTCCGAAGCAGTAGATTTTTTTTGCATTTTTGCCACCATGCCGCGACGATTTCCCCGATGCCAGGTACTCGTCCATTGCTGTAGTTGTTAAGGTAGCTTTTGATGCTGAAATAAGTATTTTCTGAAGGATTTTAGGCAATTTTAATATGGTGTGGTGCGGAGCTCCAGAGAGTTGCAAACGTTCAGATTACCTGCTCATTAGCGCCCCCCAGTTCTCATATGTGGCTTCAACCAAGAACCACTATTGTAAAACTGTATACTAAGCTTTCTCTTTTCATTAACAAACCATTATGCTTTTGTCCCGATTTACACACTTCAAAAAATAAACCATACGTTCCCTCCCTCCTATCATCCAATCTTTCACATTTACCTCCTAGCAGAACATACAAGTACTTTATCCCATGACCACAAATAATATTGATGACCCACTTCTGAATTTTTTCAGTGACCCTGTCCTGTGAATAGAGGAACATATAAAATAGCTACAAAAGGTGAGTAAACTGTTGGGAGAACTTGGGATGGTGGATGCTTGGAGGCATCTAAATGCGAGGCGGAGGGATTATATGTTTTACTCCGCCCCACACTGGATGTACTCTCGGTTGGATTATTTCCTCCTAGGTAAGGAGAACATTTGTAGAGTTGGGGATTCTTGGATAGGAGACATGGTCCTTTTGGACCACGCTCTGATTTTCCTGAAGTTGGATCTAGGAGAGATGTGAAGAAATACCCTGTGGAGCTTAAACATGTCCATACTACAGGATCCTGAGATTAAGGAGGCCATTAAGAAGACTTATAGGGTCTTCCTGGAGGAAAATGCTACACCAGACATCTCCCCAGCAATTTTGTGGGACACAGCGAAAGCTGTTTTAAGGGGCAAATTTATTGAGTTATCCAGCAAGAAAAAAAAAGAAAGGGAGGCCAGAAGATATACACTCATTTCACAAATTCAACTTTTAGAAGCCCAACAGAAAGACAAATATGGTCTGATAAAACAAGACAAGAGTGTAGGAGTTAAAGGAAGTTAAGAAACAACTAGCGGACCTCCTAGATTATTATGTCGAACAGAGGCTACTTTTCCTGTGACAAAAATATTACAGGGGGCGGGGGGGTTCCTGATCATTGCGACTTTCAGCCAGTTGACTGTGAGCCAAAGGGGCAAGGGCGACTATTACAGCCCTATGTCACCCCTTTACTAATAGGGATAGTGAGGGAAGAAGAAATGACAAGCTTTTTAGGCTGTGTTAACCTTCCTCAGATCTCGGCCCAGCAGAGTGAAAGCTTACTACTTCCTATCACACGGCAAGAAGTGAGGCAGGAGGTGGCAAGACTGCGGACAGGTAAGTGCCCAGTGGGAGATGGCCTGGTAGCAGAATTTAATAGATGTTTTTCTGATATGGTTGCAGCCTTTACTGCTCCAGGTATATCAAAGGGTTTTCTCTGGAGAAGGGAATATACCACCTTCCTGGACGCAGGCCATCATTTTTGTTTTGCCCAAACCCAGAAAGGACCTTACAAAATGTCCCTTGTATCGCCCTATTTCTTTATTAAACAACAATTATAAAATGTTGCCCTCTATCCAGGCTCGCCGATTACAGGAGTTTCTCCCTGCACTGATACATTTGGATCAAACAGGTTTTGTTCCGGGAGGACTGGTCCAAGATAATTTACATAGAATGATTCATATTATAGACCATATTAATAAAACAAAGACTCCCTTCCCGTCTCGTGAGTTCTGATGCCAAAAAGGCATTTGATGAGGTCTCATGGTCATTTCTGAAGCGGGTCCTTTCTGGGTTTGAGTTTTCTAAGCCCTTCATTACTAGCTTATTCAAACTCCATGACTGACCTATGGGCTATGTGCGAGCAAATGGCCATGTCTCTCAGGGCTTTCAGTTGGTGACAGGGACGAGGCAGGGGTGCCCCCCTCTCTCCCTACTATACGCTTTGTACATTGAACCACTCGCTGAAAGTATCAGACAGAACCCCAGTATTTCTGGGACCTATCGGGGGTGGGCTCAAACATAAATCTGCACTTTATGCAGACGACATCTTATTGTTTTTGTCCTCTCCGGAGACCTCCCTCCAGCAACTGGAACAATTTGCTACAGTTTCTGGGTACACATTAAACAAGACAAAAACGGAGGTGCTTGGTTTCCACTTTTCCCCCTCTCCAGCTCTTAAACAACAATTTCCAATGAGATAGGGTCTACCTAAAACGAAGTATCTGGTACTCACATTGGCCTTTTGTCTGACCAACTGTTTCAATTAAATTACACCCCCTTGGTCCACCAGCTTAAAGTAGATATAGTCCGCTGGCTGCTTCTCCCGATCTCCTTTTTTCACTCGCATTCAAGCGCTAAAAATGAATGCCCTCCCAAGATTATTATATTTATTTCAATGTGTACCATGCCAGGTGTCTCAGAGAGTGTTATCTGAATGGAAGTGAATATTGTTTTCCTTCGCCTGGGGTAAGACACACCCTAGAGTTAACTGAGCTTTATTGTACATGCCAAAACAGCAAGGAGGATTGGCCTTCCTTGACCTCTGTGGCTACTGGGTAGCAGCCCAGATGCGAGTTGCCTTGCTCTGAGGAAATAGGCAGTATGATTCTATCTGGAAAAGAATAGACCTATCTGTTCCATCAGAACCCCTCCCCAAAACAAGCTTCACTTTTCCAACATGCACATAAACTCACCTGTGACACCTATCTTTCAGGGATTCGGGTAGTGTTGGAGGGCTGGAAGAGAACAGCAAGGTACACACCAAAAAACAACTCTGGTTATACAGGTGATGGGTGTATGACCCTGGCTTTGAACCAGCAAGGCAAGATGGTTGGTTCCTTAAACTGGCGAGGAGGGATATCAATTATTAAGTGGTGACCTAGTTGTATCCTTTGAGGCAGCTCGGAGGACTTTAAATTGGGCCCAAGCAGATTACATGCAAAATCTACAATTAAGGCATTATATAAATACACAAAGCAGGGTCAGAGGTCAAGTTGGGGAGGGGGAGAGACATCCCAGTTTCATTCCTTAAGATTTGGTCCTCTTCATCTGGGGAAAGAGCTATCCCACTGTTTATATTCCAATTATATTAATGATCGGGTGGTTTCGACCTTATACATAAAGAAAAGATGGGAACTGGAGCTGAGGGTTTCCCTTTTGTCTATGCAGGGGCAGAGGGTGTGGAGAAATACGTGGACCACCACTTCATACCCTCTTTGGCAAGAACTCTGTTGGAAATTGAGAGTTTGCTTTTTCCTTGTTCCAGTTCAGGTGGCCCAGCATCACCCGGGATATCCCGTCACTGCTGGAGAAACTTTGGAGCCGAAAGGACCACTCAGGCCCATATTTTCTGGCAACGTCCTGGGCTGGCTCACTTTTGGGCACAGATCACAGCATACTTAAAATAACTTTTTATTACACAAATCCTAATCAGGCCAGAACATTTAGTTCTGGGATTAGTCCCAGAGGATCTCAAGGGAGGGGAGGAGAGGTACCTCTGGTCTATATTAATAGCTGTGGCACTGAAAACCATAACGAGAAGGTGGCATCAGAGAGACTCATCCCACATTTCGGAATGGTTTGAGATGGTGCAAGGAATCCAAAGACTAGAAATAACAACATATAGCCTAGCACAGAATGTTGCCAAATATTTTAACAGGTAGAACAGATGGGATTTGAGTACCATCCCGGCAGAGTTCTCACATTTGGTGTGGGAGGGACCCATCCCCCTCTCTGAAAGGTGTTAGGATGAAGGGATAAAAGACATGACACAGAAATGAATTTTTGTCCTTTTCCTCTTTGAGGGATGAATTTCATTTTCAATTGCTCTTTTTTCTCTCTATTTTTAATTGTGCCAGAATACTGATATATGGCTGGAAAATAAGTGAATGGAACTACACTTTTTAATGGCTGGTTCCTTACACATAATAGATTAGTTTTTATGTTTTAGACGAGACCCCTTATTGTATTATATTGTATATGGTATTATTTAATTTACTTCATGTAGTATTAAGCTGGTTTTGACTGGCTATGATTATATGTAAATGTGATATGCTGTTGTTTTAACAGTTTCTTATGGTTGTAGAACCTGTTGTATCTAAAGCCGATTCTCAATAAACAAAGTATATGTATATATAAAAAAAAGAACCTGTCCGGTGATTTTCTGTTCACAGCACTTGTTGTAATGTTGTAATTTTTATTACACAAGCAATAAGTAAATAAAAAGAGGATCAGTCTGATCAGAAAGAAATTTCATGGTGCCCACTGTAGTTTTAAAAACTAACAAAGTATATCAGAATGCTCAGAGAATACACACACACACAGAACTTAAAACTGAGTCAGTGTAGCACCTGATTGCCCCTACCTACATAAGGGCTGTAAAATACATCAGGCAAGCAGTTACTTGTAGTAGGCACACTATTCAGAAGGCCAATGAGCAAACCACGAAGGCTGAAGGGCTGCAGCATATTTACAAGGAAATAAACATTGCCTGGTGACTCATATTCTGAAAGTATATGAAACTAGATCTTTCACACAAATTTACCTGTAGGTGTCAGCCGTCCTGATATATAAACAAAAAATGATGTCACTGAGGAGCAAGTCGTAATTATCATTATATATAGTAGCTTGCCCCTCCGTGACATCCCTTTATATCTCTAGATTCTGTTGCCTTGATTTAATTTACAGATGATTCAAATATTCATATCTCAGGACTTTTGACACCTACAGGTAAAAAAGTACACAACACAGTCTGAAAGATTGTTCCACGGGCCCTCAGCCTGTGAAGTGACCCAGCAACCTTTACTTTCCCTTTAAAGGACATATTGGCAGATCGGAAGTCAAATTTTCCCAATTACACTTTGCGATGAAACTGTTCCTTGGCAGCCAAGCATTTTGAGTACTGCAGTGAGATGCTGTTAGGACAAGGGTGATTACCTTACTGACCATCGTACTGTATGGTTTAGTACAAGAACAGTGGACTCCAGCTGCAAAAGGGCAAGTGTCCTGGATTTCAGAAGGGATGCCTTTACAAAGATCGGGGAATGCATCTGAGAAGACCTGGCAAGGGAGGGGAAATGGGGGATGAAGGGAAAAATGGCCAGAATAAAAAAGAGCATAGCAAAGGCTACAAACTTGTAAGTCAGGCAAATAAGCAAAAGCAGAAGGAGACCATCATTATGGTTCCCGAGGGAAGTGGCAAAAAAGGGAAGGGTAAAAACAGTGGCATTCAGAAGGTACAAGGAGACACAGAGAAAGGGGGACACAGAAGTATATCTGGCTAAACACAGGGAGGCAGACAAAGCAGTAAGAAGCACAAAGGCACAGGCTGAGGAAAGAATAGCCCAGACAGTATCAAAGGGGGGACAAGACATTTTTCAGGTGCATCAGCAAGAAAAGGAAAACAAAGGGAGGGATTGCGCTGTTAATAAAGGAGGCAGGGGGTTATACTGAGGAGGACAAAGAAAAGGCAAATATCTTAAATATCTCTGCTCAGTGTTCACAGCTGAGGGGGAAGGGGAGGGACCACAAATATGCACCAAAAGATTGGAGGGTGGGGAGAAAGGGACACACGTCCCTTTTCTGAGGAGAGGGTCAGGAAAGCACTTGCTAATCTGAGGGTGGACAAAGCCATGGGTCCAGACGGGGGTGCATCCAAGAGTGTTAAAGGAACTCAAAGAGCTGCTAGCTGCACCCCTGACAGACTTGTTTAACAGTTCACTGGAGACTGGCATGGTCCCAGAGGACTGGAGAAGGGTAGACATAGTTTCTTCCCACTTCACAAAAGTGGTAGCAAAGAGGAGGTGAGAATTACAGGCTTGTTAGCCTGACATCTGTAGTAGAGAAATTAATGGAAACACTATTAAAAGAAAGAATAGCAGTATAATGTGGGGAGTGGTGCAATGCAGTGGCTGTGGGGCAGCCATATTCAGGCAGACCTTCTGGACACTGAGGTGCTGCCCTATCTGCATGCATCTCTCTGGACTGCAGGATGAGGTAGCCAGACTCAGAGCGGCAGTAAATTGGGTCAGGAGTACCATCACACCTATCCAGAGACCACCCAGTCCAATGCAACTGCCTCAAAGGATGCCGAGAACGAAGAGCACTTGGGTGACAGTGGGCTCAGGGAGGGTTAGAGCGGTCAAGCAGAGGCACATCCCAGATGCTATTCCACTCAAGAACTCATATGCCACACTGGCAAATGGGGACAACCAAATAGAGGTACCCACAGAAGTGGAAGGAAAGGATGTGGAGGTTAGCCAAGGAGGTGACCTCAGCGGGGAGAGCAGTGGACCCCAGAGAAGGAGGAGGAGGAGGAAGCGAATCCTGGTGGGGGACTCCATCGTAAGAGGGATCCAGCTAGGAACACAGGAGGGGGACGACAGGGAGGTGAGGTGCCTACCAGGTGCCACGGCATGGAGGGATGGAAGGAAGATCCTGGGGATCACTGGTAAGGCAAGACGGGAGGGTTAGCTGGATGTCATTATCCACCTAGGTACTAATGACCTGGCAAATGGGGAGCCAGAGGAAGTTCAGGAAGAGTTTAGGAAATTAGGAGGGGTCTCAAGCAAGTAGCTACTTCTGTCACTTTTTCAGAAGTACTACCTGATGAGAGAGCAAAGGGAGAACATGGGCGCATGCATCAGGAACTTTAACTCATGGTTGAAGAACTGGTGCTGTGAGGAAGGTTTGAATTCATTGGTGACTGGGGACCCAACCTGGAGGGATGGAGGTTTGTTTAAGCCTGATGGCCTGCATCCATCCTGGAGGGGAATCCAAGCACTCAATGATAAGTTTAAATGCTACATTGACAAGCATTTAAACTAGCAAAGGGGGGTGGCAGGCCAGCAAGGAGGGTACCTACTTGCTCACCCCCCACAGCTAACAGTGGAACCAGTGAACCGGAGGAGTGGCTATCTCTACAAAGCAGTGTGCAAAAGATGGAGATTAGCACCCAAGAGGTGGACAGGCAGAAAAGGGACAAAATTCAGCAGAAGGGCAGACAGCAAGGAGAACCAGGGATAAAGGACAACAAAGGAAGGGGCTGGAGTAGAACAGCGAAACAGTCTAGGGAGATCAAATTATGGAAAGCCATGTGTGCCAATTCCAGGAGCCTTAGCAACAAGATGGAAGATCTGGAGGCTGTCATGGTGCAGTCAGACCTGGACATTGTGGCCATCACTGAAACCTGGTGTAATGATAACCACGACTGGGAGATGGCCATACCTTACAACATATTCAGAAGAGACAGGGCAGGTAGGAAGGAGGAGGAGGGCACTGTATGTGAAAAATGACATAAGGGCCACAGAGATCCATGAGGAACAAAATGGGGGAGAGATACTGTGGGTTAAGCTGGAAAGGAAAACGGGGCCAGCCATCCGCACAGGTGTGGTCTAAAGACCACCAGCCCAGGAGGAAGAAACAGATAGGGAGCTGATGCTAGCCATCCAAAGGACGGCAGACAAGGGTGAGGTAGTACTGGTTGGAGACTTCAATATTCCAGACGTGGACTGGAGCATCCCAGCAGCAGCATCAACTAGGAGCAGATTTATCCTGGACTCCCCTTCAGGGTGCCTTCCTCAAGCAACTGGTCATGGAACCAACTCGTCAGAAGGCAATACTGGACCTTGTGCTCACAAACAGGGACAGTGTGATGGGGGTAACAGTGGGGGAGCACCTGGGGAACAGTGACCACCAGTCATTGTGGTTTGAAATCACAGAAGAGCAGAACCAACACCACAAAAACACGTATCCTGGATTTTAGGAGGGAAGACTTTGGGAAATGGGAGATACTTGAAAGAGGCATTAAGGGAATGAAGCAGGAATCAGGGGTTGAGGAACAGTGGGCAGTATTTAAAATCGGGATTACAAGAGCAACAGAATTATGCATTAAGCAGGTTAGCAAGAGGAAAGGAAGAGGAGACCATTATGGTTTTCCAAAGAAGTAGCAAAGAAAGTGAAAGCCAAAAAGATTGCATTCAGGCAATATAAAAAGACACAGACAGAAGGGGCTAAGGAGAAGTACCAGGAGAAGCAAAGGGAGGCAGGGAGGTCAGTAAGGGAAGCCAAAGCTCAGACAGAAGAACACATTGCAAAATCAGTGGGTAGAGGGACAAAACTTTTACAGGTACATAAGAGAAAAAGAAAGGCAAAGGAGAGATAGTGAGACTGAGCAGGGAGGATGGGGGCGTGGAGGATGACAACAGTAAAGCTGACATATTGAACAGGTATTTCTGCTCAGTCTTTACTGAGGAAGAGGAGGAGGTAATGGGTCTGAAGGGAGTACAAGTGGTGAGAATGGTGCAGAAATGGACACAAGTCCCTTTACGAGAAAGGGTCCTAAGGAACTGGAAGTAATAAGAGTTGATAAAGCAATGGGACCAGATGGGTGCACCCAGGTCCTTAAAGAACTAGAGAGGTGGTGGCTGAACCTCTAGCTATCCTGTTTAGCCAATCACTGGAAACAGGGAGGTGCCCAAAGACTGAGAACAACAGATGTAGTCCTTTATACAAAAGTGGGAGCAAAGAGAAGCGGGAACTACAGACCAGTCAGCCTCACCCGCGGTGAGTGGGAAGATCATGGAAGCACTACTGAAGGAGAGACTGGTGGAACATCTGGTTGTCAATGGACTACAGGACCCAAGACAGCATGGTTTCACCAGGGGAGGTCATGTCAGACCAACCTCGTTGAATTTTTTGACTGGGTGACTAGGGAGGTGGATCGGGGAGGGCAGTGGACATGGCCTATCTGGACTTCAGCAAGGCTTTTGACACTGTGCTACATAGAAGACTATTACACAAACTGGAGAATACAGGTGTGGGCAGGACAGTAGTGTGGTGGGTAGGTAATTGGCTGGGCGGCAGGACACAGAGGGTGGTGGTAAATGGCTGTCACTCCACAGAGTGAAGAGTGACCAGTGGGGTACCACAGGGATCAGTGCTGGGACTGGTCCTATTCAACATCTTCATCAGTGACATTGCGCAGGGCCTAGAAGGCAGAATTTCACTGTTTGCTGATGACACAAAGCTCTGTAACAGAGTAGACACACCAGAGGGTGTAGACAGAATGAGAAGGGACCTGCAGAAACTTGAAGAATGGTCAGGGGTTTGGCAGTTGAAATTCAATGCAAAGAAGTGCAAGATAATGCATATGGGGCACAAAAACCCTGGCACAATATATCAGTTGGGGGGTGAGGATATAGCATGCACCAAGCAGGAAAGGGATCTTGGGGTTATCATCTCTGATGACCTCAAGGTAGGGAAACAGTGCGACAAGGCAGCAGGTAAAGCAAATAGGATGCTGGGATGCATAGGCAGGGGCATCACCAGCAGGAAAAGGGAGGTCATAATTCCACTATACAAGACACTAGTGAGGCCCCACCTGGAGTACAGTGTACAGTTCTGGAGACCTTACCTACGTAAGGACATAGACAGGGTAGAGAAGGTTCAGAGGAGGGCAACAAAGATGGTACATGGATTGTATCACAAGTCCTATGAGGACAGGTTGAAGGAACTGAATATGTACTCCCTGGAGGAGAGGAGGGAGAGGGGGGATATGATAGAGACATACAAGTATCTTACAGGGAGGAACAGGGTGCAGGAATACACTATTTTTAAGTGAAAAAGATGTTCCAGGACTAGAGGGCATGGGATGAAGTTGGAGGGAGGATGATTCAGGGGAAACATGAGGAAGAATTTCTTCACAGAACGGGTGGACGACAAGTGGAACACCCTGCCAGAGGAAGTGGTGGGGGCTGAAACAATCACGGGATTTAAGAATGCATGGGAAAGACAAAGAAATTCTGGAGGTCAGGGGTAAGGGGCAACAGACTTCTAGGAAACCATAAACTGAACTTACAAGCTCAAATGGGCAGACTGGGTGGGCCATAGGCCCTTATCTGCCGACACTGTCTATGTATCTATGAATCGTGGAACATCTGGAATTCAACAGACTGCAAGACCCGAGGCAGTATGACTTTATGGAGGGGAGGTCTGGTTAGGGGATAGGAGGCAGAGGGTGGTGGTAAATGGAGTTCGCTCTGAGGAGAGGAAGAGTGACAAGCGGTGTGCTGCAGGGGTCAGCACTGGGGCCACTCCTCTTTAATGTCTTCATTAGTGACATAGCAGAGGAACTGGAAAGGAAAGACTGCCTCTTTGCGGATGACACCAAGATCTGCAACAGGCTGCACACTCCGGAGGGGGGGTGCAAAGGATGGAAAGAGACTTGAAACGACTGGTGGAGTGGTTAAATGTATGGCAGCTAATGTTTAATGCAAAGAAGTGCAAAATAATGCACTTGGGTCACAGAAACCCAAGGGTGCAGTAAAAAAAAGGGGTAGGGAAGAGATACTAGCAGCGACCAAACAGGAAAGAGACCTGGGGGTAATCGTATCTGATGCCCTGAAGGTGGCTAGACAATGCAACAAAGTGATCGGAAGAACTAGTGGGATGCTGGGATGTATAGGTAGAGGTATTACCAGTAGGAAGTGGGAAGTGGTGTTGCCACCATATAGCTCTTTAGTAAGACCCCACCTGGAGTACCGTGTCCAGTTTTGGAGGCCACATCTCAGGAAGGACACAGACAGGATGGAGGCCATCCAAAAGAGGGCTACCAAGATGGTACAGGGTCTACATCAAATGTCTTATGAGGAGAGGCTTAAGGAATTAAACATGTACACCTTGGAGGAGAGGAGGTGGGGGGGGGGATATGATCAAGGCCTTTAACTACCTCACTAGCGTGAATAAGGTACAAGTGGGAGGTATTTTTCAGAGGAAAGGGTGCTCCAGAACAAGGGGCCTTGATATGAAGATGGATGGGGTAGGTTCAGGAGACATTTGAGGATATGCTTCTTCACAGAAAGAGTGGTAGATACCTAGAATGGTCTTCCAGCAGAGGTTGTTGGAATGAAAACAGCAGTGGGATTCAAAAAAGCCTGGGCTAAGCACAATGGAGTCATAAGGGATAGGTAATGGGGGGGTGGCAGTGAAAGTGCTGTAAACCTGGAGGGGTCTACAGTGTAAGCAATGCAACAAAAAAGGGCAGACTGGATAGGCCATGCGGCCCTTATCTACCATCAGTTTCTATGTTTCTATGTTACTTGTGTTGGATTAGTGTCTGGAGATTTCCAAGTTGGCCTTGCCCCTATACTAAACACCCTTTCATATAACATTTGGTACATACACAGAGCAAATTACAGCACATGACTGCAACCATGAAGGGCGTGGGCAGCAGTTTTCTCCAAGACAGTATCAAGTGCCAGTCACTAACTGGACACAGGGGGTGCTGTATGGCAAGGCACTTTAGCCCTCCTCTTTGCCAGAGAACAAGCACATCACCACATTGACCCCAGTGAGTGATGGTGCATCTCTTTTGTTTAATTAAATGGGATTTTCTGATCTTCGCAAGTTGATACAAAATGCAGACAATGACCCAGTGTACCAAACAGAAGTGGTATGCAGATGTGAGTGTGCGTTACCCTGGGACACATTTACCCACTTTCCACATGGGCCCCTTTCACCCCAGTCCAACCAGTTAATTAATACATAATGAAAGTAAACAGTGACCATCAATCCTTACTCTTCTGCCTGAATTGAGTCTGCAGGAGCTACATAATTGCTGGGAATGTATCCTTTCTTTCCAGTAGAGATAGATCTTGCTTCCCACCAGTCTCCTTCCCTGTAATACAATAAGAAGCATAATTAATTCCCATCTTGATGCAAAGTACAAAGCAATATATTTGTATCAACAAACCCCACCACATATCCAGTATCAAATTAGATGCCATGAATCAGGGAGCCAGATCTTAACTTTAAAAGACAGGTGACTTGAAGTACATAAATGCATAAAGCTAGTACAGTGTGGAATTATTCTGGCAATACTTTTTTTTTTTTTTTTAATGGAACAATTTCCGCACACCACATCATGATTTACTACATTTCCAAACACAAAAATTCTAACTGCTCACTGATCATATTCTCTGTAAGTGCATGTTCTTGATCCTTTAGCACTTTCCTCCAGGATCCCTTTATTTAATGATTATTTTATTAACTCTGAATTATTCACTATTAATAACGTCTGCCACCTCCACTTACTGTTATTACTGAAGATATTTTAATAGATTCCGTGCTTGCCTGCACTTTTACAAAGAGGCTTTGTTCCCATGCCTGAAAGGGAAAAAATGTTTCTGACGACATTTTGCAAGCACACCAAAGGTTAACATCTATGCTCTCCAACAAATGCATTAGGACATTGGTTCTCGAGCTTTGTAACAGTGCTGAGACTCCAGTAAGCAATAATAGACATCCTCAGATTCTCAGTATGGTAGCAACTACACTACTTCACAGAGACCGCGAAACAAAGTGAAATACTGTTAAGTAAATGACAGTTTACTCACATATTACTTACGTTCATCACATCAAACATCTTGTAGAATGATACAAATCTACTCATTCAGTTCACAGAGGAAAGTCAGCACTTTTTCCACGTAAGAACCAATGAACAAGTTTGTGAAACGGCAACTGTGTGAAGTTTGCTACATTACTTGACATAAAACAGTGAAAACTCAAAATTTCAATCACTGGAACATTATCAGGCTTACCTGAACTTGCCCTAGGGAATGGCTGCACTTTGTCGAAATGCTCCCTCACAAACAATACCCCCTGGGGGACTTCAGGCCTTCTTCGAACATTCTCATCCTCTATGTGCATCCTCTATCCAAATACAATCTTTTCTCTGTAGATTTACGATTCAACCATGCTACCACGGATCACCGTTCAGGTAGAATCGAAGTACATAAGTATACATATTTTTTCATATTGTTTATACTCTTTAATTGGTGTGGCCTTCCTCTGTCTCCCTCCCAATCCCTTTCCTTCTCTGGCTCTTTACTCTGTATTCCAGAGGGTTCACAAAGCTGCTCCTGCATCCATGGAGGGCTCAAACCAGGGACTGCACAGTGGCCCTCATACTAAGGTTACGAAGGCAGAAGGAGGCTGATGACACTCATGGTAACTGCCCCCTACTTCTCAGAGGTAGTATTCATTGATGTTTCCCACCTTCATATGTGTCTCATCTCACCTGTCTAATGTTTGGAGGTCAGAGTGACCAGTCAGGTCGGAAGGGCAGAAAGCGGTGCCATCATTATGCTGCACTTCAGAGGTGATCACTCATTAAAGACTGGTTTTATAAACGTTTATTGGGGCTTTCTACACCACACTCATAAATGCGATCAAGATACCCCAGAGCTTAGCTCTTGCGAGCTTCATTGAGGGGTCTCACTGCTGTTCATGTGCTTGGGACTTCTTTTGTTTTGCTGTTGCTGCTCCTAAAGTACTACCATCTGGGGTCACCCAGGTGGCAGTGTTGCAGCAGAACCTGTAACCATACCTCTCAACTGTCCCTGATTTTCAGGGACGTCCCTGATTTGGCCTCAGAATTTTTGTCTGTCCCTCGTAAAATTTGTGTTTTTGTGACAGAACAGTGGGGATTAATAACACAAAATAATGTCAAACATTAAAATTACAGACTTGCTGTTCTTCAGAAAATGCATCTTAACACAAATTCCTTATTTCTATCAGCTTTCTGAGAGAATAGCACCAGTTTTTAAGATGTGTCCCTGATTTGGGGTCTTTGTCCCTGATTTTTTTAAGCCTTGTCCCTGATTCATGAGGCAAGAGGTTGAGAAGTATGCCTGTAACACTCCCTCCCTGGAAGGAGAGGCATCCTGCGGGATGCTCAATATCCTCCCCCCTCCCCCGTCTTGTTGCACGAGTCTCCTCTTATACTATACTTTACTTTTTTCCGTTCCTGGCGTAGGCTGACCACCTACGTTAGCCTTTTCTATCTCTCACTAAAACTTTTTTCTACTACCTTTGTTTCTAGTTTCTGTCTATCCATCCCTCACCAATAATTCCCCAAAATCATGCACCAGGCTAAAGCCAGCTAGCAGGAATGAAATAAGGTGCTGGTTTAATAAAATGCATAAGAATAAATAAAGTGCGTAGGGGCCATTTTGTGCCATATTATGAGTTTAAAGTGCTGCACTGCTTAATTAAGTTAATGCTTATGCCATTTTTATGTATATAGTGCAGGAATATTTAGAAATGTTTAAAATGACAGTTAAATACAAAATAACGTCCACTCTGACAGGTGGGTTATGGATACAAATGAAGCGGCACTATGCTTATGTTGTTTGAATTATTTTGCTGCCACTCGGTATCTGTGTAATTAATTAATGATGCCCCTGTATTATTAGGACTCCCGGCTACTGGCATTGTATAAAATATGCTGTAGAATTGTGCCAGCTAGCCGTGGAGGAGTCCATGGTATGTGGTCAGCCAGTCCAGGATGCCAGAAAGGCAGGCTTCCTCGAGCAACCTGTGCGCTCTGAAAAGCGAGCGTTTGAAAATAAAAAGGGACTATGCTGTCCCTGGACATAAAAGCTATAGCCCAGTAAAAAAAGAAATAAAAAGGGGCTTACCAAAGCTATGCAGAGCCCCAAAGCAGAGCGGCTAGATAATGACTAGCAGTCTGCTGCTCTGCTTCAACATAGAAAACAAATGATTTAAAGGGACAGGAACGTCCCTATGTATGTGGAAATGCTATACAGAGTAGCCCTCAGAATAAGGAGAGTTCTGCAAGATAAAACTAAACACAATAAAGAAATTAAACAAATTAAAGAATAAAGAGACACTGCAGGTCTCAAAAGGAACCCCATTATACATAACAGCCCTGAGATATAAAGGGCTAGTGTCCATATACAGTAACAATATAGCACGTATATAAATTAAATAAATGTTAACACTGTTTGGATATATAGACAATAAGGTGCTGACCTGTTAGCAAGATTTCAGGAAGGGGATTTCCTATAGAGGGAATTCCATAATTAAAACCTCATTATGTAATGAAGGAGGAGATTCCCTATTTAGGGACCACTCTAGAACTCATTGGATGTTACGGGATGGACTTTCCCATAAGTGGGAGGGCTATATAAGCCCTCCTCAAACAGCAAGAGTCAGATTAGCTGGATAGCCAGTCTCACTTACCTGAAGAAAGGTAAGCAGAGGGACCTGTCCCTGAACAGGAATTTGATCTCTAACAGCAGGAAAGCTGATGAATAGTTTTGAGATACCTGATGCAAGGTGGAATAGCCTTGAGCTATTGTTTATTTTCTTGTTCTGTTTGAATGGTTTTATTTCTATTTATTTTTTCTATTTTTGTATAAAATTAAACACACTGCAGGTATGTTGTACCCAATTACTGTGTCCAGTGTTATCTTTATACCCACGTACCTGCAACATTTGGTGTAAGAAGAGGGATACTGGAAGTCCTAGCCACAGGGTGGATGTCAGTAGGTATCAGACCTGATACCAAGGCAAACCCATGGCATGGTGGTACTTTATTTCATTATGAAGACCCCTGTACCACCCGCTCTGACCAGAGCGCAGGACAAGCAGACAGTTGAACAGCTGTTCCCCGGCCTGGAATTCGAGAGGAAGCCGAGGGCCAAGCCTGAACGGCAATCAGCGATGACGGACAATGAAGACGACGACATCGGAGAAGAAGAGGAACTAGAGGAAGTACTAGTTGAGGAACAATCGGAGAAGACGAGTGAACTCTTAAGTGGCTTGCTAGGAAGCAGATCGAGATGGAGCAACTATGGGAGAAGGATCAACGATGACAGATGGGCAGGCACAATGAGGGCCAACAGATTCTTGGGGCTAACAGAAGCAACAAGGGTGTGAATGCCAGCCCTAAGGACATTAAATTGACACAAATGTCAGCCACTGATGACATAGAGGCTTACTGGACTACTTTCGAAAGGGTAGCTAAGGTATGTGAGTGGCCTGCAGAACAGTGGGTGGTCAGATTGGCTCCCTATCTTACAGGTTGAGCCCAACTGGCATATAGCCGTATGGACCATTGGAGTGCTGAGAAGTCTGAACTGGTCAAAAGGGAAATACTCAAGCATTTCGACATCAGCATCGAAAACTTACAGGCAGCGGTTCGGAACACTAAAACATCAGGGAAAGAATACTCCCCGAGTTCCACTGGAAAGATGCTACTGGCCGGAACATCTTTAAGCTAAGCTCCTACCACCTGGGCAGTATAACCCCCAACTTCGCTCCATGAGGTCACATCTTGCATGCTGGAAGCAGGATCAGGTGCCACTTGCCAGAGAAGCCCGTATGGGCTGTGTGGATGTGAATCATATATTACCACACTTAGAACTGCGGTTATATGTGAGTAACCTAATCTTCAAGAGGTGTGGGTAAGATTCACTTATCCACAATCTGACAAACTCTCAGCAGTTCTCTGGGAGGAGAGGGCAAGGCACGCATTCCTAGTTAGCAAGAGACTGAAGAATCGAGGTCCCAAAATGCACATCACTGCATGACTCGAGGTTGATGTGGTAATGGGAAATGAAGGTGTGTGCTGACTCCCAGGCAGCAGCCCTACAGATCTCCTGTATGGGGATATCCCTGGAAGCAGCCACCAAGGCAGCGGTATGTCTGGTGGAATGAGCCCTAATCTCTGTGGGAAGTTCCCGACCAGCCAACCTATAGCAGAGGTCGAAGCAAGATATGATCCACCTAACAGTCGTCTGCTTTGCAGCTCGTCTGCTAGGTGAGACTTCAGTGTAAGTGACAAACAGCTGGCAAGCCAGTCCCCAAAATCCAGCAATATGTTCCACACAATAGGAAAGTGCTCTCCGCAGGTCCAGGGTAGAAGCCTACAGTCCACCTCCGAAGATGGACTGGTAAAATATACCTGTAAGTTAATCACCTGGTTAAGCTGAAACTCTGATATCACCTTCGGCAGGGACTTCGGGTTGAGGCAAAAGACAACCATGTCCTTGAGGAAGACCAAATAAGGAGAGTCTGCAGAGTGCCTGGAGCTCCCCAATCCATCTGGCAGACAATTATCACTAGGAAGGCTGTCTTCCATAACAGATGTGACAACTCACACCTGTGCATCAGTTCAAAAGGCTTGCCCATGAGTATATCCATGATCAGCTGTAGTCCCGTTGTAGAGGTGGTTCACGCACAAAAGGGGACAAGTAGTCAAAGCCCTTGAAAAAACACCTGACCACCTTCTCTTAGCTACTGTCAGCATACCGAACTGTGCCTGGTAAGCAGAGATGGCTGCCAGGTGTACCTTAATGGCCACTGCTCACAGTCCCAGCCGGGAAAGGGACCAGAGATTGTCCAGGATGCTAGCCACAGGGCAGGCAAGGGAATAAAGCTCCTTTCCCTGACACCAAATGGAAAATCTCTTTCTTTTAAAGGTGTAGCATCTATGAGCCAACTGTTTCCTGGAGGCCTCCACCACATGCCTGGAAATCCAGCTGCTCAGGAACCAGGCTGTGAGGTGCACATACTGAAGGTCCAAGTGCAGGACTTTCCTCTGAAGTTTTATCAACAGGTCTGGCGAAGAGGCAGTCACCGCAGAGACCTGCTGCTGAGGCTGAGGAGATACAGGTACCAGAACTGTTGAGGCCAGTCTGGAGCTATCAGGATATCTGTGCCTTGTACTTCCTGACCTTGATCAATAATCTGTGGATCAGGGGAATGGACGAAAGGCATACACCTGGCCTGGGGTCCAGGGCCTCACAAAGGCAACCCCCATCAGTGTTGCAGACGGGGGGGAGGCACAAAAGAGCCTCAATCTGGCATTCTCCCAGGAAGCAAACAGGTCCACCAAAGGTTGAGCCTCACAGGGACAGCAAAGGGTTCATCACCTCCAGATTTTGAGACCACTCATGTGACATCTCTCCTACCTGGCTGAGAGCATCTGCCTGCTGATTGCTCTAACCTGCAAGAGGAATTGCCAGGAGACTGGCGTCCAGGTGCGGAGGGCCTCCCGACACAAAGGAAAGGAGTGTGTGCCACCCTGCCTGTTCATGTAAAACATGGTAGTAGCGTTGTCCACCTGAACTTGAAATCACCTAACTCCTGACTAGCAGAGCAAATTCCGTCAGAGTCAAGTGTACTGCATGGACCTCCAGCAGGCTTATGTAGTGACAGGACTCCCTGGGCGATCAGACCCCATGGGTCGTGTGATCTCCCAGGTGTGCTCCCCATCCAATGAAAGATGTGTCCATCATCAGCGGGATGGTCAGCTGTGGGCGGGCAGACAAACTGGTCCAGGTTGCACCTGGAAACGAGCCACGGCTCAGTATGTTTTCCCAGTGATCAACTTTAAATAAATAAATAATAAACAGGACTCCTTCCTACAGATGTTCTGTGACAAGCCACCACTGGTTGGCATCCTACATCGGCTGGGTCACTGTGACCGGCTGGTCCAAGTGGCCTAGGCACTGGGACCACTGACGGCCCAACTCACACTGAAGGTGATGCATCCATCTGCATGCCCAGTGGACCACCGTGGTGCAGGAGGCCATGTACCCTAGCAGCTGTAGGAAATCCTGGGTAGGGCACAAGAGCCCGACCTGAAATGATCAGGCAAAGGAGGTATGATCCTGTTCCCAGGCCACTGGGAGGACAGCCTTGTCCCACAATGAGTCTAGTTCTGCCCCGACGAACTTGACCACCTGCTTCGGTACCAGTTCGGACTTGTTAGGGTTGCCCAACAGGCCCAAGTCTTGGCAGGTCTGGACAACCAGGTCTGTGGTTCTCTCCATGGCCTCTCTGGATGGACCAGCAACCAGTCAGTCGTCCAGGTAGGGGTATACTCTGACCCCTAGGGCAGATGGGCAGCCACCACTGCCATGCATTTGTTAAAGACACTTGGTGCAGAGGAGAGGCCAAAGGGCATGACCTGGAAATGGTACAGGACTCCTTCCATTCAGAAATGGAGGTACCAGCGGTTGGACCCGTGGGACGGGAATGTGGAAGAACACATCCTGGAGATCCAGGGAGCAAAAGACATGTTCTGCTCCAGGGACGGTATAATCTGGCTCAGACTGACCATCCAGTAGATGTGCTTCCACACTAGAGATGGGCTGAAGTTTAAATTCACAGGCAAAGTTGCCACAAAGTGGCTGAAATTCGCCTCTGCAGAGCTCCATGAAGGTTTCTCCATCTTCAGAAATTTTGGCTTCACCCCAAGTCGCAAAGTTCTGACCATGAAGTGCAGAATTTCACCCGTGAATTGTGGAATTTCCGCCATTCACGGGTGAAATTCCGTAATTCACGGGTGGAATTTCGCATTTCGTGGCAGACCTTTGAAGTTCCATGCTCTGCAAATTTCGCGAAATTCACAGACTGAAGTTTGCCAACTTCGCCCACCTCTATTTCACACGTACTGTTTGAGCTCAGGTAGGTCTAACATGGGGTGTCAGCTCCCCCCAATCCCTTTCAAAGGACCAGAAAGTACCTGGATATGTAACTCTGACTGGCCAGGGCATTCAGGACACAAGCTACTGCACCTTTCGCAAGAAGCTGAGCAATGTCCTCCTTGAGGGAGGACGTCATGTCCTGAGAAACCACAGACTTTCAAGGCGCGTGGAGGCAGTAGGGCAGAAAGCCTTGAAGTCTAGAGACAGTCCTCTGCCCACTACATTCAACACCCACATATTCACTGTGACAAAGGACCAACATGGCAAGAAGTGACATAGCCTGCCTCCAATCGGGAGAACAGACAGATACAGGACAGATGAAAGGATGACACCCCCAAACCGTCACTGGGCTTTTGCTGGGGCCCCGTCGGCTGCTGCTGGAGGGACAGCACTACCCCTACCACCCCTTCCTTGGGCTGTGGACTTCAGTTTGGGACACTAGACCGGAAACTGCCCCTGCTGGGGTGGCTGTGACTGAAAGGACTGGTACTGAAAAGCCTACTTCTTACTTCTGGTCCTCCTGGGTGGCACTGGACATCTCAATCCGAGTGACGTGCCCTTTCACCCCAGAGCTAGAGAGGTTGGTGCCCAGGAAAGGGATATTGGCCAACTTCTGCTGGGAGTTTGCTGTGAAGGTGGACAAAAGCACTCAAGCCCTGCGACACATGGAGACAGCCACTCTCATCACACGGGCACATGAATCGCCCATGTCCAAGGCTGTCTGGAGCTGGTGTTTAGCCAGTGACTGACAGTGGTCCCTGATGAGCTCCACCGCCATCTGCTGCTCTGGATGGAGGTGGGGGAGGACTACATCAAAGATTCCCATTAGGGAATGACCATAATTAGAGACCCGTGTTTTTCTTAAATAAGAAATAACAAGCAATAAACAGAAAATCTAAGTATAAAACAAAATAAAACGAAAACAAACACATGAAAAAAACCAAAAATTGCCTTTTTTTTTAACAAAAAACAAATAAATGCTTGCAGCAGTTGTTTAGGCTCCATTATTACCACTGAGATAATAATAATCTAATAATCCTTATTTATTAAGCACAATTCACAATGTACCAATGCGCTGTACCAAAATAAACTATAATATCAATAATAAAAAAAAATCAAACATATAAAACTCTCCCACCCCTCAACTTCTCTTAAAAACCTATCAGATACTTGAGAATTAAAAATTCTTAGTCCTCATCTGTTACATATTTCAGGAAAAGGCAGGTCTAAAAAGATGTGTTTTCAAAGCTGTTTTAAAGCTCTCCACTGTCTGGCACTCTCGTATCCGATGAGGTAAGAGAACTGCACAGGGTAGGAGCAGCAAATGCAAACGCCTGAGCTCCAGAAGTTTTCAGATGTACCCTGGGAATCTCCAGTAATCCCTCGTCGGCTGAGCAGAGTGGTTGGAGGTGGCAACAGGGAAGTAGCAATGGAATTGGCCGATTCATAAAACCTTTCAAGACTACTGCATAATGCTGATCAATACAATGTAGTATACTAGAAATGTGATGTCTAGTGTGTATAAGATTATTTAG
The DNA here is from genome assembly GCA_016271365.2 of Neoceratodus forsteri. NCBI lineage: Eukaryota > Metazoa > Chordata > Ceratodontiformes > Ceratodontidae > Neoceratodus > Neoceratodus forsteri. The sequence continues at coordinate 1,502,995,830 of CM057455.1, forward strand.
AGGTATTTTATTAATGTACATGTGATAACAAGAAATAAAGCAAAATTTTCAAAGAATAAAAAGAAATAACATGAAATTCCAGAAAAATAAAAATAAAAAATAAAGCATTTCACTGGACTCTAACCATAACTCGTTCTATCTGATGCCACCATTTTAGGTCAGGTTAAGCAATGGATGGTTCTGACGCCATATGGCGCTGATGGGTAAAATGGGATAATTAACCATCATGATGGCACAGTTAGCCTGATGGAGATCCAGAGTGGCCACAGTGTACACGTTTTTAGCAGCATGATCAATCTTATGGGACTCCTTGTCTGGAGGCTTGTCCACATCCTCCTGGTGTCCAGATTTATCTAAACCAAATCAGTGCTCAGCCCCTCAGCTGATGGGTGATCCTAGAACCCTGAAAGGCATCCCATAGTGACATACTTGCGGACCATGCGGGCAGAAGGTGCCGGGCAGGAAGCTGGATGCTGCCAAAGCTCCAGGGCCAGTCCCATGATGGCCTCAACCACTGGAAAGGCAACCCCTAGAGATTCATTCCAGTCCAAAATGTCCATAAGAGGATACTTAGCCCTCTTCTAGACCGGCTCTAGCATAAGCAACATGAACTCCAAGATCAGTCGGAGCAGTCCACTGAAGGACACCGGCCCATGATCAGTGTAATGCTCCATGACTGAGCTATAGTCAAAGAGCTCAGGCCCTGAGGATGCCATGGACTCCTGATCCGAGCCATCCGATGACTGCTTGAAGACAGGCTTCGGCCACTGATCGCCATGGACCTCCTGGGAATCCTCACCTGGAGTAATCCAAACCGACAGCCAGGCTGGTAATCTGGTGGCCAGACAGCTGGCCTCCTTGGTCGGAGCGCCGACTGGTGGCTGTGGGGGTGGTGACTCCACTCTTAACTGGTGGAGAAGCAGGTGTGGGAAGTACCTGTGGAACCTGGACTGGTGGGGCAACCACTGGCAGCTGCCAGAGGAACAGAGATCCTTGGGGTACAGCCGTGCCCTGCGATGATCCACTGCTGCCAGAGGAACTCCTCATAGCACCGGCGCATCTTATGCTGGTGCCTCTCCTCATCCAATAAGGAGGATGAGGAACATTGATGGTGGTGCCTCCCGGTCAAGCGGGATCAAGAGCATGGGCACCTTGATTGCAACCTCAACTGCCCCACTGACAGCGAGAGAGGTCTTCTTTTGGCCGGCCACAGATGACGCTCCTACCAACGTTGAGCAACAAGGGCATCGAAGACCCAATCCCAGGTGGAGGCTGGTCCCTGGAAGGATCGACCAGGGTCACTGACCGGTCCATGTCCTCCTGAGTAAGGACTGGGAGCACCAAGGTCTGCAAGGCTGACTCCTCAGCCGTGTCTGACAACCAGTCAACCAGATCAAGAAAAATCTCGACAGCCTGGCTGACCAGAGCCAAGGTCGACAGGCTCGGTGGCGGAGCCAAAAAGCCCTCAACCTGCCTGACCTGCCCCCCTGGTTGAGGGGCACTCAACAGCTGTTGAGTGGTCAGGCACATCAAGGGACTGGGTGAACCTCAATCTCTCCCCGTCCCACGACCAACACCGGTGGCACTTAGATTTTTATTCACAGAGGGCAGGGCTCTCCCTGAAGGTCTGGAGGGACCAACACTTGCCATGGAACTCGTCAGTTAAAGCCCCTCTGATGCAAGCCCCAGGAAGGAACAGTGCTGAGACCGAGGACGTGCCTGCCACAGCAGAGACCACTTCCACCTCAAGGGCTGCAAGCTGCACAGCAGAGCCAGATGCAACCAATGCCTTTTTGCAGCCCTTAGGCTTATCTTTTGGATCCCTTTCCGAAGGTCAACCCAGCGAAAGCAGGAGCTTCCTGTCCTCAAGGGACTCTGAATACATGGATAAAAACAGGTCTCACCTGGCCATGTTGTGCTGCACGCCAAGGCAGTACATGCACATGTCATGCAGATCAGTGACCTGACATCTTCTGGTGGCACCCAACACAGAATTTGAAACCCGGTTTCTTGTGTTCCATCACTGTTCCAGAGATGAGTCAAAAGAACCACAAAACTACGAGCAAATGACTGAGAACTTTAAAAGGAAAGGTTAACCTATGGTGCAGAAAAATCCTAAGTGGAGCATGAAGGAGGTTACCTGTTCTTCCAGAGAACAGATCTGATGGCATGGGGCGGAGTCAGGGGTTACACTGCCTGGGTGATGGGAAGCGCCTAGCTTAAATGTGTTCTGCCCAATAACATCATTCCAGTGGAACTGCCAGAGTGTGGCTAAGTGAACCATATCCACACCCCTAGAATAAATGCTTCTGCTCTGTCTTTACAAAGGAGAAAGATGGGCCAGTGCCACAGCGGAAGATGGGAACAGTGAGGGGAGTAGTTGTGGTAGAGAGAGTCATGGAGGACAGAGTCCTAAAGTGGTTTACGGCACTAAGGGCAGACAAATCTCAGGGCCTGACAGTATGTACTTTAGGTTTCTGAGTGAACTGGCGGCAGGGTTTGCAAACCCGCTGACAAACATGTTTTAACAGTTTACTAAATAGAGGTGTGGTGCTGCAGGAATGGAGAACCGTGAATGTAGTGCTGCAGCATAAAAGCTGGTCAAGGGATGACACAGGGAACTGCATACCTGTCAGTTTGACCTCCACAGTTGGCAAACTGAAGGAGACCATCTTAAAAGAATGGCTGGTTGCATTCCATGAGGTAAACAGGCTCCAGGACTAGAGACAGCATAGGTTTATGGCAAGGAGGTCATGCCAGACCAACTTGATCAACTTCTTTGACTGGGAGACGAAGGTGGTAGATGGGGGCAGGCAGTGGACATTCTGTATTTGGTCTTCAACAAGGCCTTTGACTTGGTTCTCCATAAGGAGTTGATAAAAGAAAGTTGGAGGAGCCAGGACAGGAAACAAGTTAACTAGATGGGTGGCAAATTGCCTTGGTGAAAGGACTCAAGAGGGTGATGGTGCTGGGGAATTCTCCGGGATGAGGAGAGGGAGGTGACCAGTGGGATCCTGAAGTAGTTGATGCTCACACAAGTGTGTTTGGTAATTGTTCAATAATGACACGGGACGGCATTGAGGGCAAAATGTGCCTCTTTGTGGATGGCACCAAGTTCTGTGGGAGGGTGGAGATGGGGAGACAGGGACCTAAGGGAAGACCTTGTGAAGTTAGAGTGGTGGTCTGGTATCTAGCAAATGGGGTTCAGTGTAAAAAGTACAAAGTCATGTATACTAATTGCAAGAACCCAGAGCCAAAATAATTGGGGGTGGGGGGGATGATACTGAAGGAGAAAAAGATCTGGGGATAGCTATAACTACCAACCTAAAGCCATCCGCACAATGCAAAAGGCAGCAATGATAGGTAACAGGATGCTACGATGTGCACAGCTAGGGAGTTCACCAGCATAAGGTTGGAGGTGATCCTGCCGCTGTACAGAACTCTGGTGCATCCACACCTGGTGTAGTGTGTGCAGTACTGGAGTCCCTACCTGAGAAAGGATAGAAACCAGCTTCAGGCAGTGCAGAGAAGGGCTACAAAGATGATCCAGGGTCAGCACAAATAGCATGTATGAGGAAAGGCTGAGATATCTGAATATGTACTCGCTGTAGGAGAGAAGGGAGAAGGTGGCTATAAGAGAAGCCAAGCTCAACACTCTACACAGCACTCTTACCAGAAAATGATGTACGAGACTCAGAAGCTGATGCTTTTCAACTTAAGTGCTCATGTCAAGACATCAACGGTAAGCTCAGTAACATCCACGGCCAGAATGCCATGGCACTTTGCTAGTGTCAAAGCCAAATAAAATAAGCTGGAAAGCATCAACTTCTGAGTTGCGTGGACATCTTTGGTAAGCGTGCTGTATAAAGTACTGATCTTTGTGGCTTTTAGCATATGTTAACTGGGGTAGGCAACCCCTGCTTCAGCACTCAGACCAGCTTACTGCTGTGCACACACTCGATCACTGATTTCTCATGGACATGAGAGACCTTCAAGGTATAAACAAGCTGGATGTCGGAAATCTCTTTAGCTTAAGTGAAAGCAAGAATACAAGGCAGCACAGTTACAAACTGGCAGGGGGAGGTTCAAGAGGGAAGTCAGGAGAAACTTCTTTATGAATAGAGTGGTGACAAGGAGGAATGGGCTTCCAGCAAAGGTTGTCAATTAGAGGATGATTAATAGCTTCAAGACAGGGTGAGAGATTGTAAAGGGGAAGGTGAGAGTATTGGGTGGGGGCGGGGGGTGTTTGAAGTCAAATGTAAACTCAAAGACATGGGGTTCTGCATCAGGCAGACCTGATACAACCTTATGGCCTTCTCGTGTTGGCAACTTCATTGGTTTGTCTGTGTGCACTGGTGGCAAGTGCTGAATCCCCCCTTCCTTCAGACTACCTGACCATGAAATCCCCCAACAGTGGTATACACCTTCCCCAACAGTGACACCAACACAGCGTCCTCGTAGCTGTCGACAAAATCGACAGTTACGCGATGAGTGGACTGTGTTGGTATACCTAGAATTGAGTGCACACTGTCTCCTGGTCCTACACCTCCCCAAATCAAGTCGACTCGGGAGTTGATAATCTAAAATACAGGGGCGGCGGGCGCAGAGCCCCCATTTGGGTTCAGGGTAAGTCCCCGATAAAACAAAACCCGGGAGACAACTGGGATTTATGTCGACAGCAACTTGCAGTCAACATAAATCCCCATGGATGTCGATGCCAGTCGACGAAAGTGTCGTCGAACCGGCATCGTAGAGCACCGCCCCCCATACCTACGCCAGACTTCACCCTTCCCCACTGGTATCCCCTCCTCAATTGGCTGTTTTATTTACCCATACATACCAACGGTGGTCACTCAATCCCACCATCGGTATCCCTTCTGCCTGACCGTTGCAAATAAAGCCATCCACCATCTAGCACTCATGCCACTCCCACCCCAACTGGCATCTTGTCTTTAATGATCCCTCGCTGCGACCCTCTATGCCCAACTATTACTGGCGGTGGGTGCCAAATCCCACCACCAATATCCCCTACCTCATGGGATCCTGAACTTCTACCTGAGCAGCCACCAGAGATGGACAGAAGGGACTTCAATTTAATGTCTCATCCGAAGGACAGCACCTCAACCATTCAGCACCCTAGTGCTGCACTCCGTTGTCAGTACAGAGTCTCAGCTCAAGTTTCTAGTGCGTTACTGGAACCCACTACCTTCTAAAGTTCTGCTTCAGAACCGTGCATGGAACCTGCTGAGCCGCTGACACTGATGATATCAAGTATTAGTGACAGTCAATGACTGCATACAGTACCTGCACTGCCAGTACCGTATTAAACTCACTGATTTTTAATGCGCTTTGAAATAAATGGTTCATCAACTTCTCCATACTAGGCTGGAGTTCTTTTTACCCATCTGGACATAAAGGATGTTTTTACTTTTGCTGCTCCAAGACCACCTTCACTTCCAGGCCATGCCAAGTCTGTCAGCTAGTGCCTCCCAGAGCAGTACACATCCCAACCTCTGACCAATACTACAGCAAATTCCTTAACTACACAAACCCATAAATCATTATCGGAAACAGATGGATAGTGAGAGCAGGAAACAAATCAGTAGAGAGGGCAGGAACCAGATTAGTAGACAGGGCTCAAGAACTTCTTTTTCTAGTTTTTTTATGACATTTATTTTGAATATATTGCACATCTGTAGCACTTCACACCTCGTCAGGATTGTTGTGTCTTTCCTTGAAATTTCAGAAATATTCCATATCCTGTTTTTATGCAATTATAGGTAATCTCTATTGTATTACTTTTTTTTTTTTTTATTTTGGTTCTGTCTCATCCAATGACAGAGCATGCTCAGTGGATACTGCTTAAAGAGCACCCTTTCCCGCAAATTTCTTTTATCCTGCCAACTCAATAGGAGGCTCTCTTAGCTGAATGGGAGTTCCTCCATAGCACTTGTAAAATGTTATGTTTACCCCCCCCCCCCAAAAAGAAATAGTATTTTGCCTGAGGGGGCTAGCCGCTTAATCCCTTCCACTTCCTGATTTCTGACACCATCCCCACGCTTCCTTGTTCTGTGATGTCATTATAGGACCAGCGCGGGGACATGCTCCATGCAGGGTATGAAATTCGTGAAAAAAAGTACATGCCCAAGTGGGCATGTAAGCAGCAAACGTACATGCCCAAGAATGTATTTACATGCCACCCCTCGGCTGTTTACATAATTTAAATGTTGTCTTCACTGGACCAAGCATTTTAATCATCACTAGTGCCATCAGAAGGGGTGGTGGCACTAAGTGGCTTGCATGATCTAAATAACTCCACTGCCTAAGCACAGGCTACTACTACTCTAAAATGTTTAATTTGTTATCTTGTCTGTCTTGTCAGCAATAAACACAATAAGGAAAACTGACTGTGTTTGATTTATTTCTTAAGAGCTTTTTATTGCATTTCTAGTGAACGTTTATCACAGTTACCCTTTATGTCTTCAATTATTTATTTTTTTGTTAAATTTTAAGATAGTTTGAGAGTCAGTTGCTGTTCTAAAAGACATTAATAGCCCCCAAACATAGCAGCTCTTAAGAGCTTTTTATAAAGTTTTTAGCTAACTCAGCTCACAGTTGTCCCTTTATGGCTTCAAGCAGGATTTTTATTTAGATTTTATGTAGGACAGAGTAATTTTTAAAAAAGCTTTTGGGCCGCAGACTAAGCATTTCTTTTTAACAGATCCTTTTCATTTAGAATTTAGGTAGACCACAACAGAGTACATTTTAGGAGAGCTTTTTAATGACTTTAAAGCTAATGTGGCTCACAGTAGTCTTTTAAATTTTATGTAGTACAAAATGTTGCATCTCTAAGAAATTAATTAGATTTTATTTCAGCTAGCACAGCTCACAGCCAGGAACAGTCACTATTAAAAGAGCTTCTTATTTACCTTTTATCTGACTCAGCCTACAGTTGCCCTCAAGACTTTAAAGGGCTTTTTTTATTTATATTTCAGATAGTCAAAAATTCAGTATAAGTGATTTTATGGCTTAAAGAGCCTTACTACTGGATTTGGATTTTAGGTAGTTCACAACAGAGTAGCATTTAAAAAAGCTTTTGGGTCGCAGACTAGCAGTCCTCATCGTATCTTTATTTAGACTTTAGGTAGTCCACAACAGAGTAGCTTTTAGAAGAGCTTTTTAACTAGTTTTAAGCTATGTTGGCTAACAGCAGCCCTTTGTTTAGATTTTAGGTAGTTTAGAATATAGTAGATCCCTTCCCAAACCTTCCTTCCTAAAGATGAGCTTCTCTGTCACCTCCCAATAGTTCTGAGCTTTATTATTTAGATGTTTGAGGGCTTAGTTGGCTCCACGTACATAAAACAGCTTTTGTTTTATATTGAGAGGAGACATTTTCTTAAATATTGATTTTCCCAGCAACCATGACTACATAAAAAGGTAGACTGCTGCTGCTTGCAGACTCTGAAAATGGTCCCCTATGAGTCCTCCCTCTCTCTGCTGCAGTCCTTTTTTTTCAGTAAAGTCTCTCTACCAATGTTAGTAATTCATCAGGCTGCAGTACTTTTAATGAATCTCAAAAGCCTGTACACAGTGCTTTGAGTCTCACGATCCCCCTCCTGTTACAGACTGTGAGACTACTAATTTTCTTCAGAGCTTTATGGCTCAGTGAGCTCTGAATGACTTTGTAGTGTGCCCCCCCCCACAGTGGAATCCTGCTAATTTATACTGGCTTTGTTTTTCTGTTTTAATTTCCTACCTGGTGAGAGAGACTTGCAGTCTCACCCTCCTCTCCCGTCTATCACTTCTGTGTTCTGTTTAAACTTGAACAGAGAAGAGAAATTAAAGTTTACGAGCTCTTAAAAGAGCTTTTTTCTTTGTACAAAGAAAGGTCCGATCAGCGATCACAATTAAATTTTAAGTGCGGACGTCTACACACTGTAAGCGCGCCATTCGCTACACGTTTAATCTCAACAACTAAAGAGACTAGAGCGGCGCGCTTTACAGGAACCTAAGCTTACACTGAAAGAAGGGGGCGGGTGAATGATTCAAAGACACTCAGCAATTGGTGTCTGTTTGCTACAGCCTGCCTCCAGCAGTGATGGACCAATCCCCTGGCATTTTCATCTGGCTGATAGGCTGTGCTCATCATAAAACGAGACTGCCAGCCTAATCGTATCCTCTACCTGTGGATTGTGTCAGCTGAGCACTCCCAAGTGCATACTGTGACCGTTTGCAAATTGCATGCCACGGTGACCATGCTACACTCCTCCGACGTCCCCCACCCCATGGAAAATTATGTCCTTACAAGAAAAAAAAAAAAAAGACGGCCATAAAAAAAAATAAATAAATAAAAGGCAGAATGAAGGAGAAAAAAAACCCGGGAATCTGTACACAAATGCCTTAGGTGCCCTACTGGGCAGGAACTAATCTGCAGTAGGTGCCCCGAGACAATAGTGCCTGCCCTTGGGCACCTAAGGTATAGGAATTTCGCACCCTGGCTCCATGCAAGTCTATGAAGCTTCATTTTAAAAGTTATTTTACGATTTTAAGCCGACTTAGTACAAATCGGAACCGGTGTTCAAGTACCGTAGCTCTTGCCAATGGCTCTGATTTGTACTAAAAGTCATGATAAGATTGTTAAATAACTTTTAAAATGAAGCTCCATGGACTTGCATGGAGCATGTCCCTGTGCTAGTCCTATAGTGACATCACAGAACAAGGAAGCGTGGGGATGGCGATGGAGATCAGGAAGTGGAAGGGATCAAGTGTCTAGCCTCCACGCGGGCAAAATATGATCCCTTCCCTTCCTTAGGGGGGTAAATATAAAATTTTACAAGTGCTACGGATGAAAGTACAGTTATGTAAGAACTTACCGTAACAGTAGATCTTCGAGAGAGGCTCTTGCCGTAGGTAATTACATATAGGACTGAAGCTGGCAGGCGTCAAGACCCCATGGAAAAAGTTCTACCTAGCAGTCTCTGGCGGGGGACCGCCCCCACGTCAGGTGACCGATGTCATGCGAAGTCAGTATAAAGGGGCGGCCCCCACGCCCGCCTTCCAGTTCTTTCCCCACCAAGGGCCAAAAAGGCAAGACGAGAGAGAAGCAGATGCTTCCTTCCCTGGAAAAGGAGCTGAAAAAGCTTAGGAGGATGGAGGGCAGGAAGGTATTACCTACTGCAAGAGCCTTTCTCGAAGATCTACTGTTACGGTAAGTTCTTACATAACTGTACAATCCTACTTCGAGAGGGCTCCTGCAGTAGGTAATTACATATAGAACGGAGTCCCAAGTGGTCTGGAACGAGGAGAAGCACACGGGAGGAGGAGGAAAACTACCCAACCATAGAACCTCCAGCTGTAAGGGTCTCTCGAAAGGAAACCTTGCATTACAGCCGACCCGAAGCCTGCTCTACGGCGACAGGCAATGTCCAAACTGCAATGTTTGTCAAAGGTATGGACAGAAGTACAAGTTGCGGCTGCGCAAATGTCATCCACAGACACGTTCTTAAAACAAGCCGCAGAGGCAGCGACACCCCTAGTGGAGTGGCCTCTGACTTGACGCGGTAGGGTCTTATGATACTTGTCTTAATAGAGAGTGATACAATGAGCCAACCATTTAGACAGGCATTACTTGGTAATGACACTGCCTTCTCTTTTGTTAGCAAAAGAGACAAACAACTGATCAGACTTTCTGAGATACTTCATCCTGGTGGTGTAGTATCTCAGAATTCTATGAGCATCCAAAGTAAGCAAGAGGTATTCCCCTTGATTGGAGTGTTGCGTAAAGAAAGCAGGTAGCTCAATGGATTGATTCAGCGTAGATTCTGCCACCACCTTAGAGAGAAACATAGGGCTGGTACGCAAAGCCACACGTTCCTTGAGAAAAATCAAATACGAGATTTTGCACATCAAAGCCTGAAGCTCAGAAATATGTCGAGCTGAAGTAATGGCCACTAGGAAGAGAGTCTTCCAGGAAAGGAACTTCAGGTTTGCTGAGGCTGCTGGATCAAAGGGAGGCAGGGTAAGCTTCTCAAGAATAAAATTCAGATCCCAAGGAGGGGCAGGAACGCTAATAAGGGATCTCAAGTGAAGAACCCCTCTAAGAAACGTCTTCGAGACTTCCAGCTGCATGAAAGTTCTGTCCCCAAAAGGAACATAAGCAGAAATGGCCACCATGTGAAATTTCAGAGAGGAATGACTGAGACCCAGATCAAAGAGATGGCACATATAGTCCAGAACTCGCCCAACAGGGTATGAGAATGGCTCAAAGTCCTTGGAAGAAGCCCAAATAAAGAACCGTTTCCACTTCATGGCGTAGGTGGATCTAGTGGAAGGATTTCTGGCCTCCACCAGAATGTCAGCCACAAGCGGGGAGACCCCGAATCGGGCTTCAGCTACATCTGCAGGAGCCACGCATGCAACTGCAGGGATTTGAGACCTGGATGAACCAGGGTCCCTTGATCCTGGAGTCACCAAAAGCTGCGACAGAGGAAGAGGAGGTGCCTCTGAATACTGCTGCAAAAGAGAGAACCAAACTTGCCTGGGCCAGAAAGGAGCGATTAGGATCATGCGCGCTCCCTCTGAGACGAGTTTGTGTAAGACCCTTGGAATTAAGGGCATTGGGGGGATGGCATAAACTAATCTGCCCTTCCAATCTAGAGACAGAACATCTCTCCAAAAAATGCCTTGCCCTGGAGCGAGCAAGCAGAAGGCAAGAAGCTTTGCGCTGTTGGAAGACGCGAACAGGTCTACCTGAGGTGTCCCCCAGTGCAGGAATTTATTATCTACTACCCCCTGATCCAGTTCCCACTCATGAGCCTGTGCCGACGACCGGCTGAGGTGGTCTGCCAGCATGTTCTCGACCCCCGGAACATGAACTGCCATGAGGTGAAGGTTGTGTTACACTGCCCAATCCCAAATGCACATTGCCTCACTGCAAAGAGGGCAGGAACGAGTTCCTCCCTGCTTGTTGACATACTAGACTACACACATGTTGTCCATCTGGACAGCCAGATGGCCGGGAAGCACATACAGATGCAGAGCTTGTACAGCATACAACACGGCCCTGAGCTCAAGCAAGTTTATATGAAGAGTCTGCTCGAGCCTGGACCAGGAGCCTTGAGTCCTGTGAGACCCCAGGTGGGCTCCCCAACCCTCTCCCGAGGCATCTGTTGTCAATGTCTGGGAGAGAGGTCCGAGGCAGAAGGGACCTCCCTGGTAAAGGTTCTTCTGAACCATCCACCACTGCAAGTCCTGAATCACAGGGTCGGATACCAGGACTTCTTGGCCCAGGTCATCCACCAACTGATCCCATTGAGACTGAAGCGTCCACTGAGAGATCCCCATGTGGAGCTGAGCATGAGGGACTGTCAGAATAGCAGCCGCCATGAGCCCGAGGAGGCAAAGGACTGACCTGGCACTGACCCGTCTGCGACTGGACAGCAGGTTTACATGAGTCTGGAGGTTGTCCACCCTGTCTTACGGCAGGAAAGCCATGCTGGATGTCGTGTCCAGGATTGCCCCGATGAACTGGAGCCTCTGGGATGGGGTCAAATGGGACTTTGCCTGGTTGATGGTAATACCCAGGCTGGTAAAGACCTGCAAGATAGGGAAAGGGAGTGCAGGAGCTCCTCCCTGGATGGGGCCACTAGCAGCCAGTTGTCCAGGTACGGGAAAACCTGAACTTCCTGGGTACACAGGTGAGCCGCTACCATGGAAAGGCATTTGGTGAACACTCGGGGCGCCGAGGCAAGACGAGACGGGAGGGCCTTGAACTGGTAGTTGTCCCCCTGAAAAGAAAACCGGAGGAATTTGCGGTGGGAAGGGTGAATAGGGATATGCAGGTAGGCATCCTGCATATCCAGAGTGCACAGCCACTGTCCTGGCTGAAGTAAGGGCAGAAGGCTCTGCAATGAGAGCATTCTGAACTGTTTGTACTCCACGAGCAGGTTGAGGGAGCCGAGGTCTAGGAAAGGCCTCACGTCTCCCGATTTCTTTGGAACCAGGAAGAAATGGGAGTAGTAACCTGCCCCCTGAAGGTGGGATGGGACAGGCTCTATCGCCGCCTTCAGCAGAAGGGAGAATATTTCTTCTGGAACCAGAAGATGATGCTCCGGGGAGTAAGACGACCTTGGGGAGGGGGCGGGGTTCTGTAGAAACTCGATTGAGAGTCCTTCTGCTATCAGCTGGAGCACCCAAGTATCTGAAGTGATCCTCTCCCAACCAAGTAGATGGAAGGAGAACCTCCCTCCTACTGGTTCCTCTGGAAGGCCCTGAGGCTGTGGGAGAGGAGAGGAGTCAGGAGGTGTGGGGCAGCGCTGCAGCTGAAGCTCCCACCGCTTTTTTGGGCGGGGGCTTGGCAGCCGGAAGCACCCGACGTTTGTTGGCCCGCTTGCCCTGAGGTTTCGCTTTGGGCTGAGAATGTTTGCGAAAGGGACGACGCTGACCCTGAGGGGGCTTGAACACTGAGTCCACAGACTTTAGTGAAGTACCCTTCTCTTGCAGATCGGTGATGATGTCCTTGACAACCCCACCGAACAGCACCGAACCCCTGAAGGGCGCGTCCTGGATAGCAGACTGCACCTCCGGGACCAAACCTGACACATGGAGCCAGACATGATGCCACAGACCTACGGCGAAAGCAGAGGTACTACCAGAAGCGTCCACTGCATCATACGTGGCATGAAGCATGTGCCGACTGGCCGAATGAGCAGACTGGATCAGATCTGCCACTTCCTGCTTAGTCAGACTCAGGAAGGGAGTCCAACTTTGCTTCTACCTCACTAAGGCTCGCTTTCTGGTAATCCCCCATATGAGCAACATAATTAAGGGCTCTTATTCCCAGAGTGGAAGAAGCGTAGACCTTCTTCCCATACTGGTCCAGAAGGCGGGGATTCCTTGTTGGTGGGGTGGGGGATGAGCTAAGATGCTTAGGGTTAGTTGTACGACCGTGAGCGGCGTGAATCACGACTGAGTTGGCTTTGGGGTGTGTGTTCAGAGAATCCACACCCTCCGGAGCCTGGTACAGCCTATCCTCCTTCCTCGGAAGGGGGCTAATGCCGATGATTGCTTCCAAATAGTGGAAAAAAGGTCCGCATGAGGCTCGATCCAGGGTGGAATCAGACTTGGAGCTGTTTCGGGCAGATCCAAATGAGCAGTGAGTTTTTTCCGCTGTGGATCCAGCTCCAAAGATTGCCACTGTTGAACCGCCTGGAACTTTCGCAGCAACTCCAGAAAGGAAGGATCTTCCGAAGGTGACTTTGGAGGAGTCCTGAACCTGGGCTGGTCTGGAGTGCGTGGCTCGTCGTCTGGATCGGAGCACCCGGAGTCCTCCGCCGCCTCCGAAAAGGAAGTAGAAGAGGAAGACCCTCCCGCACGGGAGGAACGACCCTTGGGCAGCCCTCGGGAGCGGTCCTCCCTGCCCTGGCACCGAGGGCTCGCCTGGTGTTGGGGGTCTCCGCTGCCGGAGTCCGGAATTGGGTCCAGCATTGGAAGGCGGCTCACCACCTCCTGGTGAGCTGAGCCTGGCCTCAGCCCACCAGGAAGCCAGAGTCTCCTTCAGGTCCACCAGTGGCTGAGGGGGGCGGTGGAGGAGGGGGGGTGGGGATACGGATACTGGGGATATCCGTACGGTGAGTATCCATAACCGGACGGCGGGAAGCCCAGTATCAGGTACTGGGGCACCGGGTACTGTGGCATCAGGTAGTCCGGTGTCTGGTACTGCGGCACAGGATACTGTCAGATACCTGGGCACCAATGGCTCTGACGGAGCAGAAGGCCCTGGGAGAGGCCCAGGGGGTGGGCCCGGAATGGTAGACTCGGCGGGCGTTGGGCCCAACGTAGGGATACCATCCAGCAAGGGAATGTCGCCCAGCATCGGAGCTGGTGTCAGGGTCAGACGACAGGTCATCCGGCCCAGCGGGAGGGAGACCTGATGGTAGCGTACCCGTGTCCTCGGTGTAGCCTGGGGAAGGAGGACTAAAATCCCTGGGGTCCAACAAGGGAGATGCTGGAGCCTCGGAATGCAGTGGTGAATGTTGTAGTGAGCCACAGATGACGGACTGATCCGTAGGGTCCGTCGGCTCTAACGCTGTGCGGCCGTCAGAGAGGCCAACTTCCACCTTAGCGGCGGGTCTGGGGCAGGCATCGGAGGAGCCGGCATCGACTTATCAGGCTCAGCTCGATGAAGGCGGCCGAGGAGGGCGGGCGGAAGTAGGCGTGCCTGACCCCGAAGGGTCGGGCGTCTTATCGGCCTTGCCCGTGTGGGTGTTGGAGAGGCTGACAGCCGGCTTACCGGAACTGCTCGAACCTGAAGGCTGCATGGTGGCGGGCTTACCAGGAGCGGCTGCCTTTTGACCTGGAGGCTCCCGAGGGGCCTGAGCGTGAGCCCGACGGGAAGGTCAACGCCACCTTGGAAGCCTCCAAGATGGACATCGCAGAACGGTCCCCCGGAGGGGACATTACCTTCAGCACTGTAACCCTGGTCGCAGTCACGGTGGCCATGGAAGAGGAGTCCCGGTCCCAGTGAGTTTTGTTTTTGCAGTGACCCTCAGGGGAAATAAAGGCCTGCTGAAGCTTCTTCAGCTCCTTCTCCATGGAGGACATCTTTTTCAAAATGTGGGCCTCCAGGTACTACTGCCTCTGTTTGCGGGTGGCGGCGCTGAACTGTTGGCAGTGCTGGCACTTCGCCATGGGGTGATCCGGACCTAGGCAGAAGATGCACTGGGAGTGTCCGGCCCCAAAGGGAGCTACCGTGAGGAATCAAGGCTGCCTTGTGCTTTGGATGGAGTTGGGGATGACATAAATGGCAGAAGCTGAAGAAAATTTGACGAGAATATCGAATAAATTAGAGTAAAGTAACGGCAATAATTCCGACGACTGACTGACGAAGCATTGAACTTAACCAAGTGGTGTTTACACGACCTCACAGTGGGACAGAACTGAAGGCGTGGGGGACCACCCTTTATACTGACGCCGGTCACCTGATGTGGGAAGTGTCACCGCCAGAGACCGCAAGGTTAGCCAGAAATTTTTTCTGTGGGGTCCTGACGCCTGCCAGCTTCAGTCCTATATGTAATTACCTACTGCAAGAGCCCTCGCGAAGTAAGATATCCCATTCAGGTAAGGGAGCCGTCTGTTGACAGTGCACCGAGAAAGGTGCTCTAAGTGTGGATAGTCAACTGAATTTACAGTAGGTAGAACACGTCTTAAGTTCTCTGAAGTCAAGGATATCATGAGTGGAGTTCCTCAGGAGTCAATCCTGAGACCCACACACTCTTATTATGTAGATCAGTGAAATAGGGCAGGTAGTAAACGGGAAGGTATGCCTCTTTGCAGATGATACTGAACTCTGTGGGAGGTGGATACTTTGGATGCAATTACCAACATGCAAAAAGGATGCAGAAATATTAGAAAAATTGTCAGGCACCTAGCAGTTGATGTTTAATGCCGAGATGCAGAAGGTAATGCACACAGAGGAAGAGAGTCTTAAAGACAGTTTACCGGATCAATGGAGTGAGGGTGGGATAAACTACAGAATAACGAGATTTTGGGGCTATCATTAGTGATATCCTAAAATCCACCTCACAGTGCATTAAGCCTTACAGGAAAGGCAGCAGAATGTTAGGGTGTATAACCAGAAGGAGAAAGGATGTGATCATTGCAATGTCCAGGTTCCTGCCTGGATTACTGTGTGCAGTTCTGGAATCTACATCTGATGAAGAACTGAGACAGGCTGAAGACAGTCCAATGGAGGGTGACTAAAATGCTACTGGGCCAGCAAGGAAATTCATATGAGGAAAGGTTGTGAAACATGAACATATATTCCTTGGAGGCCAGAATGAAAACAGGAGACATAATAAAGAACAGTTACATAAGAACTTACCGTAACAGTAAATCTTCAAGGGAATCTCAGTCATCAGGTCACAACGTACGAACTTCAAAGCCAGTGAAGCTGGATCCACTTGGAAGATTTTCAGAAGTACAACTGGGACCGCCCACGCCAACGTCATCTGCTGACGTCACCAACCCTATATAGGCATTAGCGGCCCCGCTCCCGCCTCAGTTCTTTCCCCTGGAGACTAAGGGAGCACACCTGAGCCATTGGGAACCGAGGTGATAGAGAGAGAGAGGTGCCCAGCACAAAGTAAAATGCTGGATACACCAGATAACCAATTCTGAGAGTAGAACCCCATAAAAAGGGCGATGGATAGAGGGAAAGCCGACCTGATGACTGAGATCCCCTCTAAGATCTATTGTTATGGTAAATTATTACATATCTGTTCTATCTTCTTTGGGGGCATCTCAGTTATCAGGTCAGACTGTAGGAAGGAGTTCCAAGCAGTTATTAGTGCAAGGAAACAGTCTGGGGGGTAGGACAACTAAAACATAGGATAAAAGGCCCTGCAACATGGCCCTGCTGAAACTGTACTGGCTTTAGAATGAAGGTCCAGACTGTAGTGCTTGGGAAAGTATGGACAGTACTCTAGGTGACGTCAGTGCAAATATCAGCAGCTGAGGCTCCCTTTAAAGCAGGCTACAAAGACAGCCATACCTCTTTATGGAATGGGCTGACACTGTCCCTGTCAACTCTTTGCCATGCTCGTTGAAGCAAAATACAATATCAGGTGCAGCCATTTGGACAAACGTAGTGCCGAAACCTGAGCGCCCTCTCTACCTGGAGCAAAAGGAGCGAAAAGCTGCTCTGACTTCCTGTGCTTTTGAGTCCGGAGCACATAATACTTCAAAACTTCTGCACACAGGCTGGCCCGGTGGCACTGAGGGCTGAGGCGCTGGACACCTTACCTCACACTACGCCGGCAACTCGTGTTCGGGAATGAACACGAACCACTGGGGGTCGGCAGGGAGGAGAAAGATCAAGCGCCCAATGGCTTCTCTCCTGCTCCAGGTGGGGAGGACCGCAGACCTCGTTGCAATACCGCCTCCTGGGGGAACCTGGGCAGAAGGTGCAGTAGGAGGCAACAAGATATGCAGGAGAGGGGTGGACATCAGCCGAAGACCAGAGCAAAGGCACGTCTCACCGTGCCTTTGTCTCACTGGTCCTCCTAGCGCGCTTACACCACAGAGGGCAGGAGAAAAACCAGGAAATACCCCTGCAGTGGCACCGGTAGACAGGCCCCAGTGCTGGCGTTCAGGGAACCCAAGGAGAGCAGCGCAAGGTGCATGCTCAAGTGGTAAAAAGGTCTGGGGGAGATGGGGAGGCTTCTCCACACCAGTCGGGGGTTATCCAGAGTCTCAAGGATTAAGAGCGGGGCACCCATGTGGGCTGGTGATCCTCGTGGGAGCTCAGACGCAGGATGCGATGGGACCCTGAAGAGTGGGACTACTGTGGGAGCAGGAGGAGGAAAAATACACGGTAAAAAAATAAATACAATTCTGCGCACACCTAGCATATTGAGCAGTGCTTCCCCTGGATTGGTATGCTCAGGAAAAGACTGGCTGGTGGATGGGTTGGGTTAGATTAGGCCAAACACCACCACAGAAAGAAACTTAGGGCTAGTGCACAAAGACCTTTGTGGAGAATCAAAGACAGCTCTTCACACCAAAGAGTGGGACGCTCGAAGAACCTCAGAGTAGAGGTAACGGCCCCTAAAGTGAACACTTTCCAAGAAAGAAAGCATGACCCACAAGTCACGGCTGGCTCGGACAGAGAAAGGGTCAATTTTGTCCAAAGCAAGACTCTGATCCCAAGCTGGAAGGGGAAACTGATTGGGGCTTCAAATGCAGAATGTCCCTGAGGAGTGCATGGGACATCTCCAACTGAGCCAAAGTGCGGTCACTCACTGGCTCATGAAAGGCTGATATAACCAAGAAGTACACCGTGATGGAAGAGTACTGAAGACCAGAGCCCTGAAGGACCACTGAGTAGTCCAGAACCCAGTTGACTGGACAAGAAAAGGGGTTCAGTTGATGCTTGGCCACCCAGAGGACAAACCTTTACCACTGCATGGCAAAAACTGGTCCTAGTGAAGGGCTTCTGAGCTGCAACGAGAAAGACTGCTACCCTCAGAGACACGAGACCTCAGGAGCCGAGCATGCAGATGCAGGACTTAAGATAGGGACAGACTGGGGTCCCCGGATTCTGCGTCAAGAGGGCCCTGCAAAGATGTGGAAGGACCACAGAATCCCACACCCACTGTTGCAGCGGCGGAAACCAAATCTTCTATAGCCACAATAGGGGTACCAGAACCAAGATGGCCCCTTCCATGTGGAGCTTTGTTAGCACCCGCTGAAATGGAGGGGAGGCATAAAGAAACCTCCTTTTCCAGGAGAGGGATGACGCATCCCGCTAAAGAACTCCAGGCCCTGGCTCTACCAAGCAGAGACTGAGCAGTTTTGCATTGTGTAGGGACACAGAAAAGAGGTCCAACTCTGGACAACCATATCCAGTGAAAATAGTGTGGCGACGGATGAGAGGAGTTCCCTCTCAGGCATGCTGGACTTAGCCCTGCAGAGGCTGTTGGCCAGAGTGTGTTGCATACTGGGGACATGGTCCACCGGGAGAATGAGACTGAAGACTATGGTCCCATACCATACTCTCATGAATGCCCTACATGGGGAGACACGAGTGAGTCACTCTGTGCTGGCTGGTGTAATCGACAATGCTAAGGTGGACCACCTGGGTCATCAGCTGCCCCTAGAGAAGGTGGGTCTGAAGGGCCTGCATGGCATGTAGAACCATCCGCATCTCCAGGATATTGATATGAAGAGAGGGTTTCATCAGGTACAAGAACCCCGAGTCGGGGTGGAACCCAGATGCGCCCCCCCCCCCAGCCTGAGCCCGAGACATCCGCAGTGTGGACCTACTGAGGAGAGAAGATCCGAACGGGGACCTCTCTGAAGAGAACGAGAGGGTCCATCCACCCTTGGAGCACCTAATGGACTGGGGAGGAGACCAGCACAAGCCTCTCCATATCATCAGAGTTTAGAACCCAGTGACAGAAAAAGGAGAACATACAGTCCCTTCCCCCCGCTGCGAGACACAGCCACTGCTGCTAAGCACTATGTAAAGACTACAGCCTAAGAAAGGGCAGTGAGCTCGGTGTGGTAACCAAATGGAGCTTTCTGTACTGAATGTACCCACTGAAATCTTTTGAGACCCAGTAAGGGCCGTAGATTCCAGTCAAGGAGCAAGTGGAGAGTTCTGAGTGGAGGTCTCTGGGGATGCCTTTATAAACTCCAGAGTTTTACCACTTTCTATCATCTAACATTTGAAGAGATGGTTCTCCAGGTTACAGAATAAGGCAGAACTGACCTACAACCACCACCCCCTGATCAAGGACCAGAACAGAGAGGGTCCAACCAGGAGCCAAGCAGAGGTGGGACCAGCTGCAGAGGCTGTGGAGGAGGCTCTTCGGGTGCCCGGGGGCCTAGAGGGTGGTCCAGATGTTGGGGCACTTGACTGAAGGGAAGGCACTGTTTGCTCCAAGGCTGAGTATGACAGAGCAAAAAAAACAGCTTTGAGAGCCTTGTCTAATGCCTGCAGCAGGATAATGATGTCCTTAGCAGCCAATTCAATAAACTGGAGCCATTAAAAAGGGTGTAAAGCACCCTCTATTGGACATCAGCTCAGAGACTGCCACCAGGTGTACCTTCGAATGCAAAGGCCTGAGACATCCACCCTGGCACCTGTATCAGAGACATAAAGTGCCCTGAGGGGCGTAATTGCTACTATTCGCTGCACCTGGCAAGCACCTAAAAAACCCTTCATTTTGAAGGGGAATAGGAAGGGCTGGGGCAGCTGCCTTGCCCTTCTGACAAACAGTCCCCTGATACACCACCCAGTGGGAGAGATGATGGGTAATTTTCAGCCCCAAGGTGGAAGAAGCAGAAACCCCCTTATCCCCAAGGACATGCCTGTGGGATGCCTTGTTGGGGTGGGAGGAAACTAAGGTGCCTGGGCACCTTAGCTTACTCATGAGCTGCCTAAATGACCACATATCAGGCAATGACTGGGCTGCATAGTAAAGAAGGCGAAGTCCTCAGGAGGAGACCCAGGAGTCTGCTGAACTGAGTCCTCTTTCTTTGAGGATACAGTGGACCTGTCAGTAAAGGGGGTTTCTATATCATCCTCCTCTTCTGCCGGTACCACAGAGGTCTGGAAAGTAGTCTACCGCAATGTCAACATGCTCGGGATCAGGATCCAAATAGCAAGGCGTCGATGGCGGCCTGCTGGGAATAACCAGTCGGCGGTGCGGGCGAACCATAACACAACGCACCCAGGTGACAAACCAGGATCATGGAAAACATGGCCAGAATTTGCAACAAGGTCGACAATGTTAGAACACGGATGATGGCAAAGAGGTCGACAGTAGACAACCCCATCGACGGGACTGGAGAACCCAAAATGCCCAAAACCTGGGGCCTGGAAAAGCATCAGGCTGTAATGGGAGAGCTGTCATCGACAAGCCAGCCATCGACGAATCAGGTACCAATAAGGTTGGCAACGGTAGAAAAGGCGTGGTCGACGCCAGAGGTGTTGAAGGCACAGGGCATGACTACCCCGTTGATGGGTCCTGAGAGCTTGAAAAGCCTTAATCCTGGGGCCTAGAGAGGCATCAGGCCACAATGGGAGGGCCGCTGTCGGCAAGCCAGGCGTCAATGGAACAGGTATCATTAAAGTCGGTGATGGTAGGAAGCGTAGTAGATGGCAGCAGGGTCAACAGCACAGGCCCAATGACCCCATCGACAAACCTTGAGAGCCCAAAGGCCTGAAGCCCTGGGCCTAGAGAAACATCAGGCTGCAACAGGAGGGCTATCACCAATGAACCAATCGTCGACAGAGCAGGTATCAATAAAGTTGATGACAAAAGAAAGACATCGACAGCAGAGTGGTCGACAGCACAGAGCACGACAACCTTTCGACTGGCTGGAGGGCCAAAGTGCTGAAGTAGGGGCCTGGAAAGGCATTAGGCTGTCACAGAAAGGCAGTCGCCAATGAGGCTGTCATCGATGGAGCAGGGGTCGCCAACTCGAGAGTCTGCGGCCCGTCATTCGGCAAGGTGGGAAACAACGCTGTCAGATGGGTCTGGTAAAGGTAAAGACCTGGACAGCGACCCTCGATGAAGCCAGAGCTATTGATGAGGAACCCCCTAAAGAAGAAGCAGCCATCAGGGTGGGAATGCCGGGGTTCCACTCACGGTGTTCCGAATGACTGATCCCGAGGACTGGTCCCGGCCTTGACGGTCTGCGAGCTCGAAGAACCCGCCAGCGAGGGAGGATCCCTGCCTGGAACTGCTCCATAAGGAATGTCTGAAGAGCCTTCTTCAGTGCTGGAGGGAAAGTAGAATAAACTTTGATCAGGGATCGCAGTCCAAGGTGATGAGATCAGGCCCAAGACACCAAACACAGAAAAAACATTTAGTCTGAAGAGGTGAAATTCCATCTGCCGCGGCAGCGACTGGGGAGGGGGGAAAAAAAGGAATAACTCTGAAGGGGAATCTCTAATAAAAAGAAATTCTAAAAATTAAAAAAATTAAAATCATAGGCAAAAAGGCATGAAACTGCATTGCAGCTTCCGTGAAGACCCATGCAAAAACAGACAACGGCAGGAAAGAACTGAGGAGGGAGCAGGGCCACTCACACCTATACAAGGTTCTTGACGTTGGCAGAGGACGTCCGCGTGGACAGCCCCAGTTGTACTGCTGAAAATCCTCCATGTGGATCTTGCTTCACCGGCAGTGAAGCTCCTACCGTGTGACCTGATGACTGAGATACCTCCGAAGAAAATCAACAGGGTAGACTCCTCTGACCTGTTCACATAATATGACAGCTTGTACGCCAGGGGGCACAACTACAAGTTGGTGGGTGGTAGTTTCAGTAGGGACATGAGGAAGTACTTCTTTCACTAAGCGGGTGGTGACCAAAAGTAATGGTTTACCTAACACGCTGGTGATGATAAAACTGTACCTGGATGGGACAGAGTCAAGGGGCAGGTAGTGCTGGTAGGAGGGGATAGGCATGAGAAGGAACCTGAATCTCTTATGGGGGCATCATTAGGCTGCCTTGTCTAGATAGGCATGTCACTCCTATTAGCTATGATACAGTAATTGGAAGAGGGGATGGACCACAGGACTTCTTTGCCTGTAAATGTGTACTGTATGTTTTACACAATGTAATGGTGTGTGCAAACCTCACTACCTTTCTTGCCATGAAACTAGTAAAACTGTCCCTGCTAACTATAAATTCCAGTAAGTGGCCAAAGTGTTCTCTCTTTCTAGAGCCTGGGATGAAAGGGATAAGAAGAAATAGGATTTTAGGCTGGGGATGGGGAGGAACCAAGCACCTGACAATGATCTATTAGTCCACGGTTGAGGTGATCTGAAGAGTTGGAAGCAGAGAGTGGTGGTGGTTGGTCATCATTCTACGTGGAAGGCTAAACCAATTGGAGCACCCTAGGGGTTGGTGTGCTTGGTTTGACGCTCTAACATATTTATCAATGATCTGGAGGAGGGGCCAGTGGCAGGCTGCTGAAGTTTGCTGATGACACTAAATTGGCAAGAAGAGTAGACATAACAGGGAAAGAGGAACGACATATATTAGGGTCACAGGCTGAAAAACAAAGGCTTAGATTTCATGTGGGGAAGTGCAAGTACTTCCTAGGGGAAAGGAATCTAGGTTGCATATACACCCTCCCTGTGTGCTACAACAGTGGAAAGTACAACTGTGGAAAGGATCTAGAGGTTGATGTGGGCAGCAAGCTGAAGCCACACTGGTCGTGGGCTGCCATAATCAAGAAAGCAAACACAATAATGGAGTGCATTAGAGAGGGGCTTAGGAACAGACCATGGGAGGTGATCCTTCCCTTGTACAGGGCCTTGTTTAGACCTCACCTGGATTACTACATCCAGTTCTGGTTACCAAAATACAGAAAGCACACTGAAAAAAAATGAACAGCATCCAGCACAGGGCCACCAAGAGTATTAGCAGATTAGGATGTACGAGCTACAAGGAGAAATTGGATTATTGTAACTAGACGAGAGAAGGCTAAGCGGGGTCATAATTACAGTTTTCTGATATAGTGGCTTGACTCTACATTGATGGTTGAGTAAAACTAGAGGGCATGTATTCAAGGTAAGTAGGCAGAATACAAGAAACATACTGTCCCATCTTTCAAAGCAGGACTAGACAGATTCCTAAAGGAAAACGGTATTGAGGGTTACACAGCATGAGCAGGGGAGCATTCTGGCTGATAAGCTTGGATTTGTGTCCATACTCAAACTGGGTACAGTCATTGCCATGTTTATTTATTTATTTATTTAGTTTTTGTTAACCGGGTAGGTACACTACACAAGTTTTATGCCTATTTTCAGGAACGACCCGGGAGAGTACAATAGGGTATAACAGGTACATCAATACAACAAAGCAGGAGAGAAAAAACAGTTTTACATTTGATTGGAAGATGTGGCAGGACAGACTTAACATACTTAACATAAAAGCCTATATGCTGTCCCAGGTCTCCAAGGCTAGTCCCATGCCCCCAACAGTCTTCTCCCTAGATCTCCCACAGCTTACAAAAAATATCTGGCATCCTGTCAGTCCTTCCCCTACCCAATGCAGTCTTTTCAACCACATCCAGCCAAACTTAACCCTACTCCCTAGTCTCAGATTTTAACAGGGGCACGGTACCTTTGATGTCTTCAATGAC
This sequence comes from Neoceratodus forsteri, assembly GCA_016271365.2. Lineage (NCBI taxonomy): Eukaryota > Metazoa > Chordata > Ceratodontiformes > Ceratodontidae > Neoceratodus > Neoceratodus forsteri. Next base: position 1,503,019,492 of record CM057455.1, read on the forward strand.
CCCCCACCACTACTGTCCATGTACATTTTTTTCAAAACACAGTTTTGGGCCAACTAACAAATACTTTGGGTTCTTCAATACAAATCATTTATACACCTCTGAGATATTCACCCTTTTAGAAAATGACTGAAAAGCCTTCTACAAGGCAATACTTAAGAGGGAGCCAGCTTATTTTATTTATTTAAATTTGGTGACTGGGTAGGCCCACTGAGACCATGGCAGTCCCTTTTTCAGGGGTGACCCGGGATTAGTTACAAGTACCTAAAGGAAAAAAGAGGGGTTTAGCACATATGACTAAGACAACTTGACAAATACATGACAATGGTTAAATATATATGGAGTGGAGTTGCACACATCTCCTCTAGAAGATGATCTTCATCCAATGAGGAACAAAGTAATCTTTATTTAACACAGATGATACTTTTGAGATTGGTGCTTCATTTACAAAGGTGTCCAGGAGTAATAAAGCTGAGTTACAGCAGTCAAACATAATACATAGAACCGCAGAATCTGACGGCCCACTTGGCCCACCCAGATGTTCCCTGCCTATTGTATCTCTGCAGCCCCTAACTGGTTTCCAGTGATCAACACTTCTAATATACCCCTATGTCTATCCCACGCATACATGAAGCCCCCCACCGTTTCTGCTTCCACCACTTCCACTGGCACTCTATTCCAAGCTCCTACCAACCTTTCAGTAAAGCAGGATCTCCTCACATCCCTCTAAAACTCCCCCCTCTTCCAGCTTCATCACATGTTCCCTGGTCTTGGAGCTCTTTCTCATTTGAATGAGACTCCTCTCCTGCACCCTGTTCACCCCTGTGTAGGTCTCTATCATGGCACCTCTCACTCTCATCTCTTCCGGAGTGTATGTGTTGAGATCCTTTCAGTCTCTCCTTATAGTGCTTTGTGTGCAACCCATGTACCATTTTAGTTGCCCTCCTCTGGACTGCCTTCAGCCTTTCTATGTCCCTTCTGAGGTGTGTCCTACAAAACTGGACACAGTAATCCAGGTGGGGTCTCGTCAGTGAGCAATACAGTGGCAACACCACCTCCCTCCTCCTCCTGCTGGATATACCCCTCCCTATACACCTCTGCATCTCACTAGCCCTACCCACTGCTTTGGCACACTGCCATGCCACTTTGAGGTCATCAGAAATAACGCCAAAATCCCTTTCCTGCTTATTGACTGTCAATATCTCGTCCCTCATCCTATACTTAGCGCCTAGGTACCTATGCCCTACGTGCATGATTTTTCACTTTCTGGCATTGAACTCCAACAGCCATGCTCTTGACCACTCCTCGAGTTTCCCCTACAGTCCTGTGCATTCTCTCCACCACCTCCTAAGTATCTACCTATTGCAAATTTTGGTATTGTCTGCAAAAGGGCACATCTTCCCTTCCAGTTCTTCTGCAATGTCACTTATGAAGGCACTGAGGAGGACCGGTCTCAGTTCCGAGCTCTGTGGCACCCCACTGGTCACTCTCCTATCATTAGAGCGACTGCCTTTACATCCACCTTCTGTTGCTTATCCGTTAACAATACCTAACCCAATTTACCAACATGGATCCCACCCTTTTGGCTGCTCAATTTCCTTATTAGTCTCCTGTTCGGCGCAGTGTCTAAGGCCTTGCTAAAGTCCAGATAGGCCACTACGAAGAAGGAACAATCTTAATACATATTAGCTATAGCGGTTTTAAATAATTCCTCCTTATCAGGCATGTACCTCTTGCCTTTCTGCTATCGAGCAGCTCCTGTTCCCACAACTGCCCATATAAACATTAGCTCTCCTGCTACCTCCAAGTTCAGACCCAAACTGCCTGGAAGGGACCCTGTGAAGTTACCCCACTGCAGCACAGCTTGGACCAGCCCTGGCCAACCAGCCTGGAAACACACGTCTGCACCAGGAGTTAGAGCAGATTGTGCCGGGGGCTACTGACATGGGAACAGGGTCTTGGTCATCATTCAGTGCCTGCATCCCACACCCCTTTCTACCTCTCACCTTCTACTACAAGGTGTGTTGGTCTCCCCAGAGCATCAGCTTGGTAGGGGACATCACATGGCTACCCACAACATCAAGCCCATACTAATACTCCCAGGTGGTGCTAATGTAATGGGTGGACACCACCACCCCCCCCCCCCCTCCGGAACCTGAGAGCGCTTCCTCCGCAGCACACCCACAGGGCTGCCAAATCAGGATGATGAGTCTGGTCACAATGCAAACCCAGATCTCCCACATGGGAGAACAACATACTGTTGGAACCACTAAACCATGCCAAAAATAGGTATATTATTCTTCCAACTATAGACTGTATGATGTTTGACTGCTGTATCTACTGCAGTCACCTAGGGAATATTTATGAATGAGATGGAAATATCAAAGGTACAAAATCAAGGTTAAAAACAGATTAATAATTATGCCTCTGTGGAGGAAGATCTGCTTCTGCTGGGGTAGGAAAACTGGTGCTTGTCACTGAAAGAATAGGAACCACAAAAGGAATGCTGGCAGTACCCCAACTACAGAAAGAGAACAGTTATGTAAGAACTTACCGTAACAGTAGATCTTCGAGGGGATCTCAGTCATCAGGTTACACCGTAGAAGCTTCGCTTTTGGTGAAGGGGACTCCATATGGAAGATTTTCAGCAGTACAACTGGGGCCACCCATGCTGTCAACATCCGCCGACACCAACAACCCTATATAGGTGTGTGCAGCCCCCTCCCTCCTCAGTTCTTTCCCTCCAGAGATGAAGGGAGCAAGGTTCAGACCCTGGGGGACTGAGGAGAGAAGGAAGGACCCAGCTCTACATAAAAGACTGGAAACAGCAGATAGCCAGGTCCTGGACAGGAGCCCCAAGAAAAGGGATGGTAGGAGGGAAATCAGACCTAATGACTGAGATCCCCTTGATTTCTCAGATGAATCCCGGAAACGATCCATTTTCTTCTCTAAAGAAGCCAAGTAAGCTTTTAGTAAGTGGGTCTCCAAAGCCTGCTGTCTCCTCTTTTTTGTGGCCTGGTTAAAGGACTGACACTCAGGGCAGGAGGAGACTGGATGGTCCAGGCCTAGACAGAGAACGCACTGGGGAATGACCGTCTTTGTGCGGGAACTGTGTACCACAGGACGAGCACTTCTTGGGTGAAGACATAAGTGAGGAACACGAATAAACTGAAAAAATAGCACCGAGGGATAAACCGACACGATGAACTTTCTCAACGATTGCTAACTGGAAGTCTGCAATGCGACTGACACGAGGCGACGGCAGAAAAGAACTGGAGGGCGGGAGTGGGGACCGCCCACTATATACAGTCACGCTGACGTCAGTCACGTGACGCCGGGTGGGCGGTCTCCCACCAGGTATTGCTAGAAAAGTATACCGTGCGGCCCGACGCCAGGTGGCGCCAGTCCTACAGTATATGTGATGACCTACTGAAGGAACCCTCTCGAAGTAAGATCTACTGTTACGGTAAGTTCTTATGTAACTGTTCTATCTTCATCATGTGTATCTCAGTCATCAGGTTACACCGTAGGAACGAGTACCAAGCAATGACAAGTGAAAAAAAAAGAGTCTGGGAGGTTTTATTTTCATAAACTTGCACTTGTGCCACCACACCCTGTGATACCCAACTTCTGATCTCCACCCACCCCTCCATAACTCCTCATCTCTCCCAATCTGGCCCTCCTTCTTCCTCCCCTATCCTCTCTCTCTCTCTCTCTCCTAACACTCTACACCTTGTTCCATTCTGTCCTGCTAACCATTACAGGCTATACTTACCTTGCTACTGTTCATTAATCCTGATCGCTTATGCAGAACCTGTACTGCCAATGACACTGTACCTTGCACCTTTGTTCCCCAATGTCTACTCTGGAATTCCCGTATACCTGATACTACCAAAATGGCTTGTACTCCTGTATGTATTTATGTAATGTATATGTAACCCCCGACCCCTGCCTTTTTGCAAAAACGACAGGTGGCATGCTGTTGACGCTGACAGCAGTACCTGGTGGGGACTGGGTTCGAGGAGGATGAGGTTACTCGGCACAGGAGGCCTAGGTTTGGCTACTCTGCACAGGGGCACCCAAATAAATCCGTAACACAGGAAGCAATAACTAATGTCCAGAACCAGGAATGGGATTCTACAGTGTGGCTTTTATTCACATCCAAGCTGAACAAACAAAGCATAGACGGACCCCCACGGGGCTACATTCCTGGTAATGCAGATTAGAGACAAAAGAACACTTCTTCACTATTTCCAGCCCTCAGGCTCTGAACCCACCAGGCATACAGCCCGGACTTGCACGCAGCTTTGGGTACACAGCCAGACTTGTACATAGATACATAGATACATAGACAGTGTCGGCAGATAAGGGCCTATGGCCCACCTAGTCTGCCCATTTGAGCTTGTAAGTTCAGTTTGTTTTCCCAGAAGTCTATTTCCCCTTACCCCTGACCTCTAGAATTCCTTTATGTCTACACTACTTGGGTTTTCCCCACTGGCCCGGCTCCCCCGCCGGCCACTTGATCGGCAGTCCATTTTGGGAAATGAACCAATTTTCCTGTTGTGGCTCCCCAAACCACCTTACAGCCTTCGACTCCTAGAGGGAATTTTCCTTCCAATCCCACGTCTGGGTACTTCCCTCATCACTGGCCAAGTGCATGAGGCAAAGTAGAAATCCACAGAGCAAATCCGTAGAGGTGGACCTGGTCACTAAAGATGGGGGGGGGCTCCCACCTCCAGCTCCCACAGTCCATACCCAGCCATTTCTCTGGAAACTAAAAAATTCTTTTCTGAAAGCTTGGCAATGTAGATTACTGGGTAGACGTATGTCACATCTCCTTACATGTCTTGACTTCCCATAAGTGCTGGACTTGAACATACTTTTACTTTTGGCTAAGCCTATTACTCTAGGCCTCCCACTACTTCAGTAGTCCAATCCCCACTATCACACGAGTCCCAGGGTGCAAAACATAGGCCCTTTAGAAAAAGCAGAAACTCACCCTCTGGTTGCAGGTGCCCCACAGGCGATTCACAAATCTTCTTGTTTCCCAAAAACTCTAGAACAAATAAGGCAGCTTCTCCACTAGTAGAAAAACCAGGGGGTTGCCCCTGGCATAAGCAGGAAACCCTTTCCTGCCCCGTCCCCTGAGGGATGGGGCACTGAGACCCGATTCAGCGGTCTCCACCACTTCAAACTGCTTCTGTGTCTCTCTTTTGGTGGAAACACACACCTTTTTTCTGAATGGTAGCCCTATGTCAGGGCTGAGGCCCCACAAGCCTAACTAGAGCTGCTGTGCTGCTCTTTCAGCAAGCTCCAAACTCCAACTGACCTACAGACTACTGTTCAAACATCCCAGCATTCTATTCCAACTCCCTTCTACAGATTTCATTGTGGCTTATGCAGCTGCGACAGTTCTATGGTGATGTCATCCCTCAGTCTCAGCTGAGACTGAGAACAGAGTGAGACAGTGTGAAATCCATTTAACTGGAGTTTCACAAGCTGCCTTCCCTGCCTACCACTAGGTCTTACTGGGATTCTAGTAATCCCGGGTAACAAGGGGGTTACATATAGGTCATTTGCTCATGAGTGGTTGTCTAATTCTGCTGTATAGAAACACAGAAACAGAGAAAGTGATGGCCGGAGGAGACAATACGGTCCATCTAGTCTGCCCATTGGCCTACCCCCTCCCTTAACTGCTAGTCAGCCAGTGTGGTGGTGGTGCCTTTGTACCTGTCCCAAGCATTCTTGAAACCTAGTACTGTTTTTGCCCCCACCACTACCTGAGGAAGGCTGTTCCATGCATCCATTACCCTCTCTGTCAATGAAAACTTTTGTGCGTTACCACTGAATTTGCCCCCCTTCAGCTTCATGTTGTGCCCCCTAGTTCTTGTGTGCTTTCTGACTTGGAACAGTTCCTGAACCTGCACCTTGTTTATTCCACTTAGGAACCTGTAGGTCTGAATCATGTCTCCCCTCTCCCTCTGCTGCTCCAGGGAGTATGTTCAGTTTTTGCAGATGCTCTTCATAGCTTTTGTTCTGTAGGGCATGTATCATTTTGGTAGCTCTCCTTTGCGCTGTCTCCAGTCTGTTGATATCCTTTTTTAGATGTGGGCTCCAGAACTGTATACTGTACTCCAGGGTGTGGCCTCACCAGAGGTCTATAGAGCGGCAGAATGACCTTTTTCTGCTGGTGATCCCCCTGCCTATGCAGCCCAATATGCCACTTGACCATAGTGCCGCTTAATCGCACTGTTTGGACATCTTTAGGTCATCCATTATAATTATTTCCAGATCCCTTTCATGTTTGGAAAATTCCAGTTGTACTCCTCCCAGGTAGCAGTCCTCTCCTGGGTTGGCCCTTATATGATACTACAGCTACTTATATATATTATGTACATTTTGTATCTTGTATCTTTGTAAGCATTTGTGAAACTGGACATTTATGAAAACAGGCATTTTTGCTCATATATCTTTCTAGTATAAAATAAACTTGATTGATTGACTGAAACGTAAGACAGGAGTCCTTGTGGCACAGCCACATTGCAGAGGGACTGGAAAGAAAAGTATGTCTCTTTGCAGATGACACAAAGATCTGCAACAGGGTTGATACACAAGGTTGGGTGGAAAGGATGAAAAGGGACTTGGCAAGGTTGGAGGAATGGTCAAATGTATGGCAGCTTAGATTCAATGCAAAGAAGTGCAAAGGAATACACCTGGGAAACCAAAACCCAGGGGAAGAGTACACAATCGGGGGTGAGATACTGACAACAAAAATGGAAAGGGACCTGGAGGTTGTTATATCAGATGACCTAAAGGTGGGCAAGCAATGTGAGAAGGCAGTAAGGAGGGCTGCGGGGTACTGGGATGCATCGTGAGAGGCATCACCAGTAGAAAACAGGAAGTTGTTGGCCCTCTGTACAGACAGTTGGTAAGACCACATCTGGAGTACTGTGTACAGTTCTGGAGACCCCATCTCTGCAAAGACAGACAGGGTGGAGGCTGGCCAGAGGAGGGCAACCAAAATGAAGCAGGGTCTGCATCAGAAGACATATGAAGAAAGACTAAAGGAACTAAAGATGTATAGCCTCAAGGAAAGGAGGGAGAGGGGGCACATGATAGAAACTTTCAAATACCTCAAGGGAATCAACAAAGTCCAAGAGGGTAGTATCTTTCAGAAAAAGAGATGTGCAAAAACAAGGGGGCACAATTTGAAGATAGAGTGGGGACAGCTCAGAGGTAATGTGAGGAAGTATTTCTTCACAGAGATGGTTGTGGATGCATGGAACAGCCTTCCTGAGGAGGTTGTAGAGTCAAAAACAGTGGGAGAATTCAAGAATGCATGGGACAGACATAAGGCAATTCTAGTTGGGGGTAGGAGGAAGTAGGCTGTTGGTTAACTAGGATCTGCAGCTTATCCGTTGGGTACGGAAATGGGCAGACTAGGTGGGCCAAGCGGTCCTTATCTGCCGTCAAATTCTATGTTTCTACAGCCATGCCAAATCCTTCATGGGCTCTAGAGGCAATGTCCAGACTGTAATGCTTGGTGAAAGTGTGGACTGTACTCCAGTTGGCTGCCGCACAAATGTCAGCAGCTGAGACCCCTTTGAAACAAGCCACTGAGGTAGCCATGCCTCTGGTGAAATGAGCTTTGACAGTATGAGGCAACTCTTTGAGCCATACTTATTGTAGCAGGAAACAATACGATTTGCCAACACTTTGGATAAACACTGCTTAGAAATTGAAGCGCCCTCTACTTAGGGCGAAAGAAACAAACAACTAATTAGATTTTCTGGACACTTTTGTCTGAAGCAGATAATACTTCAAAGTTCTGCACACATCTAACATATGGAGCAGTGCTTCCCCGGGATTGGCACGCTCAGGAAAATAAACATGAATGTGGATAGACTGATTGAGTGTGAACTCAGAGACCACCTTAGGAGGACATTTAGGATTTGTGCGCAAAGACACTCTGTCTTTGTGAAAAATCAAGTAAGGTTCCTTGCACCAGAGGGCCCGGAGCTCTGAAATTCTTCAAGCAGACGTAAGTGCAACTAAAAACAGCACTTTCCAAGAGAGAAAGCGCAAATCGCGATTGGCTCAAAAGGAGACAAGAAACAGAGAATGTCAGTTCAGGATGCCCGTTCTTAAATGAGCTCCAATGTATTTAAGCTTGGGTCGTCCTGCAGTGACCAGCTGAATCCATTCAAGAGATAAAATTAGCACGAATTCCACAAGATAAAAAATCTTCAAAAGTTTATCAATGTGTCAAACACCTTCCAATGGCTATGTTTCGTGGTGACAGCCACTTCATCAGGCCCACAGTGTTCCAAAATCTATCGAATAATACAAAAATAAAACGTTTAGAACTTAGTATATTACAGGAATACATAACTTCCCTTCAAACCACAACTACAACTGGTTGTAACATGGCAAAAATAGTATTAGTGGAATCCATAAAGTGGATAGGACGAACGGCGTCAGGTGGTAGAGGAGCAACACGGCATTATGAGACAATAATGCCGTTGCTTGTGAACTACATAAAGCAGCCACGGGAGGCAAATGGGCAGTGTGGCAAGTAGTAGACCAGAACGGAAAAGAGGGAACCAAGTTTTCAAATAGCAGGGAGGGACACCGCAGGAGTAGTGGGAGAAGTCAGAGAGAGGGACATAGTAGTAGTAGAAGCTGGGAAGTTGAAATGCATAAATACACAAAATCGGGAGAATGTTCAGGGTATGTGGAGCAATGCTCGGAGAGAGAGGATTAGCTAGGAGAAAGCGACAAATCAAAATACTAGCAAGGAGGGAACACAGACGAGCTGTGAGAGAGAGAATTGAGGAAGGAGGACCAGAAGAAGTGAGAGAGACAGCAGCCAACGGAGCGGAAAATCGAGTGACACAGACAACGGATTGAACTGTAACAAGTTGAAGGTAAACGGGACAGTCAACGTGAAGTATGCACCCCGAATCGGAGAAAGAGAAGAATAGAGAGAGACTGGACAAATGTGAGAAGGTAAACAAAGTGATATCATGAAACAGAATGTTAGTAGGCAAAGGAGAAAAGCAGCAGGAAGGTAACCGGCATAGCAGTATGCAAATGAGATACTCAGAGACCGAGGACTAGAAAAGCGGCATGATGCAGGTCAGCCTAGGAACAATATCAAACTAACAGCCGCTCAGAAATGTTGCAAATGTATCCAAATGGTTAAGAAACACGAATTGTACCTGGCGCCGGAAAAAAACAAAAAACATATCTGTATGTTAGTGAAGTTCATGCAGAAATTGAAAAGTAAGAGTAAAAATCAGTCCAAAACTTGATTACTGTGATTGTCTTTTGTATACTATAAGCAGTGACAGAGTTAGAAGATATACACCCTGGTGCACACCATGTTACAAGCGCATTAATCCACTCCAAAGGTGGCCTCTAATGGGGAGTTAATGCATGGTTGGTTGTTGTAGGCACTCTGCCTGCGGCCTCGTGCAACAACAGCCCCAACCGTGCATTAACGCCCCATTAGATGCCACCTTCGGCGTGGATTAATGCTTACTTGTACCACAATCCAGTTATTTCCTCTCCCCAAAGAAAGTACCAATGTTCTTGGACAGATATTATTGTCTTAATCAATTGATATTAAATATATCTGAGTAACCTGTCTGGGCCAGAGTCGGTGGACATTGCAGGCATTACCTGAATAATTTTATTAAGACTCAACCACATTAGCTATTCATGGCTCCACACATTTCATTATCATTTGTATTCTTTTTTTTAAGAAAATATATGTTCTAAGCCCTCTATTCTTAAGCCAAAAGTCTAAACAAGTAATATGCTCTCAAATATGAAGTTTGTCTCAAATATTTCATCACTTTGTGACAGTACATTAAATGGTTAGTACCTTATTATTTGTAGCATAAAATCACATGAACAGAGTTTACTTCTTCATCTTTACTTTCAGGGTCATATTTCCTATAAGTAACATGTAAAGAAACATCTTGTTTTATATGCTGCCTTCTCCAATTAATCCAATTTTTAATGCCCCAAACTGTTTCCTTAATAATAGTATTAGTTTTTTATGCCCATAGAGGATGTATTAATACTATGTCATGGTAATGGAATACAACCAAGAGTCTGAATTTGGTATGTACCAGGCTAACTTAATTTTACCACAATTATTAAAAATTGGAGCAAAGGTCTAAATAATATCTGTCCAAGAACGCTGGTACTTTCTTTGAAAAGGGGAAATCATTGGATTGTGGTACAACCAGTTGTAGTTTGAAGGGAAGTTATGTATTCCTGTAATATACCAAGTACTAAAACTTCTATTTTTGTATTATTCAATAGATTTTGGAACACTGTGGGCCTCATGAAGTGGCTGTCACCACAAAACGTAGTCACTGGAAGGTGTTTGACACATTGATAATAAACGTTTGAAGATTTTTTTTATCTTGTGGAGTTCGTCCTAATTTTCTCACTCAAAAGGAGACAGGGTCGACTTTTCCAAAATAAAATTTAAGTCCTAGGTCGGGACCAGGGAACAGATTGGGTGCTTCAGGTGCAGGATGCCCCTAAGAAAGGTACGGGAGACATCCAGTTGAGCAATAGTGCAGCCACTGGGTTTGAAAGGTACCCAGCTGTGCTCCCCAGCCTAGACCCAAAGCATCAGTGGTTAAAATCTGGTGTGAGGAAGAAATCTGGAAGGGAACCCCTTGAAGAAAATTCAAGTATACATCTACCACTGCAGTACCTTGTGAACTGGGGAGGAGACCAGGACTTGTTGTCCAACTCGTCCGTGCGCTGGTCCGATTGCACCCTGAGGGTCCACTGAAGGGTGCACATGTGAAGTCTGCCCAGTGGAATGCTGGGAGTGGCCGCTGCCATTAGACCCAATACCCTGAGGTACAGTCTGGCAGGAAGGTACGGACTCTGAGCAACTTCTTGAGCCTGGGCCATAAGGCATTCCACCCTGTTTTGGGGTAAGAAGGCCTTCCCTTGCTCGGAGTCTAAAATTGGCCCGATGTAGTGCAGTCTTTGGGACGGTACTATGACAGACTTGGGCAGGTTGACCATTATGCCCAGAGAGTAGAAGAGCTGGAGAGTGCAATCCAGAGTCAGCAAGAGCTGTTCCCTGGACGGGGCCTTGTGAAACCAATTGTCCAGATAAGGGAAGACACACAGCCCTTCTCTTCTGAAGGCTGCTGAGACCACTGCTAAGCACCTGATAAAGACAAGCAGCACAGAGAATAAGCCAAAGGGCAGCACTTTGAACTGGTAATGCTCGCCCTGAAAGGACAAATGAAGAAACCTCCTGTGAGGAGGAAAGACTGAAACGTGCGTGAGTGTCCTGCATGTCCAATGAATAAAGCCAGTCCCCGGTTTTGAGGAGGGGCATGAGGCCTGGCAAAGTTACCATCCGGAACTTTCTGTACTGGAGAAAGGGACTGAGGTCCTTTAGATCTAAAGTGGGTCTCAGATCTCTGGTCTTTTGGGGACCAGGAAAAACCTGGAATAAAACCCCTGATTTCTCTCTCACCTTGGCACCAGTTCAACTGCCTGCTTGAGCAGAAGAGACTGCTTCCTCCTAGAGAACAGACAAGTGAGCTGGAGGATAATTGGAGGGTGGGGGAGGGGTGTCTGGAGGCTGCTGGACGAGCTCCAGGGTATGACTCATCTCTATGATCTGTAGGATCCGTGTATCTGAAGTGATGGTTCTCCACTGATTCAAATGGAGGGAGAACCGACCTCCGACCACCACCTCCTGGGTCTGGACCAGAGGAGGAGGGGGGTCTGGCAAGGAATCCAGCTGAGGTGGGACCAGCTGTGGAGGCTGGTCCATCATTTTTGGGATGCTTGGCCACCGCTCCAGTACTGGAAGAGGCAAGTAAGGAAACCTGTGCTCTGTGCTTACCCTGAGTACGGGGGTGGGGTGGGGGGCCTGGCCTATTGGCCTGCCTACAAAGAGTAGACCGCCCTCTACCACGGGGCTGAGTCCTGGTAGAGAGAATGGACAGACTTTATGGCTGTGCCAGAGGTCTGCAGATCATTTATGAGGTCCTGGACATCAGGGCTGAAGAGCCTGGTGCCATTAAAAGGGGAGTTTGTGCTCGGCTGCAAATCCAGAGACCCTAAGCCAGGAGCACCTATGAAGACATATGCCAGTGGCAGCTGCCCTGGCCACTGCATTGGCAATATCATGCAGGGCCCTGAGGAGATGTTTACTAACATCCTCCGTAGTTTGCAAGCGCTGGAGCAATTCCTGCTTCTGAGAGCCCTCAGGAAGGGCTTGGGCAGCAGTTTTGCCTTTTCTCCAGTTGGCATACTGAAATTTAACCATGTGTGACAGATGGTTTACAATCCTCAGGCCCAAAGTGGAGGAGGCATAAACCCTTTTAACCCAGAGGTCAATCCTGCAGGATTCCTTATCTGGGGGGAAGGGAACTAAGGTGCTTAGGTGCCTTAGATCTGTCATGGGCTGCCTTGATGACCACAGAGTCAGTTTCAGCCTGGGCAGCAAAATAAGGAAGGCCCTGAGGGGCATTATAGAGTTTGTCTGCCCTACGTGGCATAGCTGGCACCATGTCTGGTCTATGCCAGGCTGCCATAGTGGCATTCTTCAGGGCTGGCAACATAGGAGGAATGATCTTAGGGGAGATTCAGGAACCACCAGGAAGTCCACCAGGTCTTTCCTGGTGACCTCCTCCTCCTCAGTCTGGAAGCCCATTGTGGTAGACAATTGTTTCATGACATTGAAAAAGGTGGCATCCTCAGGAGGAGACCTTGGAGTATGCTTGACAGAGTCCTCACTGACCGAAGAGGCACTGGACTTATCTGAGATGAGGGTTTCTTCCTCTTCATCCTCTATGTCATCAGGGAGGATGAGATCAGGAAGATACTCCTCCTCAACGTCGACCTCTGGGTCTGTGGCCCGTGGGGAGTCTCCTGGGGTCAATGCACAGGTGTCGACGATGGAACTGTGATGATAGTGCTGGCGATGAGGGCCTATTGAAGGTACCCAGCTGCTGAATAAGTACATTAGTAGATTTAACTAGTACTTCGTTCAGGTCTCTAGTGGTCGTTGATGGAAGGGGGGGGGTTGACAGCACAGGAGCAGATGATCCTCCATCCTGGGGGCCCGATGAACCTGTAGCCCTGGGAGAAGAAGGGGCAGGCTTAGATAAGAGGAGTTGATGATGAGGGGCCGACGACCCGGAGGTCAATGGCCGAGCGCCCTGGGAGGTGGGCAGAGGAGCTGTCGGTATGGGTCTGGTAGGAACAGAGACCTGGACAACTGGTCTCTTCATCGAGGCAGCTGCCATCAATGAAGTGCCCCCTAAAGAAGAGGCCAACTGGGAATGGAAGCACCACAGAGGGGAGCAGCCATGATCCCAATGTTTTTTGTGACCCTCCCCACCCGAGGACTTGTCTTGGGCCTTGGAGGCCTGGGAGCTTGAAGATCCAGTGGGCCACTGATTAAACTTCTGGCAGAGCTCACAGTCAGACACGTCGTGGTCAGGCCCAAGACAGCAGATGCAGAGTGTTCATCTGCAGAGGCAATCTTCTTTCTGCAGTGGTAGCGATGGAAAAGAGAAGAAGGATTAACTCTCGACATAAAAAGAAAAAAATATCTAAAGAGATTTTGGTAAAGGTTGTAGGAAAAAAATGGCCATAGGCTGAAAAAGGTGCGAACACTACGACGAAGCTTTAGCGGAGGCTGTGCTTGCAAGTCAACGGTGGGAAAGAACTGTGGAGGGAGTGGGGCCACCCACACCTACAGAGGGTTGCGGACATCGACGATGTGGGCGGCCCCAGTTGTACTGCTGAAACTCTTCCATGTGAATTCCCCTTCACAGACGGCGAAAGTTCCTACGGTGTAACCTAATGATCGCGATACCCCTGAAGAAGATCGCCCCGAGCCATACTGTAACAGAAGATTCCTGACTTATCATTGAGTCTCTGCATCCTTGAGAATTTGTCTATCCTGCTTTAAAGAGTTGGCTCATTTGAAAGGGGAGACAGTTTAGAATAGCCTTGTATGCCTTCCTGTGTTTGAACTCCTCTTTCCTCTAAGATAACCTCCACAGAAGTAGCAGACCATTCCAACCTGAAAAACTAGTGGGGCTCTTCCTTCATGTCTTGCTGCTACTACTACTACGTAGTAGTTTTTATTTCGTAGGCACCCAATTCCATAGGCTCTGGGCACCTTATAAACATATACAACAATATATTGCAACACAATTAAATAATAATCTTAGAATCTGACTGGGATTTTGGACTGTGGCTTCCTGTCAACTGTCCCATTCTTGACCCTCATCTATCTAGTAAGACTACTGGAGAGCAAAGCTCAGCTCTGGGCTAGATCTACCCCAATGTCCTATCTGGCTACCTGCAGGATCTCTGTACTAAACCCTTGGAACCATGCAAGTGAAAAGTAAGCAATGGGGTCAGGTCTAAAAAAACACAATAAAGCAGCAAAACACTGCTTGGTAAATATACAAAAGAAGGCTTCAAACATTCTCTCATAAAAGCATCTTTATTGTGCTTCCAACTACTGCTTCCAGCTACTGCATGAAAACCTGAAGCCATAAGACGTGAACAATTAAAAAATGTAATTTACCACAGGTATTTGTTAAAAAAAAAAACCAAAAAAAAAAACTATTTTTGCATATGTAAATTAGCAACTGGATCACATGTGTACCTGCAGATATTTAAGTGTTGTGTATTTGTTGTAACTATGCCCCCTGACGAAGCCTTTTCAGTGAAGCGCTGGGGTTTTGGTGGCTGCTGATGGACTGTGGTAGGTCTTTTTGTATTTTGTAATTGTTCACTTCTTATGGCTTTAGGTATTTTTTTCATGCTGGAAGCATCAGTTGAAAGCGCAATAAGGATGTGCTTATGAGAGAATGTTTGAAGCCTTCTTTTGTATATTTACCAAGCAGTGTTTTGCTGCTTTATTGTGTTTTTAGACCGGACCCGGTGCTCACCTTTCACTTGTATGATTACAAGGGTCTAGTGTGGCATGTATGGGTCCCTAGCCTGGATATTCATAGGTGAAGCACCCCCTCCCCTTTTTTCACAGAGTGCAAATCCTTTTTCTGGTGGAAGTTTTCTTTCAGCAGGATCTCTGTGTAGGCTAGGCATACACAGGGCAGCTAAACTACGACCAAGATATACCCCTGTGTCCTAGCTGGCTTCTAGTAAGGTCTCTGAGTAGGCTAGGCATGCACTGCCTGCAAAAGGAGGGCTAATCCTTATTCCCATATCGATGCAATGTTGTCTTATTGAGGATAACATCCCCCTATTATCCAATATTACAATGCCAGTTGCAACACTCAAAAAATCTTTAAAATGAAAAAAAGGCAACAGAAATTATTTTAACGAAGCGTTCCAGAGGCGCTTGCTTAACATGTTGCAAAGGAAATACAACTGAGAATCTTGGTAAGAAATGTAAGTGGAGGTGACCCCTGCAGTGCCAAAGTAAGGACAGCTTCTGGGTCAAGGGTGACAAGCCTAGTATTGTTGGTGCTGGATTCTGGCTTTGATGGAAAAGGGTCTTATGTTGAAACAGCAACTTACTCATACTACAGAGGAACCATTGCCTTTCTACAATCCCACTGACTCTGAAACGTAAGAGCTATATAAAAGGTGTTTTCCCATCTTACCCAACTTCAGGCAAAAGTGCAGTGGAGTACAAAAACTCAGCAATAATAAAATTTACAGTGGGAAGTACAAGAAGGCTAAGGCAAGCCAACGGTCTATACTAAAGGTTCCTTATTTGCTGGAGCTTTAAATCTACAATAAACAGCTCAAAGGTTACCATTCCAACTATCAACTATACTGCTGGTGGTTATAGCAACAGTGATATAATCTCCCTGTTCATAAATCAGAAACAAGCATTTGTCAAAACAGGCAGTAGGATTCCCAGAACCATGAGTCACTGATCTCCATATGCTACCTAACCTTCAATATAAAGCAATGAATGCACTTACGTGTTGTTAATGATCTGAAACCTTTCTCCCTTCTTGAATGAGAGATCTTCTGTAGTTCTAGCTTCATAATCATACAAGGCCACAAAACTGTAACACCACCTTATTTGGAAGAAAAGAGCATACTGTAAAAATATGAAATGCTTACTACAATCCTTCATATGGAGCCAAGGGTGAAAAGAAAAAAATACTCACCTTAGTAATGTTGTTTCTTCTAATGAAGTCTTGCTATATTATGACAATTGTAGTTTGTCCCAGCCTTAGAACTGCTCCGGAGGTGAAAGAGTTAACTTCCATGCCAGGCATGGAACTTGGAGCGCGAGCTCGGTTAGAGAAGCTCTGTCTGTATAATTTCAAACTGAAACTGTCAGATCTTTACGAGCAAAACTCACTAAGGTTCTGTGTGGAAGCTGTAAACCTACACTAGCCAACTGGCTACTTAAATATTAACACATTTTCCTGGTCCCAACACCAAGACTCAAGTCAGGGGACCAGAAAATAAGATAAGATAAGATAAAACACAACACCCAAACACCCCAAAAAGAAGGGGTGGAAAACACAAGATGGGCATCAATAAGTGCCAACACTGGACTGCCCACCCCATCCCCAGAGTAGAGGTTCTGAGAGGGGCAGGCTGGGGAGGTCATAATATAGCAAGACTCCATTAGAAGAAACAACATTACTAAGGTGAGTAATTTTTTCTTCAAACAACATGAAGTCTTGCTATATTATGACAATTGAACTACACAGCAGTACCTCCATGGAGGAGGGACAGAACCTACTTAGGAAATAGCTCTGAAGCACAGCTGTTCCAAATCGAGCATCCCTCCTGGCCTGGATGTCCAGGGAGTAATGTAGTGAAAGTATGTACTGTTTCCAAGTAGCTGCTTGACATATCTCTAAGATAGGGATGTCCCTGGCTGCAGCTAGGGCAGCTGTACCTCTGGTAGAGTGAGCCCTCAGGCCTGAAGGGGAACCTACCCAGTTTTTGATAGCAAAATTGATACAAGAGACAATCCACCTGGCAATGGATCTCTTAGTGGCAGGTTTCCCTTTCCCAACCTCACCATAAGTGAGAAAGAGTTGGAGGGAGTCAAACCTGTGACCCTTAGTCCGCTCTATGTAGTAACTAAGGGCACTCTTAACATCTAAACTGTGTAGCCTCCTCTCGCCAGAGGAGGAGTGGTCAGTGAAGAACACTGGAACAGAAAGAGATTGATTAAGGTGGAAATCTGAAACCACCTTAGGCAAAAACTTCCTGTTAGTCCTGAGGACTACCTTATCCCTGTGAAAGGAGATAAAGTCAGTCTCCACTGACAAAGCTTGTAACTCACTTATGCACCTGGCAGAAGTGATAGCTACTAGAAACACAGTTTTCCAAGTCAAGTACTTAAGCTCTGCCGAAGACAGAGGTTCAAAGGGGGGTTGCATCAGCTGAGCAATGCAAACATTAAGATCCCAGGCAGGGGCAGGGTCCCTGAATAGCGGACTGGTATGAAGCAATCCCTTGAAAAACTTAGAAAATACAGGGTGAGCAGAAAGAGAAGAGGGCTTCCCTGCTGAAATAAAAGCAGAGACAGCTGCCAAATGCACTTTCAGGGTAGCTGGTCTCAGCCCCAAAGAATTTAGATGGACCATATAGTCCAAGACAGTGGGCAAATCAGCAGATTCTGGGGAAATATGCTTCCCAGAGCACCATATGGAAAACCTTTTCCATTTAGAGTTATAAGTAGCCCTGGTGGAAGGCTTCCTAGAAGCTTTCAAAATTTCGAGAACACCTTGAGAAAGGTGTAGGTCAGCAAACTCTAACTCCTCAAGAGCCAGGCCTTGAGGTTGAGGGATTTGAGACTCCGATACCAAACTCTCCCCTGGGCACAGGTTAACAAATTGTGGTTCCTGGGGAGACACAGGGGAAGATGGACTGCTAAGGACAGAAGGAGTGGGTACCAGGGCTGTCTGGCCCAATCTGGAGCAATCAGAATCATCTTGCAGGGTTGAGATCTGATTTTGACTAGCGCCTTGAACAGGAGAGGGAAGGGGGAGGCATAGAGGAACTTCCCTTCCCAATCGAGAAGGAAGGCATCCAGGGGGACTGAGCCCAACACTGGGGGCCTGCAACAAAAAAGCGGAAGTTGATGATTGTCGGGGGCTGCAAAAAGATCTATCTGAGGGGTGCCCCACCTGGCAAAAACTAACCCCAGTACTAGGGGATCCAGTGACCATTCGTGATGGCCTGGGAAATCCTGCTGAGAGCATCTGCCAGGACATTGTCCTTGCCTGGGAGGTGAACTGCTATGAGGGAGATGTTCAGGAATAAGCCAGAGACCACAACTTCATTGCCTCGGTGCACAAGGCCGAAGACCGAGTGCCCCCTTGTTTGTTGATGTACCACATTGTAGTGATGTTGTCTGTTCTGACCTGTACCACTTTGTTCTGAACAGATGCAGAAAAAACCTGAAGTGCTAGAAAAACAGCTCTGAGTACCAACAGATTGATGTGGAGCAGAGATTCCTGAGGGGACCACAATCCCTGGGTGGAGAGGTAGCCCATGTGAGCTCCCCATCCCAAAGGGACGATCTGTAGTAAGGGTCAAGGAGTGAGATTGAGGGATGAAAGGAACCCTTGTCTCAGGTTGCTCTGATCCTGCCACCACTGTAGGGCCTGGATCAGGGTTCGAGTTACTGGGATCAACTTGGATAGGGATCTCTTCTTTGAGACCAAAAGGCTCTCAAATGGAACTGAATGTCCCTCATCTGAAATCTTGCTCCTTGCACTACAGCTGTGGAAGCAGCCATGTGTCCTAGGAGCTGTAGAAAATGCCTTGCTGGTCGAGACCTGCAGGGTGAAGGAGGAGGCAGGCCACCAGGGTCCTTACCTTTCTAGGGAAGGAAGGCTCTGGCCTGCTTTGTGTCCAGTTCTGCACCTATGAAGGTGAATAGCTGGACAGGTTCTAGAATGACTTTGGAAGATTGAGAAGAAAACCTAGAGAGGTGAAGCAGCTGCTGGGTAACCTGCAGGTGTGATTTGACCCTGGTCTGGAGACTGGCCCACAATGAGCCAGTCGTCTAGGTAGGGAAGATGGCAATCTTTGCCTTCTTAAGTGAGCAACTGCTGCCGCCCGGAGCATTTGTGGGCATACCCTTGGGGGCAAGTAAGGCGAAGGGCATTGCCTGAACTGATAATGGCCTGAGGGCAGTTCGAATCTGAGGTACTGTGGGAACTTCTGATAAGAACATGGAAGTAGGCATCCTTGAGGTCCAGGGAAGCTAGCCAGTCCCTGGCCTTAGGAGGGTAAAATCATTCCAGAGTCACCATTTTAAATTTTGGTTTTAAAGGTGCTTGTTCAGATATCTTAGGTCCAGGATGGGCCGCCATTCTCCTGTCTTTTGGGGTAAGAAAGTACCTGGAGTACAGTCCTTGCCCTGGTGTAGGAGAAACCCTTTCTACAGCTCTGAGAGCAAGGAGGTTGAGACTTCTGTTTCAAAGCAAAGAGTCTCTAGTGGATTTGCAGGTGGAAAGATCTGATTCTCATCTTTGAAATTTTTGAAGCTGAGAACCAGTCCCTGGCTTACTACTTCCAGGACCCACTTGTCTGATGTTAAAGACTGCCAGTCCTGGACAGAAGTAAGCCAGCCTGCACAGGTAATGGAGAATCGGCCTGGGCATCCCATCAGGGTGCCTGTTTGGCAGGGGCTTTAGGCTGAGGGGTGGGAGCAGGCCTGCTCGTACCCCGGCTGCCTCTCCCTCTGAAGAACCCCCTCTGAACATAAGCTGAAGAGGAGGCCTGGGCTTGGTAAAAAGGCCTGTGACAAGGCCTGCCCCTGCCCCTGGGGGGCTGCCTCTGAGGAGTGGCTTGCCTTTCCCTGGCCTGTGCACTCCTATAAGTGGTTCTATATTCATCCATTTTCTTCATATAATTCTCTGTCTGCTCCCCAAACAGACAATTTCCCACCACAGGAAAATCCATGGCCTTAGCCTGGCTTTCCTGTGACAAAGTAGTACACCTGAGCCAAGCCAATCTACGAAAAGACACAGATGTAGCCATGACTCTTGAAGATATGTCATTAGAATCCACTGCAGCATGGAATTGCACCTTATATGCCTCAATACCATCAGCAGCCACGGTTCCAGCTCCTTGGCAAGCTGGCCAGGGGCCTGTTTGGCTAAAGCCATGACAGTATCCCATCTGGATTTCTGGTATCTTGCAAAACATAGGCCATATAATTTGCCTGTCTGAGTCCCAAGGACGCTGCCATGTATTGTTTTTTAGCCATGGCATCAATCCTCCTGGAGTCCTTGTCAGGAGGGTGTGAAGCCATGGGAATATTAGCCTTATCACAGGCTGCAGCCTGCACTACCCCAACATGGCTGCATTGCTGTGAAAGAAACTCTGTATCAGGACCTGACAAAGTGTACCTCCTGTCCATCTTTTTATCCACAGGAGGCACAGAATTAGGAGCTTTTAAAATTTTTATTGTTTGTTTCCTAAAGGATTTATGTAAAGGAATAGACAATCTCCCGGACTCTGGGATATCCATCATCTCCACATAATCAGGCTCCTCTTGCTCATCCACAGCTTCCTCCAAAGGGAGCTGGAGGGTTTCAGCAACTTTTTTATAAAACACAAAATGAGAAGGGGACTCAGAAAGCCTAGGGGGAGACTCTCCTAAAGGTCTGTCTGGGGAGATGTCCGGTTCAATGGGCACATCCAGACTTTCAAAATCACATTCACACTGTTCATAATCATCCTCCCCCTCCTCCGGTTCATAAAACTCCTCTATATCATATTCTTGAACCAGTGGAACCAGCCGAACCGACCTTTTACCAGATAGTGGCGGTTCGGACGGAACCGGGGAAAGCGACTGGACAATTTGGATCGCTTTGGCTATCTCTGCAGCAGTTGGAGAAAGAACTTTTGACTCCACACCTGCTGATTTTCTAGTTCTCTTTACTGGAACTGGCTCCTCTGAGTCAGCTTTTCGTTTGCCCGAGGAAGTCTCGCCCTGGTCAGAGGGCACTCCCTCCGGTTCGGTTGGCACGAACCGGGCTGTCATCTGGGTCTGCGGACTTTTGGCCTCTGTTCCTGAGCCTACCAACTCTCTTATCAGGGTAGCTGCAGGAAATTTTTGCAAATCTGGCAGTCTGCATTGAGGTGGTCAAACCCCAGACAATAAACACATGTGGTGTGTGGGTCAGCCTTGGCAAAGGCTTCCCCACAGACACTACAGTGTTGAAACCCAGTGGGCCGGTTTTCTTTTGGGTTTCTCAGACATAATGCCAGCCTAACCAAAAACTTGCCCTTTTCCGGCAAATGCCAGGCAAGACACCCTTATCGGTTCCCAACCGTGTCACGGGTCGTGGAAAAAACCATAATGAAATCTGTTTTTTTTAGAACCGATAAGAACCGGGAACCGCACTCTAAATGACTTAAAATGATTTTTGAATAATGTTTTAAAACAACCTGATCGGTTCAAACCGAACCGATAACACATTTACAAGTTCCACACAGAAAGTAAAACCTGTCTATTACTTACAATACCACAGACAGAGCTTGAACCGACCGGTTTGCGGTTAAAATAAATATAATCACGGTTGAATTAACCGAGAAAAAACACTTTTTAACCGAGAAATGAACCGAGCAGTAGGAGGAATCTCCGGAGCGACTGTTCAGTGAGGCAGAGTAAAGAATCTGACAGTTTCAGTTTGAAATTATACAAACAGAGCTTTTCTAACTGAGCTTGAGCTCCAAGTTCCATGCCTGGCATGGAAGTTAACTCTTTCACCTCCGGAGCAGTTCTAAGGCTGGGACAAACTGCAATTGTCATAATATAGCAAGACTTCATGTTGTTTGAAAAATAGGTTACTCACCTATAACCATTGTTCTAGGAATGGCATACTGTTCATATCCATACACTAGCAGTTCCACTGGAAGTACTGATTTGTTGGAATGTCTTTAAGCTAAGCTCATCCCACCGCCCTGGCGGTATACCCCCTGGCTCAACACCGTGATGTCAGACCCTGCATACTAGAAGCAGGGATCTGTGTGTCACTGCCAGGGGAGGCTGGGTGTGCACTGGTGGTACCAGTCCTCAAACTACGGTTACAGGTGAGTAACCTATTTTTCTAGGAGCGTAGATACAGTTCACTATCCACATATTGGCAGACTTCCAGCAGTTCTTTGGAAGGAGGAGGCAATGCGTGCACCCCAACCTGGCGAACAAAGTTTTGAGAACAGAGTTCCCAAATGCAGCTTCCCAATGAGATCTGAGGTTGGTGCTGTAATGGGAGATGAAGGTGTGCGTGGGCTTCCAGGTGGCAGCCCTGCAGATCTACTGGATAAGAATGTCCCTGGAAGCAGCCTCCGAGGCAGCACTATGTCTGATGGAATAAGCCATGAACTCTATGGGGGGCTCCCTACCAGCCAGTCTACTGCAGTCAATGCAGGATGTGATCCACCTGCCAATCATCCTCTTTGCTGCTGGTCTGCTAGGCACAGCGTGAGAGACAAACAGCTGGTAAGCCTCATCCCAAACTCCAGTTATGCACTCTACATAGTAAGAGAGTGCCCGCCACAGGTCCAGAATATGGAGTCTGTGGTCAGCCTCCGAAGATCAGAAAGTTCATCACCTGGTTAAGGTGGAACTCTGAAATACATTTTGTGAAGAACTTCGGCTGGGGGCAAAGGACGACCCTGTTCCTCTAGAAGACCAGATATGGAGACTCTATCGAGAGCCTCTGGAGCTCACTGATCCTTCTGGCTGACGTGAAGGTCACCAAGAAGATGGTCTTCCACCACAGGTGTGACATCTCACGCCTGTGCTCAGGCTCAAATGGCTTGCCCATGAGCACAGCCGGCACCAAAAGTGCATCCTATGGTGGTGGAGGTTCACTCACTTGAGGGGACAGGTGGTCCAGGCCCTTGAAAAAAGCAACCAACCACCTTCTCCTGGGCCACCGTCGACATAACAGCCCACACCCAGTATTTATTTATTTGCTTTTGGTAACCGGGTGAGTGCACTAGACATAGAGATGCCTATTTTCAGGCACGACCCAGGAGAATACAAGTGAGAACAAAAATACACGAGCTGTACAATGTGACGCAGTGCAAGGAAAAGATAACCAAAATGGAATTTAGTGCAATACAAACAATTGACAACTGGCTGAAAGAGTAAGATAATATCAAAAATGTAGTATGCAGAGATGGCTGCCACGTGCAGGTGAGGGTTGTCGCTCAGTACTCAAGGATACTACCCGGGGATCAAGCTCCTTGCCCTGACACCAAGTGGAAAACCTTTTCCATTTAAAGGCATAGCATCTACTAATATACTCTTTTCAGGAGACCTCTGCACCGTGAAGCACACCTCTCGAAAGACCCAAAGCCTGGAACTGTAGCCGCTCAGGAACTAGGCTGTGACATGGAGGGACAGAAGGTCTGGATACAGGATCTTCTCCAGTTGTCTAGTCAGCAGGTCCTGGCAAAGAGGCACCCACCATGGAGGCTTTCTGTTGAGGCTGATGAGATCCTAGTACCAGAACTGCCGTGGCTAGTCCTGAGCTGTTAGGATCATCTATGTCTTGTCCTTCTGATCACCACCCTGTGGATCAGGGACAAGGCAGGAAAGTCATACACGAGGCCTGGGGTCCAGGGCCTCGCAAAGGCACCCCTCATTACAGTCCCCCAACTGTTGGGGGGTGGAAGTGGTCACGAAACAGCTTCAGTTTTGTTTTCTCACAGGAGGTAAAGAGGTCCACCAGAGGTGTGCCCCACAGGGAGAACAGGTGGTTCACCGCCTCCTGATGCAGGGACCACTTGTTTGATGTCTCTCTCACCCGGCTGAGAACGTCTGCCAGCGCAGTGTCTGCTCCGGCAACACAGACTGTCAAGAGATCTGCATCCAGGCTCCACATGACAGTCCAGGTATGGAGGGCCTTTGGCCACAAGGGAAGGGAATACCATAAAGGTGGCGCGTTTCAGCCAGGCCCTGCGAAGCATCACGGCAGCCACTGCCATGGCAAGGATGCAGGAGTCACCCATGTCTAAGGCCATCTGGAGCTGGTATTTTGTCAGTGCTTGACCATGGTCTCTGACCAAATTCACTGGCAACTGCTTGTCAGCAGGAAGGTGAGGGAGGACATTATCAAGCATTCCCAGCAGGGAATGACCGAAGTTGGCCATCATCATGGTGTAGCTCGCCTGACGGAGACAGACAGAAGGCAGTATAGACCTTGGCCGCATTGTCAAGCATCATCTCCTTGTCAGGAGGCTTTTCCACATCCCCATGGTTTCCAGACTTCCGAAAAACCTAGTCCAAGACCAGACTCTTGGACGAGGGGTGGTCCGAGAGCACAGAATAAGAGCCAGTAGGGAGTGGCTCCACCAACAGGGAGCACATACTTGCAGACCATATGGACAGAGGGTGCCAGGCAGTATGCTGGATGCTGCCAAAGCTCCAGGGCTGGTCCCAAAAATGGCCTCAGCCATGTGAAAGGCAAGCCCAGGGATGTTTCCTTGTCGAGGATGTCTATGAAGGGGTACTTAGCCCTTTTCTAAACAGGTTCCAAGGGGACAGACATGGACACCAAGATGAGTTGGAGTACAGTCCCGAATGACATCGGCTCATGGTTGGTAGTCAACTCTTCGCATGACCCATGATCAAAGGTACGTGTCCTCGACAACTGCATGAATGAGTTTTCCAAGGACTCCTCAAAAATGACCCTAGACAGTTTTCTGCCATGGATCAGCCTAGGGTAGTTTGACTGGGTGATTTCCACCGATAGCAAGCCAGCCACAGCACAGGAGTCCTTGGTTAGGGCTCCCACCAAAGGCTACGGAAGAAACGTCTCCACCAGTAAGGGTGGAGAGACAGGTGTTGGAGACAACTGCCTTGGGCGGACCAACATGGACTTGACTGTTACCAGCCTGTCAATTACAAAGGTCAGGGGTAGAGCCTGACCCTGCTCCGCCATGACCTACTCCTGTTAGAGAAGTGCCTTGGAGTGGCGCTGCATGCAACGGAGGAGCCTCTCCTCATCCTAGGACAAGGAACACTGACTGTGATGCCTGGCAGTCAGATGAAATGAGAGCGCAAGCAGCACCTCAACCTAGAACTTGACCTTGACCCAAGGGCTGATGCTGAGGTGAAGCCACCAGGGGTGCAGTATATACAACATGCACTAGCTTTGATGGAATGACATTCAGTAGAGGCTGTTACTGAGTTGCACCAATCAGGGACCAGTCCACATCCTCCTGGGTGAGGACTGGGAACACCTGAGTCTGGGAGATCGACTCCTCATTGACCTCCTCCAACAACTGGTCTACAGGGTCAAGAATAATTTCAACCACCTGATCAGCTGCTGTCAGGGTCAGAAAGCCCAACAGGGGGCACTGTGGAGCTTGTGACCTGTCCCTTGACCAAGAAAGCCTCAACCAAAGCCGAGTGCACGAGATGCGTCGAGCGGTCAAGGGAGAGGCAGGAGCATGATCTTCCTGGTCCCAGTGCCAGGGCACTTGTGCTTCTTACTGTGGCAGGCAGGGCTCTCTCCAAAAGCCTGGAGAGTGACACATGTTCTGTAATTCACCAGTAAAGAATGCTCCAATGCTTGGCCCCAGCTAGAAGTGGTGCTGAAGCCAAAGAGATGCCTGCCACAACATTAGCTGCCACGTCTTCCATGACCACTAGTTAGTCCACTGACCCAGCCAGAGCAGAGGCCTTCTTGCAGCTTTTCGGCCGTAGTTTCAGGTTGAGGAGAAGCTGAGCTGTACAATCCTGCAGTGAAGGAGGAAGCATTGTCTGGCACAGGCTGCAGCCCAAAACATTGTGTGCCGCCTCCAAACAGCAGAGGCAAGACACTTGTGGGTAAATCCACATCTTCTGTCGGCAAGTGATGCAAAATTTGAAGCCGGGAGCTGACTTCACTTCTTCATGTTCCACCTTTCATCACTGAGGCAGGAGCAGAACTGAATAAATAAGCAATACTGAAGAAAGTCTTCAAAAAAAGAAAGAAATTCACCAATGGCACACTTTAGACCCTGTAACGCACGGAGCTGCGGAGGAGAACGAGCTCTTTCAGCAGAAAGGAAGACTTGACATCATGTGGCAGAGCAAGAGGATATACCACCTGGGTGGTGGGAGGAACTTCGCTTAAAGGTGTTCTGATGAATCCGCACTTCCCGTGGAACTGCCAATGTGTGGACAGTGAACTATGTCCACACTCCTAGAAATACATTTTTCACATTTAGAGTTTAGCAATTGCGCAATATCTTGTGAACAAACTAGGTCCTGCTTGATCCAATTTTGCAGATTGTATGACTGATAAAGCCCTGGAGGGCTAAAAGACTTGCTCAGTGAGGTCACCCTCTATGCTCTAACCACTGGACCACTCTGCCTCTTGCATGAAAATAAGATGGAAATTGCTGACGTTTGTGTTTAAAGAGCAGCAGTCATGCTCAAACATAACCCCTCCCCCAAATAACTAGCCTTAGCTCCCAAAAGCAGCATGTATAATTGAAAACATGTCTGCTGTAATCCCAAAGAAAGGGACGATTTTGTATTTTGACTCTATAAAGCCAGCAGCCCAACCCTGTCCACTTCTCAGTGGGGTGCCTTTATCCCACATTCAAATGTTTTAGGACATCTGAGTTTGTAGAGTGCTACAGAGTCCTCCGTATGACTTAATGGTGCCAATTTTCATAGCTTTTTTAATATTTTAGAGTACCTTTTGGTTAAAACAAAAGTCACTACACATCTAACAACGCTCTTGTTAGATTAGTGGTGCTTTTATTTTAATCAAAAAGAACTATAAATTATTACAAATACTACAAACAGTGACAACCACATGCAATCCTATAGAGTGCTCTACTACTCTCTGAGCTGGCTCGGAGGTGCCAAGCAGTGATGGATCACTCTAGCATGCTGCTGACCCAGGTTGGTGCCCCGAGCCTGGGACATCAGGGGCAGAGGCCAGCAGGGAGGGAACAGAGTCCATCTGGGTGCTTTCCTTCGGAGGTGGGGAGGCTTTATGATGCCGGTCTTCCTGTCACACTCTACAAAGAGACTTGTCACGGTGACCTTGTGATGTCCACCACCCCAAGGTCAGCTGTGAGCATGAGCATCACATAAGGGGGTGGTGGAAGGGCGAACCTAAAAGGTGATAAATTCCCTTTTACTGGGCAGCACCAACGGTTAGTGCAAATAGCCACCCATGCTCCAAGGATGCACGAACACGCTGCCCCTCCCCTGCCACTGGATCCATAACTCTCTCCCTCCCTGTGTATGTGGCAGCCTTGCTCAGAGTTTGAGGCAAGCTGTGGGAGTTTAGATGGAGCACAGCAAACAAACACTCCTGCTAATCATCAGCAGCAATGTTGGGAACACCCCCCATGAGCAAATGACTTAGACATACAGTTTGCAGCTTCAATAAAGAATACTTTTATTGTTAAAAAATAAAAAAAAGGCCTCTAGTCCACCATTAGCAGCTAGGTAGCTTGTCTTTCCCCAGTGCACCACTGCCAATAATGTATTTTTTTCTAGCAGGAATGTCTGTTGTACAGCATATTTTCCTTTGGTGCTGCACCCACTGAGAGGGGCCAGGAGTCCCCCAGTTTGGTTTTCAATAGTACGAAGTTCAGGCAGCGTTGGTCAGTGGTGTCTGGCTTGGGAGGGGTGCCAGCAGCAAGAAGTGAAGTTCCTCGAGAGGCAGCAGTGGAGGCATCTGACCAGGGGGTACAGCTGACAAATGCGAGGCCAGAAAGAGGAAAAAAAAACAGAAAAAGTGTGAACAAGGGGCAGGGTGCCACATGAAAGTGGAAATGGTTGGGTAGCTGGATCTACAGAGGAAACATACGATCTCTTCCCTTTAGGACTGCAAGGCACAGTCTTTTAATTATCCATGCAGACAGGTCCATAGTGAAACCTTTAGCTGATGATTCATCTACCATGAGAATCTTATAGGCATCTTCATCCTAGGTGCATCACCAACAAACATATTTTTTTTTATTATATCTTGATTTACAGAAACAATTGACAACATAAATTGCTTTCAAAAAACAGCTAAGCAAACATTAAAACAATCAAACATACAGGGCCAGTTTTAAATTTCAGTACATTGGCCGGTTCCTGAACACAATGAGGAACTGGATTCCACAGAACTGAAGCCAGTACGGCACATTCTGAATACTGTGTAGCCTAGTTTGGTACATTTCTTTCTACCAGTGTTGTATACATGACTATTGTGTGTATATAGGGTCTGTACAATTGGGCTGGTTTAAATAACCGATTTATCCTAAAAGATTTTTTTGATTTTTGTGACTTCACAAGTGGTGTACCAAAGTGCAGCCAAGAGTGAAGACACAGATGGCAAACCCAAAGAGTAAGGATAAACCAGTTAATTAAAGAAGCCCCATAGCATGTTCAGTTTATCCAATGGGAAGATGGTTAGCAGAGAACAGACTGGAACTGTGAGGATAAATCAAAGAACTGAGAGGCTAAATCGAGGCATTATGACAATAATTGTAAGTCTTACTAATTATTCATGAGCTAAACTCGCTCACTGATCAGCAGCCTCGCTGGTCTGAATCTCTTAGAAACGCATGGCACTACTTGGCTCAGACACTCCCCATCCCTATACCAACAAATAGGCTAAGAGAATTAAATAAAAAAAAATCTCCAGATTTATCTGGGATTCACACAGGCCTAGAATAAAATACTCAGTGTT
Source organism: Neoceratodus forsteri (assembly GCA_016271365.2). Taxonomy (NCBI): domain Eukaryota; kingdom Metazoa; phylum Chordata; order Ceratodontiformes; family Ceratodontidae; genus Neoceratodus; species Neoceratodus forsteri. The sequence continues at coordinate 1,503,048,177 of CM057455.1, forward strand.
ACAATTACCAAAGAAAATGGGAGGGCTAGCATTACCGGATTTTAAAGCCTATTACCAGGTCTCTCAACTCAGAATAGGGATTTATTGACTTCACCCTCAAAACCAGGCCAAATGGAAAGACCTGGAGAAAAGGGAGGAGGACTTGGTTCACATAAATAAGATATTATTATAAAAACCAGCACCTACCCAGTCAGGAATAACCCCATCTGCAGATCTTGGTGTCATCTGCAAACAGACAAACCTTACCCTCCAGTCCATCTGCAATGTCACTGATGAAGATATAGAAGAGGACTGGCCCCAGGACTGATCCCTGAGGTACCCCACTTGTGACTTGCATCTCTTCGGACTGTATACAATTTACCACAACTCTGTTTTCTGCCCACCAACCAGTTTGCCACCCAGCTGACCAACTTCTGACCCACCCCAAGCCTACTCAGCTTACTAGTTAATTTTCTTTGTGGAACAGTATCAAAAAGAATAAAGCAGACCCCATGAACTGTGTAGAGATATGGTAGCAAGTGATGTAATGTCAGGATGCAATGCATTTATTTTATTTTCTCTTTACTGTTTCAGCTTATTAATTTATCTGTTTGTATATTTGCCTGTTTTCACTTAATGTATAAAAAATTTAAAATAAAGAGTTTAAAAAAAAAAAAAAAGAAATGCCTGGCACAGCAGCAACACTCAACTCCTCGTGTGCTGTACATTGAGAGCAGTGGCACCAAAACGACGACTGTTTTTGACACTGCTGTCAATAAAAAGCAAAATTATTGTGATTAGACTTATAGTCGCAATAATGACCGAACAGTTGGTCATTTCCTGGTGATTAACCGGCTGGGTGGGGTTGGTTCTAGGCACCCCCCCCCCAAAAAAAAGCCGGTCGTTAATTGCCAGGAAATGACCAAATGTTCGGTCATTATTGCTTAAATAATTTATTCTCATTATAAAAAGGAGCTGAGATTTGGAGAATTGTGATTTACTGATGACATTCCATTAGCTCTACATTAACCTTTAAGCACAGTTGTGGAGCCTGATCAGTTGCATACTTTGAATAAAAAGTTCCTAGTTTACCAGAATTCTGTTTTTAGAACTTTTGTCTGCCATTACCGTTATAGATAGTAGTGACCAAACAAATTGCCATAGTTAAAACAGTTGAGAGCAGCAACTGATTTTAGGCAAAAATACCAAATGCCAGAGCGCCCCCCCCCCCCCAATAGCCTCTCTTATTTTCCATAAGAAGCATTTTTCAAAAGGAAATCATGGCCGTGGTCTGTGTAACAGCCCTATAGCATTTTTCATCATGCTCGCCAGACATTTTTGGGCCTAACAGGTACGAATTTTACCTGTCTCTTCAAGACCCTGCAGGAGCCCAGTAGTGATTTAATGAATGATTGGTGACTGGGCGGCCCTTCTTGTGACTAATAGCAGCAAGTGAGTGGGCGAGTGGGAGCAAGTGGGAGGTGCAAACAAAAGAAGGCATGCAACTGAATGAGCAGTTGAGCAAGCAAGCAGGCAGGCAGTCAAGTGAGTGAGCAGGCGAGTGGACGGGTGGTGTAATCATCAAGGCCACCGATTTACGGTGATTAACGTAGTGAAATTCCATTTTCAAGACTTAAATTCCAGGAATTTCATGGTGATTACAAGTCTAATTTCTGGATTTTACCAGGATTCTACTGCCATTCTTTTAGTACGTGTAGAAAAATCAGAATAAAAGAAGGTTTACTACACAGAGCATTAAATCAAGCAAATTGAAAATAGTACAGGAAGCAATTATAAGAAAAATGCAAGTTCTGTTGATTTACTGATTTGGTATAAAATGCCAAATTCTATGAAATTCTTTGTTTTTACTGGTGTGCAGGCAGTCCAGATTCCAGAATGTTACTGTGTTGCTGGTGAAAAATGAAAATCAATGGCTTTGGTAATCATGATTATTTAACTGAAATCATTGCCATTACTTTTAGTTCTGCTTCTTCATTGCCCTACTGGCACTCTTCCATCTGGTCTATCCACTCCTGCAACCCATTTGTCAGTCTCCCTCACCCTGCTGTACTGCTGGTCATTTAAAAATGCAGTAATGGCCACGATTAGTCTCTTTCACCAGGCTACCAGGGGAAACAAAAAAAACGGCTTCCCTCTTCAGCCACTGGAGTTGCTGTCTCTAAGCGGTGAGGGGGAAAACAGCAAACATGCAGCGTCTCACAGCTCAATCAGATCGTGCAGCATCATGGCAGGTTCTCGAGCTAGAAAAGGTTGCAGAGGGACTATCTGAATTAAAAGTAGGTAAAACTTAAGCAAACATATAAAACTAAGAATTCAAATTTTTTTTTTTTTTTTTAAGATTACCATTTTTTTTTATAATAGCAACGTGGTACTCCCAGGGATTATATTAATGTTCTTGTTAATCACCCCTGGGGGCAAGTGGCACGAGATGCACCCCCGGGGTGATTAACTAGAACAGTAACATAAGCCCTGGTAATACCTCATTGCTTAATTTTGGACTACACAGCTGCGTAAATAACGTCTGCGTTTGAACACACACACACAGTATTTTTGCAACACCTTTAGAAATAAATGTACCAAAATATGCTACAATGTATGCAAACACGTGTCGCACTGTTTCCAACTCTGTGGCACCAAATTCCTCTGTATATCTGGGGATCAACTGATGTTCAGAATTTAAAAAAACAAAAACAAAACTTAAAAGATCACATCTGTGAGAATGAACAGAGTCAAACAAATGGTGTTATTTCTGTTGATAACATAACTACTATCAATATATCAAGATCTAAGATACTGGACTTTAGATTGCGTGGACTGGCAAACCAATTAGATGACTGAGTGTACAAGCGTACACCAACTTCAGAACTAGAATTACTGATTCAGGTGTTTATTTCAAGCTTTTAACAGGTATAATGCAACACAAAAAGAGGCTAGTCTATACTAGAGAATAGCAGGCACTTTAATAACCACTTTTACAACAGCCAGACAGCACAATCAAGCCACAGCTGTTATATAATGTGACCAGTACTGCACTTCAACTCAGGCTTTTAAAGCAGCAGTGCCACGAAAAATGTTTTTTCCAGACAGCTGGTTTTAGCTACAATTAAACCAAATATTAGCATACCTGTCAAATCTACCTTTTTTTTAAGGTACATCCTATGCTACGAATCATTTTTTTTTTTTTTTTTAATACTCAATCCTGACTCTTGCCAGGTCTAAAATGCTACTTCTAAGCCATATGTGGCAGCCAACTTTTTACTCGGGGATTAAAAATGTTGAAACACTAAAATTCTGGTAGATTCAGAAAATTTTACCACCAGATAAAACTGGAAGATGCCTGGAATCCTTTATAGTGAAAAAAGGTAAGGTCAAATTTTGTGCCCAATTTTGTTACAATGCGGCTTGAAATCAGTGCATGTCACCATTCACGGCAGGAAATTTTCATTTGGGCCTCTCGATAATTCATACATGAAAGAATTGACTGCACATTCAAGCCACTGAAAGTCTTTATTTAGTTCAAGTGAGGTCTGCGGCTGTCAGAAAATAATCTGCGATCATGCGACTCGTTCTGACAAATTAGGTTACCGGCGTTTCAGGGCCCGTTTAATAAGCTATAAACCCTGACAGCAAAGCTCAAGGACCCAGCATCAAACACCAAGGGTGTGCATAACCCACCCTCCAATGTTTTATGTTTTGTAACTGCATTGCTGTTTTTGCAGAAATGGGTGAAACAATGACACTTACTTGTAATACCTCCTGAATATGAACTTGGCACAACTGTAAATGAGGAAGAAGCACCACCAAAAGGTGTCATTCCAGATGATCCTCCAAATGGCATTATGGAATGACTGTTAAAGTCAGTTGATGATCCCTTGGTTGCAGGTGTCTGTAGCCCTTGGCTAGGATTTGGTCCATAATTACCAGCTTGAGCACTAACAGAGTCCTGAGGGTTTTCCTTTGTAAATTTGATTGATGTGCTTATCTCTTCCTTACTTTCTATGCAACCCATGGTCCCCTCTGTAAAAGAAAATGTGTACATCAATGTTCCATGTCCTGTAGATTTACAAAGAAAAGACCGAATTTTACTATTTGGGGTAATTCACTGGAATAAGATGACTGAACAGACGGCTATATAGAAATGAAACTACAATATGTGCTAGTCAATTTATTTCTTAAAACTCATTTACTTGTTTTGATGTTGGCGGCGATAGCACACTGCTCTACCATGTAGGAGAGTTTGTACTGCACTCCCGACTTTTACCCCCAGGCTGGTGGAACCTTTGGAGTATTGGGGAGGCAGCGTTCTCAAGACTCCGGGGGAACAGCAGGACTCATTAAGCTGGATGAGCACAACTACAGTTGAGTTGGGAGCAGCACTGATGTTGCCGATGGCCCGGTGACATATGTTGCTTTCCCCATAGGTTTGGGCTGCATCAGACATCAGATGATGGTTGATTCCATAATGGGGAAAAATCATGGCTGTCACCAATGATGGCCTCCCATGGGCCTTCTACTCTAGTGGGTATTTATGCCCATAACCCCAACTGAACATTCCTTCAGTTTTAGAGCAACAGATGAAGTCTGTCCACAGCCTAGCGGGGGGTGATTTCCAATTAAGTGAACTCTACTGAAACATTTAAAAGTAACAAAATACAAGAGGGCAATAACAGAACATATAGAATTATGAACAAGACATAAATATTACAAAGAAGATGGCCAACAACAAAATACAATACACTTACATAACATCAACATTAAAAACAAACAAAAAAAAAACAACCACCCATGACCCACCCAAATGGCCATGAAAGGACATCCAGTAGTTCAAAATAAACAAGAGAAATATGAAAAGGGAGGGGTAAGTAGCAAACCACCCTGCCCAGTAAATATTACTTAATGTTAAGTTCTGATACATCTCATTATAACATACTAAAATGGCAGCAGAGGAGGCCTAATGGTCTTCCGTGTCTGCTCGATAGTCAGCACCCATACTGCGCCAATTTTACTGTTCCACCCTCTTGGGTTGTCCCCAGTCCAAGATGTTCTGCTTGTATTGGACTTCGTCAGCTTCACCTCCCCCTATACCTGTCCTATCCACTTTTGAACACCTCCACAATATCTGCCTCCACCAGTCCCTTGGGCAGCGCATTCAATGGTTCTACCACACTCTCAGTGAAGTAACACCTCCTCTCCCCCCAGTCTCCCCACCTAGCTTCCACCCGTGTCCTCTAATTGCCCCCCCCTTTCTTCTGGACACCCCCGACTGAGCCTCCCTTATTAATCCCCTTTATGTACTTGAAGACCTCTATATCATGTCCCCCCGGCCCTTCTCTCCTCCAGGGTGTACATGTTGAGCTCTTTGAGCCTCTCCCCATTGGTCCTTTCCTCCAGGCCACAGATCACTTTGGTTGCCCTCCTTTGGACCCTCTCCAGGAGTGCAATGTCCCTTTTTAAGTGCGGTCTCCAAAACTGCACACAATACTCGAGGTGTGGCCTAACAAAGCAGTTATACAAAGGAAGGATCACTTTCGCCATTCTGGAGGTAATCCCCCTAGTGATGAATCCTATTGGCTTTTGCTGCTGCCCTCCTATAGGTCTCAGTTGTTCATTCTGACATCTATCACCACCCCAGGTCCCTCTCGCCCTTCAAGACTTGTCGTGCGTCTCCCCTTGGCCTGGATTTCTGGCCCCCAAGTGCAGAACCCTGCATTTCCCTGCACTGAACTTCAGTTTCCACTTTCCCGACTATCTTTCCAGAGCCTCCAGGTCCTCCTGCAGGGCCACTCTCCCCATCTCTCATCCACCAGCGTACCCAGCTTCGAGTCTTCCGCATAGAGACTCGTTTCACTCCTGATACCCTTCCTTATGTCTGAGACATAAGCGTTAACAGGAGTGGCCCTAGTACCGACCCCTGGGGAACCCCACTAATGACTCTCCTTGGAGATGAGACTATATTGGAGATTATAAGTATAAAACAAGAAAACAGAGAACCTGCACCTGCTCTAAAGATACAAACAATGTTTGTGCTCCAGAATGACACCAGCCAGAAAAGCTCTTGTATTACAAATCAAGCTTTATTCCGTATACATAGTGTCTAAAAAGGACTCACATATTGAATAGTGTTCCAGAATCCAAATTCATAATCCAACAAAGTCCAAATAATCCACTGAATCCATCAATACCAAGACAAATGTAAAACGACTGGTTAGTGACCAAACAAAAAGAGCAAGAGCCGAGGGTCGCTCCCACGTGACGTCGCCTGATGCATTTCGCACGTAGCTTTTTAAAAGACTGATGTATAGAGTGGATGCATATACATTTAAACAAATGCCTTAAAGTAACATTACCCATTATTACAATATATACAAAAGCAGATAAAAGATAGAAACTGTGCTCAGTATACTTCATACAGCACCAGTATAGAGTTGCACATCTTACTGCTGGAAATATTCCGCAATCAACTTATAATACCTGACTTATGCAGTAGGTCAAAGTGAAATCTATACGTCAGCCTTTGAAAAAGCTTCATGCGAAACGAGTCAGGTGACATCACGTGGGAGCAACCCTCAGCTCTTGCTCTTGTTGTTTGGACACTAAGAAAAAATTACTCACCTTAGTAATTATGTTTCTTCTAGTGGAGTCGTGTTGTATTCTGACATTGTAGTTAGGGCCTGCCTTTTACTGCCTCGGAGAACAAAAGGTTAACTTTTCTATGCCTTGCATAGAACGTTCATCATGAGCTCGGTTGAAGCCCCTGTCTGCTGTTGTTTAAACTGCAACCGTCAGATCTTTACGAGCAAAAACTCACTAGGTGTTCTGTGTGGAAACTGTAAAATGTTTACTAGCCAACCGGCAATATATATATATATACACACACACACACACACACACACACACATATATATATATAATGTTTTTGGTTTCAAAGGAAGACTCAAGTCAGGAAACCCCAAAACAGAAACACATCCAAAACACAACATTCCACCCAAACAAAAACAGGGTGTAAAAAAGGACACCCCTAGGGTGCCAACACTGCTCCTGCCCACCCACATCTCCTCAAAAACTAGGTTCTGAGAGGGGAGGCGGGGGGAAGGTCAGAATACAGCAAGACTCCACTAGAAGAAACATAATTACTAAGGTGAGTAATTTTTTCTTCAAACAACATGAAGTCTTGCTGTATTCTGACTACTGCAGACTATCAAGCAGGAGGAGGGACAGAACCTACTTTGGGAATAGGCTCTGAAGTACTGCTGTGCCAAACCGAGCATCACTCCTAGCCTAGATATCTAGAGAGTAATGCTTGGTGAAAGTATGGACTGCTTTCCAGGTGGCTGCTTGACAAATTTCTAAGAGAGGAATATCCCTGGCAGCAGCCAGGGAAGCAGCTGTACCTCTTGTGGAATGAGCCCTCAGGCCTGAGGGTGGAGTTCTACCCAGCTATTCATAGCAGAACTGTATACAAGAAACAATCCACCTGGCAATAGATCTCTTAGTGGCAGGTTTGCTTTTACCATTTTCTCCATAAGTGAGGAACTGGAGGGATTCAAACCTGTGACCATTGGTACGCTCTATGTAGTAGCTCAGGGCTCTTTTAACATCCAAACTGTGTAGCCTCCTCTCTCCCGAGGAGGAATGGTCAGTGAAGAAAACAGGGAGAGATATTGACTGGTTGAGGTGGAAATCTGAAACCATTTTAGGTAAGAACTTTCTGTTAGTTCTAAGGATCACTTTCTCTCTGTGAAAAGAGATGAAATCAGATTCCACTGACAGGGCTTGCAATTCACTGATACGCCTGGCAGAAGTAATGGCTACCAAAAACAGTTTTCCAAGTCAAGTACTTAAGCTCTGCTGAGGACAAAGGCTCACAGGGGGTTGCATAAGCTGAGCAATGCAAACATTAAGGTCCCAAGCAGGAGCAGGATCCCTAAAGGGGGATTGGTGTGAAGAAATCCCTTGAAAAACTTACAGAATACAGGATGGGATGACAAAGAGGAAGACTTGCCTACTGACAGGAAAGCAGAAACAGCTGCCAAGTGTACCTTGAGGGTAGCTGGTCTGAGGCTTAGGCCATTAAAATGGACCATATAATCCAGAACCGTAGGCAATTCAGCAGAGTCTGGAGAAATATTCTTCTTAGAACACCAAATGCTGAATCTTTTCCATTTGGAGTTGTAAGTCTTTCTGGTGGAAGGCTTTCGAGAAGCCTTAAGGATATCCAGAACCCCTTGGGAAAGATGCAGATCTGCAAACTAACTCTTCTAGAGCCAAGCCTTGAGATTGAGAGACTGAAGATTCGGGTATCAAATCCTCTCCTGAGAGGATGTTAACAGGTTGTAATTCCTGGGAAGAGACAGGGGAAGGTGGACTGTTAGGGACAGCAACAAAGGATACCATGGCTGTCTGGCCCACTCTGGAGCAATCAGAATCACTTTGCATGGTTGTGACCTTATCTTGACTAGCACCCTGAACAGGAGAGGGAAGGGGGGAAATAGCATACAGAAATTTCCCTTCCCAGTTCAGAATCGGAGCATCCAGGGGGACTGAGCCCAAGACTGGGGAACTGCAACAAAAGAAAGGAAGTTGGTGATTGTCTGGGGTGCAAAAAGATCCATCTCTGGAGTGCCCCATCTCGAGAAAATCACTTTCAAAACCAGAGGATCCAGGGCCCATTTGTGATGGCTCTGGGATATTCTGCTCAGTGCATCTGCTAGGACATTGTCCTTCCCTGGGAGGTGAACTGCCATCAGAGAGGTTTGTAGGGAATAGGCCAGGGATCACAACTTCATTGCTTCTGTGCACAAGGCCATAGACCGAGTGCCTCCTTGCTTGTTGATGTACCACATGGTGGTGGTGTTGTGTGTTTTGACCTGAACCACCTTGTTCTGTACAGATTTGGAAAAAGCTTGCAGTGCCAGAAACATTGCTCTGAGTTCCAAGAGATTGATGTGAAGCAGAGATTCCTGAGGTGACCACAGTCCTTGGGTGGTAAGATCCCAAAATGGGCCTCCCAGCCCAGCAGGGAAGCATCTGTAGAGTATCACTGAATGAGACTGAGGACAAATGGAACCCTTGTTCAAATTGTCCTGATCCTGCCACCATTGCAAGGCTTGGATCAGGGTTCGAGTTACTGGGATTAGTTTGGTAAGGGAATACTTTCTTTGGGACCAAAAGGCTCTTAAGTGGAACTGAATGTCCCTCATTTGGAATCTTGCTCCCTGGACCACTGCTGTGGAGGCTGCCATGTGGCCCAGTAGCTGAAGGAAATGCCTTGCTGGTCGAGACACCTGAAGGGTGAATGAAGAGGCCAGTTCCATAAGGGTCCTTGCCCTTTCCAGGGGAAGGAAGGCTCTTGCCTTTACCATATCCAGTTCTGCACCTATGAAGGTGAGAAGCTGCACTGGTTCGAGAATTGACTTTGGTAGGTTGAGAAGGAATCCTAAGGAAGTGAGCACTTGCTGGGTCACTTGCAGATGTAACTTGACTTGGTCTGGAGACTGATCTACTATGAGCCAGTCGTCCAAGTATGGGAAAATGGAGATCTTTTGTCTTCTTAGGAAGGCAACAACTACTGCCAGGCACTTTGTGAAGACCCTTGGGGCTGATGTTAAGCCAAAGGGCACTGCTCTGAATGGATAGTGGCCTGAGGGCAACTCGAACCGGAGGTACTTTCTGTGGGAGCACCTGATGGGAATGTGAAAGTAGGCATCTTTGAGGTCCAGGGAGGCTACCCAGTCCCCAGGCCTCAGAGAGGGAAGGATAATTCTCAGAGTTACCATTCTGAACTTTGGCTTTAAAAGATGTTTGTTCAGATATCTTAGGTCCAGGATGGGTCGCCACTCTCCTGTCTTTTTGGGGGTTAGGAAGTACCTGGAGTATAATCCTTTGCCCCTGTGTAGGGTGGGAATTCTCTCTATAGCTCTGAGAGCTAAGGGAGAAGAAACCTCTGCCTCTAGGGCAAGGATCTCTGAGAGATTTGCAGGTGGAAAAGATCTGGCTCTCATCTTGGGAAATTTTTTGAAGCTGAGAACCAGTCCCTGGCTTACTACTTCCAGGACCCACTGGTCTGATGTAAGAGACATCCAGCCCTGGACAAAGTAAGCCAGCCTGCCCCCTACTGATATAGGAGAATCGACCCGGGCAGACACATCAGGGTGTCTGCTTGGCAGGGGCTTTAGGCTGAGGGGTGGATGCAGGCCTGCTCATCCCCCTTCTGCCTCTCCCTCTAAAGAACCCCCTCTGCGAAAAGGAAGAAGAGGAGACCTGAGCTTGGTAAAAAGGCCTTTGGAAAGGCCTGCCCCTGCCCCTGGACTGCTGCCTTTGAGGAGTTGCTTGCCTTTCTTTGGCCTGAGCACTCCTGTAAGTGGTCCTGTATTCGTCCATTTTCTTCATGTAATTCTCTGTCTGCTCCCCAAACAGAGAATTACCAATTACAGGAAAATCCATGGCCTTAGCCTGGGTATCCTGTGAGAGGCAAGTACATCTCAGCCAAGCCATTCTCCGAAGAGCCACAGATGTAGCTATGACTCTTGATGATACATCATTGGAGTCCACAGCAGCATGAAACTGTACTTTCGATGCCTCAATCCCATCTGCAGCCACCTGCTTCAGCTCCTTGGCAAGCTGGGCGGGAGCCTGTTTAGCCAGTGCCAGTACAGTGTCCCACCTGGACTTCTGGTACCTGGCTGTATAGGCCATATTGTTAGCCTGCCTGAGTCCCAAAGATGCTGCCATGTATTGTTTCTTTGCCATGGCATCAATCTTCCTGGAGTCCTTGTCTGGGGGGTGTGATGCCAAGGGAATGTTTGCCTTATCACAGGCAGCAGCCTGTACAACCCCAACGTGGCTGCATTGCTGAAAAAGGAACTCCGTGTCTGAGCCTGAGAGTGTGTACCTCTTGTCCATTCGTCTGTCCACAGGACGTATAGAATTAGGAGACTTAAGAATTTTTTGTGTCTATTTCCCAAATGATTTGTGGAGGGGAACAGACAGTCTCCTGGACTCTGGGATGTCCATCATCTCAACATAATCCGGCTCTTCCTGATCCTCTACTGCTTCCTCCACAGGAAGCTGAAGGGTATCAGCCACCTTTCTGTAGAACATGTAGTGTGAAGGGGGACTCAAAGCCTAGGAGGAGAAACACCTGAAGGTCTGTCTGGGGAGATGTCCGGGTCAATAGGCACATCCAGACTTTCACCATCACCATAATCATCCTCATACTCTCCCTCCTCCTCAAACTCCGGTTCATAAAATTCTTACAAAGTATAATCCGGAACCGGGGGAACCGACCGAACCGAGCGATTGCACAATCCTAATAGCCTTGGCTATCTCATCGGCGGTCGGAGTATGAGATTCTGGGTCCGAACCGGTCGATTTGTCTTTTCTTTTTCTTTCTGTCAGAACCGACTCCACAGAATCAGCTCTCCTTTTGCCCGAAGAAGTATCACCCTGGTCAGAGGGCACTCTTTCTGGTTCGGTCGGAACTGAACCGGGCTGGCCATCCGTGTCAGCGGACTTCTCGGCCTCCCTTTCCCTCAGTCTACCTAATCTCTTTTCCAGGGTAGATTTGGGAAAATTCTTGCAAATTTGGCAGTCTGAATCGAGGTGGTCAAACCCCAGACAATAAACACAGGTGGTGTGGGGATCAGCCTTAGCAAAGACCTCCCCACACACACTACAGTGTTGAAACCCAGTGAGCCCAGCTTGGGTTTCTCAGACATGGCCAACCTAACCAAAAACGTACCCTTTTTTCGGCAATCCACCAGGTAAGACTCCTCTATCGGTCCCTGACCGTGTCACGGGTCTTGGAAAAAAATGTAATTAAAATCCTTTTTTTTTTTTTTTTTAGAACCGATATGGACCGGTAACCATACTCTAAAGTAAAGCACAAGTTTTTACCTCAAAATGATCATTTCAGCTGAACCAATCCGCAGTTTACAAGTTCCACACAGAAAACAGTACAAAAACCTATCTAGTACTCACGGTACCACAGACAGAGACTTGAACAGACTATGCGGAAACAACAATTTGGTAGAAACCGATCGAAAACCGAGACTTCAACCGACATTTGAACCGAGCAGCAGGAGAAATCTCCGGAGTGACTGCTCAGTGAGGCGGAGTAAAGAATCTGACGGCTACAGTTTAAACAGAAGCAGACAGGGGCTTCAACCGAGCTTGTGATGAACGTTCTATGCAAGGCATAGAAAAGTTAACCCTTTGTTCTCCAGGGCAGTTAAAAGGCAGGACCTAACTGTAATAGTCAGAATACAGCAAGACTTCATGTTGTTTGAACCAGTCATTTTACTTTTGTCTTGGTATTGATGGATTCAATGGATTATTTGGACTTTGTCGGATTATGAATTTGGATTCTGGGACACTATTTAATATGTGAGTCCTTTTTGACACTATGTATACGGAATAAAGCTTGATTTGTAATATAAGAGCTTTTCTGGCTGGTATCATCATTCTGGAGCACAAACATTGTCTGTATCTTTAGAGCAAGTGCAGGTTCTCCGTTTTCTTGTTTTATATTTCTTTTTTGAACCTAGCACTGCTCGCTCCACAGTGCAGTCCTTTCCTTTCTCTTGTAGATTGTAAGTATCCCTACTTTCCTGCAGGAAGTCGCAGACTCATCATTGACCTTGTGCTGGAATCCCCAAGATGGATAATTCTTGGGAATTTCAATGCCTGGATCGATGATGAATTCTCACAATTTGGTAAAGCCGTCCTCCAACTAATGAGTTTGTTAGGCCTAACACATGTTGTTACCTGTGCAACTCATATACCATGGTCGTTCACTGGACCTGGTCTTCCTACTGGGGATGGAGGTCTTTGACCTAATCATGGAACTGGTCAGTTTGTCAGACCACCATACTATAAGGTTCAGGTCTGAGGCACCCCCTATTAGACCTGCCCCATGGAGATGGTCCAGTACCGCCCTTTGAGGGGGTCTGACCCCGCATGGTCTAATGCAGGTGCTGGACCCATCAGGCATGATGAGTGCATATGAACAGCCAGGGATTTGGTGCTAGCCTATAACAGGGCTGTGACTGAGGCCCTCGACTGTGTAGCACCTGTCCGTGTTCACCTCTCACTCTTCAGCAGAAGTCCCCTTGGTTTAATGGGACTGTGAAGGAGATGAGGCAGAGGGGTCGAAGGCTGGAGCGGCACTGGAGGACTCCAGTCTGGCAGAGGACAAGCTGAGATTGTTGTCCCATTATAAAGACTATCAATCAGCAATCTCCTGCAAAAAGGCGGAGTTCCTGTCCAAGGAGAGTGCCGCAGCAATGAACAGACCAGCTCAGCTCTTCTGGACGGTTAACAGGTTGTGCAATCCAACCTATCTTCAGTCTCGGGGATCCTTTTCACAAGTTAGATGTGACGAGTTTGCTCAGTTCTTTGCCGATAAGATTGCCACTATCAGACCGGAAATTCAATCAGCACCCTCAAACGGGGTTTGCGGTAACAGGTTTGAGGTTGCTAGCACTCTGTATGTCTGGTCCGACTTTAACTAGTTGGCTGGCAATCGTGGATGTTGTGCAGGTCATCCAGGGGTTGCAGCCAACCTGCTGTAGTTTGGATCCAGGTCCAACACACCTCCTTGTGGGGTGTGTCGAAGTCATCAGCCTGGTCCTTACCAGGATAGTAGGATGTTCACTTGAGACATGGATCTTTCCGGAACCCCTGAAGGAGGTGGTAGTAAAACCACTCTTGAAAAAACCCTCTCTAGGTCTGGACTGCCTGGCAAACCACAGACCAGTGTCTAACCTGCCCTCTGTGGGCAAGGTTATTGCGAAGGTGGTGACTACACAGCTGGAGGACCATTTAACAACTCATAATGTCAATGATCCTCTCCAGTCTGGTTTCATGAAGAGGCATAGTACCGAGATCACCCTTGTTCGGGTACTGAATGATCTCCTGACGGTGAGGGATCGAGAGAGTCGGTCTATCTTAGTTCTCCTCGATCTCTCAGCAGCATTCAACACTGTGAATCATGGGGTGTTGATGGAAGGCCTGCAGGTTTGCTGTGGACTGGCTGGTACAGTCCTCAACTGGTTTAAATCCTTCCTCGCGGGCATGACAGAGAGAGTAATGTTGGAGATTTATTCCTCGGCATCTCTGCCCCAGTCGTGTGGGGTCCCGCAGGGCTTGAGTTTGTCCCCCATGTTGTTTGCAGTGTATATGCTGCCGTTAGGGGATATCATTAGGTTGTACGGGCTGAGGTTTCACTGCTATGCAGATGATACTTAGCTCTACATGTCCCTTGTGCCTGAACAAAGGGAGGTGGTCTCGGTCTAACAATTGCCTTTACTGAGATCCAAGGCTGAATGAGTGCCAGCTGGTTGAGGCTGAATCCAGACAAAACTGAAGTGATGGTATTAGAACCAGGTCGCCAGGCTATGAGGGAAAAAGCTGGTCAGATCTCTTAACTTCAGCTTGGGGATTCCCAGCTGCCCACCTCAGATCAGGTGAGAAATCTGGGCATTGTGCTTGACAGTGGTTTAACACTGAAACCATAGGTGTCAGCCGTTGTCAAAACCTCGTTTTACCATTCGAGAAACATCGCCTAGATTAAACACCTGATTCCCCCTGGTGATATGCCAACTTTTCTTCATACCTTTGAGACCTCCCACCTTGATTACTGCAATGTCCTATACCTAGGGCTATCGGGGGTTGATCTTCGGCGATTGCAGCTAGTGCTGAATGCGGCAGCCAGGCTGCTGACTGGCTCATCAAGATCTAGCCATATCACACCTATGCTTTGCTGTCTGCACTGGCTGCTGGTAAACTGGCAGATCACCTTCAAGGTCAGTCTGCTGACCTATAAAGCCCTACAAGGCCAGGGACCTAGCTACCTGCAAGACCTTCTGTGCCCTTACCACCCCCTCCCGGCCCACCCCACTCCTCTGATGTGAGATTGTTAGAGATTTCCAGGGTCAGATTAGGACATCTGGGTGGGGCCCGTACTTTTGAGGCCCTGAACCTGTGGAACTCTATACTTCATTGGATTAGAGTGTGCCAGACAGCTGACAGCTTCAAACCTGAACTGGAGATGTTTTTATTCAGTCAGGCATTCCCTTATGATAAAGAGATTTATTATGTATTTATTAGTTTTGTCTGTGTTATATGTTTTTAATTTATTAGAATGTAAAGCACTTAGATTCCTTGGAAACCGCGTTTAAGAAATAAACTTTGATTTGACTTACAGGTTAAAAGGCTAAAATTAATGTTATTGAGCCAATGATAATGTGTGCAATTTATCCCAGCAGGCTTTGTAAACATGGAAGGTGTGGTAAAAGCAGGCAATTGACTTTTCAGTATTTAGGGCATGCAACATTTCGGTCAGTCATTCTGTTTTAGAAGGCGCAGCTGAGTCTTGACAATGGTGAATAATTAATTTGGCAACTAATGAGAAAAGAGCCAGGTGAGCTTTTTTCAGTCCCCAAAGAGATGAGCCATAATCCCCAAAAGACAGATTTCTGGGGTACTTGTATCTTGAACACCCAGAAGGGGGTCTAGATTGTTACAAATAGAGTCCCAGAAGCACTGCCACAGCATGTGAAACAATGTACTGTCAGCCCTAGTACATCTGGTGCAACTGGCAGACTCAGCTCTCCCAATCTGATAAAGTTTCATGGGTGGAAAGAAAAAAAAAAAAGGTTACTCACCTGTAACAATAGTTCTGGGAGTGGTATATGTTGTTCATCCACACTTCTTGACATATCCCTTTCCCCTTTAATTCTTGCCGGAACATCTTAAAGCTGGCTCCTCCCACCCACCTAGGTGGTGTAACACTCTGCTCTGCTCCATGATGCCAGATCTCAGCCCACTGGAAGCCAGGTTGTATGTCACAGCTGGGGAGGTTGGGTGGGTCAGTGTGGGTGAACAACATATACCACTCCTAGAACTACTGTTACAGGTGAGTAACCTGTTTTTCTAGGGTCGTGGATATGTTGTTCATCCACACTTCTTGGCAGACTCCCTAGCAGTTCTCCGGGAGCAGGGAGACAAGGCGCACACCCCCTACTTAGGGAACAAAGACTGGAGAACTGAGGCCCCAAAACCAGCATCCTGGTGTGACTCAAGGTTGATGTGGTAGTGGGTGATGAAGGTGTTTGCTGTCTTCCAGGTAGCAGCACAACAGATTTCCTGGATAGGGATGTCCCTGGAAGCAGCCATCTACGCAGCGGTATGGCGGATGGAATGAGCCCTTAGCCCTACGGGAGGCTCCCTACCTGCCAACCTACAGCAGAGATCAATGCAGAATGTAATCCATCTGCCAATCGTCCGCTTTGCTGCAAGTATACCAGGTGCGGCTTCAGCGTAGATGATAAACAGCTGGCGAACCTCTCCCCAGACTTCCGCCGTTCTCTCCTTGTAGTACGAGAGAGCACGTCTCAGGTCCAGAGTACGGAGCCTGTATTCGGCATCTGAGGTGTAGTTCAAGTATAACACAGGCAGAGTCAATACCTGATTTAGGTGAAACTTTGACACCACCTCCGAGAGTAATTTCGGGTGGGGGCGCAGGACAACATTGTCCCTGTGGAAGAACAGGTAAGGAGACTCCACTGAGAGCGCCTGAAGCTCCCCAGTCCTTCTGGCTGATGTTATAGCCACCAGGAAGGTGGTCTTCCATGACAAATGTGACATCTCACACCTGTGCATCGGTTCGAATGGCTTGCCCGTGAGTTTTGCCAAAACCAGCAGTAAATCCCACACCAGAGAGGATATGTGATTGAGGCCTTTGAAAAAGCACCAGACCACCTTCTCCTGTGTCGTCTACTGACCGGCCTGCACCTGGTAAGCAGAGATGGCTGCCAGGTGCACCTTAAGGGTCGCAGACCGAAGACCCCTTTGGACAGAGACCAAAGGTAGTCTAAGATGCCACCCACTGGACAGGACAGAGAGTCCAAGCCCTTGCCCTGACACCAAATGGAAAACCTTTTCCATTTGAAGGCACAGCATCCTCTGGTTTGACTCCTTTCTGGATGCTTCCACTACTGTGAGTACATCCTCAGAAAGACCCAAAGCCTGAAACTCTAGCTACTCTGGTACCAGGCTGTCTGGTGCAGGAACTGAAGGTCCGGATAGAATACCTTCCTCTGATTGACTGATATCCGGTCCGGGCATGCTGGAAGACACCTCGGGGGCCTGTCGCTGAGGCTGAGGAGATCTGGATACCAGAACTGGCGAAGCCAGTCTGCAGCTACCAGGATCACCTGCGTCTTTGTCCCTCCTCACCTTGAGAAGCACCCTGTGGATCAAAGGAAATTGAGGGAAGGCAGAGAAAAGGCCTGGGATCCACGACCTCGAGAAAGCATCCTCCTGCAGTGAGCCCTGCTGAGGGGGGCAGGCATGAAACAGCCTCAGCTTGGTGTTTTCCCTGGAGGCAAAAAGGTCCACCATCAGTTTGCCCCAGTGGGAGAACAGGCTGTGAGCTACCTTTGGATGGAAAGACCACTCGTGGGATGTCTCACCTACGTGGCTGAGGGCATCCACCATTTGATTTGACGCTCCTGCCACATGTATGGCTAGATCATCTGCCTCCAGTCAGCTCATGAGTGTCCAGATGCAGAGCATTTCTCTGTACAGAAGCCAGGAGTGCATGCCGCCCAGTCTGTTGAGGTAGTACATGGTTGTGGTATTGTCCGTCTGGACTTGAACCACTTGACCCCGAAGCTGCTGAGCGAATGCTGACAGCACCAGTCTGACCGCTCTGAGCTCCAGCAGGTTGATATAGTATTGGGATTCCTCGGGGGTCCAGAACTGTGGGCCCTGTTGTTCCCCATTTGGGCTCCCCAGCCCGTGAGAGAGTCATCGGTCATGAGGACGACAGACGGCTTGGGGCAGACGAATGGGATCTCTTCCTGCAGATGGTCCAGAACGGTCCACCACTGGAAAGCATCCCACATCTTCTGGGTCACTGTGATCAGCTGGTTGAAATGACCTTCACGGTGAGTCCATGGGCGGCCAGCTCCCTCTGAAGGGGGTGCATACGTCACCAAGCCCATCGGACCACAGTGGTGCAGGCCGCCATGTACCCCAGAAGGCGCAGAAAGTCCCAGGCAGGGTGCAAGTGCTCAACCAGAAATTATTGGGGCTCTGGCAGGAGTCAAGTTCTGCCCCCAATGAAGCATATCACCTGCGAAGGCACGTGCTCCGACTTGGCCTCGTTGATCAGGAGGCCAAGCTGAGTGCAGGTCTGGAGGATCAGATACCTGGACCTCTCCACCTCTTGCTGGGTGGAACCCGCTAAGAGCCAGTCTTCAAGGCAGGGGTAGACTCTGAACCCTCGATGTCTGAGGTGGGCTGCCACCACTGCAACGCAT
Source organism: Neoceratodus forsteri (assembly GCA_016271365.2). Lineage (NCBI taxonomy): Eukaryota > Metazoa > Chordata > Ceratodontiformes > Ceratodontidae > Neoceratodus > Neoceratodus forsteri. Next base: position 1,503,066,503 of record CM057455.1, read on the forward strand.
TTGGTGAAGACCCATGGGGCTGGTGACAGGACAAATGGCATGGCTCGGAACTCGTACAGGGTTCTTTCTGCTCTTAAGCGGAGGAACCGCCGGTGAGACGGATGGATTACGACATGAAAAAACACATACTGGAGATCTAGTGAGAAGAACCACATGTTCTGCTCCAGGGATGGCATGATCTGGGACAGAGTTACCATCCTGAAGGTGTGTGGCCTGAGAAACTGGTTCAGGTCATGCAGATCTAGAATGGTGCGCCAGCCCCCCATCCGCTTCAGAACCAGGAAGTACCTGGAAACGAACCCAGGGTTGATTGGAGGATCTGTCACTCGGGCCACTACCGCCTTAAGGAGGAGTTGGGGTATGTCGTTGCTCAGAGTCGACCGAGTGTGGACTGATATGCTTTCCTTCCGTGGGGCATGGGCTCGGCTGGGAGGGTACTGCTCGAACTTTAGGGGCAGACCCTGGTCAACCACTTCTAAAACCCACCTGTCCATGGTAACAGCGGACCAGGTGGAAAGAAAATGTCGGAGTTGGCCCTCCATGGGAGGACCCAGAGCTGGTGTGACAGGAACAGGGGTGGAAGCCCCTATCCCATCATTGGGCAGGCTTGGAAGAAGAGGACCCACACTGGAAGCCACCTGAACCTTGAGCTCCTCTGCGGGCCGCTGGAGGCCCAGACTTGGGCCAAGGGCACCAAGCCTGTGCCTGCTGTTGCTGCCCACCCTGGAAGGAGGGCTGCTTGGCCGCAGTAACAGGGTGCTGAAATGGCTTCTTCTTCGGCCGTTTCTTGGTGCTAGGGGCCTCTTTCTGTGCAGAAGTAGCTAAGTCCAAGGTGACACTGGACTGCTTGATTCTCTGAAGATGACCGTCCACACCTGGGCCAAAGAGATCGTTCTCCAAGAAAGGAACATCAGTGAGTTTGTGCTGGGTGTCCATCGTGAAAGTGGAAAGTCTCAGCCAAGCCCTGCGGCGCATGGCAACTGTGGCTGCCACCGAACGGGTACATGAGTCCCCGAGGTCCAGGGCCATCTGGAGTTGCTGCTTGGCAATGGCCCCGCCCTTATCCTGGACCTGCTTGACCATAGTCTGAAGATCCTCAGGGAGGTGTGGGAGAACCTCATCCAAGGAGCCCAGCAGCGCATGAGAGAAGTGCGCCATAATGACGGCCGAGTTTGCCTGATGGAGGCCTAGTGAGGAGGCAAAACAAACCTTCCTGGCAGAGTGGTCCAATTTTTTGGACTCCTGGTCTGGAGGTCTGTCGGTATGAGCAGAACTGCCTGTGTGTCTGAACACAGAAGCTGTCACCAACCCCTTCACCGAGGGGTGTTCCGTGAAAATGGGCACCGCATACTTGCTGGCCATCCAGGTAGATGGCACTGGGCAGGAGGCAGGGTGCTGCCAAAGCTCCAAAGCCAGACCAACAATGGCCTCAGCCACTGGGAAGGATTCCATAGGGGTAACCCCTCTCTTAATGTCTGTAAGAGGGTACTCTGCCTGTTTCTGGACAGGTTCCAGGGGCATCCCTGTGGATTCGGTGATGAGGCGGAGAATCCCCAAGAAGGACGAAGGACCTTCCTCCATTGACAGACTGCCCACCAACTCATCATCGAGTGGATGACAGCATAGTTCAGCGGCGTCAGAATCCAAAGCATCCGGATAAATCGGCCAGCCACCAAGGTCCTCCACGTGCCTGCGGCAGTCAGGCATGAGGGTGGCCAAAATCCTGCGGGGAAGACCCAGAACAATCTGAGCTTCCTTTGAAGGAGCACCTCCTGTGGGCTGTTTAGGCGGCAGCTCTACCACTATCAGTGGAGAAGTCTATTTTGGCCGAGGCGGGGCCGGTTCTACTGGCTCCGCAGGGAGAGGAACCGAGATGATCGGTTTTGATGGAGCCGGCTTTGGCCTAGAAGGTGAGAGTCAAGTCATGGCCGGTGTGGAAACCGAAGCCGACTTCTGGCTGGACAAGATCAGCTGTTGCCACATGAGATCTTCATCACATCAACGGAGTTTCCATCAAAGCCTCTCCTCATCCAAGGAGGATAAAGATGAATGTCGGCACTGCCTTTTCTTTGAGTGCCTATGCGCCTTCCTTGGCCCATCAGTCGAGGGGGTCAGAGACCTCGACCTCAATCGGGCTGGCAGACAGGGCCACTCAGGGGACACCAGGGGAACCGGTGACTTTCCCAGATCAGGGACTGTTTCCTCGATGGGATTACCAGCAGGCTGGGTCTCCTCATCGGGAAGAGGCAGGAGTGGAGTCCTGGTAAGGGAGTTGTCAGCCTCGTTGGGTGACAACAGATCGACAGGTTCCAGAGTGATCTCTACCGTGTCGATCGAGACTTTGACCAGCTGATCAGCCGAGAAGCCGGCGGCCAAAGTAGAAGTCTCAACTGAAGTAGAGATTGGCAATCCCGAGACCGCAGAGACTACTGATCCCAAGAACGCCTTTTGACGGACAAAGAATCTCCTGGTTCCTTGTCCTTTTTACGGGACCGGGAGACATACTGCCTGAAGGTCCCTCGCCCTTAGTGGGGAGAGACTGGCACATCTCCCAAAAGGAGCCCGAGGTGGAGCCCAAATTGAGTGGAACAAAAATTGGCTGAGAGGAGAGGAGAGCTCTGCAGCCCCTACTGCCTCTTCCTCGAAGGCCTGCATTTGCTCTAACTGCTTGGCAGCCCCCACAGCCATGGAAAACGCGCACCGGGCCTCCGTTGATTTCACCGGTGGATTCCATTTTTCGGGCCTGCCCAGCTTGAGACGTGCAAGACGGTCGTCGAGAACATTCAGGTGAAAAGTAAGACAAATCCTGCAGGCCTGAGTGTCATGGCCGAGACCCAAACAGTAGACACACGAGGTATACGGGTCTGTGCGCTACATTTTTTGGCCGCACGGGCACTCGCGGAAACCAGGGGAAGATTCATCTTCCATGATCAAGAAACAACGATTGCAATCACTAGCTCGGAAAATCTTAATCTTCAAAGAATCTGAAGGAAATGAAGCCAGGGTCTACAGAACGTGAGAGCGGTGAGTAGGCAATCTGTATTTTCCAGCGGAAAGGAAGATCTGGTGTCACGAGGCGGAGCTGAGGGTTATACCACCCGGGTGGGTGAGAGAAGCCAGCTTTAAGACCTTCCAGTAAGAATTAAAGGGGAAAGGGACATGCCAAGAATGTGGATGAACAACATATCCACGTCCCTAGAAATATAGGTTATGTAAAATATTAAACTGCAATAAACGAAGACGGTCCTGTTTGACGTACTTGCAAATATCAGTCCATATATTCTTCCAATCATCTACTAAATAATCAGTGCCTATATTATTAGCCCAATAAAAAGCCACTGGAGAGGTCGCCTCCCAGAATGGTTGACAGATAAACTTGTAGAGTAAGGATATAGAATAGGACTGCTGGGATACAGCGGATAATTGTTCAGAAAATACTCCAGCTTTGTTAGACCAAGGAAGTTTGTCCAAAAATTGGGTTAGGCAGTGTTTCAACTGGCAGAATTTAAAGTAACGAGGAGGGAGGTCAAATCTGCCTTGAAAAGCAGTATAAGAGATAAAGGAGCTGTCAGCCAAAAGGTCTTCCAAGCAGTCAACAGACATATTTCTCCACTGCTGGGGTTAAAGGGGCTTGTTCTCCATTTGTACACTGGGGTTGCAGAATAAAGGTTGGTGGATGTCCAGACAAACCGATAGCTTTAGGTGTCTACATAATTGGCCGTGGGCTTTAACTGACCAAGATATGTGAGGTCGCCTTAGTCCACTGGGGATCTTAGACTAGGGAAGGTATAAAACTGAGATGAGACTCACTCGGGATTAACCACCCAGATCACAATCAATACGCAGTCAGGCCGGGACATATCCAACATCGGCCAAGAATTCCTCAGATCAGCCTCACTGGAAGTATTTGGCCCCGTGCAGGGCCAAATAATATTGAAAAAGATGTGGAAGTTGAAGGGCCCCCCCCCCACAAGTGTCTTGGCATGGCGTCCAGTGCCTTGGCGTGGCGTCCAGTGTCTCAACCCTCAGCACCACCAGGACGGGCTCTGAAAGCATTTTCAAAGACAGCTGTAACGGTGATCTTCTAAGGTCTATTAGTAAGGATGATGTTTAGGATAGAGGAATTTGGAGAGTTTTTAGTGTTGTGTCTGATGGGCTGAGACTAGTTTTGTAAATCCAAATTCCTCACAGAGTAAGTTTCAAGTCATTTGACTTTGGCAGCAGCCAGCTAAAGCTTAAGTCGCCCATTATAAAGGTTTCATTGGTATTATCAGAAGCAATTTTAGACAGATAGTTTAGGATATCTGTTCCACTGGGGGAGGGACGGGGCCTGTAAAAGCCCATCACATTGATTCACTTTTTGAAATGGTTATGGTAGCAGCAATACATTCAAATTCAATTGGCTTAGACTGAGAACCAGTTATGGAGGACAACAGTTTGTTTTTGATACATCGTGCAATTTTTCCAACATGTGCTGGGTGATTCTGCTTACATAAGTCATACTCTGGGAGGGAAACCACATTAGAGTCTATTAAAGGATTAAGTAAGCCACATTGCAATTAACAATAGCACAACCGGAACAGAATGGGTGATGCAAATTTTCGAACTGTCCAATTTGCTAAGCATGCTGTGAATGTTGATGGTCATAAATTTCAGCACATTTTAAGTGGCAAATTTGGCAGGTGTTGGATTTGAAGATGAGGGGACAGGATTTAAGTCAATACAGTGTATTCCCAGAACAAAGCAGTAATAGCATCAAAAATGGTTTGCTTAGGTAAACAGCAGCTTTACAGAAACATTTACTGTGACTGACACTGACTTTGCATCACAGGGCTTTACAGGTTAAAATATCTTCCACCTGATTAGCGAGCTAACAAAGATCAAGGTCTATAGGTTGTACAGAAATATATATATAAGAAGGTTGTATAGAAGTACAGCTAATTAAGTGCATTGCTAGCTGGGTGGTATCAGATGAAAATGTGTGGTTAGAGCATCAAAACGACTCACGTTAACAACAGCATCCAGTTGCTTATCTAGCTCCCTAGTTCCCCACAGTGGAGGCATGCCCATTGGAAGGCAGAGTAATAAAATGAACACCTGCCACACTCTGTAAGGGAGGGTCGAGTATTAGGGATAATTATAAATAATAATGGGCACCCAGGGATGATGAAGGTAAAACAAACTAAGGGTTAATTATGTATTTTGCTAAGACCCCTGAAAGTAACTAGCCGAGTGACAGTCACCCAGATAGGAAGGCAGAGGGGTGTGCTAAAATAGCCGAATTTCACAATACTTCCTAGGGATTCTTGCTTCAAACAGCTATGAGAGGGTCACCAGAAAAGGTAGAACTAGGGGTATGCTATGTAAGGGTCACCTAAACAAGTAACAGGAAGAGAATGCAAGAAAAGCTGAATTTCTACTTGTACCCTACCTCCTATGAACCTCTACTATGAACAGCTACAGTATAAGGGTTATGTAGAATGGTAGGACTAGGGATATGCTATGTGAGGGTCACTCAGGAACAGATGCACTTTGCAGCAATGCTTCCCGAGGAACCCTGCACTTTAATCAGTTATGCACAGGACACCCAAATAGGTAAGCTAGGGATGTGTTATGCCTACCAACATTTAAACATTAGAGAATACAACCAACTCCGAAGCATAAGGTACACTCCATTAACATACACAACCATTGCTACAACACCAAGAATGTACTGCCGATAGACAGACTGATTAATACTTTAGTAGCAAGCTAGATATTTTGTAACAAAAACATTTAGTATACCAGCAGGAGATAAATTTGCAAATGGCGTAACTACCCCACCAGTCAGAACACTACAACTGCATGAGAGATACAGGGCTACAAACATTTGCTTCTTACGAACAGAGTGACAACACAATAATGCACCTTTTTACTGGGAAGGCTAGCATGACAGTCTCTCATCCAGCTCTGTTAGATCAGCATCTCTGGCAAACAGCCACTGCTATGGACTACGTCCACAGCAGACACCCTGAAGTTGCCCTCTGTACTCCAGATTGCAGCACGGAAGACTGCTAGGAGAGAGTTCCAATTAGATAAGCAGGATCCACCCACATGTGGACAGTAGGCTCCCAGCCAGTGGAAGGATGTGGCTAGGGGCAGAGCAGCTGCAGCTGGACTGGAGGGCTTCCCACGAGGCTGCGTTTATTGGGGGTAGGGTCTCGCTCGCAACACCCCGTGACCCCATTTAAGGTCCGGGTGGCATCCACAGATGGTGCGGATCATGCTGATGAGGGCTTACCCAAAAAAGCCTGTAGCATTTTTTTTTTTTTTTTTTTAAGCTCTGCTCCCGCCTGGTGTGCCATCTCCTGAATGGTGGTGGGAGTTGGCTAGGGGCAGAGTTGCTGGAGTTGGACCACCCGGTTCAAAATGCTGAGAAGGGGGCTGGCCCGCCGGCACAGCAGTTGGATTTCGCTATGACGCTAGCGACCCGGTTCGGAACAACCCTGGAAGCTGGGGGCCAGCCGGGGGGAGAGGGCTTGAGCGTCCCAGGGACTGCTCGTCCTCTCCAGAGAGAGGGGGGAACCAGAGCTCGGCTCTTGTCTGGCCCCAGGTGGAGACCCGAGGTATAACAAGTCTGATGCCCAACAGGGGGGTGATGTGCCAGACATCGGCACTCCAGCGCCTTGATGTCAGGGGACACGGTACATCGTGAGAATACCGGGAAAAACACCTCGCGGCCTCCTAGTAGACTGAGCACCAGGCCCCGACCCTCAATGCCCCTACCTGCCCAGAGACAGCATCCAGACGAAAGACAGACGTCTCAGGGTGCATGGGCCCCCACCCTGTACCCCGCCTGGGGGGTATAACCACGGCTCCATGGAAGATGGACTGCACTGGTCACCAGGTAGGTGAGCGAGGGCTGAAAAGGCCGTAGGTGACTCCCGAAGAGATGGGGGCTGCGAGGAGGAGGGGAGCGCAAAAAAAAAAAAAATGCTGTGAAGGGCTGCTAGGCAAGGCGGTATCCATCGTGGGGGAAGGGGGTCTGGCTTGCAAACCTCACCACCCCATTTGTGGAGGTCCTGGCAGCGTATGTCGGACAGAGCGCTGATCACGCTGATGAGGGCTTGCACAGAGTCCACGTGGATTTTAAAAGCCTGCTGCACTTTGCTGGCTCTACTCCACCTCTTGCTTTGTGTGTGATTTTTTTTTTTGTTTGTCTGCTTCGCTAGCTGCTGCCCCATACTTTTCGGATTTAAAAAGGGATGCCAATCACTGCACCAAGGTCTTTTTCCCTGCTGGGTTTCAGCAATCTGTGTACCAGTCAGGTAGTATACTGCCTTCAAATTACTCTCCCTTGAGTGCATTACCTTACACTTAAGTTCCATCTGCCCTCTCCCTACCCACTCACCAGTCTGTTTAGGTCACACTGCCTTTATGTATACCTCCAACTGTGATGCAGCTGCACTTCCCAGTTTGGTGTCATTGGCATACCTGGCTACCCAGTAGCAGGCCCACCTCCAGGTCACATAAATATAATGAACAGGGTTGATCCCAAGACAAAGCCCTGTGAGACTCTACTAGTTACTTGCTTCCATGTGAGAGGTTGCCATTTATTAGATCTCAATGCTTTTTATCCTGTAATCAGTTTATTAACCCACTGCATCACACAACCAGTTACAGCTAGGTAAAACATTCCATTTTATAACCCACGTCCAGTGTGGAGCAGTTGCTCTACTAAAATTCAGATGCAGGATATACAGTTTTTTTTTTGTTAAAAAAATACTACAGCTTTGTATGGTGGTAAAACAAAAAGAAGTTTATGACACCCTACGCCTTTTTTTCAGGACCCATAAAAGACCGATGGAGCACAGGATGGTTAACTGCAGGTTTCCATGCATTGTTAGTTTCACAAAGGAACTAGGTCACTCTTCACATCTTCCAGTATGCTGTTGAGGTAATCTTCTTTTAAGAGGATAATGATACTTTATCACAGACTCAGTCTGCTACTAATGTGCACTTGAGTAGGTCAGTGTCCACAAGGGATAACAACAACGACCTTCACCAGGAACTGAAAAATACTACTATCTGTATATTACGACAGAAGGGAGAAGGTGGCCTGAAAACTATTAATACAAACAAACACTCCTGGGTTGCAAAGATGTTTGCTATGAGCTATTACCTCCCCTCAAAGATAACTGCAAGTATACGGTGTGTACAGTATACAAATACACTTCAGAAACCAGATTTTTTAATATGGTGTTTGTAGTACTGAAAAACATGTAATGCAGGCCTTGGGTCACTAAATCCCAGGTCTAACAGTAGTCGGACATTCTGCTGTCAGCTTCAACATCAAGGCAATGGGGCCCAGTGGTTAGACAGCTTGCAGGTTTGAATCCAACCAGTCAAAGGTTTACTGCAGGATTCTGAAAGGGAAACATCCATGTGCTAGCGGGCCCCACCTGCGAGTGAAGCGGGGCCCAATTAGCAAATCTAGAAATAAAAGCAAATGTTGCACTTACAGTTTATTATTTTATTTTAATCCATACCTGGTTGATTCTGCGCACTCCCTGACGACATTGAACTCCCTCCCCGTCGAGCCCACAAGCACCCGCGGCTCTCACCGTAACAACGTGCTAGGTGGGGAGTAGCCAGGGTGTCTCCATGGGCTTGTCGTAGCCTAAGATTGCTGAACAGCTCCAGTTTGAAGCCCGTGTACCTCCATGACATACAGAGACCAGGTACAGGCAGCTAGTGTGCCTGTTAGTCTGTACCTGGTCTCGGTATAGCAAGAATATCAATAGACTCAAAACCGGAGCGATCTGAAGCTACCGCAATACAGATTAGAGTATTGCAGTAGATTCAGATCGCTCCGGTTTTCAGTCTGTTGATATTCTTGCAATACCAAGACCAGGTACAGACTAACAGGCACACTAGCTGTCTGCACCTGATCTCCGTATGTCACGGAGGTACACGAGCTCCAAACCGGAGCTATTCAGCAATCTTAGGCTATAGCCCGGTGAACAGCCGTCTGAGAAATACAGGTTACTCACCTGTAACAGGAGTTCTAGGAATGGTATATGTTGTTCATCCACACTGTCTGGCAGGTATCCTTGCCACTTTAAATCTTGCCGGAAGGTCTTCAAGCTGGCTCCTCCCACCCACCCGGGTGGTAAAACTCGCTCCACCCCATGACGCCAGATCTGGCCCGCTTGGAAGCTCAGGTTGTGCGGCCGGCCGGGGAGATTGGTAGTTGTGGATGAACAACATATACCATTCCTAGAACTCCTGTTACAGGTGAGTAACCTGTATTTCTAGGGACATGGATATGTTGTTCATCCACACTGTCTGGCAGACTCCTAGCAGTTCTCCGGGAGGAGGGAGGCAAGGCGCACACCCCCTACTTAGGGAATAGAGACTGGAGAACCGAGGCCCCAAAACCAGCATCCCGGCGTGACTCAAGGTCGATGTGGTAATGGGTAATAAAGGTGTGTGCTGACTTCCAGGTAGCAGCCCCGAAGATTTCCTGGATAGGGACGTCCCTGGAAGCAGCCACCGATGAAGCAGTATGACGGGTAGAATGAGCTCTTATCCCTCTGGGAGGCTCCATGCCCGCCAACTTATAGCAGAGATCTATGCAGGAGGTGACCCAACTGCCTATCGTCCGCTTGGCTGCAGGTCTGCCAGGTGCGGCTTCAGCGTAGGTGACAAACAGCTGGCGAACCTCTCCCCGAATTTCAGCCGTCAGCTCCTTATAATAAGCGAGTGCCCTTCTAGGGTCCAAAGCATGGAGCCTGTATTCGGCCTCCGAGGTGTGATTGGGGTAGAACACCGGCAGAGTCAACACCTGGTTAAGGTGAAACTCCGACACCACCTTCGGAAAGAATTTCAGGTGGGGGCGCAGGACAACCTTGTCCCTGTGGAAGACCAGGTAAGGAGACTCAATGCAGAGCGCCTGGAGTTCTTCCATCCTTCTGGCTGACGTGATAGCCACCAAGAAGGCGGTCTTCCACAACAGGTGAGAGAGTTCACACCTGTGCACTGGTTCGAATGGCTTGCCCATGAGCTTTGCCAGTACCAGCAGTAAATCCCACGGAGGTGGAGGTTCTCGCACCGGAGGGGAAATGTGATCAAGGCCTTTGAAAAAGCGCCAGACCACCTTCTCCTGCGCCACCGACTGCTCCCCGGCCCGCGCCCGGTAAGCAGAGATGGCTGCCAGGTGCACCTTTAGGGTCGTCGACCTAAGCCCTTGACTAGAAAGGGACCATAAATAGTCCAAAATGCTTGCCAAAGAACAGGAGGAAGGGTCCAAGCCTGTTCTGACACCAAATGGAAAATCTCTTCCATTTGAAGGCATAGCATTTCCTGGTCGACTCTTACGGGATGCCTCAACCACATTGAGGACCTCGCCGGAAAGACCCAAGGCCTGGAACTCTAGCCGCCAGGAACCAGGCCGCAGATGCAGGGATTGAAGGTCCGGATGGAACACCTTCCCTGACTGACTGAGAGCAGGTCCGGCGAGCTGGAAGCTGCCTCGGGAGCCTGGAGCTGAGGCTGAGGAGATCTGCAGCATCGTAACTGGCGGGCCAGTCTGGGGCTATCAGAATCACCTGCGCCTTGTCCCTCCTTGCCTTGAGAAGCACCTTGTGAATCAAGGGAAATGGGGGAAAGGTGAAAGAGGCCCGGGGTCCACAGCCTCGAGAAGGCATCCCCCTGCAGCGAGCCCTGCTGAGGGGGGCGGGCATGAAACAGCCTCAGCTTCGCATTCTCCCTGGAGGCAAACAGGTCCACCTGAGGTGTGCCCCAGTGGGAGAAAAGATCTTGTACTACCTCCGGCAGGAGAGACCACTCGTGAGATGCAGCCCCTATCCAGCTCAGGGCATCGGCCAGGGTGTTGGAGGCTCCTGCCACATGAATGGCTAGGAGATCCACCTCCACGCTGCGCACGAGTGACCAAATGCGGAGAGCTTCCTTGCATTGAAGCATGGAGCGCATCCCGCCCTGGCGGTTCAGGTAGTACATGGTCGTGGTATTGTCCGTCTGGACTTGGACCACTTGACCCCGTAGAAACGGAGCAAAGGCAGTGAGAGCTAGGCAGACCGCTCAGAGCTCCAGCAGGCTGATGTGGCATCGGGACTCCCGCGGGGGAGCAGAGGCCGTGCAGTCGGTGTTCCCCCAGATGGGCACCCCAACCCATCAGAGAGGCATCGGTCGATAGAGAGACCGTCGGCTCGGGCAGACAAACGGGATGCCCTCCTGCAGATGAGATGGAACAGTCCACCACTGGAGAGCGTTCCACATCTCCTGGGTCACCATCACTAGCTGGTCCAATGGATCGCAGCGTTGTGACCACTGGCTGGCCAGTCCCCACTGAAGGGGGCGCATGTGCCAGCGTGCCCAACGGAACATGCTGGTACAGGCTGCCATGAGACCCAGGAGGCGCAGGAAGTCCCGGGCAGGGCGCGACTGCCCAACCAGAGGATTGGGCAAAGGAGGTAAGAACCCCGGCCCTGTCCGCCAGGAGCCGTGCTCTGGCTCGAAGAGAGTCAAGCTCTGCCCCGATAAACAGAATCACCTGCTTCGGCTCGAGTTCCGACTTGGCCTCGTTGATGAGAAGGCCGACTTGAGAGCAAACCTGGAGGGCCAGATCTCTGGACCGCTCCACCTCCTGTCTGGAGGGGGCTGCTATCAGCCAATCGCCCAGGTAAGGGTACACCCGGACCCCTCAGTGCCGAGGGAAAGCTGTCACCACTGCAATGCATTTGGTGAAGACCCTGGGAGCTGGAGACAGGCCAAGGGCATGGCTCGAATCAAGAGGGATCCCTCCGCCGAAGTGAAGGAATCTCCGATGTGATCGGACGGATAGGGACGTGAAAGAACGCTGGCCCTGCAGGTCCAGAGAGCAGAACCACGCGACGTGTTCCAGAGATGGTATTATCTCAGCCCAGAGTGACCATCCTGAAGGTTCGAGACCTTAGGAACTTGTTCAGGTCGTAGGTCGAGAATGGGGCGCCAGCCCCCGTCTGCTTCGGAACCAGGAAGTACCTGGACACGAACCCTGAGTCTGAAGGGGGTCCTCTACCTCCCTGATCACCTCCCTTGGAGGAGGAGAGCCGGGCGTCGGGCCGACGAGCCGACAGTGAGGCTTCGACCCGAGGCCCCCCGAGGTGCGACGGCTCTGAAGGGCGGGGCCTGCTCGAATTCTAGAGGCAGACCTTTTCCCACCACCTTCAGTACCCACCCGTCCGTGGTAATAGCGGACCAGGTGGAAAGGAAGTGTTGAGCCGCCCCCATGGGGCTAACCAGGGTGGGGTGACGGGATGGGGCACACCTCAGCCCGTCACTGGGCAGGCTTGGAGGAGGGACCGGCCGAAGGACCTCCTGGGCCTTTACCTCCCTGCTTCCTGTTGGAGAAAGCTGACGGCTTGGGTTTGGGATGCCAAGCCCGAGCCTGCTGGCCCTGACGTTGCTGGGCCGGGCGCGCCGCGGGCGCAGAAGGACGAAAGGGCTTGGCTGTGGCTTGAGGCCTTTGTCCTTCTGAGCGGAAGAGACCGAGTCCAATGTAGCACTGGACTTCTCGATCCTCTGTAGGTGACCTTCCACCCCAGGGCCGAAGAGGTCAGTCCCTAAAAGGGAACATCCGCCAACTTGTGCTGGGTATCCGAGGTAAAGGTGGATATCCTCAGCCAAGCCCGACGACGCATGGCCACTGCGGCCGCCACAGACCTGGCACATGAGTCCCCAATGTCTAAAGCAGTCTGGAGCTGCTGTTTGGCCACTGCCCTGCCCTGGTCCCGCACCTGCCTGACCGTAGTCTGCAGATCCGCGGGAAGATGAGGGACGACCTCATCCAGGGAGCCCAACAGGGCATGAGAAAAATGTGCCATGAGGACGGCCGAACTGGCCTGACGAAGGCCGAAAGAGGACGCAGCATAGACTTTTCGCCCCGCATAATCCAATTTCTTGGATTCCTTGTCGGGAGGTTTGTCCACATCCCTGGCGTTCCCAGCGTGCCGGAAAACGCTGTCGGTAACCAACCCCTCAGCAGAGGGGTGTTCCGAAAAACCGGACAGGGAACCGGTAGGGACCGCATACTTCCTGGCCATCCTGGCCGAAGGCGCAGGGCAGGAAGCAGGGCGCTGCCAAAGCTCCAAGGCCGGACCCACTATGGCCTCGGCCACCGGAAAGGCCTCCGTAAGGGAATCTCCTCGGTCCAGAATCTCCGTGAGGGGATACCAGGCCCATTTAGAAACGGGTTCGAGCTTCATCCCGGTGGACTCCGAGATGAGCCGAAGCAACCCTAGGAAGGACGAAGGGCTATCGTCCACTAACTGTCCTCCTGAGGACTCCAAGTCTATTCGCTTGGAGAAAAGGGAGGAATCATCCTCGACCTCGAAGAGTCCTCAAAGAGCTGCTCGGCCTGAGCCACCTCCACCTGCCGAGGTCTATCGGGAGTGAGGGTGACAGACAGCCTATGGGCAAACCCGAGCCGATCGAGAACTTTGGTCGGAGCCCCAACCAACGGCTGTGGAGGCGGAGGTTCCACCAAAATCGGTGGGCAGCTGGAATTGGCCGAACAACCGGCCTGAGAACAGACCTCGGCTACAACGAGGGGTTGTTTCGGCCGCTCTGGTGACAGCCACTTAATGGCCGGGGAAGACGACTGGGTCGGCTTATTCCCGGTCAGAAGGAGCTGTTGCCACATGAGTTCCTCATACCTCCGATGCAACTTGCGCCGAAGCCTCCCCTCGTCAGAGGAGGAGGAAGAGCGGCGGCGCCGCTTGCCGCGGTGCCGAGACAGCCTATGACGGCGGGACCGCTGGACCGCTGAGATGACCGAGATCGGTGAATCTCGGCTAGGGCCGAGGATGGTGCGGAGGTGTCGGAATCGGCACCTCGGTTCGACAATTCCACCAAGGCCCGGAACCGGAGGCACAGACGAGCCGACGGGATCCTCAACTCCCACCGGGGAACCGGGAGAGAGAGGATTCTCAGCTTCTCCAGCCGACAACTCGCCTAACAGGTCGAGAAAAATCTCGACCGCTGCCGGCGGGAGTCCTCGTCAACTGGCCTGGACGGGACACCGTGAAGCCAGTGGCCGAAGCTGATAACGATCAAGTCGACTGCTCCACCAGGGAGGGATCTTCCCGCTCCCAAGAGCGTCGACGGTGAGACTTACTTTTGCTCTTTGTGGACCGAGAAAAAGGTCCAGAAGAAGTTGGACCCTCACCTTTCGTCGAGAGGGTCAGACAGAGCTCCTTAAAAGAAGCTGAATACGAGGCACCGAGAGAGAGTGGGACAAATGCCGCAGCTGAGGTAGAAGCGGCCCGCGCCACCTCCTCTTCGAGGGTGATCATCTGCTCGAGCTGATCCGCCGAGCCCGCCGGACACCGCCAACCGGGCCTCTTTAGATTTAACCGGAGGAAATCTTTTCTCGGGACGCCCCAGCTGTAAACGGGCAGCACGGTCTTCGAGGACGTAGGCCGAAAAAGAAGAGCACAGGTCGCAAGCCTGCGGGTCGTGCTCAAGGCCCAGCAGTAAACGCATCGGAGTGCGGATCCGCTCCGAGACATCTTCTGCCCGCGAAGGGCATCTCCGAAACCGAGTCGATTTGTCCATCGCAGCTGCGAGGAGAGAAGACCTTAGTCTTTTAACAAAAGAACTTTGATTTGAAAATTCAAGAATTAGGAACCAGTCTTATACGCAGAGCGTTAAGGAGGGAACCTGAGCTTCCAAGCGGTAAGGAAGATCTGGCGTCATGGGGCGGAGCCGAGAGTTTTACCACCCAGGTGGGTGGGAGGAGCCAGCTTGAAGACCTTCCGGCAAGATTTAAAGTGGCAAGGATACCTGCCAGACAGTGTGGATGAACAACATATCCATGTCCCTAGAAAGAACATTTACAGGTATTTAAATTTCATTTTCTCTCTCCTAAGCTGGTCTCCAGGATTCCATACTGATGGGAGATACTAAAGCAGTACATCCCCCGACATCCCGGGTGGGAAGAATGTAATTGTCCTTAAGAGCCCACCACTGCCTGGAGAACTCTGCGGCCAAAAGATGCCGCAGCTGAGGCAATCACATCCAGCTTGTAGAATTTTGTGAAGGTGTTAACAGACAACCAAGTAGCTGCCCTGTGTAAGTCTGCTGGAGAACCTTCTCTGAAATCCACCCACGAGGTGGCCATGGCACTGGCTGAGTGGGCTTTCACTGGGCCAGGTAAAGGCACCCTGGCCTGGTTGTAGGCAGTGGTGATCGTTGACTGAATCCATCTGGCAATGAAATCTTTAAATGCTTTTTTGCCCATGTTCTGACCTGTAGTTAAGATGAACAAACTTGAAGTCTTGCTCATGGACTCTTTTTTTTTTTTTTTAATGTATAGCTTCAGCGCTCTTCTTGGGTCTAGAGTGTGGAATTCTTTCTCCTTGTCGTTTTTAGGGTGCGGGCAGAAGGAGGATAAAAACAACTGACTACAGTGAAAAGAAGACATTACCTTAGGCAAAAAACCTGGATCTGTTCAGAGAACCACAGAGTCCTGGTGAAACACTGTATAAGGTTCCTTGGTCGATAGCGTCTTAGCTCACGGATCCTTCTGGCTGACGTAATAGCTATGAGAAAGGCAACTTTCATCATAAGGTGCATGAGGAATGCCTCAGAGGTTCAAAGGGGGCCTTTGAGGACCAAACTGAGTCTCCAAGGATGGGCAATTGGCTTGACTGGAGGGCGTCTTAGAGTCGCTGCCCTTAGGAACCATCTAACGTGGGAATGCAAGCCCAGAGACTACACTGAATCTATAAACAGGAGCGCTCCCAATGTGAGATCTGAACTCGCAAGGTGGCCAGTTGCAGCCCTTTGTTGGACCAGTCTTGAAGGAACTGGAGTAGAATAGGCTGGGTCTGCATTTGCTGCACTTGAAGCCAAAAAAGGAATCTACGCCATATTTGGTAGTACACCTCAGAGGAAGATGGGCGATGGGACTGAATTATCTTAATCTTGGGCACTGTGTACCCGAGCTCTTTGAGAGTTTCCCCACTCAATCTCCAGGCCGAGAGGGATAGATAGTGCAGACTGGGATGCAACACATGGCCTTGATGAAGAAGGATTTGAAAAATTAGAAGTGGATGCTTTGAAGGGTGAATCAGAAGCGGAAACCAAGGACAACGGGGCCAGTGTGGGCACACTAGAATCAGCTCTGCCTAGTTGAACGCTACTTTGTGTAGCACTCTGGATAGGAGTGGTATGGGGGAAAGGCATACAGGAGATCGTACCGACCCCAGTGCAGAGAGAAGGCGTCCTGTGCCACTGTGAGCTCCTCCTTGGCTAGGGAGCAGTACTTTTCAAGTCTGTAGTTTTGTCGGCAGGCGAAAAGATCCATCTGAGGACAGCCCCAATATCTGGTTAGGATCTGGAAGGCCGTGTCCTTCAATTCCCATTCCCCTGGTAGGACATCCTTGCGACTGAGCCACTCTGCCATGTTGTTGTTCTGACCTGGAATATACACTGCACTCAGGCTTGCAAGGTGATGTTCGGCCAACTGAAAGAGTAAAAGGGACCCCCTTAGCATTCACAAGCTTGAACTGCCCTGATGATTGATGTATGCCACTGTAGTTTGACTGTCTGTTAGGATTAGCACGTCCTGGTTGAGGACCTGTTCCTTGAACTGATGCAGAGCTAGGCGTACCGCTCTCATCTCCAGCATATTGATGCTGCACCTAGATTCCAGCAGAGACCATCTACCCCGGCTGAGAACTGACATAGATGAGCCCCCACCCACCCTCTGAGGCTAGCACTGGTAGTGATTCCTACTTGGTGCAGATGACCCAAAGTGCAATCCCTCATGATACTGGCCCTATGAGTCCACCAATGCAGAGAGGTCTTCATTCGGTGAGAAACTGGGATCATTTTGCCCTGGCTATATCTGGATTGAGACCATTGCCCAAGAAGGAATGATTGGATGGGCCACATGTGGATCAGTGCACAGGGGACCATGTCGGCCAGTGAGACCATGGTCCCTATGAACTGCATGGAGTCATGAGCCGGCAGCTGATGGGCTGTGTGAAATGTCTTTATAAGCCTCAGTAGGTTCTTGAATTTCATCTCCGTAGGGAAGACCTTGTTCATTTGCGTCCTGAAGACTGCTCCCAGATGGTTCACTGTCTGCGTTGAAATAGGGAGCTCTTCTTCCGGTTGATGACAAATCCATGTGCCGAGAGGCACTTTACCACTTCTGCCACTGCTTGAACTGCTTGGTCGAACTGTGGGGTCTTGATGAGAATATCATGCAGATAAGGAAAAAGTTGTATCCCCTGGTTTCTGAGACGGGTGATGACCATCACTAGGACCTTGGAGAAGGTTCTTGGTGCTGTTAAAAGTCCGAATGGAAGTATTTTGAATTGGAAGTGGTGCTACCAGACTCTGAACCTGAGATATTGCCAGTGCGTCTCTTGGATTGGGTTATACAAATGGATATCATGTAAATAGACAGAGTCTAAAAAGTCTCCCAGCTCCCTGATGTTGGATGAAAGGGTTTCCATCTTGAAGGTTCTTTGAAGGTTTTGCTGCACACAAAGCGGTTCAGTAATTTCAGGTCCAAGACTGACCTGAATCCTCCTGTGCATTTTGGAACAATGAAGAAGACAGTACATGCCAGAGTTGAACTCTGAGGGGGGAAACCACCTTGATGGCCCCTGCCTGAAGGTCCCCATGGTTTGATGGGACTTTGAGGGAGATGCAGCAACTAGGACAAAGGTTAGAGCGTTGCTGGCGGAGATCCCACCTTGATGCTGACCAGCTTAGATTAATGGAGCATTATCAAGCCTATCAATCTGCAATCACCCATAAGAAGGTAGAGTTCCTGTCCAGGGGGACTGCAGCTGCTCAGAATCGACCCAGCTCAGCTCTTTCGCACTGTATGCAACCCAGCCTGCCTACAAGTTCGAAAGGCCTTTATGCAAACAGAGTGCAATGAACTTACTCGATTCTTTGCAACTAAGGTGGCCGACATTAGGGTAGCGCTCCAACCAGCACGCTCTAAGGGTGTTGCCTTGGATCAGCGCGTGGCCACTGCTCCTCAGCTTTCCTGGAGTACCTTCGATCTACCGGAGTTCATGGACGTCATGCGAATTGTCCAGAGTGTGCGTCCTACATGCTGTAGTTTGGATCCTGGACTAACTTCCCTGATTTTGGATTGTATCGATTCCATCAGTCCGGTCCTAGCATGGATAGTCTGGTGCTCCTTGGAAACAGGTGAGTTTCCTAGCTCCCTGAAGGAAGTGGTGGTAACACCCATCTTGAAGAAAGCTTCTTTGGACCCAGACTGCCATGCAAACTACAGACCAATCTCTAAATGTCCCTTTTTAGGGCAGGTGATTGAGAAGGTAGTGGCCATACAGCTGGAGAACCATTTGACCATCCATGATATCTATGAACCCCTCCAGTCTGGATTTCAAAAGAGGCATAGTACTGAGATAGCACTGGTTCGGGGGCTCAATGATCTCCTGATGGCTTGGGATCGGAAGAACCATTCCATCTTGGTTCTTCTAGATCTCTCATCAACTTTTGATACTGTGGACCATGGGGTTCTACTTGAGTGCCTGAGGTTCATCTGTGTACTATCTGGTGTAGTCCTCAGGTGGTTTACATCTTACCTCGCTGGAAGAACGCAGACAGTGGTTTCCTGGGGTTTATTCCTCGGACCCAGTTTCTCTGTCTTGTGGGGCTTCTCAGGGTTCGGTTTTGTCCCCATGTTGTTCGCAGTATACATACTACCCCTTGGAAACACTGTAAGAAGGTATGGGCTGAGGCTTCACTGCTATGCTGATGATACCCAGCTCTACCTTTCTTTTGCAACTGACCAGGATGAAGCGCTCTCGGTCTTTAATAACTGCCTCAAAGAAATCCAGGAGTGGATGGACTCGAGTTGGCTGAAGTTGAACTCTGAAAAGACAGGGGTGCTGGTTGTGGATCTGGCGCATTGGATGGGGGGGGCCGGGGGTTGGTTTTGGGGGTGTTTCACTCCTGACCTCTGAACAGGTGCGTGACCTGGGAGTAATTTTCGACAAGGGGCTGACTCTGCATTCGCAGGTGTCTGCCATCGTCAAGTCCTCATTTTACCATTTGAGGAATATCTCCAGGATTAATCACCTTGTTCCGTCCGGCAATCTTCCTATGCTGGGCCATGTCTTTGTGTCCTCTCGCTTGGACTATTGCAATTCTCTCTCCACCTAGGGCTTCCTGGGATGGAAATCCGCCACCTGCAGCTGGTCTTCTGACTTTTAAAGCCCTATATGGACTGGGCCCGGACTACCTGAAAGAGCTCCTGGTCCCTTACTGCCCTGGGCAATTGCTCTGCTCAGCTGATGAGGGGTTGCTAGAGATCCTGAGTGTGTGACTGAAATCTTCTGGGGCCCGTGCATTTATGCATGCGGCCCCTAACCTCTGGAATTCTCTACCCCATCAGTTACGGGAGTGTGCGACTGTGGAGGGGTTTTAAAAAGGCTCTGAACACATATTTTTGGATTCAAGCGTTTGGTGATGTGATTTTATTTAACTGTATCACCTGTTTTATATTTTTTAAGATTCGAAAGGTTTGATTTGTTTTTAAATTTTGTAAGGTGCCTTGGTTTTTGAAAGGCGCCATAGAAATAAAGTTTATTATTATTATAATTGCCCGGAACATTGCCAGTTTTCTGGCTGGGTTACCTGAAATGGGCGTGGGCACCATGTGAGGTAGTGGAGGTTTTGACTCTAACTTCATCAGGTAACCCTTGGTTACTATATCTAGGAGCCATCTGTCCGTTGTGGTGTGGACCCAATCCTCATGAAAGCTTGAAAGCCTGCCCCCTACAGGAGAATGGGCCCGGAAAGCTTCATTGTGACTTTCTAGTATTGCCCCCGGAGTCTCGGATGCTACTTCCATCTCCATCATCTCTTCTTCTGAAGCCATGCTGGTTGCGAGAGAAGAACCATGTTCACTTGCCTGAGAAGTTTCTATTTTGCCCTTTGTTGGAGTCTTGATCATGAAAATTCCATCGGGGGCTTGAAGACCAGGACTTTCTTGCCTCTGTTTCGTGAATATGGCATGTGCATCTTAGTCATCTCACCTAACTCCTTTACCGCTTCCTTGAGTGCAGATCCAAATAGTAGATTTCCTTCATATGAGGCATCTGCTTGCCAATCACGAAGCCAGAGGTCGCACCAAGCCAAAGTCTGATAGAACATCGTTCAAGCTGTGCACCTTATTGCTTCCTCTGACACATTTGCAGAATAGGCAGATGCTAACCCTATGAGCAGGAGCTGTTGTAAGGCCGCCTTGTTCTTTTCTGAATCTTCTACCATTTGGAAAGCCATATCCGTGGCCCAAGAGAGAGCAGCCCTGGCTGCGAAAAGGTTAGCTGTTGCTGCCTTAAGCGAGGTTGCTGAGGACTGGAAGGCATTCTTTAAGGATGCGTCCACTTTTCTGTCCACTGGGTCCCAAAGGGAGGCCCCTCCTTCCACAGGAATGACTGTCTTCTTGGTGAGGTTCAAAATCAGTGGATCAATTCTAGGGCCATCTAGCCATTTTTCGGTTTGCTTATCATCAAATTTTAGCAACTTCGTAATTCACCATGGGACTGGATAGGATATCTCTGGTCCTTGCCATTCTTCTTTTAGCAAGTCCTCATTGGCCAGGGGATAGGGAAAACAGTGGCTAGTTTGGATGAGGAAGCAAGTCTAAATGCTGCCTTTGCTTCCTTCTGAGCCGCTGGTGATGACCCAAGGTGTATTTTGTCTATAGCCTGCTTGATGAAGAAGTCCAGATCATCCAGATCAGTTTCTGGAGGGTGTAGAGTCAGAGCCTCATGAGGTATCCACTAATTCCCCTTCCTCAGGCAAAGATGAACTTTATTCTGATGATGTCAGGAACCTTACCCTGTGGCGCTTTCCCTTGTGGGTGTCTCTGGACCTGCTCCTGGACCGAAAACTTTTCCTTTTTCTACAATGTGCAGAAGAGGAGGACCTGTTCCTGTAATGGGATCTTTTCCTTCTCTCAGGGTGATGAGAAGCTTGCTGTTCTTCCTCATCCGAGGAGGGAGATGGAGTACACTTTCACTTGGCCTTCTTGTGTGCCCTTCACTCTGGGGACTTGGAAGGCTGCCAATTAAAGCAAGACTGGTCTAGGGCAAATGCTCTGTTCAGTTTCTCTATGAGATCCAGTGCCAGCGAGGGAGTGGCTAGGGGCTGGACCTCCCTGGCAGCTGAAGTCCCTTCAGTGCAGTCGACCTGCTGCTGTGTCTGCACCGATGAGCCTGTGGTCTCCGCTTCATTCTCTGCCCCAGAGGATGCTGCCTTCTCACACTTTAGGCATAGGAAGCCAGCAAGGGCTTGACAAATTTTAAAATTAGGTACCTGTCCACAGACAAGTTTCTTGTCACAAAGTAGTTGTCCTGGTGCTTGAGTTGGTACTCCGGGAATAAAATGGCACATTTTTAATGGAAAGTATAAAAATACAGAAAACCACAACAGATTTATTGTAGTATCTGTTGTTTAGTGTTGTAATAGACAATGAGGAAAATACAAATTTTTTTTTTTTTGTCAGGATGGAGTGGATTGTGACAGAATTAGCATGCAACATCAGCAGCTGTGCAGAAGTCAGTGAGAACATCATGCAGCAGACAGTACAGAATCAGGAAGGGTTTTAGTTATAGTAGGAAGCATGAGCTGCTTGCTCCAGCATGTACTCAGTGTCATTATCATCAACACTAGTGACTGCCTCAAGGACATTTTCATGTGAATCAGCAGAACCAGTAGCTGAACTAGCATGACCATGAACGTGGCGTATACCAGGACCAGATAGTAGCCAGTGGTTGACAGTTTGATCTGGATCAAAGCTGTCTAATGCAGGACCTTCAAATGCTACAGTATATGCAGAAGTGACTGGAGTGTGTCATCAACCAAACCTGTTATTTTTATAAGATTCTGAATGGAGAATACTCTTTCACATTTAGCTGTAGACACACTCATGGCCAGTAACATTTCTATTAGGTCAAGGATGTCAGCAAGCTGGGCTGACCAGTCTCTCAGTAGTCGTGAATACACTTGCAGATAAGGCTCATCAACTGCAGATTTAAGCATTGCTTTGAATGCAGAATGCTCCCTTTTTATACTGGTTACGTGATCTTCAGAAAAAAAAACTGGGAAAGTAGTCTAACAAATTACTTAAATCAGTCATGACAAATTGTGCAAGTTTTTCCCGTGATAGATCAAAATTTTTGAAATCTAAACAACTGAACCATTTCACAGGTTCCTCCATGAAATTCCAAAACCACAGGTCAATGTAAGATACACAGCTGCACAGTTTAATAGATACAGCAGCATCAGTCGTAAAATCTACTTCTGGACAGTTCCTTTGAATGTAAAAGGAACAATCTTGTCCTCACTGCCACGTTTTGAAATGAGATAGTTCATGCATTTCTCTGCAGGATTATACTGGGCTAGAAACTGTGTCAAACTTTCCAGGTCTTATTTTTAGCTCTGTCAACTGGAGTCAGCATTTCTTGATGAGTTGGGGGACTTCTAATACTAGCAGGTCATTCTTTTGAAATTCAAGTGATCGATTTTTCAATATTGGCAAAAAATCTTGCAGAATAAACAGTGATTTTACAAACTGTACTGAATGTGCATCTCTTAGAAAGGCCTTTGCTTTGGCACCATCATCACCAGCAGAGTCTGAGACATGTTCGAGATGTTGAACTACGGTGGGCAGGTTGACTTGAACAGCATGAATGGAACGTGTTTTACTTGCAAGCCAACAAACTTGCTTTATGACACTGAAATGAGCCAGCTCAGTGTGTATGACATCTGCCATTTCCTGCAGTTCCCTACGTTTCTTGGGGCTGTAGTGGTAAAATTAAAAAATTCCTTTCAGGGTGTTTTCTACTTTTTGAACAAAAGTTTTTTCTCACAACGTCGATAACTGCTAACTCCAGTTTGTGGGCTACACAATGCATGGGTATTACAGTGGGGATATGTTCTTTGATTTTTGCTATGGTGCCACCTTCTGTGTGGCCCATCATTACACTGGCACCATCAAAGTTTGCAGATACGAGAACCAGTCCAGGCTTGCTCACATCATTAAGGTCCGCAAAAGAAAGATCAACAGACTCCAGCGCAGAGCTCATTGCTTTAAAAACTCCATCTGCATGAGAATGTTCTAGAGGTACAGCTTTAATTAACATAGTTGTAACCTTTTTTTCCGTACCATCAACAAAACAGAGGAAAAACATTTTCCCACCCTACTATGCTTGCATATGTACTGCCATCTGCAATAATGGGAACACATTTTGCATTACTGACAGTCTGATTCTGTGTTTTAGACATGACAGCTGATATTGCTTTACAGAAATCTCTGGTCCGTTTACTATTTGTGTAATTGCTGCCGAGTTTAACCCCATTTTTTCTTGCAATGTGCAAAGTCACTTCATAACTGAGAAAGGACGTACATTTTTAGCCAAGGAATATGCGGTGTTAAATAAACACCTCATTTTATTTTTGGTGGCTGCCTCCATCTGAGAAAATGTGTGACATGTTGCTGTATAAGATATGTTAAAATTGACTGCACGACCAGTTTCCTGACTATGCTGGTTTGCACAAATTATATGTGGATTTGATTTTTTCATGGGCTCTCACTGACTAATTTCTGAAATTATCTGAACCAGTGGCAAACACATTAGGTTTTTTGGAATGAGCAGGAGTTGCTAAGAGTGGGATATTTCTCACAGACAGAGCAGTACATGACGCACCTTTTGTCATCATACCTTAACCAGATAAACTGATTTAGTCAATGATGCTGAAATGTTCTAGCCCTTTTTTCTACATCATATTTTTTATCTTTGCTTCTTTTCTCAGTGTTTAAGTTTGCTGCATCACTTTCTTAGTCTAAAATCAAAGGTCACTTTAGCTGTACTGAACCAGAACATGATGGCACTGTGATTGCCACCACAAAACTGCTGCTGCTGCTGTCATTCTCACCCGTTTCAGAAATTGGTATGGTCAAGTCAGATCGATCATCTGTTATGTCTACAAACACAGACCCAAAATGACAACCATTATTTTTATTGTTTTCCTGACTAGGGCCAGTGGGGACTGGTTGGGACTGGCTTTCAGAGTATGAAGAAGTCAAAGGCATGGCTCTATTTTTTGTTCCTGAAAAGGAAGAGGATGACATGGAGGATTTTCTCCCCAGTCCTCCAAAGGGAAACCAGAGGAGTTTGCTTTGGATTGTTTCTTTGCATTTTTTTTTTTAACTTGTATGCAATTGTGAAAATTTAAATATTGCAATTGTTGTACACAACAAACATTTTATTTTATTGTATCTTTGTGTGTTTTGTATAGTTTTTTACCTTAAGATTAAGCTGTTGTGCTTATGCTAACAACACTACAAGAGGGCTGAGGCAGGAAGTACAGAGTAGGTGAGGGTAGGAGTGGGAGGCGGGAGCCAACTAGTAGTACTCCGGCTCCGCAGTTGTTCACTTCCTCAAGTACCTCTACCCTTAAGTCAGGGGCAGGGCAAGTTAGATCTCACAGCCACACACACACACACACCGCTCCACCAAAGTTTTTTTTTTTTTTACCTGTAGCACAAAAATGTTTTTTCCTCTACAGCTTATTTCTAATATGTCCGCAGCTGCTGTTGTTCCCCAAGTTCCCTTACCCTCGGATTTCACAGGGCAGGCAGGTTAGGTGTCTCAGCCACACACACACACACACACACACACCACTAAAGTAGGTAGGCAGTGGTAGGTGACTAAACCAAATCTGGACACTCAATGAGCAACAAATAGTCACCCCTTAGTCAGTGTTTCACTCCTTTACGCCCTCTGTCTCCTCTCTCTCTGAAACAAAGCCAACAAACTGCTTTTAGGCTTTTCTTATTTACTGTACTGTCTTTTCTCTTCTTAGCATTTTTTTTTGGGGATCTTCACACAAGCCTGAAGCCAGCCGGCCACAGGACAATGGGCACTCAGGTCACCCGGACATGGTACCCACATCCCTCACACTCCCTTAAATGTCCTCACAATCTGCTCTCCTCCTACAACAGACAACGGGCTGGCAGCCTGAGCCCACAATCAGTTAGGCTTCTTCCCAATCTTTATTTTCACTATTTTATTCACTAGTTTTTTGGGAGTATTTAAGACAGTTAAACCTTAGCCAGCCTGCCACAGGTCCTACGAAAATGGGAGCAGGTCACCAGACCCTTGCTTCACTCTGTCCTTTTTCACACTGTCTCAAGACACACACTGTTGCCTCTCTATCTGAAACACAGCCCATAAACTGTTATTAGGCTTTTCTTACTTTTTTTTTTTTTATTTACTGTAGAGTCTTTTCTCTTTCTTAGCTGTTTTTTTTTTGGGGCTTCTACACAAGCCTGAAGCCAGTCGGCCACAGGACAATGGGCACTGAAGTCACCCAGACACGGTACCCACACCCCACCCTCACACTCCATTTAGTTTCCACACAATCTGCTCTCTCCTCTCTTCCTCCAACAGCAGTTAGGCTTCTTCCCAATCTTTTTATTTTCACTATTTTATGGGGTGTAATTTATGACAGTTAGTCTTAGCCAGCCTGCCACAGGTCCTATGACAATCTGAGCAGGTCACCCTTCCTTCACTCTGTACTTTTTATCACTGTCTTAAGACTCGCCCTTCTCCTAACGATAGTCCCCCACAATTATGCTTAGACTGCTTATTCTAGTGGTGCATATTGTACAGTTTTTATTTAATTGTCAAATGTACAGTACTACACCACAGCAGTCAGGAGAGCAGGCAGGCACAAAATGTTAACCCCCCTCCCCCGGAAATCGGTTTTATTGCTTTGACTCCTAAAGTTAGGCCTTTAGTATATGTAGCAGTATGTACTGATTTTTAAGGCAGGGTTTGTGTTATTCATTTTTAATCAATTCCCTTATGTTAGGGAATACAAAAAACAAACATTTTCTCTCTCTCTCTGTGGAATATTTCTTATTCTTCCCTACTTATTTTACTGTCACCTTCTTTTGGGAACATTTCATTTGGCAGGGACATTGATTTTATTTAGTCCGGCTCTGCAAAGTCTGCACACAGTTACATCAAATTAAAGTGAACTGAATTCAAATGATGCCTCTTCAGTTCATTCAATCCATGCCACGCGATTACCACACTTCCAAGTTCCCCTCCTCCACCTCCTGCCGCGGCTCTCACTCGCACACTGCTGCCACACTAAAGTTCTCCCACTTCCCCCTACTGCCCAAGTTTTACAGCTGCAGCAAGTCAAGAATCAAAACATTATATTTTTTGTATGTGTACAGGCAGTGGTCTAGTAGGACTGAAATTCAACAGTCCTCGACATCCCAACGACTGACAATGAAAAAACTCGATCACTGCTGACTGCTGGAGTCCTCCACCACTACACACACACGTCCTTTCTCCTCAAGCAACAACCAACAACTGACTGAGTGCGCTTCCGATCTGCCTGCCAAATCACCACCGTGGCCAATGGGCATGACTTACCACACGGAGCCCGATCTCCGATTTAGTGCCACACCTGACACTCCAGTTTGAGCTTCCCCTTTTTCCTCTCGGTAGCCGCCCACTCCCACCCAGTGTTTGCGCGCTCTCTCGCTCTCATTCTAAGCCCACCAACCACAAGAGCGCTGCTCCAGTAATTGGGTGACATCAGGGACGGTTGGAGCAGCGAGCACCAGTGTACCACACAGGAGAAAGCAGGTACTGCACAACAGAGAAAATTTATTTTGTTTTTAAAAGTGGTTCTAGCTCAGGGACAAGTGGCTAAGCTGTAAATGCTTGTCCCTGGATGAAAAGTGGAAGCCTGGGACGTCTGGCTATAGGATTTGTCAAGGCCTGGAAGGTGGCTAACAGGAGGGATTTACATCTCTGGCATTTCCTGCCCCTGGGGGGGCTCATCCAAGGACGTGATAGAAGAACTCTGAGAAAATGGAGGTCCCCCCTTTGATGGCCTGGAAGGAATCCCCTTTGAACGGAGCCCCTAGAAAATGGGCTATGCCTTTGATTAATTTATTCTCTTTATTGAAGGTTTCAGTTGATGTATGAGGATGGGTGGCAATGTAAGTTCAGCCACTAAAAATTGCTGATAGTTCCCCTTTATGTTGACCCACCGATGAGGAGTGCGTCGACGACCCAAAGGCAGAAAACATGGTCATCAATGAGAGGCTGAAAGGCTCTTGCTCGTCAGTCGACAAGAAGCACCGTCAACAACCTAGAAGGAGCAACGTGGTTGTCAGTGAGCCGCTGCTGAATTGTTGGCGAGGGTGCACCGTCAACAGTCGTTGACGGGCAGCAACTAAAGGAGGGCTGATGCTGTCTGGATTTTCCTCCATGAAAATATGGATTCCTTTGCTGGAGATGAAATATCGATTCCTTTGCTGGAGATATGATTAGGAGATGGAGACACAGAGGGGATGCCCAACGGGATGTGTAGCAGCAAGGCTGAGCCCAAAAATATCACTGGGAAAAACTCTTTGGGAGACACGGAGACAGTCTGTACAGCGTGCAAGGCTGAGCCTGGGACCGCTAAAGAAAGGCTTTCTTCGATGTTGTTCAGATGAGGATATCCCAAAGAAATGAAAACGGAAACTCACAGTTTTAAGTCTTCAGCTCTGCCATGAGGCAACAAAGCTCACTCAGCTACACAGTACCTGCCACTTGGAAGGCAGGAAGTTAACTGGTGGTGGTGTGCTCAGGAAGTGGAGGGGAGGATATCCAGGCTGCAGAGTTCTGGTTCCTGCCTTGCATTACTGTGACAGGAGGTATAGCCCATCAGTATGGAAGCCCAGAGACCAGCTTAGGAGAGAAAGTATAATCACTTATAAGTACTCAGTATAAGAAGTAATTGTGATCCTTCAGCTGTAAAATCCATTGAAGGGTGTCCAGGAAGGGGGCAGAGCGGCAGTCAGAGTTGTCTGTCCCAGTGTTCGGTACCAGTAAGCATGAAATGACAGCCGCAGGTTGGGTTTTTTTTTGGGGGGGGGGTCATTCTGGCCATGGAAAGGCATACAGAAAAACCATACAGCAACTGCAGTCATTGTATGATGTGCATAGCCACGTATCAGTGTGCTGTTTGAGCGGCACAGCATCACTGTGCACTGCTGCAGAGAGGGACCAGGACACCGTTGTAGTAGTAAGAGGCAGGAGAGCAGCACACAACTAATACGTTCACCATTGCCATCACCGTGCAATACACAGTGAGCGGCAGCAGCGGCACGCAAGGGAGATACATTCATTGCTCTCTCTGTCTGTGTCTGGGGTCTACAGGGAGGTGGCAGTGACAGGCAGCAGAGTGAGAGGAGGTTGACTCATTCACCGCTGTCTCTATGGGATTCCGACAGCTGCAATTGGTATTATCATGAACATGTCAGTGACACTGTAGTATAAGCGCATACAGCAGATGTGAGAGAGCATATCAGGGCAGTCTGTTACAGTTCTTTGTGCACAGTAATTGTGCACTGCTGCTTTCTTCAGAGGGATTACTTTGTTAGATGGCAAGATGCACCCCAATTTTCTGACTTTACACATGAACAAAACATCATTCTGTGGCACCTTTCATAACTTTCTTATCACCCGTAAGTGTAATAATCCATTCCAGGGTGTGCTTTTATAGGCATTTAATGCACCCCATGGGGTGCATTAAATGTCTATAAATGCACACCCTGTCGTGGGTTATTGCTTACGCGTCTTACTACATTCCAAACATGTGCATCACTGCCACAATCTGAATTTGCATGTTTCCACATTCTGAAACTGTGCCTCCCCACCACATTCTGAGTTTGCAAAGTATTTTCTGCAAGTGTTTAATAAACTGGGTAGCCCAAACTTAGTCCCACTTGCAAACAAAGGGGCTATAGCCTGCTTTATTTTTATTGCAAAAATGTAATCCATAATTCTGGACATGTGCATTGCCGGTTCGGGTACTGCGTATGCCAGGAATTTCGGCTTCAATTTTTGCAATGAAAATAAAGTAGGTTACAGCCCTTGTTTGCAAGTGGGACTAAGTTTGGGCTACCAAGTGTATTAAACACTCTTACAAAATGCATTTACATCATATGGCACCTAAAATAAGTCACTCGTTCATGAAAGAGTTTCCCCTCGGCTCGTGCTATTTTAGCTCATGGATGCGCAGAGCCGAGATTTCAGGTGGATCATCAGAAATAGAATTAAAAAAAAAAAAGAAGTAAAGATGTAACATTTCTGTGCACCCATGCTGGTACCATTGCATTTTACATAAGTACACCTTGCTACACAGCCCTTCAGTCTGTTACTTTAAAAATAAGCCCCCAAAGCTGAGTGTCCCTTTAAAACTAGAGAAGTAACATCAAACTGTACTGTGTTATGGTCACTGTTACCAAGCAGGTCTGGTGCCACACAATTTGTAATTCTATCACCCAGACTGTTTACTACAACATCAAGTATTCCAATCCCTCGTGTATAATCATGTACACTCTGGGGCAGTTATCCAGAACCATACCTAAAAAGGTCTTACTAGGAAGTGTTCATGCAGTTTTATTATCCAAATGAACGTCCTCGTAAACTGTCATGCATCTGTAACTACCTCTCACCGGCCCCCCTTGTTTAACTAGCAGGGCTGCTCCTCTCACCACATGGCACCCAAGAGAGGGATGGGAGTGTACACAAACAGTTTACAGTACATCTACTTTTGAGGTTGCCATACACAGACAGGCAAACCAAGTGTGGCAACTACCTGGCACACACCTGGTGGGACCATTTATCATGGCCATCAACCTAGGTCCCTGGGAGAAAACGTTTGCTCACAATTATGCTAGGTTTGTACTTCTGGTCAGGGGCACCCAAGTAAATCCAGACACAGTGAAAGCAATAACAGTACTGTCCAAACCAGGTTGGGATTCTAGAGTGTGGCTTTTATTCACATACACAGAGAATAATCACAAAGCAAAGATGGATCCCCACAGGGCTACTCCTACTAATGCAGATTGCTGAGGACAGAGACACACACACACACACACACACACACACACACACACACACACACACACAGAGCAACCCTCGGTTCTGACTTGAACAGCGAACACTCTGGTTCTGAATTACACAGCGAACTCTCTGGTTCTGAAATGGAGATTGGCACACACAGCCAGAACTGGTACATTTCCTCTTGACTAGGCACACACAGCCAGCACTAGGACACTTTCCCATATTTCATGAGGAATACTGGTGGCACTCACGGCCACCAAAGAGCACATCTAGGCTCACAGAGAATCCAACCCACGTCTGGGTAACTATTTCCATCAGGCACTGGCCAAATGCACTGAATGAAAATTGAACTGGTGCCCAAACTGAACCCAGAGAGGTAAACTGGTTACTCAAGATCGGGGGTCTCCCACCTTTTGCTTCCAAGTTTATACTCGGCCATTCATCTGGTTAATAACACCCTCACAGGAAACTTATAGATGATATCTTGAAATGTTTTTCACACTTAACATACTACATGACTAAAAGTTCTATACTTGGACAGTCTCTCTCTAGACTACAACGTAGGCAGACACTTTTAAAAACAGGAACAGTCTAGGTGACAGGGTCCCATTATCAGAGAAAATTCACCAAAGAATGCAGGTGCCCCTCCTGGGCTGAATACAAAAGTAGTAGTCACAGTTTCTGAAGTTGTCACACGCAGCTTCACTAGACAGACTGGGTGAGGGGATTACCCCTGAACCCTGAAGATCGCCCCCATCCCTCCTGGGATGGGGCAAAGGAAAACCCACTTGGAACGGTTTCCACCACTTCAATCTCTGTCTTCTATGTTCTTCTAGGGTGAGAACAAACTACTCAAAACACAGTGGTAGCTCTGTCAGAGATAAAACTGTAGAGTTGCTGCAGGCTGCAGCCTCCTCCAGGAACTCCACTCTACAGACTGAACAAACATTCTAAAGCTATCTCCCTTGCAGCTAGCTCGAGTGTAGCTTATGCTGCTGTGACAGTTCCATGATTACATCATCACTTCAGCTCAACTGAGACTAAAAAACAGAGTGTGACACTGTGAAATCCATTTACCTGGCATGTCACAAGCTGCCTTTCCCTGCCTGGGACTGGTTCTAACGGGAAGCCATGACTGTAAACAAACACACAAAAGGTCACTCTTATTACTGAGTTCACTCTACTTGGAGCAGTCTCATAAAATGGCTCCCTGCTGCTGTGTTTACAATACTGCCCCACCCTGTAATGGTGACGGCAGCAGCACTTCTGATGCATCAACAATCTGTATCTGACTCAAGCCACTGCGCATCCGATCCAACTCAGCTGAGACTGAAAAACAGAGTGTGACACTGTGAAATCCATTTACCCGGCATTTCACAAGCTGCCTTTCCCTGCCTGCCACTGGTTCTAGTGGGATTCTAGTAACCCCTGGGAACAAGGGAGTTGCACATAAAAATGGCATTCCCTGATTCACTAGCACGTTTGTTCGATCTCTTGACAAATAAAGACATCCTAGGATGAATCAGTCTGCCGATCTATCACATTAAGTTCTTAACTGCTGCCTAGTATAATTTTCGTCCAGATGGATTCAATATTTTTTCTGATCACTACTGATGCCTATACCAAGAGCAATAACAACAACGTATCAGTGGCTCAGCAGGTTGCACAGTCGCCTCCAAGACTGGAAGATCGGAGGGCTGTGGGTTCCATCCACACACCAAGAAAACTGGGTTAAATCCCAATACTGACACTGTAGTGCAGCATGAAGGGGGTGCTGCACTCCTAGGGTGCCATCTTTCAGATGAGACATTAAACCGAGGTCCCACCTGCCTATTGTGGTGGTTATTCAGGTGGACATTACCACAGCACTTCTCAAAAAGAGTTGGTGAATTTCCCCCGTGTCCTGGCCAAAATTCACTACCAACACCACCAACAGCTTAATCTGGTTCAATGTCTGTTGGTTTCCATGTGTACACCCCCCCCCCCGGAAAAGGCTGAAATTAGGCGGAATTGCCTAGTCCTCCTTTCCTGTAAACAACAACTATGTAAATAAATTATAGCACTTATGTAATCTTGCACACAGTGTCACTTCTCTAACTCTTAACTTTTCTAACCTTCCTAACCAACGTGTAACCATCTGTGTCTTTACCGCATATCTCTCGATCTTCCCACCACATTTCAGTTATCCCTACTGTATCAAGACAGTATATCTTCAGGGTAGTATTTAGTTCATTCCATTTATTACGTGAGCTTCGGGTGTTTATTAGCTGACATTTTAATTTTGTCATCTGGCTCAACCTTAACTTGTTCAATGATCTTTTTGCAGTTGATTTTGGGTTGCCTGCCCTGCTAGGCTCTAACCGGGTGTCAGGAGCCTTGGTGTTCGAGCAGGGCACAAACTTCCCTTCCTTAATCTACCTGCAACTTACTTTAACAACAATCATTCTTGTTCTGAGAAATGTAACAATGTTCCAGACATACAATATGAATTATCTGCATGATCTCACTAGCTATATCTACGGCTCAGGTTAGTAAGTGGGCGATCTGCTGCCTTACCTCTTTTATTCCTTCTCCTACCACCATCAACCATGAACCAGCCATCATCTCAGCCAGTCTCATCCTGTGACCTTTTTCTCTTTTTCTGCACCCTACAGATCCATTTGGGGAGTCCCACGGACCCTCTCATGCAAATCAGACTTAGCCTTGTCAGTGAAACCTCCCAACATTTGGATACAGAGTAGGTATTTAATCTTTTTAATAGCTCTTTGTTTTCAGTTTCAAAGTGCTTAACCAGAATGCATGTTGCACGTATATATACAGCTCAGTGTTTAATAGGTTGTCTACAAGACAAAACCTTACATTAAATTAACTGTATTCCTACCTTGCCCTCTAAAGTCTCAATACAGAGGATGATTTTTGTGTAACTATTGGCAACAAGTATATGTAGCCATCGAGAAGTGGTCATGGTGACTGTTTAACCCTCAAGAGTGAAAGCGCAAGAGGTTTCAGTCGCCATGGTGACCTTGAGATGGCCTCAAATGCTTGTTGCCGACAGTGGACCATACATTGTCTTTTATAGTGTATGGTCCATACACACATGTGAAGTGAGTATTACTTTACATTTTTTCCTCAAGGCCGCTCTCTTCCCGGGATCTGCTCTCACCGCCACAGCTGTTTCAGGAACAGCGGAGGTTTGCATACTGCACTGGCGCGGACACGCTGGAAAGCTGTTGTGCTGCAGTAGCTACATAGCTAGTGCAGCACAACAAACTAGCTGACATAGCTACTGCAGCACAACAATGTTGTTCGAGGGATGGATTTCCATCCTCATCAACGTACCACCATACACTATAACAGCTTTAAAACTCATGAATATCAAATGTTCTTTCACCATAATGTTCTTACAGGAGAACTGCATTGAACTTGCAAGACATTTTTCATATGGAAGCTATCATCAAATATGGGTTTCAGTTCTGTTATTTCCATATATTGGCATATTAGTAACCTCAATGAGTGTTTCTAATTTTCACTCTGGTGTTAAAGGAAAACTATTCCCTCATATTTTGTACATGTTTCCTTGTCAAGAGACAACTCTGTTCCAGTAGCTAATGGGGATACATGTGTTTGCTTTAGTTTGTTTTCACTCTTCATGCTAGTCCCCCGAAACTAACCTGGAAGTTTCCATTTTAT
Source organism: Neoceratodus forsteri (assembly GCA_016271365.2). NCBI lineage: Eukaryota > Metazoa > Chordata > Ceratodontiformes > Ceratodontidae > Neoceratodus > Neoceratodus forsteri. The sequence continues at coordinate 1,503,100,168 of CM057455.1, forward strand.
GGCTGGTGAAATCTCACTGTCCATGAGAGCTGCATTAGCATATGAGAACATGATGTTGAATCACCCATTCATACCATATATCCAAGATGAAAGTGCAAATATCCTAGAGAAACAAACAAAAAACAAAACCTCTGGAAACACATAAACTGGAAAGCAGTTTAATGGGGAAAACCCTGTATTACAACTCTGATAGTTTGCAAAGCTAACTAAAGGTAAATGTGGCATTTCACGCCTTGCTGTGACTAGTTTTGTTGAAGTCTAAATAAGCAGACAGGCACACTGTACAGTCTAAGGGGTGTGCTCACGTCATGTTCTCACGTGCTAATGAAGCTCTCAGGGACAGTGAGATGTCAACAACCATAAAATGGAAACCCCCCAGGAAAGTTACAGGGACTAGTATGAACAGTGAACATAAACTAAAGCAATCACATATACTGTTAACAGTGACAAGAAAAAGAATTGCCTGTTGACATAGAAACAAATAAAATTTACAACACATGAGGGTGTAGATCTTCTTCAAACTTATCTCTTGCAGCAGGTCACACACGTAGGGAAAACCAGCCACAGGCACAAGATCCACCTGGAGGATTTTCACCAGCAGTTCACCTGCAGACAGCCCACGATGCCACCCCGTGCTGGGGTGTAGCCTATATAAGTGTGGCCAGTCCCTGATCCTCCTCAGTTCTTTTCCCGCCACCGACCTGCATGCTACACCTCTCAGAGGAGGCTCGCCACAGTCGGCCTAAACCTTCACCTAACTTAAATGAATCGCTGTTGTCAACACGTGCTATAGTGTCATGTCGCATACCTTTTCGATCTCATCTTCAGATTCCCTCTTATGGCTCTGTGCTGGTGGACAGAAGCTCTCCATTGAGAACCTGCATGAAGTCTGTGTGCGTTGCCTGGGACCCTTGCACAACACTCACCAGTGCCTCTTTGCAAAAGATTTAACAAAGCCACCCATTGACGAAACTTATAGACCCTAAGGCAGGACTTACTGGAGCAGAAGATTGCTCCGTTGAAGTGGGAGCGCCATGTCAAATCCTTCCGCACATCATCGTACTCATCTTCAGGATCCCACCACTCTATGTGGGGGTAAATAGTCAATGGAGAAACACCACCGTCGGGAGAAGCACAAGTCCTCCCATGAGTGGGGAAAATCTCCTCACACTCTGTCATCTCCATCAATGACTGTGGCAGTCTCACAAGCAGTCTTGAATATGAGGGCTGCCCTCTCCGCTTTGTCAACAGGCCTTGCTCAGTCTTCTAGGCACACATCATTGATGATTACGGCCTCTTTAGATTCTCTGGACCCGAAGGCTCCCTCAACGACAACCACGGCTGATATGCCGATACTGCAGCTCCCCTGCTACCTCCTCTGTCACGCATGGCTCTCTATAATGCTCTGGTGGGCAGTACCTGGGTCATTGATGAACATCATTCCGGGAGATGATCATTACAACCAGGGACCAAGACTGCTGGGCTTGTCAATGGCTTCATTATTGCTGACGACTCCTTACCCCAACACTTTTAGCAGAGCCTCTTTTCTCGTCAATGAGGACCTCTACCTTACACCTGGTTCCACCACCATGGCCAATATTGTCCATACTACCTACTGGACATCAATAATTCAATCTACCACTGCCCCACAATCTCAGATTGCAATGGCAGATATCCAGGCTCTGGTTCACACCATCCTAGACCTTACTCAAAAGGCTAACGTGGCCACCACTGCTCATACTTCGCCACAGCCTCTGCCTCCTCCACAGCACCCACCCATGTATGGTGCCAGTGATTCTCTGGCCTCTCCAGCTCCTTCACCCAAAATGGATCTTTTTTTTTTTTTTAAATGTAGCTGTTTGGCCTCCATTGCCACCTCCCTCCTACTAGCAATGGGGACACACAGGATTTTAACCCCAGTTTTCTCCCCAACCGAGGCCATGCATGCACGTGGAGGCACGCATGCACACCCGTGGTGCCAGCTCAGCCCTTTGCCCACCTGTAGCACTGCCGCCCCTCTCGCCTCGCTACCCACCGGACGCCACCTGGTGGGGAGTGGGGGGCGAGACCAATTTCTAGGAGAGGACAACTGCCTACTGGCTTGCTTGAGCCTGCTCCTTCCTCACCCCCCCCACGCCAGCACCACAACGACCCGCCCGGCTACGGATCTTGAGCATGAGGTCTACGAGAATGACTTGTATCAGGATGATGAAGAGGAGGATGAAGTGGACTTATCCACCTCATCCACTCCATCTGCTAGGTCATCTCCAGGGGAAGGTACCACCCAATATCTCCCTTGCTCACCCTCGATGACCCATCTTTCACTGATATAATGCAGCATTTGCAATAAACGTTTGGGTCTGAGGCAACAGAACAAGACACCTCAACAAAGAAACTTGCCCACTACCTCAGACTACCTGATATTCCTCTCCTCTGGCCATCCCTCCGTTAGTGGAGGCATATGAGGATTCCATTTTAGCTGCTTGGCATCAACCTCATGCTATCCTGTCTGTGCCCAGGAAGGCTGACAGAATATACCAAGCTCTGGTGGGCCAGCCATACTTTGCCAAGCCACTCCAGGAGGAGTCGGACTCGGCTGTTATTAATGCTGGCCATGACAGGTCAGTAGGCCCCAAACACCTAAGTGCGCTGCCTCCTGACAAGGAATCTAGAAAGTTAAGATTACATGGGGAAACAAGTGTTTTCTCTTTCACACTCACTATAAGGATACTAAATTACATGGGCCACCTTCTTAAGCACCAGGAAGAACTCTGGAAGGCGGCCCAGGTATCCACTTAGTCACTCCTCAAAAACGAGTTGACCAAAACTCTGAAGACTGTCGCTGCGGTTGGGTGTCATTTACTTAGGGCAGCATATGACGCCATTAATTCTTCGGCTCTAGCGTCTGCAAAGGGAATATGCCTCAGGACACATTCATGGCTGCGGGTCTCTGGTTTCACACCAGATGTCCAACAGTCAATCCTTAATGCCTCTTTTAAAGGGCATAAACTGTTTGGGGCAGCTACCCTATCAGGATGAACATTAAAGTCTGTTCACTCTTTATATGACACGCAGCCGAAGTGTCCCTTCAGAGGGCCAGTTCATGAGTCTGCCACGAAAACTAGACCCTCCATCAAACAGCCAGTTAAATGCAAAACCACAGAGTCCCTGCACAGCTACACCCCTACCGCCAAGTCCACCCAACCCGCTCTCGTAGTCTCTCCCCAGCGACCCCCCTCAGCATGAGTCCTCCCCAGAACCCGTGGTTTTCGGGCCCTAAACCACGGAGGTAGGGGGCAGGTTCTCTTTGTACCTTCAGGGATGGCAGGCTATCACAACAGATTCCTGGGTGCTTCAACTGATTAGAATCTGGGCACATATTAGAATTTACAGCCACCCCCACCCCCCCGATATGCCACCCAGATGCACCTCGCATCCACCCAACTATGAGGTAGTTTTGCAGACAGAAATTTAGTCACTCCTATAGAAAAAAGCCATAGAACCAGTCCCTTACCTACAAAGAGGGCAAGGTTTCTACTCTCACTTTTTCCTTGTCCCAAAAGTTACAGGAGACCTTCAACTGGTACTGGATCTCCGTCAACTAAACCTCTATATCCAATAAAAGAAATTCTGAATGGTCACTTTATTTTTAATTTTTTTGTTTAGTTTTTGTTGACCGGGTAGGTGCACTACACAAATTCTTCCTATTGTCAGGCACAACCTGGGGGAGGGGGATATAGACGAATGCCAACTGACCTTGAACCAAATTAAGCTGTTGGGGTATTTTTAGTGAATGGGGGGAATCTGGCCAGGGCACCTGGGAAATTCCCCTACTCTTCCAGTAGGGGAACCCTCATCCGGTATTCCAACACAGTGGACAGTCAGTCTGAAGGTGGACGAAGAGCTGGTTGCAGGACAGGTTTTTTTCTCAGGTTAAGAGGGAGGAAAGTCCAATGAAATCAGAAAAAGAAGAAGTTACGCATGATTTGAACACAATGAATGATAACAGGCATGAAGGTAATAATGAAGACGTGCACCCTTTAAGTCACTTGGAGTTGGAACAAAACAAACTCACAAAAGCAAAATGTGGAAAATGTCTATGAACTCTGACACTACAGCTAATAAGCAAGAATTGCTGCTGAAGAATGCTTTAAAGGCAAATAAATCCTACCTGCTAAACTGTTGCACGAAGAAGAACGCAGCGAGCACAACTCAATGTTTCCTCTGGAAAAAGTACCTATTCTAATGCATTTTCCTGGCCATCGCAATTTTCTCCTGCACAAGCAGGGAGATCCTCTCAGGAGCCAGATGTTGCCCAGCCTAGCATCTTCCATGGAGATCCGCTGGTACAATTAAGGAGAGGCCGACCTCAGGATTCTCAAGCTGCAGACGCTCAGTGGACACTGGATGCAGCGCTGCACGCAGCAGGGTGGAAAAAGGACCAAACTCACAGTGCCTGGGCAAAAGAAATATGATCATCTGGCCAGACATCCAAACAGGTACTTATGACTACAATTGCATCTGATACTGTGAACCAAGAACAGATAAACAAAGAGGTAGAAATGTTGGATTTTGAGCTACCGGGGAGGAATTCTCAGCATACGGGTAACTCTGCAGGCCCTATGCAGCATCGCACTGTCCCGGGACAAGAATTTGGACAACTGGATCACGATAACACCAATGCTCCGAAAAGACTGCACATGGCAGATTTGTTTAAAAGTTTGGGTGAGCCAGCTCAGCGTAGAAACGCTGTTTGGCTCAAATATAATGGTAATTTAGATTTAGCACCTGATAGAAAAACGTTGCTACACAAAATGCTGAAGGAGGGTATGGGCATACAACCAAATGAACTTTCTGCTGTTATACATGTAAAAGAGGAACCCATATATGACCTAAGTTTCAAGACTAGTGCATCTTTGGAGCGGTTTTGGGATAGATACCCCGAAGTTTCAGGTGCAGCATTACGGTAGCTATTTTTTCCTATACCTGTAACAAAACCAACCATAAAAACAATAACCCTTCTGTTCAGAAGTGAAGGAGTCAATATTTCTGATGTACAACACTGGTTAAGGCAACACTGCACTATTTTGGAAGCTCCCACCCCAGTGTTAGATGAAGAGCTAGTATGGACAGGGAATTGGAGGGTCAAGGTTTAGTTGCAGCATACAGACCAGGGTATCTTACATCTCCCAGGAAGTTTTTTTTTTTTTATTGGTAGAGATAGAGGCCTGTGCTTCAACCAAGGACAGCCGCACACATGCCACAAATGTGGAGCTTGCACACACCTTAGCTCTGTGTGCAACAAACCAAGGTGTAATCTTTGCATGGAATTTGGACATGTAAGCCTGGGATGTCCAAATTCTTTAAAATGTGCCTTTGTGAGTAGGTGGGGCACTCCTACCAAGGATGTCCATGGGCAGAGACAAACAGATTTAGATAGGGCCCAGCAAGATCCCGTTCAATTAAGTGAAAAATGTCAAGCACAAGGATCCTGTAGGAAGGAGGGAGGTAGTGTACTCCAAGCAGCAGACCCTCCTACACCCCTACCAACAATGGTTTCAATGATACAGGATAGCCCCCCCCATCTTCTTCAAACCAGAAGCAGGATGGGGAAATACAGGTTACTCACCTGTAACAGAAGTTCTAGGAGTGGTATATGTTGTTCATCCACACTTTTTGGCAGGTACCTTGCCACTTTAAGATGGGCCGGAAGGTCTTCAAGCTGGCTCCTCCCACCCACCCGGGTGGTAAAATCCTCGGCTTTGCCTCGTGACACCAGATCTAGCCTGCTGGAAGCCAGGCTGTGTGAGCTCGCAGCCGGGGAGGTCGGGTGGGTCCGTGTGGATGAACAACATATACCATTCTTAGAACTTCTGTTACAGGTGACTAACCTGTATTTCTAAGGACGTGGATATGTTGTTCAATCCACACTTGTTGGCAGACTCCTAGCAGTTCTCCGGGAGGAGGGAGGCAAGGCGCATACCCCCTACTTAGGAAAGAGGGACTGAAGAACTGAGGCCCCAAAACCAGCATCCCAGCATGTCTCGAGGTCGCTATGGTAATGGGAAATGAAGGTATGTGCTGACTTCCAGGTAGAGCCCTGCAGATTTCCTGAATAGGGACATCCCTAGACGCAGCCACCGACGCAGCGGTATGGCGTGTAGAATGAGCTGTTATCCCTCTAGGAGGCTCCTTGCCCACCAACCTATAGCAGAGATCAATGCAGGAAGTGATTCACCTGCCAATCGTCTGCGTGGCTGCAGGTGTGACTTCAGCGTAGGTGACAAACAGCTGGCGAACCTCTCCCTGAACTTCTGCCATACACTCTTTATAAAAGGCGAGCGCTCTTCTCAGGTCCAAGGTATGGAACCTGAACTCTGCCTCCGAGGTGTGATTCTGGTAGAACACCGGTACAGTAAGCACCCGATTCAGGTGGAACTCTGACATCACCTTCGGAGAAATTTCGGGTGGGGGCGCCAGGACAACACTGTCCCTGTGGAAGACCAGGTAAGGAGATTCGATGGAAAGCGCCTGGAGCTCCCTGATCCTTTTGGTTGACGTGATAGCCACCAAGAAGGTGGTCTTCCATGACAGGTGGGAGATATCACACCTGTGCATCGGTTCGAATGGTTTGCCCATGAGCTTGGCCAATACCAGCAGTAGATTCCACAGAGGTGGAGGTTCATGCATCAGAGGGGATATGTGATTTAGGCCTCTGAAAAAGCGCCAGACCACCTTCTCCTGCAGCACCGACTGCTTGCCAGCCCATGCCCAGTAAGCAGAGATGACTGCCAGGTGCACCTTAAGGGTCGTCGACCGAAGACCTTGCTGAGAAAGGGACCACAGGCAGTCCAAAATGCTAGCCAACAGGCAGGACGAGGGGTCCAACCCCTTGCCCTGACACCACATGGAGAATCTCTTCCATTTAAAGGCATAACATTTTCTGGTCGACTCCTTACGGGACACCTCAATGATATTGAGGACCTCGTCGGAAAGACCCAAGGCCTGGAACTCTAGCCGCTCAGGAACCAGGTCGTCAGGTGCAGGGATTGAAGGTCCGGATGGAGTACCTTCCTCTTGTTGACGGAGATCAGGTCTGGGCGGGCTGGAAGCCGCCTCGGGAGCCTGGAGCTGAGGCTGAGGAGATCTGGATACCAGAACTGGTGAGATCAGTTTGGGACTATCAGAATCACCTGCGCCTTGTCCCTCCTCGTCTTGAGAAGCACCTTGTGGATCAAGGGAAATGGAGGGAAGGCACAGAAGAGGCCCGGGGTCCACAGCCTCGAGAAGGCATCCTTCTTCAGTGAGCCCTGCTGAGGGGGGGGCGGGCGTGTAACAGCCTCAGCTTCGCACTCTCCCTGGAGGCAAACAGATCCACCTGAGGTGCGTCCCAGAGGAAGAACAGGTCTTGCACTACCTCCGGCAGGACAGACCACTCATGAGATGTATCGCCTCTCTGGCCGAGGGCATTGACCACACTGTTCGAGGCTCCTGCCACATGGATGGCTAGGATATCCGCCTCCAGACTGAGCACGAGAGACCATATGCGAAGAGCCACCTTGCACAGAGGCAAGGAGTGCGTCCCACCCTGTCAGTTGAGATAGTACATGGTCGTGGTGTTGTCCATCTGGACCTGGACCACTTGTCCCCGAACAAAGTGAAGGCGGTCAGGGCTAGCTGGGCCGCTTTGAGCTCTGGCAGGTTAATGTGGCATCGGGACTCCTGAGGGGACCAGAGATAGTGGGACCTGTGCTCCCCCAGATGGGCACCCCAACCCAGAGAGGCATTGGTCATCAAGATGACCATCGACTCGGGGCGGACAAATGGGATACCCTCCTGCAGATGAGCTGGGACGAGCCACCACTGCAGGCCGTCCCACATCTCCTGGGTCATGGAGACTGGCTGGTCTAGAAGACCTGAGCGTTGAGACCACTGGCGGGCCAGCCCCCAGTGCAGGGGGCACATATGCCAGCGGGCCCAACAGACCATGCTGGTGCAGGCTGCCATGAGACCAAGAAGGTGCAGGAAGTCCCAGGCAGGGCGCAACTGCCCAACCAGAAATGATTGGGCAAAGGAGGAAAGGACATCAGCCCTGTCCACTGGGAGCCGGGCTCTGGCTCAGAGAGAGTCAAGCTCCGCCCCAATGAACTGGATCACCTGCGAAGGCATGAGTTCCAACCTGGCCTCGTTGGTAAGGAGGCCTAGTTGACAGCAAACCCGGCGGGCCAGATCCCTGGACCGCTCCGCCTCCAACCTGGAGGGGGCTGCTATCAGCCAATCTTCCAGGTAAGGGTAGACCCGGACACCTCGGCACCACAGGAATGCTGCCATCACTGCCATCCATTTGGTGAAGACCCTGGGAGCTGAAGAAAGGCCGAAGGGCAAGGCCCAGAACTCGAAGAAGTTCCCTTCTGCTCAAAAGCGGAGGAACCGCTGATGGGACGGACGGATTGGGATGCAAAAGAATGCATCCTGAAGATCCAGGGAGCAGAACCACACGCCCAGTTTCAGGGATGGTATGATCTGAGCCAGAGTGACCATCCGGAAGGTACGCGACCTTAGGAACTTGTTCAGGTCGTGTAGGTCGAGAATGGGACGCCAGCCCCCCCCCCGGTCCGTTTTGGAACTAGAAAGTAGCTCGACACAAACCCTGGGCAAGGAGGAGGATCCGCAACCCGACTGACTACCCCCTTGCGGAGGAGCAGAACTATGTCATCTCGGAGAGCCGACAAGGAGGCTACTGATCCGGTAGCCCCCTGCAGGCCACGGGCTTGAAAGGGATGGACCTGCTCAAATTCCAGAGGCAGGCCCCTGCCGACCACCTCCAGCATCCAGTGGTCTGTGGTAATAGCGGACCAGGCGGAAAGGAAGTGGCTGAGCTGGCCCCCCAAGGGGAGACCCAGGGGAGGTGCGACTGAGTTGGGAGCAGCACCCCTTAACCCATCACTGGGCAGGCTTGGAGGAAGAACCGGTGGAGGGGCCACCCAGACCTTTACCTCCAGGCTTCCTAACCAAGGAAGCGGTAGACTTGGCCTTGGGGCACCAAGAATGAGCCTGCTGGCCCTGTTGTTGATGTTGCTGGGCCGGATGTGCCGCAGGAGCGGAAGGACGAAAGGGCTTACGCTGCTGATGGCGGCCTTTGTCCTTCTGGGCAGAGTCCAAGGTGGCATTGGACTTCTCGATCCACTGGAGGTGGCCCTCCACCCCGGGCCCGAACAAGTCTGTGCCCAAAAAGGAGACATCTGCTAGCTTGTACTGGGTATCTGCTGTGAAGGTCGAGATCCGCAGCCAAGCCCTGCGGTGCATGGCTACTGCGGCCGCTACTGACCGGGCACAAGAATCGCCGATGTCCACAGCAATCTGGAGCTGTTATTTAGCCATTGTCCTTCCCTGATCCCAAACCTGCTTGACCGTGGTCTGGAGGTAAGCTGGGAGATGAGGAAGCACCTCATCCAGGGAGCTCAAAAGGGTGTGGGAGAAGTGTGCCATCAGAACAGCTGAGCCTGACAAAGGAATAAGGAGGCAACAGCATAGACTTTCCTCCCGGAGTAGTCCAGCTTTTTGGACTCTTTGTCCGGGGGTCTGTCCACGTCCCTAGCATTTCCAGAGCGCCGAAATACGCTATCGGTCACCAACCCCTCAGCCGAGGGGTGCTCCGAGAACCCAGAGAGGGAGCCGGTAGGGACCGCATACTTGTGTGCCATCCTGGCCGAAGGCGCAGGACAAGAGGTCGGCCGCTGCCAGAGCTCCAGGGTCGGGCCCACTATGGCCTCAGCCACAGGGAAGGCCTCCAAGGGGGAATCCCCCTTGTCCAGGATCTCCATGAGAGGGTATTTGGCCCGTTTCTGCATGGGTTCAAGCTTCATCCCAATGGACTCCAAGATGAGTTCAAGGATACCCAGGAACGAGGATGGGCTCTCGTCCACTGATAGACCCCCTGAAGATTCCAGGTCGACTGGCCAGGAATACAGCGAGGAATCATCGGACTCCGAAGAGTCCGCGAACAGCTGCCGACTACCTGAGCCACTCTCCACTCACCGAGGATGGTCGGGGGTGAGAGTGACCAACAACCTGTGGGGCCAGCCTTGACCCGACCAAGAATCCTTGGTCGGCGCCCCAGTCTTTGGTTGAGGAGGCGAGGGTTCCATCACTATGGGTGGAGCAGCCGGTTTAGGCTGAGCAATTGGCGCCGGGTCCAGCTCCTCGACTGAGGAACCGGGGGTGGACAACAGCTTCAGCCGGAGAGGCGACAACCACGTAATCGCCGGTGAAGGAGCCAGAGTTGGCTTGTTGCCGGCTAAAGAAGTGCTGCCACATAAGATCCTCGTCAGCGCCCGGCGAAACTTGTGAAGCCTCTCCTCGGCCGAAGATGAGCGGTGGTGCCGCTTTCCGAGATGATGGGACCGGGACCACCGACGGGACTTGCCCGATGTGGATGAGCACCGAGACCGCGACCATCGGGGTGGGGGGTTTGCAGACAGTGGGACAAGGAGGGAGCGGGGGAAACCGGCAGCTCCTCCCGTTCAGGGTCCTTGACTGGGACGTCGGCACTGGAAGCAGAGACAAGTCCTCGGAGGGCACTGGGAGAACCGGTGTCTGAGATTTGTCGGCCTCCTCCGTCAACAATCTGTCGGTGGGCTCGAGGAAAATCTCAGCCTCATCGACAGGAGTTTCAGCCAGCTGGTCTGTCGGGGACCCCGAGAGACCAACAGCCCGGACTGCAACCTCGACCGAAGTCAAGAGACGACGGTCCGGGGAGCGGGACCTCTCCCGCTCCCATGACCTTCGACGCTGGGACTTACCATTGTGGTCCTCCTTCTTAGACAGAGAGGTGTGACCAGAAGGACCCTCTCCCTTAGTAGAGAAGGACTGACAAAGCTCCCGAATGGAAGCCGTGTAGGAGGAACCCAGGGACAGCGGGATAAAGGCAGACACCGAGAAGGATGAAGCCACGGCCTGGGCCGCCTCCTCCTCGAGGGCCCGCTGCCGGATACTGCCCAACAGGCCTCCTTCGATTTAACCAGCGGGAACCGTTTCTCCAGTCACCCCAGTTGGAGTAGGGCAGCGCGGTCCTTGAGTACAGAAGGGGCGAAGGACAGATAGAGGCCGCAAGCCTGCAGGTCGTGGTCAAGTCCAAGGCAGTAAGCGCATGTGGTGTGAGGATCAGTGCGAGACATCTTCTACCCGCAAGGGCACCAACGGAACCTGGGAACGGATTTAATATCCATCGCAGCCGCAAGGGAGTCGAGCGAAGACCTAACTCGAGTGAACTTGAGTATAAGTTTAGGAAAACCCGAAGATTTAGGATCCAGGCCTACAAAACGCAGAAGCATTAGGGAGGGAACCTGAGCTTCCAAGCGGTAAGGAAGATCCGGCGTCATGGAGTGGAGCCAAGGATTTTACCACCCAGGTGGGTGGGAGGAGCCAGCTTGAAGACCTTCTGGCCCATCTTAAAGTGGCAAGGTACCTGCCAACAAGTGTGGACTGAACAACATATCCATGTCCCTAGAAATAGATCATACTACCCAGGAACCTAGCGCAGCTGCAATGCCCCCAACAGAACAGCAGCCATTCATTCCAGTGGATCCCAAAAGGAAAAAGGAAGAGAAAGCAAATCATACTCCCCCTAAAACCTCTACAGTAGTCACTAGGAATAGGTATCAGGCCTTTGCAAAAAGAAAGCAGTGGGGGGACACGGAGGAGGAGCCAGAAGAGTCAGATTCTGTCTCTACGTCTTCTAGGGCAGAGTCAGACTCGCTACCCAAGGATAGAGAAATGTATCACAAAAAAGTTCCCAGAGTGTGATTGTGTGCTGTACCGTTCTCCCTTTTCTGTTCTTCTAAACAACATCCATGGGAAGTAGCCATGTGACTTATTTTCTCACACTGAACGCCTGTAGCATTAATAATTATAAGAAATGCCTGACTACTTTACAAACATTAAAATATCTTTCCCAGGATGTTATTCTTCTACAAGATACTAGGTTAAAAACAGTATCTGAAGTACAGCAGGCCAAAACCAGTTGGAGTATGGGATCCTCCTTTTAGGCACAGGGCCCTGATATGTGCAATGGGGTGGCAATCCTGATAAGGGGCCACAAGTCTTCTGTACATAGAATATTGGATATTAGCTAAGGTAGAGCACTATTACTAGATGGATGTTGGGGTAACTTATCTTTTCACATTATAAATGTTTATGCACCCAATCTACAGCGGCACGTACAGAACTATTTAAATGAATACAGTCTTTTTTGCATACCAGAAGATATGTGGTAATGGGTGGTGACTTCAACTGTCCATTAACCTTAGCAGACAAAGGGGGTCGAAACACTAAACTGTTCAGAGACACAAATTGTTTAAATAATATCCTGAAAACTGCAGACCTTAGAGATGGGTATAAGGAACTGCATAAGATAGGGTCAAAAACCTTTACAAAGGGCCTCTTGGCTACAAGGATAGATTACTTTTTTATTTCAAAAAATTTAACTCCAGTTCAGGTGTCCACCATTCCATGCGAGACATCAGACCATATGGCAGTTTCCATTTCCTGTAAAACAGAGCACAATGCACCATACGGGGCAACATTTTCATCCAGATGGATGCTGAACAACCAACTTTTGAACCTACCCTTTATTGAAAAACAATTAATTTCTCTACTGGTAGCTAGGTATTCACTATTGGAGGATTTTGAGTCACTTGTGGAATGGTGGGTGGATACCAAACAAGAATATAAAAATGTATTTTTGCACACTGCAGTGAAAAATTCTAATAGAAATTACCTCCACTACCTCAAGTTAAGAGAAAAACTATTTCACACCATTTCAAGGGGACATGAACTTGGCATGGATATCACACAAGAAATTAATACTATTAAAGCTGAAACGATAAAAATACAACATGATAGGGCATAAACATTAAAAAAGAGGCAAAATTTGGAACTCAACATACACGGCCATCCTTGGATATATAAGAGTTGTCAGAATAGAGTTCAAAATAGTACCATAGAGCAGGTCATTGACCCAAACTCTCAAACATGTTATTCAGACACCAAATATGTACAAGAAATTGCACAAAATTATATTTTTCAGATGTTTGGCAAACCTTCTTCAGCAACGGGGGACTTAAGATTACCTTAATGATTGAGAAATCCCAAATGTAGACCCTGCATTGGCCACTGCAATATCAGCACCTGTTACTCAGGAAGAAATCTGGACTGCAACTACATCCCTGAAAAAAATTCTGCCCTAGGGGCAGAAGGTTTAACAGCAGAATTTTATATAAAATTTTCCAAATTCTTAGTTCCAATACTAATGGATGTTTTTTCAGAAACTCTTTCGAAAGGTCACGTTCCCAAACAGCTGTCACATGCCTTGGTAATCCTGCTGTATAAAAGTGGAGATAGAAGAAATTTGGGAAATTGGAGACCCATAAGTTTAATAAATATTGATTATAAAATTTGGTAGCCATTATGTTGGCTAGACTGGCATTAACTGCAGACACGGTTATTTGTCCCATGCAAACGTGCAATTAAAAAAAGGTCAATGTTTCATAATTAAATTCTTTATAAGAGATTTAATTTCAAATAGGGAGGTAAATTCCCCACAAAGAGTGATCCTGGCCCCAGGAAAAAGCATTAGACAGGGTTGATCATAAATATTTATTTCAGGTATTAAAAAAAATACTGGATACCAAATAAATTAATTCAATGGATTTCTTTATTGTATAAATCTTCACTCATCACACCTTACATAAATGGGATGCTAGGAGTTTCATTCAAAGTTATAAAGGGGGTCGACAGGGCTGCCCATTAAGTCCTCTGTTGTATATCTTCCGGATAGACCCCTTTTTAAGGAAAATCTTAAATCACCCAGATATCCCAAGAATCCAGCTGGCAGACAATAGTTTTGCATCGAATGGTCCGTACAACCACTAATATGAAGGAAAGTGTTTTTTTAACAGAAATTTCAAAGTCTGAAAAAAATTCAGGGTCAAAACTGAATTATGGAAAAAGTAAGGCTCATGTTTCTGTCATTGAATCTACTCAGACAGAAGACCCTCCTATTTCTTATGCACAGATTAGTGTATCCACAGAACCAATTAACATTTTAGGTTTAAAATTTGGAAGTCCAGATGATGCCTCATTAAACTGGTCACAGGCACTGCTGAAGGCGGAGTTTGCAGTGGGGTCCTGGAAAAATAAAAACAATCTCCAAGAGTAAACGGGTTTTTCTGTTATACACCCTAATAATCCCAAAAGTTCTTCATGTAGCGCATATTTTTCCTTTACCTTTAGCATTGGAGGTTAAAATAATGAACATTTTTTTCCGTGCTTTTTGGGGAAGCAGGTTGAACCCAATCAAAAGAATGTACACATACCAAGATCACAGTATGGGTGGAGTTAGAATGGTGCATCCTGTACTGTTCTTTGTTTGTATTTTTCTATACCAGAGCATTGTCCCTTTACTATCTCATGTTAGTGTAATGTGGTTGAACAATATAAAATCGTACCTACACAAATTCATTGACGGGTGGGGGGGTCTCCCCAACTTTCAAGAGCATTAAAGCAATTTATGATTCCTCCTTATATATTACCCATATGTAAAAAAAAATTAATGAATGGAATATTTCCCCATGGCACCTGTTATACTCAAGTTTTATACTTGGTACTTATACTTGGTTTTAGAACAGTAGAAGACATTTTGTCCATATAAACTGCCCCCCACCTCAGTGGGCACACCACCATCCAATTTACAATATATATTAATTTTTCCCTTAAATTCTGTCAATGTTCTACTATTTACCACATCAGTCGGTAGTATATTCCATGTTCTCCCTGTTCTATTTATGAATGAATAATATTCATCATTCTTTTTTAGTTTCCAACCTAATTTGCTTTTTACATCTTCTTAATCCCTCAGGTTTTTCCTGCACTTCTAATTTCATTTCACCCTTTAATTCTTTATCATTTATAGTTTTAAATAACATAATTAAATCCCCTCTCTCTCTCTCCTTTTCTCCAAGGACCACAGTCCTGTTCTTCTTGACCTTTCACTATATTCTAACCTTCCTACTGTTCCTATTATTCTAGTATATCTTCTCTGTTCTCCTTCGACCCTTTTCTTTTCCATCTTTGCATATGGATTCCATAATTGAGACCCACAATCCGTGTGTGGCCTAACGCAAGTTCTATATACTGGCATCATACATACTATTGATTTATAAAGCTTTTTTTAATGTTCCTCACCATATTATTTGCCCTTTGTATGGCCACTGTTCTATGTTTATTTAAATTTAATCTATGATCAACTATTATCCCAAAATCCCTTTCTTCATCAACTTCATTTATTTCCTTTCTGTCCAATTCATACCTATTTTTACTCCCACTTCTTTTTCCTACGTGCATTACCCCCGATTTTTCTATACTAAATGTCATGCCATTTCTTTCTGCCCACGTCTCAATCTTTTTTAAATCCCCTATCAATCTCTCTTGCTGCTCAGATGTTTTTACCAGTCCTCCCAACTTAACATCATCAGCAAATTTCACTACTTGATTTATAATTCATTGGTGTAAGTCACTGATGTACAGTGGAAACAAAATAGGTCCCAACACGGATCCCTGTGGGACCCCACTTTTGACTTTTAATAGCTTCAGACAGTTCACCTGTTATTCTTACAATCCAAGTTCTATTGCTCAACCAATTTCTTATCCACACTATAATACGACTATCCAATCCAATTTGTATTAATTTTTAGTCAATTTATCATGGGGTACTTTATCAAAGGCTTTTTGAAAGTCCAAAAGAAAAAATTACTCACCTTAGTAATTTTATTTCTTCTAATGGAGTCTTGCTGTATTCTGATAATTGCAGTGATTCCCAGGTTGTCAGAATACAGCAAGACTTCACGTTGTTTGAAGAAAAAATTACTCACCTTAGTAATTATATTTCTTCTAATGGAGTCTTGATGTATTCTGACAATTGCAGTGATTCCCAGGTTGTCAGAATACAGCAAGACTTCACGTTGTTTGAAGAAAAAATTACTCACCTTAGTAATTATATTTCTTCTAATGGAGTCTTGCTGTATTCTGACAATTGCAGTGATTCCCAGGTCGCTAGCATCTTTTATTTCCTTACCTTCATTATTTAATGGCCCGATTCCTTGTTCATCTCTCCTTTGTTGATTTACACATGTATAAAAGCTTTTCCCATTATCTTTTCTATATGCTATTTTGTATATTTCAATATGCTATAATTTTGTCGAATTATTTTTTTTAGAGACACTATAAAACTTTTACAATACGAGGATAGGATTACGGATATATTCACACAACATACAGATAAAAAGGCTTCCCATAAAGGTATGCAATGTTACATGGCTCTCTTGCCATGGCAGGTTGAGGGTAAGGAACTCCCACAAACATAAGCAGATGGAAGACAGAATGTGTCCCAGAGCAACTTGCATAGGGAATTTTGAGACCCAAGATCATTTTTACTTAACTTGTCCATTTGTTCAACAATTCTGGTCAAGTGATTTTTTAACATGGGAAGAAGCAAATGCCTCACGTGTAACAAATTAAATTATTGTTTTAGGTTCATTTCCAGTGGAATTTCTCAAATATCACCCCCAGCACCTTAAGGTTGTTTTTCTCATTATGTCTGTTCTACTTACGGCAGGCTAGATGTGCCCTGGTGTTACAACAAAAAGAATATGGAACACGGCAAGTCTTGGTACAGGTGACAGCAAACTTAATGTCTGTATACCAGAAGGAGATGGAACGGAATATTGGGAAGGCAACTGTGTTACGGAAACATTTTCTATGGTTTTCAAGTGATTAAGCATTGTTAGGAGGAATAAACCTCCCACTTAAAAAAAACTGTAGCCTATCTACATTATAGAGTGAATGAAAGTCATTAATGTTTTAGCTCTGGCTTGTTTGTGACAAAGTACTTATTTGTAACAACCCTTTTGTTTCTGTATGAATTTTGCAATGTTTAAGTATACTGTAATTGTTTACTACTTTGACAAATTTTCTTTTCAAATAAAAAATTCCCCTACTCTTTTTGAGAAGTACCATGGGATTTTTAACATCCACCTGAACTACCACCAGAACAGGTAGATGGGACCTTGGTTTAACGTCTCATCCAAAAGATGGCACCTCAGGAATGCAGCACCCCCTCATGCTGCACTACAGTGTTAGTACTGGGATTTAACCCAAGTGCCTGGTGTGGGCACAACTGTACCAACCCTTCTACTGTTACTTCAAAAGGGAGACTGTCTCTGCTCCCTAGATATGAAGGACACATACCTTCACGTTATGATACACCCTGCTCACAGGAAATACCCAAGATTCAGTTTCAAGGACCAGCACTTTCAATTCCGTGCCCTACCCATAGGCCTTTCCTCGGCCCCCAAGGTGTTCACAAAATGCCTAGCTGTAGTAGCAGCTGCATTGAGATGAGCAGAGTATTACGTCTTCCCTTACCTGGATGACTGGTTTCTGAAATCTATGACCAAACAGCAGCTTGCGGCTACCCTGTCTTAGATTCTAGCTCTACTTACTTCCTTGGGGATCACAGTCAACATCCAGAAATCCAAACTTACACTACGCCAACATCTCCAGTACATTGGGGCTGTACTGGACATACAACTTGGGTCTGCATTTTTACCTCAGGATCAGGCGGACAAGCTTATCCAACAGGCCATGAATGTCTACAACAGTAGGTATGTCACTGCTCACTCATCTGAAATTACTATGACTTATGGCAGCAGCAATCCCAACAGTGCCTTATGCTTACCTTTACATGCATTCTCTTCAGTGGACACAGAGTACAATGGTACCAGAAGACAGAGGACCTCTAAATGGAGGTCATGGTCTCCACACCAGCAAAAAGAGTTCTCCTATGGTGGATGGAACCCAAACACCTACTAGTCGGAGTTCCTTTCCAGATCTCTACTCCATGCCAAACACTTAACATGGACACTTCACTGGGATGGGGGTTCACCTGGAGACCAGACAGACTCAAGGGACATGGCATCATGGAGAGACTCATCTCCATATAAACATACTGGAGATGTTGGCAGTCCCTTATGCCTTGCAAGCCTTTCAGGACCTACTGCTCCCAGGCACTCTCCTAGTGCAGGCGGACAACAATATGATAGTACACTACCTCAACAAACAATGAGGAACACACTCGTACATGCTATGCACGGAAGAAATGAGAGTCTGGTACTGTATGCTGAACCACAGCATACACCTAATCGTTGTCCATGCTCCCAGCAACCTGAACACCCTTGTGGACACGCTGAGCCACTCCAGAGTTCGTCCCCATGAACAGGAATGTCTCCAGTCAGCTGCCAACGACCTTTTCGAACGATGGGGTCACCCAGAGCTGGATCTCTTTGCATCTCCCCAAAACACAAAACTGACGCGTTTCTGCTCGCTAGAGCCAAGGCCTGGAGCCATCTGGGTACACACATTGTGCCTCTCTTGGACAGAGAGATTCTATATGCATTTCCTCCCTCCCCGCTTATTCAGAGAGTGCTACTCAAACTATTTCAGGATTGGGCAACGATGAACCTAGTGGCACCTCTCTGGTCTCACGTCTGCTTCCCCTTACTATAACTACCACCAGCAGAAAACCCCATTCCACTTACTATCTGTCCCTCTCTTCTATCCCAAGATCAGGGCACCCTACTACATTCCAAACTCCATTCTCTTCACCTTCACCTTCATGCCTGGCTTCTGAAGACGTAGCTCCTGCACAATACCACGTATCACCTCAGGTTGCGAAGGTCTTGAGAGCGATCCACAAACCATCCATAAGGGCAACATACACAATGAAGTGGAAATGTTTTGTTGCGTGGGCTTCTGACCATGCTGTGAATCCGTACACCTGCCCACTTCAATAGATTTTAGACTACCTGTTGTCTTTGTCAGATGTCTGCCTTAAATATTGCTCCCTGAAGGTACTTCTTTCTGCTATATCGGCATTCCACATTCCAGTTTTTGACTGCCCACTGGCACTAGACATTATGAAAACATTCTTGAAAGGTGTGTTACACCTGAAACCACCTGTGTGTAACCCACTCCCACCTTGGGGCTTAAACTTTGTGCTAGAAAAGCTAGCATTGCCTCCTTTTGAACCAGCGACCACAAGCGAGCTGCACCTTCTCTCTTGGAAAGCTTTGTTTTTAGTTATGATCCCAACAGTGAGACGTATTTCTTGAGCTACAGGCGCTCATGTGCAAACACCCTTATTTAATTTCCCATAAAGTATCTTTATGTAGAAACCCACATTTTCTCCCCAAGGTGGTATCAGAGTTTAAATACTCTAAACCAGTCCATACAGCATCCAGTGTATGACCTGGAGCATGCCAATCCAGGGGAAGCATTGCTCCATGCCCTAGACGTATACAGAAGCCCAGATATTCAAAAGGGTTGCACCTGCGCAAGTCCGAAAATGCACCATTCTGCGATATTCAGCAGGAGGCAGTTGCACCCCCAAATCATGCTGAGCAACAGCGCAATGCTAATGAATGTATGTGCAACTGAAGCGGGAGGAACCATGCATAAATGGCACAGTGCGATATTCAACAACATGCGCCATGCGTAGTAGGGGAGCAAGCGAACGTTGCGCCATAGCGGAAATGAGCCAAAATAAAAGGGAGCAAGGGAGAGGCGCAAGAACACTACAGGGAAGCCACATGAGGGCAAAGTCTAGCAGGAAAAACTGGGCAGCAGGGACACACAGGGCAGGCCAGAAAAGGGCACCTGGAATCAACAGGCACAGGGGATGGTGTGGGTAGCCACAGTGCAGAAGGGGGAAGTACACCACACAGCAGTGAAGCCAGCACAGCTAGGTGTTCCCGGTGCAGGGGAAGTAGCAGCCAGGACAGTGGGAGGAATACAGAAACAGCTGCCGAGGGGGGGGGTGAACATAAGCCAGGGACATGGCCAGTGCCACCATCCAGATGAAGGCCGTAATGAGGGGGGTGAGAAGGTGGGCAGCAGGGGGGCGTGGCCGTGGAAGGGCCCGTCGGCGGTATGCCACCAACAGGCAGTACCGAGCCCGCACCAGCTTCGAGCTGTACAGTGATACTGAGATTGTGGGCCGGTACTGCCTGAATCGGGCAATTCTGAGGCGGCTCTGTGAGCTGTGCAGTGATGTGATGCAGGCACCCACACGATGGAGCCATGCCCTGTCAGTGGAGACGAAAGTGACAGCTTGCATGTGCTTGCTCGCCACGGTTACCTTCCAGAGACCAACTGGAGACACCACAGGCATAACCCAGTCAGCCACGTCACGCCACCTCACCCAGTTCCTCAGTGCACTGCTGCCACATGCTGAGGAGTACATCCATTTCCCCAGCAGACCGGTGGAGCGTACAGCAAACATACAGGAGTTCCACAGGGTAGCACGTATGCCTGGCATGCTAGGGGCAATAGACTGCACCCATGTGGCCATCTGCACACCACCTGGCTCCAAGGGGGCTACATATATAAATCGCAAGGGCTATGCCAGCATCAACTGCCAGGTGGTGTGCGATGCCAGGGAGTGCATAATCAATGTCTGTGCCACGCACTCTGGGGGAGCACATGATGCCTTCATCTGGCACCAATCGGCACTGTGCCACAGATTCGAGAGTGGGGATATCCCCACTGGCCACCTAGTGGGTGAGTATGCAAACCACATGGACAATCATAGGGCCTGGAGGGGCATGGTCAGAGGTGACATGGGTAGTAGCCTACATGGCCCGGGGCAGGGCGATGCTGATCACCAAACTAACCTCCACCCTCTACACATAGGTGACAGTGGATACCCACTCCGTTCCTGGCTGCTCACTCCCTACGGTGGCCTGTGACCCCCATCGCAGCAATGCTACAATGAGGCACACGCCACCACATGTAATGTCATCGAGCGGGTGTTCGGGATGCTGAAGGCACGTTTCTGTTGCCTGGACACCTCCAGCGGTGCCCTACAGTACAGACCCTCAAAGGCCTGCGGGCTATTCCTGGCCAGCTGCATCCTGCACAACATGGCCAACGAATGTGGGATAGCCATACAGGTCGAAGAGGGGGACAGCGATGGGGACAATGAGGACGCTGGTGACAATGGTGATGGGCAGCCCCCCCCTTGGGCGACGGGACACCTGACTGCTCCAGCTGGCACAGCTGCACTGGGACACCATCACGGAGGAGCACTTCAGCCAATCCAGGTAAGTCATGGGGCCATGTGCAACCAACAGTGGCTAAGGAACAACCCACAAACACGCATGGACACACACCAGGGGTGCATTCCGTCAAGGGAAGTGGACGGGCATGGAACCACACACACAACCAGGGATGGGTGAGGTCTAACATGCCACATGGATGGACACACACACACACACACACACACACACACACACACACAAACACACACACAAAACGCACCAGACATGCACAAAGGGTAGGAGGCACACCGACCCAGAACGCCACCCCTAGCCACACACATGTCCACAGACCACCATGCCCACTGCCTGTCTTTGCGCGTGTGTCAGATGCTGAGCACCATTGCACACTGGTGTACAGCGCAATGCAGGCATCATCATGCACACGCAACTGCGGACGGCAGCCAGGAAGGTGTGCAGATGGACTGTGTGTCTGCGTGCAGGGCTGGGTACCCACCCGTGCAATGCCTGCTGAATGACACAGTGCACACAGGGCAGCACCAGACAGTAGCTGTGTTGGAAGACAGGTCTGTCACGCGCCACAGTGCCCCGGCCGCCACGGATGCGTGGGCAGCCCCGCCGAGACCCGCCAGCACTGACAGGCTGACCACTGGCCTCATGGGGTGGAACCGATGGTTCCCCAGGGGTTCCACTGCATGAATGCGACCGTGTTCGTGCAGGGGTCTGCAGCACACCAAACATGCCTGTGCCAGGCGTGCTCGGGATGCCCACAGCTGAACCCAGTGTCGACAAGGAGGGTATCACACGACACCAGGAATGGGGGGTGGACAGTGCACTGCGTGGTGTCTGCGACTCATGGGCACATGACTGTGTGCCCATTGTGGCCATGACAGCAGTGAATGCCTGTGTCTGCCTGTCAATGGCAGCGGTCACATCCTCCCACAACCAATCCATCCCTGCCAGGATCAGAGCGGTGTCTCTGCTGCGACGCTCCTCTGCCCGCTCCAGAGCCGCACGCAGTGCATCCACCGACGCTGCAAGCCGCATCTGCTGGTTGACTGATGCTTGCAGTATGCGGGTGTGCTCATCCAAGAGGTCATCTGCCTCCTCGGCATCCTGTCCCTCAGGGTGTGTGCGGCCCTGATGCTCAGCACCCCTTGAGGGTGGGCGCTGTACACCAGAACCAGGTCTGGGCATGTCCACAGGTGGTGCACTAACGCCGCCTCCTGACCCTGTACCCCCAAGCCCATTGGCCAACTGCTGATGCTGCCCCTCCGGCTGCCGCTCACCAGGGCTCACTGGTGCCACCGCAGTGGCCGCAACAGTCCTACTGTCCTGTACATATACCAGTGCTGCCCCACTGGTGCTGACAGGCACATGCTGGGACTGTGATGACACGCAGGCCTCCACGGTGGCACCACCCACAGCCATGGCCTCGATGTTACCTGCTGTGTGGCCATCCCGTGGCACACACGTGTCACTGCCCATGCCGTTAGCGACATCATCATGGGTGACGGACCCGGCACTAGCCCGAGTCATAGCATGCCGGCATCCATGGACGCTGGCATGCTGGGACATGGGCAGGGCCTCCTCTGCACCTGTTCCAACAACATCAGTCTGGACAGCCAGGCGGGCCCACTGTCGCACTGAGCCACGTATACCTGTGGAGGTGGATGGACCCTCCTCCATCTCCATCTGACTGTCCTCAGTGGACAGGCCCACCACCGCTGACCCATGCAGACGCTCAGGATCTGTAAGGAAAACAAAGGTCGCGTTACTGCATGTGACCTACCCTGCCCCCGCCCCCTCCCAAATAGACAGACCATGACCTACCATGCAGTGACGGGCTACCACCTGTCTGGAAGCCACCACCCGGAACACCCTCAATGGCACAACACTGCATGCTGCCAGCAACCCTCTTCTCCTGTGGGGTCAGGTGTACCACCTCCGGCTGTCCCCCACCTGTCGCAGCTCGTGCTGCCCTGATGGCAGCCACCTTCTCCTTTATCCTCCTCCTGTCTGTGCCCAACTTCTTCTTGCACTCCTGCACAGAGCGCTGGTGGCTGCCATGCAGGTTCACTGCACGTGCCACCTCCTCCCATGCAGCAGCAAGGGCCTGTGGTGTTCCCTGCCGTCCGCTAAGAAGCGGCTCCTGATCCAGGTAGGCCTCAAACAGGGCATTTGTCTCAGCCTTGGTGAAATTAGGCCTCCTCCTCCTCCCACCATTGTGCTCCTCCTCTCCCACAACTCGCTCGGTCATTATTTGGCTTGTAAGAATGAAAGTTGCTACCTGTGACTGTGCCAGTCCCATGCATGTCCCAAAATCCACAGTCCACACTCCCAAACAGCATGCAACTCACCAACAGACTGCAGTAACCGACTATGGCCAGTGCAGCCCAATGTCGCACTTTTATAGCGCAACCCATGCAAATGAGGCAAGGTGCAACTTTAAGTGGATACAAATTGCAGTGCGCTGCCACTGAATGACTGATTAGCTGATTTGCATATGACGACTGAATATCGCGCTGTTGCGATTTGCGCAATTGTGTTGAACGTGCTGAGCCAAGGGCGCAGTTCTGTGACATGCGCAGTACACACCTCACTGCGCATGCCCGGGTTGCTGATGCAGGCGTCTGCCGCGCTGCTGACGTGCTGTGCGCGGGAGGCAATGCAGGGCACAGCCACCATTGTGCCAGTGGCGCTACAGCGATGTTCATCTATATGGCGCTGTGGCACTGGGGCATCATAGGCGCACTGGGGCAACAGCGTGGTAGGCTGCTACTGGAGGTAGCACACAGGCACCTAATCGCGCTACACGCATTGGGTTCCAATGGCGCTGTGCCTGTCTGTGCGCCACAGACCCGTGACCCTGTGCCTGACCTTTCCCCCTAGGCGCCATGTGTCAGGCATGGGTGCACCACTATCGCGCTGTTCGGTGACAGCATGATAGGGAATGGCAGCGCTGTACCATGCAGCATCTGCACATGGTGGAGCCGCGCTGCAGAGCGCCATTTTGAGCCGACTGAGCAAGCGAGATGGCGCGGAGGACGGCTGCCCAGTGGACCCAAATTGAACTTGCCAACCTGGTGGCCACTGTTGAGCCACTTTATGGTCCACTGTTTGGGGAGGCATCCCTGGACAGGTCCAGGAGCCAGGTGTGGGAGGAGGTGGCCGACGCCCTGGAGGAGGCCATGGGAAGGGGGAGGAACGTGGATCAGTGCCACGACAGGTATGGCGACCTGAGGAGGAGGGAAGCGGACCTGCTTGCCCGCCTGTGGGCACGTGCCAGGAGGGACACA
Organism: Neoceratodus forsteri; assembly: GCA_016271365.2. NCBI lineage: Eukaryota > Metazoa > Chordata > Ceratodontiformes > Ceratodontidae > Neoceratodus > Neoceratodus forsteri. The sequence goes on from CM057455.1 coordinate 1,503,124,637, forward strand.
GTGCCACGGCAGGTAGGTGTTACGTCCACACACATATCTTCCATATGGGTATCACGGTTGTATGTGTCCGGAACATGGGGAGGGACCGTCCGGTGTTGGCTGTGGTGGTGTTATCAGGGTGTGGGGTGGGTGGGTCTGTCTGGGTGGGACTGCACACACATGGGGGCAGGGGGACTTTGCTACAGGACTGTACTGATGTTCCTCTCTCCATGTTTGCACCACAGGGCCGGAAGACAGGCGTCTGGCCAGGGAGATGCGGCGCCAGCAGGAGGACAGGGCCGGTAGGAGGGGTGACGGTCCACAGCGCCAGAGGGACCGGCCTGATGATGATGAGTGCCATACCTACATGATTACTACTGCATGCTGTGTAACAGGGTGGGCAGCGGGGCATGGCCACCATCCACTAACACCACTGCCATGCACGCAACTTGTTATAGTCAGCACTGTCCAGCAGCACTGCATGTCTGGGAGTGCGTCGATGGTGGTCCATGTGTACACCGGGTACATGGCTGCGCCACTGCCTTCACACCACATAGCCGTGTCACTAAACAGCCACGGTGGTGCTGTGCATGACTTGGCCGGTGGATGTGTGCAGCGGTCCGCATGGCTGTATGCGCCTGGGTGGGCAGGTCTTGTGGACGTGATCACTGTGGGTGGTCACACACCATCACAGAGGCATGTCCCACAGCCGTATGCCATGCACAGTGGGTGGGCTGTATGGGGCTGTGCATTCACACCTATTGACTGTGCTCCCTTGTCCTAGATGTCCGCCAGCTGCAGGAGATACTCAATGTGGCACCGGCATCATTAGAGATCCTGCAAAGGATTGACCAGCTAGGGGTCCGGAGACGACACAGGAGGCAGAGCAGCCGGAGCAGGGAGCGGGGCTCTCATTAATCATCCTTCTGCCCCTGATTTCCCCTACCCCCCTGGACCCACCCTCACACCCCTCCTTTCCTGTCCCATTTGTTCACCCCTGCCCCTTACCCACCCCCACCTTGTTTGTGGCCCTCCCCACATTTGTACATAGTTTGTATATAGTTCTTTTGATATTTTTGAATACAAATCTTTTGATATGAATATTGTGGTGGTCTCTGATTTGCAGCGGGCTATAGGTGCTCAGCTGCAGTGGTGTGCATGGCGTCAGGGGTGGTGCAGTCATGTGCATGTGTGTGTGTCCGTGGGGAAGTGACTATGGTGTGGAAGTAGCTATCAGTCACTGTCTGTGGTGTGTGTGTTGTTCCCTGTGCACTGGATGACTGTGTGCAGTGGTCCATGGTGCATGCTCTGTGTCCATGACGCCCCTGTCAGCACGTCCATGGCCTGAGCAGCTGACACCCTTGCACGTCTGTGACCTGCACGGTCTGCTAGCATGTCAGTGGTGGCTGTCCATGCAGGGCAGTCACTGTACCCGTCACAATGCTGGGTTGCCTCCTGTCACTGGTGTGGTGCACGTCTGCCTCGGGTGACACTGGCCCCCGCGGTTGTTGTCCCACCTCCATGCTGTGGCTTGTGTGTGTTGCAGGGGAGGTGCACCACTGTCTGTGACTTGTGCTCCGGGCAAATGATGGTGGCGTACAGGTCCACAGTGCCTGTGCAGGGTGGCTGGCACTCCTGGGCCATGGAGGACTGCAGGCTGTGTGTACACGGTTTCCATGGGCCCACGCTGGGGGCTTGGTTGCCCCGCTATTGCGTCCCTGTGTTGTTGTGCCCTTGGGTATGGGTGGGTGTTTGTCCATGCATTGTGTTGCATCCGGTGTGGTGCATGCTTCCACGCACCACTGTGGGTGTCTGCGCTGGCTGTTGTGGCCAATGCTGGGTCGGGGTGTGTCCTTGGGAGGGTGTGCAGGATGCTGTACCACTGGTGGTGGTGTCCGGGGCATGCCCTGTCACGTGTAGGGTACCTCGTGTGCCGACACATGGTCAGTCTCTCAGCTGTACCTCGGAGGGGCTATGCATGGTGGCACTGTGTATGCCGTTGTTGCATCGCTGTGTGCTGCCACCCATTGATGGGTGCTCGTGGTGGGGCTGCCTTGCATGGTTTTATGGTGCACAGGGTTGCATTGTCACAGTGGGGGTGGTGGCATACATGGGGTTTTCTGCAGTGGTGGACGCTGCTCCTAGGCAGGGTGTCTGGGGGTCACGGTGCAGGGTGTGCTCTGCATTGGGGGGATGGAGTGGCACGGGGTGGTCGGCTCTCCTTGTGTGCCGGTCACAGCTTGCCAGGGGGTGTGATGGGGCACCATGGCCCAGCTGTGGGTTGGTTGCTTGTCTCCATGGGCCAGTGGTTATTCCAGCCCTCCCCCAGTTGTGCAGTGCATGGGGTGTAGGGGGACGATGCCTGTTCTGCTGTGTGTTCCTCTGCCCATCTGTGGCATGAGTGGTGGGCCCCTACATCCCTGGTTGTGCAGTTGCATTGCTGCCCTGCTGCTGGCGGGCGTCCCTGGTTGCGCTATGGCACCTCTGGACTGCTCAGCTGAACATCCCTTGTTGCGCTATGGCACATCAGATCTGCTCAGCTTCCCCTCCCTACTTGCGCTATGGCGCAGGTGGTGCGATATTCAGTCGTCGGCTGTAGGCGCATCTTGGCCGGCTCAGTTTTTGAATATCGTGCCTCTTGCGCATGGGCGCAATGGACTTGTGCTTGCTCCTGCTATTGTGCACTTTTTGGGTGCAGTTTGAATATCTGGGCCAGAATCTTAAGGTACTACATTTCACATATCAAAGGCATGCACAAGTCAGTGCAACATTTTGAATCCTTCACCCCTGGAAAGGAGGGCAAACCCATTTCTAACGAGTGTTTGTCCAGATGGCTGGCCAACTGCAGCACTTTTTGTTGCAAAGAACTTCCGGGAGTAGTCAAACTGCACTCCTCTAGGGGGATAACTACTTCAACTACTTGTTTTGGAGGAGTGCCAGCTGCTGAAATTTACAATGCAGCCACGTGGACGAAGGTCCACACCTTTGCTCAGCATTACAGCCTGGATATTATAACCAGGAGATGAGACAATTTCAATCTTGCAGTATTACAGGGTCCGGTTATCCTAATCACCAAACATCCATCACCCCTCGTATCCAAACTGCTAGGGACTCGTTCCTACTTATGTCCTGCTGCAAGAGATATCCTCGAACAAGATAGTACAGTTAAGAGGGTACTTACCATAACAGTAGATCTTTAAGAGAATCTCTGGCAGCAGGTCAAGCTGTCCCTTCCTCCTGCCCCCATGCAGCCTGTATGTAGACTCCTACTCTACCGGGGTATATTTTCTGCCCCATGGACTACAGGGTGACTCCCCCCTCCTCCTCAGTTCCCTCAGAACAGGTCTAGATGGCACAATGGTGTGTGGTCGCCGCCGGCTAAAGAACCAAGGAAGATCGGAGACTAGAACGCAGATGCATTGTGCCAGCAATGGAAGAACCAAGCATGGGGCATAAACTACATCATACAGTTCTAAAATTGTACTCATTACCTCAGGAACACCCAACAGGATAACAAAAAAGTCTGTAGAGATAGAATAGTAACAATAGTGTAACCAGTATTTAAAAATCAGCTTCTACAGGTGAAAATGACTTACATGTTCAGTGCAGTTCTCCCTTAAGAGTGGATTAGAAGTTCTTGACCCCCAGTCTCTACACTGGCCAACTCTGAGGCAGACTCTGCCTTGGCCATGTTGCTGCAGCAGAAGTTTCCAAAAGCTCCCTGGGGCACTGCCTATATATATATATATATATTAGTTTGGACCTGCCCCCGGTATCCAAAACGGGAAGTAATGTGGCAATCTACTTCTACTTTCTGTGCAGTCCCAATAACATCTACAACACTTTAAAACCAATGTCCCAGCTCCTACTTAGGAGTCTGGGCTTGACAAGTTGCAAAAAATATTCCCCCCTTGTGTCGGGAGTCCCTGGTTTGTCCCCTAATGCCGTGTGTTGCAACAGCAGTCCTCCCACCCTGGCTGTAGTAAGAGTTTGGTTACCCAACAGAAAAGTTCCCAGTAGATGAATTAGACAGATATGAGAGAGAGGAGAGAGAGAGAGAGAGAGAGAGAGGGAGGAGGGAAGGCGCAGGTATTCTTAGCATCACAGACTAGTTACAGCAGAATTCATGGATTAAGAGATGCTGACCAAAGGCTGGATGCAGTGTTGATCCAACATGTTCCGACATGGCTTACTGCTTTATGGGAGCAGAACCAGCAAATAATTGCCAAAGACTACCCTAGAGCTACTCCTGAGACTTCCAAGAACAGCCATCTCTCCTACCCTGATAATATCTCTGCCTGAGCCCTGCGGTATAAGAAAACAACAAAGCAAATAAAGCTGCAATCAACAGAAGCCCGCAATTATAATAGAAAATGTACTCAACAGCACTTACTGCAGGCTGAAAACAACATCCTGTTTCAGGAAAAAACATGCTAAGCAGTACTTGACATAATGCCTGTCCTTCATCTATCATACATGAAATAAGCCAAAGGTATTGCAACCCAAATCACAGATGTCCAGTATTCCTCCGACTACCAGCACCAACCTATCTGCATGTCTGGCTAATATCAGATCTGACTGGTTGTGCAGTATATTTGAAAGATGCTTTCTGCACCCTTACCCAACAACATTTTAGATTTGAATGAAGCACTTCTTCCCAATAAAGAATGAGAAGCAGGAACAGGCAAAGGTTAAGCCTTCTGCTGCTGCATCGTACCCTATCCTTTTATACTGCTTACCCACCATAATTCAAATGAGACTTGGGATCTCACTTTCTGACAGATCCTTTCTCTACCAATTTGAATGCCAATGTACAGATGGACAAGGAGGTCAAGCTGGATACTCATACTCAGGATCACACAGTGAGTCACTGACTACAATCGGTTTAAAATACAAGATCTCGTTTACCCTTGCTGCTGCCCTGTCTGCTCTCAGCAAATGGCAGCGTTGGCGAGTGGACGAGGGAGCGGGGAGGTGTGAGACAGTCTACTTCATTCACTTTACTGTCCACTACTTCCCTGCTCTCAGCAGCGCTCTCTAGATATGGATACAGATACAGAAGCAAAATGAATATCTATCCAAGGTGTTTGTAATCAGCCTTAGCCTGCCAGAGACCAGTACAGAAACTAGACTCTTAAAGGGGAGCCAGCTGGCATGACATGAAAGGATTTTTTTTTTAGTTTAGGTTTTGAGTTTGCCAAACATATTAGAGCTCTGAACAGGTCTGTTGTTAAGGGGACAGTTTTTTTTTTTTTTTATATAAAGGTGGAGCACAATACTGCAGCCCAACATTTTTTTGGTAACATTTATATTTATCAAAATTCGTGCAATACAATACCTTAAAAAACAATATAAGGTCACACAGTCCCCTATATCAGGCTCAAAATAATAAAAAAAGGATCTCTGGGTTAGCAACAATACCAAACACAGACAGATTACCTACCACCCATTTGTTCCAGCTAAGGTGGTGTGGTAGTACCCCCCTCAAATATCCTGCCTCTCTCTCAGAACTCTGCCTACACAATTGCATGGTCTGAAAAAACAGGTTACTTACCTGTAACAGTAGTTCTAGGATTGGTGTACGATGTTCATCCACACTGTCTGGCAGCTGCCTTTCCCTTTAAGGATTGCCAGAAATGTCTCCTAGCTGGCTCCTCCCACCCACCTGGGTGGTAACTCCCCTGGAAGCAGAGGTTGTGCGACGAAGCTGTGGAGGTCAGGTGGGTCCATGTGGATGAACATCATATACCACTCCTAGAACAACTGTTACAGGTGAGTAACCTGTTTTTCTAGGGATGTGGATATGATGTTCTATTCACTCTGTCTGGCAGACTCCTAGCAGTTCTCAGGGAGGCAAGGTGCACACCCCCTACTTTGGGAACAGAGACTAGAGAACTGAGGTCCCAAAACCAGCATCCTGGCATGACTCTGTCTAGGTCAATGTGGTAATGGTAAATGAAGGTGCGTGTGCTGACTTCCAGGTAGCAGCCCTGTAGATTTCCTGGATAGGGACATCCCTAGAAGCAGCCACCGACACAGCGGTATGAGGCTCCCTACCTGCCAACCTATAGCAGAGATCAATGCAGGATGTGATTCACCTGCCAATCCTCTGCTTGGCTGCAGGTCTGCCAGGTGCAGCTCCAGCATTGATGACAAACTGCTGGCGAACCTCTCCCTGAACTCCAGCCGTGCGCCCTCTGTAATAAGCAAGCACTCGCCTCAGGTGCAAATTATGGAGCCTGTGTTCGAACTCCGAGGTGTGACTGGCAAAGAACACCAGTAGAGTCATCACCTGGTTCAGGTGACACTCTGACACAACATTCGGGAGGAATGTCGGGTTGGGGCACAGGACCACCTTGTCTCTGTAGAAGACCAGGCAAGGAGACTCCACCTAGAGCACCTGGAGCTCATCGATCCTTCCGGCTGACTTGACAGTCACCATGAAGGCAGTCTTCCATGACAAGTGAGACATGTCATACCTGTGCATCAGTTCGAATGGCTCTGCCCATTAGCTTGGCCAAAACCAGCAACTAGTCCCATGGTGGTTGTGGTTCACGCACCAGAGGGGAACTGTGGTCAACCCTCTTGAAGCGCCAGATCACCTTCTCCTGTGCCACCGACTGCCGACTGGCCCACGCTCGGTCAGCAGAGATGGCTGCCAGGTGCACCTTAAGGGTTGTTGACCAAAGTCCTCCTTGGGAGAGAGACCACAGGTAGTCTAAAATTCTAGCCACTGGATAGGTCGAAGGGTCCAGCCCCACGCCCTGACACCAAATGGAGAATCTCTTCCATTTAAAGGCATAGCATTTTCTGGTCGATTCCTTGCAAGATGCCTCCACTATGGTGAGTACATTTTCAGACAGACCCACAGCCTGGAACTCTAGCTGCTCAGGAACCAGGAGGTCAGATGCAGGGATTGAAGGTCTGAGTGGAGTATGTTCTCCTGATTGATGGAAAGCTGGTCCAGGCATACTAGAAGATGCCTCAGGAGCCTGCTGCTGATGCTGAGGAGATCGGGGTACCAAAACTGGAGGGGCCAGTCCGGAGCTACCAGGATCACCTGTGCCTTGTCCCTCCTGACCTTGAGTAGCACCTTGTGGACGAAGGGAAGTGGAGGGAAGGCATAAAAGACGCCTGGGGTCCACGGCCTTGAGAAGGCACCCCCCTGCAGCAAGTCCTGCTGGGGGGGGGCACAAAACAGCCTCAGCTTTGCGTTCTCCCTTGAGGCAAACAGGTCCACTTGAGGGGTGCCCCACTGGGAGAACAGACTGTGAACTACCTCTGGCTGGAGGGACCACTCATGAGATGCCTCGCCCACCCAGCTGAGTTGAGGCTCCTGACACGGGGATGTCTAGCAGATCTGCCTCCAGGCTGCGCATGAGGGTCCAGATGCGGACAGCTTCCTTGCACGGAGGCAAGGAGTGCATCCCATCCTGCTTGTTGAGGCAGTACATGATTGTGGTGTTGTCCATCTGGACCTGGACCACTTGAACCCAGACAAATGGAGCAAATGCGGTCAGGGCTAGCCGAACCGCTCAGCACTCTAGTAGGTTGATGTGGCACTGGGCCTCCTAGAGGGTCCAGAGCCTGTGGACTTCATGTTCCCCCTGGTGGACACCCCAGCCAGTCAGTGAGGCATCGGTCATCAGGGTGACCATCGACTCAGGGTGGACAAACGGGATCCCTTCCTACAAATGTTCTGGGATAAGCCACCACTGTGGGACTTCCCACATCCTCTGGGTCACAGGGACCAGCTGGTCAAAGTGACCTTTGCGCTGAGACCACTGATTGGCCAGCTCCTACTGGAGGGAGCCCATATGCCAACAAGCCCATTGGACCATGCTGGTGCACGCTGCCATGTAACCCAGAAGGTGCAGAAAGTCCTGAGCAGGGTGCAAGTGCCCAGCCAGAAATGATGAGAGAACCTCTGCCCTGTCCACTGGGAGCCAAGCTCTGGCTTGGCACAAATTGAGCTCTGCCCCGACGAAACTGATCACCTGCGAGGGCATGAGTACTGACTTAACTTAGTTGACCAGTAGGCCAAGGTCAATAAAAGTCTGGAGGCCAGGTTCCTGGACTACTCCTCCTCCATCCTGGAGGGACCTGCTATCAGTCAGTCGTCCTGGTGGGGGTACACTCAGATCCCGCAGCACCTCAGGTAAGCTGCCACCACTACTATGCATTTGGTGAAGACCCTGGGATCCGAGGAGAGGCCGAAAGGCATGGCTTGGAACTCGTAAAGGACTCCCTCTGCTTAGAACTGGGGGAACCTTCAATAGGACGGACAGATTGGGACATGAAAGAAAGTGTCCTGAAGATCCAGAGAGCAAAACCACATGTTCTGCTCCAGAGATGGTATGATCTGGGACAGAGATACCATCCTGAAGGTGCGGCACCCGAGGAATTTGTTCAGGTCGTGCAGATCTAGAATGGGGTGCCAGTCCTCCATCCACTTTGGCACCAGGAAGTACCTGGAGATGAACGCTAGGTGTTCTGGAGGATCCACAACTCTGACCATGACCTACTTGTGCAGGAGCTGGGCTATGTCATCTCGAAGAGCCAGCCAAGTGTCTGCAGATACCAAGTCCTCCCGTGGGGCGCGGGATCAGCTTGGAGAGTACTGCTCAAATTCCAGAGGCAGACCCTGATCAACCACTTCCAGAACTCACCTGTCCGTGGTAACAGTGGACCAGGCGGAAAAGATGTGGTGGAGCCGGCACCCCACAGGAGGACCCAAGGGAGACGTGACGGGCATGAGGGTGGCAACCCACATCCTGTCACTGAGCAGGCTTGGAGGAGGAGGATCTGGCCGAGGAACCACAGAGTTCCTTCCCTCCAGGCTTTCGGACAACAGAGGCCATGGACTTGGCCCAAGGTTGCCAGGACTGAGTCTGCTGGCCAGACTGATGCTGGGCTGGTTTGGCCGCAGGGGTAGAGGACCAAAATGGCTTGCGCTTCTGCTGCTTAGAGTCCTTCTTGTCCTTCTGGGCAGATGTCACAGAGTCCTGGGTGGCACTGAACATTTCAATGCACTGGAGGTGACCCTCCATAACAGGGCCAAACAGGTTGGTGCCCAAAAAGGGGACATCCGCTAGCATGTGCTGGGTATCTGCCATGAAGGCTGAGATCCGCAGCCAAGCCCTACGGTGCATGGCAATCCGTGGCCGCCACTGAGCGGGCACAAGAATCACCAACATCCAGAGCCATCTGGAGTTGCATGTTTCGCCACTGCCCTACCCTAGTCTCGGACCTGTTTGACTGTGGTCTGAAGGTCCACAGGGAGGTGGGGATCACCTCATCCAGGGAGCCCAATAGGGCATGAAAAAGTGTGCCATCAGGACGGTCGAGCTCACCTGGCGGAAACCGAGCGAGGAGGCAGCGTACACCTTTTTGGCCGAATTATCCAATTTCTTGGACTCTTTGTCCGGCGGTCTATCAACATCCATGGTATTTGCCCAAGCGCCGAAACATGGAGTCAGCCACCAACCCCTCAGCCGAAGGATGCTCCATGAACCCTGAAAGGGTACAAGGTGGGCACCGCATACTTGTGGGCCATCTGGGCCAAGGGCGCCGGGCAAGAGGCAGGGTGCTGCCAAAGCTCCAGGGCAGGGCCAACAATGGCTTCGGCCACCGGGAAGACCTCCGCTGGAGAACCCCCTTTGTCCAGGATTTCTGTGAGGGGATATCATTGGGGAGACGGTGGCATTTTCGGAGGTACTCCCGGTATCATGTGCAAGCACAGGGAGGAAGGGAAGGACAGAGGAGTTCAACAAGAGGCTGAGGGAATGGTGCCACACCAAAAATTATAGTTTTGTGACCAACTGGGGTAGGATCTGGGGAATAGTGACTTGTATGCAGGAGACACTTGACAGGGGAGGGGAAGGAAGTACTAAAGGGTGGATTAGTGGGGTATATATCTACTAAGGTGGATTTAAATTGGGGGGGTGGCAAAAGGACTGAGGTTAGTAAAAAGGTCCGGACAGGGGAGCCCAATGAGCTCACCCCCTCCCATATATAGATAAAGGCAGAGGTGAAGCGACTCAGGGAAGGGGCATGCAGGGTAGTGAGAGTGAAGTGCAGAAGGCACCAACACCTGGTAAGAATATGGCGGAGAAAGCAGGCGGACTACCGAGAGGAGGGTAACAGACCAGGAAGAAGAGTGAAGGGAAGGAGGAGGGGTACGGGTGGAAGGTGGTCTCCCTCAATGCAAGAAGCCTGGGAAACGAAGCTGCAGAACGTCAGGCACTCCTTTCAGAGGGGAATGTGGACATTGCTGCAGTGAGAGACTTGGGCCACAGAGTGCCACGATTGGGACCTGGCAATCCTGGGATACAGAATATACAGGAGGGACCAGGCAGTTTTGGGGGGGGGGGGAAGCACTCTATGTGAGAGAAGTGATCAAACACACAAGGGACAAGGGAGACGAGGGGAGGATGGAGGTGCTTTGGGTGCAGCTTCTGGACTCCAAGGGCAGAAAGCTGAGGCTGGGAGTGGTGTACAGACCACCAGCCCAATCCGGGGAACTGGATGGGGAGCTGGCCGAGCAGATAAGGAGAGTGTGTAGGAGGGGGAGTGTGGTGATAGTGGGGGATTTTAACCTACCAGGGGTTGATTGGAGCACCCCAGCCACCAACAGTGCCAGGGAGCAGGTGCTCCTGGATGCAATCCAGGACGGCCTCCTGACGCAAATGGTAAGTGGGCCTACGAGGCTTGGTAACACACTGGAGCTGGTACTGGCAAATGGGGAGGCAGTGAGGCAGGGAAGGGTGGAGGACCCACTAGCTGGTAGCGACCACCAAACAGTGTGACTCATTCTCACAATGGGCAGAGAGACAGGAAGCACGAGCACTAAGATGGTGGACTTTAGGAGGGTGGACTTTGAGAGGATGGGTGAAATACTGCAAGGAGACTCCAGGATATAAGGCCAGGGATGGATGCAAAGCAAAAGTGGAAAGTTATTAAGACTGGGCTAACAGAGGCCACAGAAGCCTGCAACAGGGCTAAGAGTAAGAAGGGCAGAGCCAAAAAACCATGCTGGCTGAACAGGGAAGTGCTGCAGGGGGTGAGGGCAAAGAGGGCTGCGTAATGGGAAGTAGAGGAGAACTAGGAAGGAAGAGGATAAAGAGGCTTACGGGAGTTGGTCCATGGAGGTGGACAGCAGGGTGAAAAAAGCAAAGGCCTCCAGGGAATTAAGGTTAGCACAGGGCATAAAGGGAGGAGAGAAGGACTTTTTTTTAGGTATGTCGGGGAAAAGAGGAAGTACAAGGAACATATTGTGAGGATAAAGTGAGGAGGGGAATGGGTAGAAAGGGGGAAGGATCAAGCAGAAATACGTAATAAGTACTTCTGCTCCGTTTTCACTTAGGAGAGGGATGGTCCACTACCAGTATGGGCTGGGGGGTGGAGGAGTAATAGCCAAAATGATCATTGGGAGTAGAGTGCTAGAGGGGCTGAGGGCACTAAGGGCGGACAAGGCACCAGGTCATGATGGCATCCACCACAGGGTGCTGAGGGAGATGGCGGAGTTGTTGGCTGAGCTGCTGGCAGATCCGTTCAACACCTCCCTGGAAACGGGGTGTGTGCCTTAGGACTGGAGGGTGGCCCATGTAGTGCCTATACACAAGAGTGGGCCTAGGGAAGAGCCAGGAAATTATCGGCCAGTCAATCTCACGTCCATAGTGGGGAAGCTTATGGAGACGATACTGAAGGAGAGGCTGGTGGCATTCCTCGAGAGTAATGGCCTCCAGGATGGGCGGCAACACGGTTCGTCTCAGGGAGGTCTTGTCAAACTAACCTAATAGAGTATTATGACTGAGTAACAAGGGAGCTAGACAGGGGTCAAGTGGTTGATGTCCTGTACTTGGACTTCAGTAAGACCTTTGATGCAGTGCCTCATGGGAGACTGGGGGAGCTGATGGCAGTGGATGTGGGGGAAAAAAGCTGACAAAATGGACAGAGAACTGGTTACAGGGGAGGGTGCAAAGGGTGTGGGTGGTGGGGGAGCTCTCAGCACCCAGAGCAGTGGCAAGCGGGTTGCTGCAGGGGTCGGTGCTGGGCCCGCTGCTGTTTGGGCTCTTTATCTCTGATACAGCACATGGAGTTGGGAGCAGGGTTAGTCTGTTCACAGATGATACCAAAATAGGGGTGGTGGTGGACGAAGAAGATGGACAGAAAAAACTGCAGAGGGACCCAACCAAGCTAGAGACATGGTCGAAGAAGTGGCAGCTAGGATTCAACGTGAAGAAGTGTAAGGTGATGCACTTTGGGGCCAAGAACCAGAGGAGGGACTACTGGTTGGGGGGTGGGAGAGTGTGTGTGTGTGTGTGTGTGTGTGTGTGGCTGGGGATCACAGAGGAGGAGAAGGACCTTGGGGTGTTGGTAGCAGGAAGCATGAACAACTTTGCCCAATGCAGGAGAGCAGCGGCTAAGGCAAACAGGATGCTGGGTTGTATCGCAAGGGGTTTCTCATCCAGACATAGGGATGTGATCTTGCCTCTCTACAGATCCTTGGTCAGACCGCATTTGGAGTACTGTGTGCAATACTGGAGGCCATACCGGAGGAGAGATATAAAGTTACTGGAGGAGGTACAAAGGAGGGCAACAAAAATGTTAAAGGGGATGGAAGTAAAGGATTATGAAGTCAGGCTGCAGGAGCTGAACATGCACACACTAGAGAAGAGGAGGGATGGGGGATATGATTGAGGTGTTCAAATACTTGAGGGGGATAAATAAACCTAACACCGAGGGGGTGTTTAAACTAAGAAGTGGAAGGGAGACGAGGGGGCATGGACTAAGATTGGAAGGGGGACGTTTTAAGAGGGAAATGAGGATGCACTACTTCACTGAGAAGGTGGTGTCTAGTGGGAATGCTCTGCCAGCAGGGGTGGTAACATGCAGGACAGTCGGAAGCTTCAAGAAGGAGTGGGACAAAGCAAGAGGAAGAGTCTGGGGGGCAGGGGCTGTGATGGGATGGGAGGAACAGTGGGGTAGGAGGCTGGGGCAGCTGCAAACTAGGGAGCTAGCTGCACACTCAGGCAGACTTTGATAGACTGGTTGGTCTATTCTGCTGGCAGATTCGTATGTTCATATATCGAGTCCACTTTTGAACGGGCTCCAACTTCATCCCCGTAGATTTGGAAATGAGCCAAAGAATGCCCATGAACGAAGTAGGGCCTTTGTCCATGGAAAGATCCCTGATCAACTCCATGTCCAGTGGACCGAAGTACAAAGAGGAATCCTCAGACTCCGCAGAAAGCGGGTGGCCACCTGTGTCTCCCTCGACCCGCCGCGGATGGTAGGGAGTAAGAGTGACTGACAGCCGATGGGGGAGTTACTTGGCAGGCCGAGACTCCTTGGTCAGAGCACCGGCCGGCGGCTGTTTAGGTGGCGGCTCCACCACGATCGGCGGAGAAGCCTGCTTTGGCCTAGCTGATGGGGTCTGAACCAGCTCTGCTGGGGCAGGGACGGTGTTGACTGGCCTCGCCGCGGGAGTCGGTGTCTGCCTTCCAAGCGACAACCATGTAACTGCTGGGGAGGTAGCCGGTGTCGTCTTCGGCCCGGACAGAACCAACTGTTGCCACCGAAGACGAGCAGTGGTGGTGCCGCTTACCGTGATGTCGAGAGAGAGACCACCGATGTCGGCGGGACCTGCCTGACTCTGAAGTCGAAGATGACCAAGATCTCTACCTCAGCTGGCGTTGGTGCCCGGGGGGAGGGGGGGCTCGGAGGGAGCCAGGGAGATCCATGGCTCCTCCTGGTCTTGGTTGATGACTGGCTGTTCCGGCTGAGTAAGCTGGGCCAACCAGTCAGTGGTCACTGGCGGGACTGGAATCCTGAAAAGAGAGTTGTCAACTTCTTTGGACAACAACCAGTCGACAGGGTTGAGAAAAATCTCGGCCACATCATCGGCTAGCGTCTCGGCCAACTGGTCCGACGGGGTTACCATGAAACCAGTGGCCAAGGCTGCGGTTTTGACCATAGTCAAAAAGTACAGTTATGTAAGAACTTACCGTAACAGTAGATCTTCGAGAGAGGCTCTTGCAGTAGGTAATTACATATAGGACTGACGCCGGCTGGAGGCAGGACCCCACAGAAAAATTTCTAGCTAGCAGTCCCTGGCGAGGGACCGCCCCCATGTCAGGTGACCGGCGTCATACGACGTCAGTATAAAGGGGCGGTCCCGGATGCCCGCCTTCCAGTTCTTTCCCGCCACAGGCCAGGAAGGCCCGGACGGAAGAGAAGCTGATTATTCCATTCCTGGAAAAGGAGCTGAAAAAGCGTAAGGGGATGGAGGGCAGGAAGGTATTACCTACTGCAAGAGCCTCTCTCGAAGATCTACTGTTACGGTAAGTTCTTACGTAACTGTACTATCTTACTTCGAGAGGGCTCTTGCAGTAGGTAATTACACATAGGACTGAATCCCAAGCAGTCTGGAACAAATAAAAGGTACCGGGAGGAGGAAACTACTCCAAGAAGTAGCTCTAGCTGTGCAAGCCTCAAGACAAGAGGCCTTGCAAAACAGCCAGACCGAAGCCTGCTCTACGGCAAGAGGTAATATCCAAACTTATTGTTTCGTAAAGGTATGGACGGAAGTCCAGGTGGCGGCAGCGCATATGTCTGCCGCAGACACATTCTTGAAACAAGCTGCAGAGGCAGCTACTCCTCTTGTGGAGTGGCCTCTGACTTGACGCGGAAGGGTCTTGTGGTACTTGTCATAACAGAAAGTGATGCAATGAGCCAACCACTTAGACAGGCATTGCTTGAAAACAGCATTGCCTTCCCTTTTGTGAGCAAAAGAGACGAACAACTGATCAGTCTTTCTGAGATCCTTCGTCCTGTTGGTGTAGTATCTCAGAATCCGGTGAACATCCATAGTATGGAGTAAATATTCCCCTTGGTTAGAGTACTGCGTAAAAAGCAGGTAGCTCTATGGACTGATTTAAGGTAGACTCTGCTACTACTTTGGGTAGAAACTTAGGATTAGATGAAAAGCAACTGGATTCTTTGTGAAAAATCAAATAGAGTTTACACATCGGGGCCTAAAGCTTGGAGATTCTTAGGCGAGTAATGGCCACCAAGAAGAGCGTCTTCCATGAAGAAACTTCAAATCTGCAGAAGCTGCAGGTTGAAGGAGGAAGAGTAAGTTTCTAGGACAAAATTCAAGTCCCAGAGGGGCAGGAGTACGGATGGGGGCCTCAGATGGAGGATCCTCTGAGAAAGGTCTTAGAGACCTCCAGTTGAGCGACAGTTTATCTGCGAGGGAACATGGTAGGCTGAGATAGCTGCCATGTGAACCTTCAAGAGGAATAGCTGAGACCCAGGTCGAACAGATGCGTAAGTACTCCAGCAGAAAAGCCACTGAACAGGAGAAAGGTTCCACGTTCTTGGAGGCTGCCCAAATAGAGAATCTCTTCCACTTCATGGCATAAGTGGACCTGGTGGAGAGCTTTCTAGCCTCCACTAAAATCTCTGCCACTTTTGGAGACACACCAAAACGGGATTGGGCTAGGTATGTAGGAGCCATGCATGTAGTTGAAGGGATTTGAGGCCTGGATGGACCAGGGTTCCCTGATCCTGGGTCAGCAAACCTCAAGATAGAGGAAGAGGAAGAGGAGGATCCTCTGAATATTGTTGTAGAAGAGAGAACCAGATTTGCCTGGGCCAGAAAGGAGCGATCAGAATCATTCTCGCTCCTTCTGAGGCTAGTTTCTGCAATACACGTGGGATCAGAGGAATTGGGAGAAAAGCGTAGACGAATCTGTCCTTCCAGTCTAGAGACAAAGCGTCACTCCAGAAAGCGCCTCGCTCTGGAACAAGCGAGCAAAAGGTGGGAAGTTTTGCGATTTGGGGGGAGGCGAACAGGTCTACCTGTGGAGTCCCCCAAAGCTGAAAGATATCGTCTAGTACCCCTTGGTCTAGTTCCCACTCGTGAGCCAGAGCAGAAGAGCAGCTTAGCTTGTCTGCCAGGGTGTTGTCGACTCCTGGAACATGAATCGCCGTTAGGTGAAGGTCGTGTTGTGTTGCCCAATCCCAAACCCTCACTGCCTCCCTGCACAGAGGGTAGGACCGAGTTCCTCCCTGTTTGTTGATGTACCACACTTCGCACATGTTGTCCGTCTGGACGGCTAGGTGGCTGGGAAGGATGTATTGGTGAAGGGCTTGGAGAGTGTACAGCACAACCCGAAGCTCGAGCACACTGATGTGGAGAGCTTGTTCTAGCCTGGACCAGGAGCCCTGAGTCTGATGAGGACCTAGATGGGTTCCCCAACCTTCGCCTGATGCGTCTGTAGTCAGAGTCTGGGAGGGGGGAGGATGAAAGGAAAGGACCCCCCGAAACAGGTTCTCTCGAACCATCCACCATTGCAAGTCTCGCACCATCGGCGATGAGATCAGAACTAATTGATCTAGGTCGTCCACAAGTTGATCCCACTGAGAGCGAAGAGTCCACTGAGAGATCCTCATGTGGAGTCGAGCTCGGGGGACTGTCAGAATAGCGGCCACCATGAGCCCCAGAAGACGGAGGACTGACCTCGCTGAGACCCTCCTGCGTTCTGATTGCAGGGAAATCTCGGTTTGAAGAGAGGCCGCCCTGTCCGGAGGCAGGAAGGCCTTGCTCACAGTCATATCGAGGATAGCCTCGATGAACTGTAGCCTCTGGGAAAGGTCCAGATGAGACTTGGAATGGTTGATGGTAATACCCAGGCAAGTGAAAACCTGCTGGGTGAGGGAGAGAAAATGCAGGAGTTCCTCCCTGGACGAGGCCGCCAGGAGCCAGTCATCCAGGTAAGGGAACACCTGTACTCCCATTGTACGCAGGTGGGCCGCCACCACAGCCAGGCATTTGGTAAATACTCGGGGGGCCGAGGATAGACCAAAGGGGAGCGCCTTGAATTGGTAGTGGTCCCCCTGAAACGCAAAACGAAGATACTTGCGATGGGAAAGGCGAATGGGAATGTGCAGATAGGCATCCTGCATATCCAGGGCACAAAGCCACTGACCCGGCCGAAGGAGGGGCAGAAGGCTCTGCAGAGAGAGCATCCTGTACCTTTTGTATTCTACATAAAGATTCAGGGAACTGAGATCTAGAATGGGTCTGAGATCTCCCGTCTTCTTTGGGACCAGGAAGAAATGGGAATAGTAACCCGTCCCTTGAAGATGAAGGGGGAACGGGTTCTATCACCTGCTTCATGAGAAGAGCCGAGATTCCTTCCCGGACCAAAGAAAGGTGTTCCCTTGAATAAGACTACTTCAGAGGGGGGTGGCGGGGTGATTTCTGAAGAAACTCTAAACTCTATGGAGTGCCCTTCCGCTATAAGCTGAAGCACCCAAGAATCCGTGGTTATCCTCTCCCAGCCCGGAAGGTGAAGGGAAAACCTCCCTCCTACCGGTTCCTCTGGGAAGTCCAGAGGCGGTGGGAGAGGAAAGGAGTTGGGTGGTGTGGGGCAGCGCCGCAGCTGAAGCACCCGCTGCTTTTTTGGGCAGAGGGGGCTTAGCAGCTGTGAGGGCCCAACGTTTGGTGGCCCACCTTCCCTGTGGTTTTGCCTTTGGCCGGATCAGTCTGCGAAAGGGACGGCGCTGCTGTTGATGGGGACGGTATATGGAATCCACTGATTTCAGAGCCATCCCCTTCTCCTGCAAATCGGTGATGATGTCCTTGACATCACCTCCGAAAAGCACCGACCCCCGGAAAGGCGCCTCCTGAATAGCGATTGCACTTCCGGGACCAGCCCTGACACATGGAGCCAGGCATGGCGCTGTAGACCCACGGCGAAAGCGGAGCTCCGCCCGGCAGTGTCCACTGCATCGTATGTCACCCGCAGAATGTGGCGACTGGCCGAACGAGCAGAACGGACGAGGTCGGCTAACTCCTGTTTGACTTGGGAGTCAGGCAAGGAGTCCAGCTTGGATTCCACCTGAGTAAGGCCAGCCTTCTGGTAATCCCCCATGTGGCCGACGTAGTTCAGGGCCCGAATTCCCAGTGTGGAGGAAGCGTAAATCTTTCTTCCACACTGGTCCAGAAGGCGAGATTCCTTATCAGGAGGGGGCAAGCTAAGATGCTTTGGGTGTGCTGACCAGCCATGAGCGGCGCTGATCACAACTGAGTCGGCCCGAGAGTGAGAGTCTAGGTAGTCAACACCCTCAGGAGCCTGGTATAGCCTGTTCGATTTCCTTGGAAGTGGGGCTAACGCCGACGGCCGTTTCCATATCGTGGTAACAAGGTCGGCGTGAGGCTCTATCCAGGGTGGCACTAATGTAGGAGCTGTCACGGACAGATCCAGATGTTCAGCAAGTTTCAGTCACTGAGGATCTGGTTCCAGAGAACGACACTGATGAACCTCCTGGATTTTTCTAAGCAACTCCGTAAAAGAGGGATCCTCTGGAGGAGACTTCGGAGGAGCCCTCGGCCGGGGCTTCGACGGGAAGTGGGGCTCGTCATCTCTCTCGGAGCATCCTTGGACGAGTCCGAGGTCGAGTGAAAAAAGAAGAAGAAAATAAGACTCCCTTACCTGGCCTGGGGAGGAATGGGTTCCTTGGGTAATACCCGTGAGCAGCGTGTCCTGCCCCTCTCTGGACCCAGACGGAGAGCCTGGAGTCCGGAGGTGGTGAGGAGAGTGCCACCTCGGACGTACGGGAACCTGGGGCGGCACCGTCGTCGTAAGGCGGGTCTCGACCTCCTTGGTGAGCTGAGCCTTGGCCTCGGCCCACCAGGAGGCCAGAGTCTCCTGCAGATCCACCGGCGGCTGTGGGGGCGGTGGAGGTGGAGGAGGGGCAAAGGGGTACGGGTTATATCCGTATGGTGAGTATCCAAAACCCGGCTGCGAGAAACCCGGCATCGGGTATTGTGGCGTCGGGTACTGCGGTCCCGAGTATGACGGCGTTGGATAAGACGGCGGGTACCCGGGAGCCGGGGGAACTGCCGGAGCAGACGGCCTGGCCGGCGCCTCACGGGTGGATCCACATTGGAAGGCCCGGAGGCCAGAGGGCCCGTCGGAGGGGGGACATCCGGAAGTGGGATGTCTCCTGGAGTTGGTAGAAACGGCATCAGAGGCACCGGCAGAGGTACTGACGTCTGTGCCGGCATCCGGGGGGCCGATGTCAGATCCGGTTCCAATGGAGGAAGAAGATCCCCCGCATCATCTGGGGATGGAGGAGAAAAATCCCCAGGGTCAGGCTGGGGGAAACCGGGTTCGACGGACGTGGGGAGGGGGGCAGTCATCGGTTCCATCGCCCAAGTGTCGGACGAGCCGACGTCTTGACAAGGGCAAGCTCCCAGCGGTGTACCGGAGGGGCCGCGTCCGACTTATGGGAGCCATCACGGAGGCGGGCCAAGTGGAAGGTCGGCCAGGTCCGGTGGGGAAGGGGCTGCGTGCTGCCCGAAGGGTCGAGTGTCTTGGCCCCTCTCCATGCGGACGTCCGGAGGCCGATGCCCGACTACTGGAGTCACCCAGGCCAGTAGGCCGCAAGCCTGCGGCCGAACCAGGGGCGGAGGCCTCCAATGGCCCGGAGGTGCCCGCAATGCCCGAGCGTGAGCCAGACGGGTGGGCCAACACCGCCTCCGAAACCTTCGAGGTGGCCGTCGAGGAGCGGTCCCCCAGAAGGGACGTTACCTGTGTCCCTGCAACGCCAGAGGGAGATGAGGTAGAGGAGGTCTTATCCCGGTGCCTCTCCTTGTCCTTCTTTTTCCGATGTCCTGCGGGCAGTGGGCGCCTGCCTCAGCTTTTGAGCTCCTTTTCCATAGAACTCATTTTTCTTCAGAAGATGGGCTTCCAGGGATTATTAGCGCCCGTTTTAAGATGGCCGTGTTGAAATTCTTGACAGTGCTGGCACTTCTCGACGGGTGATCGGGGCCTAGGCAGAAAAGGCACAGGAATGGCCGCCCTTGTGTGGCAGTTGCGCCAGACGCAGTCGCACTTGTTTTTGTGCTCGGAGGGTGTAGGTGACCACATACACCGACGATGACCTGACGTTATAAGGAAAAATAATGACTTTCGGTAAAACCGACGAAAGATAGGGCTGACGAATCGAACTTTTCATGATACTGCACGAGCTAACGCGAAAGAACTGAAGGTGGGCGTCCGGATCACCCTTTATACCGACGTCAGATGACGCCGTCACCTGATTTGGGGACGGTCCCTCGCCAGGGACTGCTAGCAAGAAATTTTTCCGTGGGGTCCTGCCACCGGCCGGCGTCAGTCTTATATGTAATTACCTACTGCAAGAGCCCTCTCGAAGTAAGATCTAGAGTTTCCTGTGAGCAGGAACACCAAAGATGAGTTCTCTCTTTGTCCTTCTTGGACTTCTCCTTGCATTAGTGAGAACTGTGCCACTCGGTAGGGCCCTCTCCTTTAGTCAAGAGGGACTGGCAGAGCTCCTTGAAGGAGGCTGAATAGGTGGAGCCCAACTGGAGTGGAACAAAGGCCGAGGCAGAAGAGGATTGAGCAGTGGCCTGGGCCACCTCCTCCTCCTCGAAGGTCTTGAGCTGTTCTAACTGCCTGGCAGACCCCGTAGCTGCGGACACCACCCAAATGGGCACCCTTTGATTTGACCATCGGGTACTGTTTCTCCGGTCGGCTCAACTCTCCGGTCGGCTCAACTTCAGGCGGGCAGCACAGTCACCAAGAACATTCAGGTGAAATATCTGACAAAAGTCACAGGCCTGTGGACCGTGATTGTGGCCCAAACAGTAGACGCACGAGGTGTGAGGTTTGTACGGGACATCTTCTACCCACAAGGGCATTGGCGGAACCCGGGAACAATCTTGTCTTCCATTGCGGTTGCAATCGAAGACTGAGGCGAAGACCGAACTCTAACGAGTTTTAAAGTAAGTTTTGGAAGTAAATCTGAAGACTTGAGTGCCACAGCCTACTCAACGTGGGAGCGGTAAGGAGGGAACCTGAACCTTCCAGCAGAAAGGAAGATCTGGCGTCATGGGGTGGAGCCAGGGGAGTTATCACCCAAGTGGATGGGAGAAGCCAGCTAGAAAATGTTTCCCGTTATCCTTAAAAGGAAAGGCAACTCCCAGACAGTGTGGATAGATCATATCCACATCCCTAGAAACCAGGTCTACCCATAAAATGCAGAAGAAAAAGGGGGGTGATCTCCACAAATTTGAACCAATGCTACTCCCACAAGTTCTGTATAATACTATGGTCTATGGCACAAATGTCTGGTCCTTAGACATGACATAAAAAAAAATCACTGCATCCATCGAGACCTGAAGAATCCCACATCATCATTAAGGAAGTAGGTTTTTTTTTTTCCATCCTATAAATTTGGCTGATCCTGTCCCTCGATGCCTCCATCTCAGGAAGTTGTGCAGTAAGAACAGGTTACTCACCTGTAACAGTAGTTCTAGGATTGTGGTATATGTTGTTCATCCACACTGTCTGGCATTGTCCCTTTCCCCTTTAAATCTTGCCGGAAGTCTTCAAGCTGGCTCCTCCCACCCACCCGGGTGGTAAATACCTCGGCTCTGCCCCATGACGCCAGATCTAGCCCGCTGGAAGCCAGGTTGTGCGCCTTAAGCCGGAGGGTCGGGTGGGTGCGTGCGTGTGGATGAACAACATGTACCACTCCTAGAACTACTGTTACAGGTGAGTAACCTGTTCTTCTAGGAGCGTGGATATGTTGTTCATCCACACTGTCTGGCAGACTCCTGGCAGTTCTCCGGGAGGAGGGAGGCAAGGCGCACACCCCCCTTCTTAGGAAACAGTGACTGCAGAACCGAGGCCCCAAAACCAGCATCACGGCGTGACTCTAGGTCGATGTGGTAATGGGTAATAAAGGAGTTTGCTGACTTCCAGGTAGCAGCCTGACAGATTTCCTGGATAGGGATGTCCCTAGAAGCAGCCACCGAAGCAGCAGTATGGCGGGTAGAATGAGCCCTTATCCCTTTGGGAGGCTCCTTGCCCGCCAATTCATAACACAGACTTATGCATGATGTAATCCATCTTGCAATAGTCTGCTTAGCTGCAGGTCTGCCAGAAGTGGCTTCAGTGTAGGTGACAAACAGCTGGCGAACCTCTCCCCGAATTTCCGCCGTCCTCTCCTTATAGTAGGAGAGAGCATGCCTGAGGTTCAGAGTATGGAGCCTGTACTCGGCATCCGAGGTGTAGTTAGGGTAGTATACCGGCAGAGTCAACACCTGGTTGAGGTGAAACTCCGACACCACCTTCGGAAGGAATTTCAGGTGGGGGCGCAGGACAACTTTGTCCCTGTGAAAGACCAGATAAGGGGGGAGTCCACTGAAAGCGCCTGGAGCTCCCCTGTCCTTCTGGCTGACGTGATAGCCACCAGGAAGGCAGTCTTCCACGACAAGTGCGAGAACTCACACTTGTGCATGGGTTCGAATGGCTTGCCCATGAGCTTTGCCAAAACCAGCAAAAGATCCCACGGAGGTGGAGGTTCACGCACCGGAGGGGATATGTGATCCAGGCCTTTGAAAAAGCGCCGGATCACCATCTCCTGCGCCAACATCGGCTGACCGGCCCGCGCCCAGTAAGCAGAGATGGCTGCCAGGTACACCCTAAGGGTTGATGACCGAAGACCCCCTTTGGAGAGGGACCAAAAGTAGTCTAGAATGTTAGCCACAGAGCAGGATAAGGGGTCCAGGCTTTTTCCCCTAACACCAAATGGAAAATCTTTTCCATCTGAAGGCATAACATTTCCTGGTTGATTCTTTTCGAGATGCTTCCACCACGGTGTAGACATCCTCAGAAAGACCCAAAGCCTGGAACTCTAGCCGCTCAGGAACCAGGCTGTGAGGTGCAGGGATTGAAGGTCCGAATGGAAGATCTTCCCCTAGTTCAGCGATATCAGGTCCGGGCGTGTACACAGCCGCTCTGGGGCCCTGCACCTGAGGCTGAGGAGATCTGGATACCAAAACTGGCGTGGCCAATCTGGGGCTACCAGAATCACCCCGCCTTGTCCCTCCTCACCTTGAGTAACACCTTGTGGATCAAGGGAAATAGAGGAAGGCGCAGAAGAGGCCTGGGGTCCACGGCCTCAAGAAGGCATCCTCTGCAGTGAACTCCGCTGAGGGGGGGGTATGGTACAGCCTCAGCTTGGTGTTCTCCTGGAGGCAAACAGGTCCACCAATGGTTTGCCCCAATGGGAGAACAGGTGAAGCTACCTCTGGATGGAGAGACCACTTGTGGGATGTCTGGTCTATGCGGCTGAGAGCATCCGCCAGTTGGTTCGCGACTCCTGCCACATGGATGGCTAGGAGATCCGCCTCCAGCCGGCTGACGAAGGTCCAGATCCGGAGCGCCTCCTTGCACAGCAGACGGGAGTGCGTGCCACCCTGATTGTTGAGGTAGTACATGGTCGTGGTATTGTCCGTCTGGACTTGAACCACTTGACCCCGGAGCTGAGGAGCGAAAGCTGACAGGGCCACTCTGACTGCTCTGAGCTCCAGCAGGTTGATGTGGCATCGGGACTCCTCGGGGGTCCAGAACCCGTGGGCTCTGTTGTCCCCCATGTGGGCTCCCCAGCCCATGAGAGAGGTGTCGGTCGTAAGGACGACTGTTGGCTTGGGGGCCGACAAACAGGACTCCTTCCTGCAAATGACTCGGGATGGTCCACCATTGAAGAGCGTCCCACATCCTCTGGGTGACTGTGATCAGCTGGTCGAAGAGACCCTGACGCTGAGACCACTGGGCAGCCAACTCCCACTGAAGGGGGCGCATGTGCAGTCTGGCCCAGCGGACCACTGACTTGCACGCCGCCACGTAACCCAGAAGGCGCAGGAAGTCCTGGGCAGGGCGCAAGTGCCCAACCAGAAATGATTGGGCAAAGGAGGAGAGAACCTCTGCCCTGTCCGCCGGGAGCCGAGCTCTGCCCCAGTGAAGCCCATCACCTGAGAAGGTACGAGTTCTGATTTGGCCTCGTTGATCAGAAGGCCCAAGTGAGAGCAGGTTCAGAGGGTCAGGTCCCTGGACCTCTCCACCTCCTGAAGGGAGGAACCCGCCAGGAGCCAGTCATCTAGATAGGGGTAAATATGAGCCCCTTGACACCGTAGAGGGGCTGCCACC
Source organism: Neoceratodus forsteri (assembly GCA_016271365.2). Classification (NCBI taxonomy): domain Eukaryota; kingdom Metazoa; phylum Chordata; order Ceratodontiformes; family Ceratodontidae; genus Neoceratodus; species Neoceratodus forsteri. Next base: position 1,503,148,648 of record CM057455.1, read on the forward strand.
ACTGCAATGCATTTGGTGAAGACCCTTGGGGCCAACGACAGGCCAAACGGCATGGCTCTGAACTCGTACAGGGTCCCTTCGACCCTGAAGCAGAGGAACAGCTGATGGGACAGAAGGATTGGGACGTGGTAAAAAGCGTCCTGAAGATCCAGTGTACAGAACCACATGTTTCGCTCCAGGGATGGTATGATCTGGTTCAGAGTTACCATCCGGAAGGTGCGAGACCTGAGATACCGATTCAGGTCATGGAGATCTAGAATGGGGCACCAACCCCCACCCCCCGTCCGCTTGGGCATCAGGAAATACCTGGAGACGAAGCCTGGGTCTGAAGGAGGATCCGGCACCAGCACCGGGGCAACCGCCTCTTTGAGGAGGAGCTGCACAATGTCTTCCTGAAGGGCAGACTGGGTGCCAACTGAGATCCTTTCCTCCCGTGGGGCACGGGCTCGGCTGGGAGGGTACTGCTCGAATTCTAGGGGCAGACCCTGCCCGACCACTTCCAGAACCCACCTGTCTGAAGTGATACCAGACCAAGCAGAAAGGAAGTGGAAGAGCCGGCCCCCCACGGGAGGACCCAGAACTGGCGTGACGGGTGCGGGGGAGGCCACCCCCAACCCATCACTGTGCAGGCTTAGAGGAGGAGGAGGCACCTGGACCAGCACCTCAGCCTCCTTTGCGGGGCTGCTGGGGACCTTGCTTGGGCCTAGGGTGCCAAGCTTGAGCCTGCTGCTGTTGCTGACCTCCCTGGAAGGAGGGCTGTCTGACCGCAGGGGAAGAATGCCGATATGGCTTCTTCTTGCGCTTCTGCTGGTTCTTGCCTGAAGAACCCTTAGCAGAGGTGGCATTAGACTGCTCAATCCACTGAAGATGACCTGCCACTCCCAGACCGAAGAGGTTGGTGCCAAGGAAGGGCACGTCAGCTAGCTTGTGCTGAGTATCCACCGGAAAGGAGGATAACCTCAGCCAAGCCCTGCGGAGAGAGGCTACCGCTGCCGCTAGTGAACGGGCACTGGAATCACCACTGTCCAGAGCAGTCTGGAGCTGTTGTTTGGCAACAGCCCGGCCCTGGTCCCGGACCTGCTTGACCGTGGTCTGCATGTCTACTGGGAGGTGAGGAAGAACTTCATCCAGCGACCCCAAAAGGGCATGAGAGAAGTGTGCCATGATCACTGCTGAGCTTGCCTGACGAAGGCCCAAGGATGATGCCACGTAAACCTCCCAGGCCGAGTGGTTCATAAGTTTGGACTCCTTGTCCGGAGGGCGGTCAGTATCCACAGAGCTGCCCGTTCGCCTGAATACTGAGGCAGTCACAAGGCTTTCTGCCAAGGGGTGCTCAGTAAAACCCGCCAAGGACCCCGTGGGCACCGCGTACTTGCGGGCCATGCGGGCAGATGGAGCCGGGCAGGAGGCTGGATGCTGCCAGAGTTCCAGAGCCGGGCCAACTATGGCTTCGGCCACTGGAAAGGCCTCCGTCAGGGTATCCCCCCTCTTGAGAATATCCATGAGGGGATATTCTGCATTCTTCTGAATAGGCTGCAACGGCATTCCTGTGGACTCTGAAATGAGTCGAAGGATGCCCTGGAAGGACGAAGGCCCTTCTTCCAAGCCTGACACCGACAGCTCATCATGAGAATGAAGGCCGGTATTATCCGAATCAGAGGAGTTCAGATACAAAGGCTTCCCACTAAATCCCCTCGATACACCTAGAGGCGATCAGGAGGACCGTGATCGATAGTCTGTGAGGAAGACCGAAGACTGTCGGTCCTCCTTAGAGGGAACCCTCCCAGGGCTGTTTTGAGGAGGTTCCACCAAAATTGGTGGAGCCTGTAGCCGGGCAGAGCCAAAGGTGCACGGGGCCACGAAGGGACCGGAGCCCTAGTGGCCGAAGAAGTCGGTGTCGGCCGAAGAGGCTGAGGCCAAGTGATAGCCGGAACCGCCGGGGTAGCAGGCTTCTGGCCTGTTAGATCCTCATAGCGTCGGAGTTTCCGTCGAAGCCTCTCCTCATCAGAGGAGGATGAGAAACGGTGGCGGCGCCTCTTTCGGGAGTGTTTATGTCCCTTCTTAGGTCTGCCGACCGAAGAGGACTTACTCCTCGATCGAGACCGACGGCGTCGGCTCTGTCGGTCAGGGGAAGCCGGACTCGGAGAAAACAGAGGTTCTGGCTCCTGGCCCTCGATTGGAATACCCGAGGGACGGGTTTCCTCGTCGGGGAAGGAGAGAATAGGCGTTCTCTCCAGAGAGTCGTCGACAGGCGACAACGGCTCGATCGGGTCGAGAGAAATCTTGGCCGGTTCAGCCGTGTCCTCGACTTCCGTGCCTTAGCCAGATGGAAGGTCTCAAAAACCGGCAGCCGAGGAGGTGATCTCTACCATAGTCGAGACCCCCTGCTCCTGGAAGTCGGACCGCTCTCAGTCCCAGGAGCATCTTCTTCGGCTAGAAAAGATGGTTTTTGATCCTTCTTTTTGGATCGGGAGGAGTGCGAGCCCGAGGGCGCCTCACCCTTAGTAGGGAGAGACTGGCACAATTCCCAAAAGGATCCTGTGAAGATAGACCCAAGTTGAGCGGTAGCACGTAAGAAGCTTCTCGGGTTGGTCAAGCTGGGCAGTTTTTCTCGAAGGCCGCCATCTGCTCGGGCGGATCCCACAGCCATGAAACCGCCCCACCTGGACTCCTTCTATTTCACCGTGGATTGCGACTCCGGTCTCCCAGCTTCAGCGCGCCTGGCGGTCCTCCAGAATGGTGGGATGGAAGGCAGAGCAAATAGTGTGATGCGGTATCATGCACGTGCGAGGCAATAAACGCACAGAGTGGGGGTCGGTGCGCAACATTTTTGTCCACAAGGACATTGGCGAAACCCGGGACGCACTTGTCATCCATGTCCGAAGGGTTCGATCCGAGTCAGACATTTTACGAAGTTTCAAAGCGAAAATGCGGTGAAAACGCTGATTAGACTCCAGGGCCTCAATCGCTGCAAAAAAAGCACAAGGGAACCTGTATCTTCCAGCGGAAAGGAAGATCTGGCGTCATGGGGAGGAGCCGAGGTATTTACCACCCGGGTTGGTGGGAGGAGCCAGCTTGAAGACTTCTGGCAAGATTTAAAGGGGAAGGGACAATGCCAGACAGTGTGGATGAACAACATATCCACGCTCCTAGAAGCCATCTTACAAGTTGCTATCAAAATATCCAAAAGGTATTTTGTGTTCCAATCCCGATGGCCAGCCAGAAAAGTCATTAAAAGATGCAGCTCAGCAGTAAGTTAACAGTCACTTCCCTCTCCACCTCTATTAAGAATTGGTGGAGCCAACAGTACTACATACCACGTATGTGCGTCACCCTCTGTTCTGCACAGAGGTGCCAACAGGTGGAGTTCTCAGGATGTGTGCAGTGACAAATGGGGCCCTGAAATATCGGATTATGTATTTACATATATACTCTCTCCAAGTGTGAGAGCAGGAGACCCTTTTGACTTCCTGGTAAGTCATGTGCTACTGCCCTCTAGTCTAGGAAAGTTAAGTTCCTCACTCCATCTCACAGCTATGGGCAGCGTCTTCCTTCTGGGTAACTAGGACGGTCTTATAAACTTTCGAAATCAACACACCAACTGGGAGGGCATTAGGTACGGATAATAATCTCAATGCTGCACAACCAAACCATGGCTGCAATTCTGCAAATGACATTAGAGAATCATCAGAATAAAACTGGTAGAAGCATTCTTACGAAAAAAACGCTCACATTTTCTGTAACCATTAACTTGCAGAACAGGGATAAAATTCTCCAGTCTGAAAACAGGACACAAGAGAGTCAAAAAGGGGGTCAACAAGAGGGCCTTCCACACTACATGTCAACCCATCCAGTTGCAAATATATCTGATTATGACCATTTTCTCACTATCATGTTGCAGAGGTTTTTAAGGCTGCTTTGGCATATCCAAAAGACTTTTTTCTAGCACTACTGGGGTAGTGGTGAGTGTGTCCATAATCGGTATTCAAGAAGCTGAACTACTCTATTTGTTTACTCTATGGGGTGAAACTCAGCAAAATGCTGACTAGAGCACAGCTGTAATGCAACGGTAAAGGTCGTATGGGGATCTATATCGCTTTTGTATTTTCCATACACACTTTATGCTCCTTAGAGTCCTGGTAGGTGCCTTCGGCCTTCCAGATGGAGGGACTCTCTCTCTGGACACCCTCGCTCCCATACTCGCAGACACCAGCAGTTCCCCTCTGTACTGACCCCTGTGGCGGCACGCTACCCCCCGCCCCAGGAGCAGCAGCCATCACTGAGCACTGCCAGACTCCCTTTTCCTCCGCTTTTCTCCCATCCCCACCGATGTCATCATGTCGGAGCATGCCTCCCAACCCGTACTGCCCTCTGGCCACCACCAGAGGGCAGTCACCAGGCTCAGGAGGACAAGTCCCCGAGAGGAGAGCAGTCCTCCGAATGATCGATCCTCTCCCCGACCCCTGGGCGACCTGGCTCATTCCCAAACTTGGGTCGCCGGCATGGCGCAAGGTGTAGCGACCAGTGCCTCAACCTCCAGCGCCACCAGGTTGGCTCTATGTCGCTTCTTAATAGCATAACTTGGTTTCAAACTCTTATTCTGTAGAAGTCCCTAGTATGCAGTAGTCCCTTCCAGTGTCTCCTCAGACCCCTGAAAGCTGGCCCTAGCCCGGTGGGGAAGGCTGTGCTGCTTCAGTCTCCCAGAGCCTAGTGGGAACCTCAGTTATGAGGCTCTGCCGCTTTAATCTCCCCAGGCCTGTTGTGAACCTCCAGGATGCAGCCCTGCTGCTTCAACTGCCCTACTACTATGTCCCTTAGTTCCCAGAGGGAATCTCTGTCTAAAAGTGCCTGACACGATGAGTGTCAAGCTAGATGAGCTCTTGTACTGGCCACCATGGTGCGACTCCACCACAGTGCGGTTCTTCTTCTGTTATGCCATGGCAGGACTCTACTAGCAGAGGTATGTTATGGAATGTAGCTGTCACGCAGCAGCAGCAACAGGTATGCTAATGATGCAATAGAGACAGCGTCAAGCGATGTGGTCTTTTTCAATAGCGCTGGTGTCCCGGTAAAGCAGCACAGTTGCAGAGCCCTACTCTAGCTATTCCTGTTTCTTTATGTAACAGATGCCAGGTAATGAATCAAGACTGCTGGCAATTAACTCCTTTGGGGGAGGTTGCCCTCAGAGGAACTTCGTTGCACAAAGACCTTCCAGCTCAGTTGTTTTACTTTACTTTTTCCACATAGGTTTCCTTTTTAAATATCTAGATATTATATGGGCAGCTTTTACAAATATCCCAGTCTGTTTGTTTAGACAACTTGTATTTATTTGTAACTCCAACATCACCCAGCCCATCCCGAATTGGGCTGTGATGAGGTAAGTGGTATGCCTTTGACAAAAACAAAACTTCACTGCTACACACTGAATGACTCAACATATCATGTTTTATTATTACTCAGGACCCTTTGTGTTGTATAAATGGACACTAGTAACCTGATATGACATGTCTATGCATGTCATTTCAGGAGAATGATTCAAACCCCCCAACCCCCAAATCAGATTAAGTTCACTACAAACTCATTTAGACTGCTTAATTAGCATGCTGGTTCTGCGTAAGCATGATGTGTAAGGTTTATTTGTTCTATCGTTGTGGTGTAAGTATAGCATAACATCACAATAATACAAGTAAATTATAACCAGAGCCACACAACAATTCTATATCCCTTTTAAGTTTAGTTTATTAGCTGCTGTTTTGGCTCTGATAAGATCATGTGCAATGGTTTTTACATATTTTTTATAGAAGCTTGAGCAAACAGACAAAGAGAAGCTACATCACTACAATCTTCCCCAGGTAACAGGGCTGGTTTATTCATTCATTCGTTCATGTCTTTGGTTACCGGGTAAGTGCACTGATTCAAAGGACTGTTTTCAGGCAAGACTCAGGACAACATATAGCACAAGAAGCATACTATGCAAACTGTATAAGAAACACCAATAAAGAATAAAGCACAATCAAACACAGTTACAACTGAAAATACAAGCATCCAAAATGGTACAGCATAAATCACATGCAAAATCAAACAGTTACAACTGAAAATATAAGCATCCAAAATGGTACAGCATAAAACACATTGTCCACCTGGGAACAGAAGTAGGAGGCTGTTTAGGAAAGAGGTTTGGTTTATATTCTGTTTTAACTGAAATACTTGAATAGTTTTGTACTTGAAATTAGTTCTGTGTGTTAAAAATTACTATGAGTTAGAACTGTTACTTGGGCTGTGATATTGTAACTACTGGGGCTTGTGGGAACACTTGCTTGGAAGTGATAATAAGAGTGAAATTTAATGTGATGTTTGCCTTGTGGTGGTAGAGTCCTCCCACCCACCCTGTTTTGTAGGCTTTCTTAAATACTGAAAAGCCACTGGGGGTTGGGATTGAAGGGCTGTGCATTTCTGTTTGTGACTGAAATTTAAGCAACAGGAACTGGTGGGCCTGTCACATCAAACGGTACCTGATGTCTGCATACACACACTGGACTGTATGTGTTTATGAGACTTGGGAACATTATTGGTGGGGTTGAAATAGGGTTCGTAAAAAACAACTGCAGTCAGCATAGAGAGAGAGAGAGAGAGAGAGGGGGAAGGGACTGAGAAAAGTATGTGTGCCACTATGAACAGAGAGGGACAAACAGGGTGGCCAAATTCCACCATGGCAGGCATCTTCGGAAGGGTTGTAGGCTGCACAGGCTGTGGGATGGCAATAATTCTCAACTGGGCCTGGAGCGAGGGAGGCTGCCCACTCTGTAGATAGGTATCTCATATCAGGAGTGAAGTATATTGGTTAAGGAGTAAGCTGGGGGAGTTGGGGGATGTGTCCAAGGATAAGGGGGTGTGGATATGGGTGGCAGAAGGGTGGGGGCTGAGAGAAGGCTGGGGCAACGCTCAGAAATTACAGGACGTTATGTTACACCAAGCAGGAGGGGGGATATTAGGGACAGAGGACCCTTAGATAGGGATGTTGACGCTAAGGGGAAAACTTACGGGGTAAACATTCCGAATATAGAGAGAGTGGTGGGGGAAGAGTCAGGAGGGGCTGTTGTGGGGAAGCCTAAAAGAGCAGACTGTGGGAAGAGAGCTCCTAAGGAGAACAGGGCAAGAGGGGAGGAAGAGGGGCAGTTTAGAGGGGCAGTCTGGGGAAACTCAGGTTACTTGATGGAGGCTGGCATAGAGTGTTACAATAAATTTGAGCTACTAAACAACCTAGAAGGGGAGGAAGGGGTTGGCAGAAATGAAGAAACTGATATAGAGGCCGGGGGGGAGGGAGTCTGATACCCATAGGGCATCACAGACCCGCAACGGAAAGGATAGAAATAGTCCCAGAGGGAGAAGGGAAATGTAAATGTTAAGCAGATGGGGGAGATGCAACATACTGCAGACATGAGGGAGGAGAGCACGACTGGAGAGAAACTGGGAGACAAGGAGGTGGGGAGGGAACCCCTTTCAAGATGGGGGTCTGTACCAAGGATGGGGCCCTAGGTAAAGGGGACCCACAGAGGGCCTCTGGAGGCAGGGGTACTATTACAAGGGACGAGGATGGTGGTGTGGGGGAAGGGGAAACCATCAGGGCCAGGATAAATGGTTCTGATAAGAGAGGGTTAAAGGGACACCTATTCGGGGTCTGAGTTAAGTGGGCAAAATAACAAGGGAGGCAGAAAGGGGAGGGTGACAAGGGGTCTCTAATAAGGTGGGAAAACTCCCATGGAATTGAGATCACGAATAAAGGGGGGATGGGGGTTGACAGCGCATAGTGGAGGTAACCATAAGGATGATGGCGGTGTTAAGGTTCTGTTATTGGGAGACTCGATGATTAGGGGTATCCATTGGGAGGGACGGGGGGGTGGATGCCATAGCCAGGTGAAGGTAGTGAGCATCTCTGGGCCAACAGAGCAAAGTTCATGGTATACGAACTGGTTAGGGATTGTGGAGGGAAACCGGATTTCCTGATGCATTTGGGAACTAACGATCTAGAGGGAAATAGCGTTTAGGAAATCCAAGCAAAGTTCCGAGAACTTGCCAGAGTCCGTCAGGAAATGGATGCAACATTTCCTTTTCGGAGATATTGCCAGTACCAAAGGCCTCAGTGGAGAAAAAAATTAAGATCACAGCGGTTAATGACTGGCTCAGGAAGTGGGGTGAAGAAAGTGGGTCGGGGGTGCTAGGGAGCTGGAAAGGAGTTTGGGAGGATAAGGGACTGTATGCCAAGGACAGGCTTCATCTTGCCCAGTTAGGGAAGGAGGTCCTTTAAACAGGGAGTGGCTGACTACATTCAAGAAAGGTGGGGTTTAAACTTGTGAGGGGGGAGGGATAAGGGAGGGGCTGACCAGAAGCCCTCTCCTCCAGATGAGGGGAGTAGCCTTCAAACCCAAGGAGGGGAAACAGACTGGGGGAGGAGGTTTCAGGAGGAGCAAAGAGTGGATGGAAGTATAAGGAATCTGGGTGGGGTTCGACAAAGGGGATCAGGGATAAGGGGTGGGTGGTGGTGTTAGTAAATGCCAGGAGCTTGGGAAACAAGTTGCCAGAGTTCCAGGCCATGCTGTTCGGGTGGGGGTGGATGTGGCTGCAGTCACGAAACGTAAGAACAAAACCATGACTGGGACCTAAACGTGAGGGGATACACTATGCTTAGGAAGGACAGAAAGGAGGGCAGAGGGGGTGAAGTGGCTATGTTCATTAGAGATTATATAAAAATTGGTAGGGTAGAAGAGGCAGAGGGAAACGTGGAGGCCTTATGGGTCACCTTACGAACCCCAGCAGGAGGTAAGGTCAAGCTGGGTGTAGTATATATGCACCCCGGAATGGGTGATGTTCTGAAGGATGGTTTGCTGGACAACATCATTGCCCAGTGTGGACCAAAAGGGGAGGGAGTGGTGTTGATGGGGGACCTTAATATGCCAGGTACAAACTGGGGAACCATGTCCTCTAAGGTGGCCAAGGAGCAGAGGCTGCTGGACGGCTTCCAGGACATGTTCTTAACACAGCACGTGATGGAGCCCACAAGGGAGGGGCATGTCCTGGACGCGGTTCTGGTGGATGGGGATCTGGTAAGGGACCTGGTTGTAGAGGATCCCCTGACTGGGAGCGACCACAATACTGTCTGGTTTCAAATAAGCATTTGGTGGGGGAGATCTAGGACACTGGCAGTGGACTTCAGGGGGCAGACTTTGTGGGCATGGGAAATATTCTCAAGGATCACTTGAAGGGGATTACAACAATGACAAATGTGGAAAAGAGATGGGAGGTCATAAAACAGGGACTTCATGAGGCAGTCAGGACCTGCGCTAAGGTGAAGCGTAAGGGAGCAAGGTCACATAAACCATGCTGGTGGTGCAGTGAGGTTCAGGTAGCGGTAAGAGAAATACAGGTTACTCACCTGTAACAGGAGTTCTAGGAATTATGTTGTTCATCCACACTGCCTGGCAGGTTCCTTGCCGCTTTAAATCTTGCCAGAAGGTCTTCAAGCTGGCTCCTCCCTCCCACCCACACGGGTGGTAAAACTTTCAGCTCCGCCCCATGATGCCAGATCTAGCCCGCTGGAAGCCAGGTTGTGCACCGAAGCCGGGGAGATCGGGTAGGTCGTGTGGATGAACAACATATACCATTCCTAGAACTCCTGTTACAGGTGAGTAACCTGTACTTAGGGACATGGATATGTTGTTCATCCACACTGTCTGGCAGACTCTAGCAGTTTTCGGGAGGAAGGAGGCAAGCGCACACCCCTACTTAGGAAATAAAGACTGAGAACCGAGGCCCCAAAACCAGCATCCCGGCGTGACTCAAGGTCGATGTGGTAGTGGATGATGAAGGTGTGTGCTGACTTCCAGGTAGCAGCCCCACAGATTTCCTGGATAGGGACGTCCCTGGAAGCAGCCACTGATGCAACGGTATGGCGGATAGAATGAGCTCTTATCCCTCTGGGAGGCTCCATGCCTGCCAACTTATAGCAGAGATCTATGCAGGAGGTGAGCCACCTGCCTATCGTCCACTTGGCTGCAGGTCTGCCAGGTGCGGCTTCAGCATAGGTGACAAACAGCTGGCGAACCTCTCCCCGAACTTCAGCCATCCACTCCTTATAGTAAACGAGCGCTCTTCTAGGGTCCAAAGTATGGAGCCTATATTCGGCCTCAGAGGTGTGATTGGGGTAGAACACCGGCAGAGTCAACACCTGGTAATGGTGAAACTCCGACACCACCTTCTGAAGGAACTTCAGGTGGGGGCGCAGGATAACCTTGTCCCTATGGAAGACCAGATAGGGAACTCGATGGAAAGCGCCTGGAGCTCTCCCGTCCTTCTGGCTGATGTGATAGCCACCAAGAAGGCGGTCTTCCATGACAGGTGAGAGATGTCACACCTGTGAATCGGTTCGAATGGCTTGCCCATGAGCTTAGCCAATACCAGCAGTAGATCCCACGGAGGTGGAGGTTCTCGCACGCGAGGGATATGTGATCAAGGCCTTTGAAGCGCCCGACCACCTTCTCCTCGCCACCGACTGCTTCCTGGCCTCGCCCAGTAAGCAGAGATAGGCTGCCAGGTGCACCTTAAGGGTCATCGACCAAGCTCTTGCTGAGAAAGGGACCACAGGTAGTCCAAAATGCTTGCCAAGGAACAGGAGGAAGGGTCCAGGCCCTTGCCCTAACACCAAATGGAGAATCTCTTCCATTTGAAGGCATAGCATTTTCTGGTCGACTCCTTATGGGACGCCTCAACGACATTGAGGACCTCGTTGGAAAGACCCAAGGCCTGGAACTCTAGCCGCTCAGGAACCAGGCCGTCAGGTGCAGGGATTGAAGGTCTGGGTGGAATACCTTCCCGATTGACTGAGATCAGGTCCGGGCGGGCTGGAAGCCGCCTCAGGAGCCTGGAGCCGAGACTGAAAAGATCTGGATACCAGAACTGGCGGGGCCAGCCTGGGGCTACCAGAATCACCTGCGCCTTGTCCATCCTCACCTTGAGAAGCACCTTGTGGATCAAGGGAAATGGGGGAAAGGCATAGAAGAGGCCCGGGTCCACGGCCTCTAGAAGGCATCCCCCTGCAGCAAGCCCTGCTGAGGGGGGGGCGGGCATGAAACAGTCTCAGCTTCGCATTCTCCCTGGAGGCAAACAGCTCCACCTGAGGCATGCCCCAGTGGGAGAACAGATCTTGTACTACCTCCAGCAGGAGAGATCACTCGTGGGACGCAGCCCCTATCCGGCTTAGGACATCGGCCTGGTTGTTGGAGGCTCCTGCCACATGGATGGCAAGGAGATCCGCCTCCAGGCTGCGCACGAGTGACCAAATGCGGAGAGCTTCCCTGCACAGAGGCATGGAGCGCATCCTACCCTGGCGGTTTAGGTAGTACATGGTCGTGGTATTGTCCGTCTGGACCTGAACTACTTGACCCGGTAGAAACGGAGCGAAGGCGGAGGGGGCTAGATGAACCGCTCGAAGCTCCAGCAGGTTGACGTGGCATCGGGACTCCCGAGGGGACCAGAGGCCATGCGCTCAGTGCTCCCCCAGATGGCACCCTAACCCATCAGAAAAGCATCGGTCGATAGAGAGACCGTCGGCTCGGGGCGGACAAACGGGATGCCCTCCTGCAGATGTGCTGGAACGGTCCACCACTGGAGAACGTTCCACATCCCCTGGGTCACTGTCACTAGCTGATCCAGCGGATCAAAGTGCTGACCATTGGCTGGAGAGCCCCCATTGAAGGGGACGCATGTACCAACAGGCCAAACGGACCACGCTGGTGCAGGCCGCCATGAGGCCCAGGAGGCGCAGGAAGTCCCAGGCAAGGCGCAATTGCCCAACCTGAAATGACTGGGCAAAGGAAGAAAGAACCTCGGCCCTGTCCGCCGGGAGCTGTGCTCTGACTTGTAGAGAGTCGAGCTCTGCCCCGATGAATTGGATCACCTGCTTTGGCACGAGTTCCGACTTGGCCTCGTTAATGAGGCCAAACTGAGAGCAAACCTGGAGGGCCAGATCTCTGGACCACTCCACCTCCATTCTGGAGGGGCTGCAATCAGCCAGTCGTCCAGGTAGGGGTACACCCGGACCCTTCGGTGCCGCAGGAATGCTGTCACCATTGCCATGCATTTGGTGAAGACCCTGGGAGCTAGGGAAAGGCCGAAGGGCATGGCCCGGAACTCGTAGAGGGATCCCGCTGTCCTGAAGCGGAGGAATCTCTGGTGGGACGGATGGATTGGGACATGAAAGAACACGTCCTGAAGGTCCAGAGAACAGAACCACATGCCTCGTTCCAAAGATGGGATTATCTGAGCCAGAGTGACCACCCTGAAGGTCAGAGACCTTAGGAACCTGTTCAGGTCGTGCAGGTCGAGAATGGGGCGCCAGCCCTCTGTCCGTTTTGGGACCAGGAAGTACCTGGACACAAACCCCGGGTCTGGAGGAGGATCCGCCACCTTCCTGATCACCTCTTTTTCGAGAAGCAGGGTGATATCGGCTCAGCGAGCCGACAGAGAGGCTGCGGACCCCGTAGCCCCCCGAGGGGCGACGGCTCGGAAGGGCGGGGCCTGCTCGAACTCCAGGGGCAGGCCCTTTCCTACCACCTCCAACACCCAACGGTCCGTGGTGATAACGGACCAGGCAGAAAGGAAGAGGCGGAGCCCCCCCCCCACGGGGGGAACCGAGGGGGGGAGTGACAAGGCTGGGGGCGACACCCCTCAACCCGTCACTGGGCAGGCTTAGAGGAGGGACCGGCCGTGGGATCTCCTGGGCCTTTACCTCCCTGTTTCCTATTAGAGGAAGCCGCAGGCTTGGGTTTGGGGTGCCAAGCGCAAGCCTGCTGGCCCTGGTGCTGGTGGGCTGGATGTGCCGCAGGCGCAGAAGGTCGAAAGGACTTATGTTGCGGTTGTCGATGGCCCTTGTCCTTCTGGGCGGAGGTGACAGAGTCCAGAGTGGCATTGGACTTTTCGATCCGCTGGAGGTGACCTTCCACTCCAGGGCCGAAGAGGTCGGTCCCCATGAAGGGGACATCCGCCAGTTTATGCTGGGTATCCGCCGTGAAGGCGGATATCCTCAGCCATGCTCTGTGGTGCATGGCCACCGCGGCTGCAACTGATCTGGCACAGGCGTCTCCAATGTCCAGAGCCGTTTGGAGCTGCTGTTTTTCCACCGCCCTTTCCTGGTCCCGTACCTGACGGACCATGGTCTGCAAGTCGGCCAGGAGATGAGGGATCACCTCATCCAGGGAGCCCGTGAGGGCATGGGAGAAGTGTGCCATCAGCACGGCCGAGCTGGCCTGGCAGAGGCCAAGGGAGGACGCAGCGTACACCTTGCGCCCGGCACAGTCCAGCTTTTTGGACTCCTTGTCGGAGGGCTTATCCACATCCCTAGCGTTCCCGGAACGCCGGAAAATGCTATCGGTGACCAGCCCCTCGGCGGAGGGGTGTTTCGAAAAACTGGACAAAAAGCCGGTAGGGACTGCATACTTCCTGGCCATCCTGGACAAAGGCGCAGGACAGAAAGCAGGCCGCTGCCAGAGCTCCAAGGCTGGGCCAACAATGGCTTCAGCCACTGGAAAGGCCTCCGTGGGTGAATCCCCTCAGTCCAGTAGCTCCGTTAGGGGATACTTGGCCCGCTTGGATATGGGCTCAAGCTACATCCTGGTAGACTTCGAGATGAGCCGAAGCAGACCCATTAAGGGCGATGGGCTTTCGTCCATCGACTGGCCCCCGGAGGACTCCAGGTCAATGGGAATGGAGAATAGGGAGGAGTCATCGTCGGACTCCGAGGAGTCCGCAAAGAGCTGCCTGGGGCCTGAGCCACCCTCCTCCTGCCGAGGACAGTCAGGAGTGAGGGTGACAGACAACCTGTGGGGCAGGCCCTGACCCGACCGAGAGTCCTTGGTCGGCACCCCCGATTTTGGATGTGGAGGCGGAGGTTCCACCACAATCGGTGGGGCAGCTGGTTTCGGCTGAACAACTGGCCCAGGCTTGGGCACCCCGACTACAGCAAGGGGTTGTTTCAGCCGCTCGGGTGACAGCCTCTTGATGGCCGGGGAAGGCGACGGCGTCGGCTTGTTCCCAGACAGAAGTAACTGCTACCACATCAGGTCCTCGTAGCGTCAATGCAATTTGCACCGAAGCCTCTCCTCTTCAGAGGAGGAAGATGAGGACGAGCGGCGGCGCCGCTTACTTCGGTACCGAGACCGCTGATGTCGGCGGGATCGGATGGACCGAGAGGATGTCCGAGACCAAGACAGAGATCCTCGGTGTTTCAGAGGACGGGTCTGGGAAGGGGCGGGGGACACCCGCTCTTCCCTCAGCTCGGAAGCCTTGACTGGGGACTCGAGCACCGGAGGCGCAGGCAAGTCCTCGGTCTCCACCGGGGGAACCGGTGAAGAAGGGTTGTCTGCTTCACCAGTTGACAGTCCGTCTGACGGGTCGAGAAAAATCGACTGTGTCGACGGGTGTCTCGGCCGGCTGACCTGACAGGGACACCGTGAAGCCAGCAGCCTTAGCTGCAACCTTGACCAAAGTAGAGTGTCGACTGTCCGGGGAAGGGGACCTCTCCCGCTCCCATGAACGCCGATGGTGGGACTTACCTTTTGAGTCCTTCTTTTTGGACCAAGAAGAATGTCCCGATGGCCCCTCTCCTTTCGTGGAAAGGGACTGGCAAAGCTCCTTAAAAGAAGCGGAATATGAGGTACCCAGAGAGAGCAGGATAAATGCCGCGACCAAGGAAGAGGATGAGGCGGCCTGTGCCGCCTCCTCCTCGAGGGCAAACATCTGCTCGAGTTGCTCAGCTGAGCCAGCCACCGCGGTAACCGCCCAACGGGCCTCCTTCGACTTCACCGGCGGTAGCACTTCTCGGGCACCCAAGCTGTAACTGGGCAGCAGCGGTTCCAGGGACGCCACAAAACTAACTGCATAACTCGCAGGCCCGCGGGTCATGGTCTCCAGGCCGAGGCAGTAGACGTACATGGAGTCAGCGGATCCGTCCTGGACATTTTCTGCCCACAGGGCACCGCCAAAATCCAGGAGTTGATTTGTCCATCGCGAGCCGTGAGGGAGTAACTTGACCGAAGTCTTGAAAATTTTAGAATAAGTTTCGGTGAACCAAGAATTACGATCCAGCTCCACACGCAGAGCGTTAAGGAGGGAACCTGAGCTTCCAAGCTGTAAGGAAGATCTGGCATCATGGGGCGGAGCTGAGAGTTTTACCACCTGGGTGGATGGGAGGAGCCAGCTTGAAGACCTTCCGGCGAGATTTAAAGCGGCAAGGAACCCGCCAGACAGTGTGGATGAACAACATATCCATGTCCCTAGAAAAGAAGGCTGCCTACAAAAATATAAAACAACGAGAGGGGATAGGGAAAGGAAATGTACCATCTTGCATCTAGAAAACTCACCCGGATGGTGTCGAGGCGGGGGCAAAGTCAGTAAAACAGCGGCTGGCACAGGGATACAGGGAGGGGAAAAGGGGTTCTTCCGGTACACTGGGGAGCGGAGTAAAACTAAGGGCCATCTCGGCAGGTTGAGATCAGAAGGAGGGTGGGTGGAAGAGGCGAGGGACCAGGTAGAGGTATTAAACGAGTACCTCACCTCTGTGTTCACTAGGGAAGGGATGGGATAGCTACAAAGCAAGGCACGATGGGGATAGAAGCGGTAGTGAGTGGGATCAGGGGAGCAGCAGAAATGGAGCAAGAGGGAGGGAGAGGTACCCCAAGGGTGTCACATCAGGATAAGGATAAAAAGGCCAGTAAAGTGGAGGGGACGGATGATGCTATCTCCACTGAAAGGGTGTGGTTAGCCCTTAAGGGCCAAAAGAAAGATAAATCTCCTGGGCCGGATGGCATTCATCCGAGAATACTACGGGAATTGGCGGACATACTGGCTGCACCCCTGGCAGAGCTCTTCAACAGGTCGCTTGAGACAGGGAAGGTACCTAGGGATTGGCAAGAGCCATATGTGGTGCCAATCCATAAAGGGGGGTCGAGGGAAGTATCAGGTAATTATAGACCCATCAGTTTGACCTCGGTGGTGGGAAAATTAATGGAGAGTATACTAAAGGAACGATTGGGGGTGTACTTGGAGGAGGTGGGAGGTCTGGATAGTCGGCAACCTAGGTTTGTGCCAGGTAGATCATGTCAAACCAATCTTGTGGAGTTCTATGAGTGGGTAACATCAGAACTAGATAGGGGAAAGCCTGTGGATGTATTATTCTTGGACTTCAGCAAGGTGTTCGACTCTGTCCCCCACAATGGTCTGGTGGAGAAACTGACGGGGTTGGGAGTAGGCCCTCTGATGGTCAGATGGATTGGAAACTGGCTAGCTGGATGCACTCAGAGAGTAGTGGTTGGTAGAGAGCTCTCAAACCCTAGAGAGGTCGGTAGTGGTGTACCGCAGGGCTCGGTCCTTGGTCCAATCCTGTTTAATGCATACATTTCGGACATCAGGGAGGATATAGGGTGTGAAATGAGTCTCTTTGCTGATGACTCCAAGATGGGAGCAGTAGTTGAGGGGGAAGAGGGGAGGTTGGCCCTGCTATGGGACCTGGACACCATGGAAAGGTGGGTTCGCACATGGAAATTAAATTTCAATATCACCAAGTGCAAGGTGTTACATCTTGGGCAGGGAAACCCTTAACACAGGTACACCCTGGGAGGGGAGGCGCTGGAGGCCTCAACAGGGGAAAAAGACCTAGGGGTCATGGTGGATGCATGTATGAATAACTCCGAGCAATGCAGGACAGCGGCTAGCAAAGCAAACAGGATGTTGGGACACATTGTAAGGGGGATCACCTCTAGGAGCAGGGAAGTGATTCTGCCGCTGTACAATGGTTTGGTTAGACCACACCTTGAGTAATGTGTACAGTACTGGAGACCACACTTGAAGAGGGACATACAGCTCCTGGAGAGGTACAGAGGAGGGCAACTAAGATGATACGAGGACTAGGGGATTTGACGTATGAGGAAAGACTTGAGGAGTTTTGCCTGTTTTCATTGGAGGAGAGGAGAGACGGGGGGGGGAACATGATTAAGGTCTTCATGTAACTCAAGGGAATAAACAGGGTAAACACAGAGGGGATCTTTAGACTAAAGCAGGGAGGTATCACCAGAGGGCATGGTTTGAAGGTGGAAGGGTGAGGGGGGGAAAGAGAAGGAGGTTTTTCACTGAGAGGGTGGTGGATCCTTGGAACGTGCTGCCTGGCAAGTTGGTTCAGAGATCCACAGTGGAGGGCTTCAAGAGAGGGTGGCACAGACACAGAAAGCGGATGTATCAGATGATGGCCTGGCCCAGGGGGGGTGGGGATGGATGATAGGGGTTTCTGGAACACAAGCGGGGGAAGGGTCTCGGTACCTAACTAGGGATCTGAGGTTCGAGCAGACTCGATAGACTGTAAGGCCTAATCTGCTGGCAGTTAGTATGTAAATCAAACAGTTACAACTGAAAATACAAGCATCCAAAATGGTAGATACACCCTAGGGAGGACAAATGTGAAAATACAAGAAAGATCAATATGGAGCAAATCACATACAAAGTCAACACAGTTCAAACAGAAATGCAGGCTAACAAATGGTACAGAACTGGTTGGGAACTTTAATGGACAAGCATAATACCAGGGCAGACACAGGTAGATAGGTTCAGAACTACTGTGAGCAGAGGTGAGTGGAATAGGGGTGTACCCACCAGGAAGAGGGTTAGTAGTATGGGGAGGGGAGAGCGAGGGGCTACCCTGGTGAACAGGAGCAACTGGCCTCCGCCATAAGCCAGGCTTTGAGGTGGGATTTGAAAATATGGTGCGTGTCAGACAACTGGATGGGTGTGGGGATTCTGTTCCACAGAGTGGGGGCTGCTACAGATAGGGCTTTACCTCCCATATTGGTCGAGATTCTAGGGACTTCAAGAGGGGGAACAGAGGATTCAAGGAGGCACCTGGGTATGGCTCTGACCTTGAGGAGTGAAGAGTACGGGGACACATTATCTCCTCTTAGAGTCTTTTCAACAATGCAGCTGAGGGCATAATCAAAGCGGCCTTGGAAAGGTAGCCAACCAAGCGACTTGTAAAGATCACAGGTTGAGAACGAAGCCAGAAGAGCAAAACAACAGACACTATTGTAGACTGATGTTAGTCTTGCGCGCAAGGTGGAGGACACACAGTGGCGGATCTAGAGGGGGGACTTGGCGGGGGTGGTTGCCCCTCCTTGCTGCCCCATTGTGAGTAGTGGTGCCCCACCACCATCTTTATTAACTGTTTAGGGCCCATTGTGGAGCCCATGATTGACTGAATGGCCCCTCCAGCTCCCAAACTCTCCCAAACCTGGCTCCGCCACTGAGGACACACATGAGTAGAGTGGGGGAACAGCTATCGATGACGGGGAGCAGATTACCTTGGACAATAGCTAGGCAGGCCTCGGGGTCAGGTAATGTTTTAGACGATAGGCTTCCCTGAGTTTTTGAGGAAGCCTGCATACGATGAGGTTGATGTGTTCTGTGTAGGAGAGGGAAGGACCAATCAAGGGTTACACCCAAATATTTTTAAGGTAGTAACATTCTCCAGGGCAGACTGTCGAGAGATAGCAAAAGAAGGACTTAGATTTCAGAATGTTAGCAAGGTATGGTTTAGACCCAAGAAGCACGGCTTTGGTTTTCTTTCCATTAACCAGAAGCAAATCAGACAAACCAGTGGTGGGCTGATCCATAGTTTTGGATAAGAACAGAGGATATGTTGGATAGGGACTTGCCGCTATGAAAGAGGACAAGATAATCCGCAAACAGCAGTGATTTGCAGTTGAGGCTCTCAGTGGGGAGGGAGTTGATAAAGATGGAAAATAGTAGGGGCCCAGGATGGAGCCCTAGGGGATGCCTGTGGAGACGGGCAGGGCAGGGTAAATGGCAAAACTTATGCACCAAGACTGGGAGCAGTCCGAGAGGTAGCTCCGAAACCATAAGGAGGTCTCATTTGAGCAGCCGAGAAGGTGGAGTTTGGTATGTAGGAGCGAGTGGCTGACCAGATCATAGGCCTTGGTCAGGTCCATAAATACAGCACCAGTGGCTCTCCCCCGGTCCATATTCCTAAGGGCATGGTCAGTAAAGTGCACCAGGGCAGTTGTGGTGCTGTTTTTTTGCAGAACCTATGCTGTAGACTGCACACTAGGTTATGCTTCTCAATATGATAGGACAGTTGGCGGTGGACTATTTTCTCAAGGAGCTTGCTTAGGTGGGAGAGGACAGAAATTGGCCTATAATTGTTGGAGGAGTGGGAGTTCCCAGCTTTGAATATGGGTACCACCACAGCCGTCTTCCAAGAGTCAAGCATGGAAGAGATGGACAGTGCTAGACTGAAAATAAATGTGAGGGGTTTGGAGATGGCAGGGGAAATGAGCTTGAGAAGGAAGGGATAGAGGCAATCTGTGCTGGGGCTCAAAGGTGTAGGCAGGCATACTTACTGTACACATTTGTGCACAGTTTTGCTGTGTTAAATCATATATCTTTTTTTGTTAACATTATCATTCTAATCTGTACAATTTAAGTTAGTGTAGGCCACTGAGTTTTGAGGCCACTGAGTCTATGTTTAAACTTCTGTTGTTTAGGGGATAGATATGTGTACAGCCTGTTTAGAGACTAAAGGAGTCATCTGGCAACCATCTAATTTGTCTGTTGTTGCTGCTGCTGGCAGCATTTAGAAGAAGTGTTAATTTTATTTTGTAATATGGGGCAGCAGTTGGAGAAGTATGTGTACAAAATGGAAATTTCTGGCTACACCTGCCAGGGCTGCCTGCTTAGGGAGACTCTTAAGGAGTTTGGTGGTATCCTTATGGGAGATAACCCAGAAATAGAAAGGGGGGTGGGGGGTAGCAGTGGGAGAGGAGGAAGAGGGCGGGCCACCTGGACTGGGTCCTGGACTAATTTGTTGATTGATAGGTAGCTTACTGAGGTGAACAGTGAGGTCTGTGAATTTCAGGTTGAGGGCCTAAGCAACCTCAGATGGTTCAGTCAGAGGACCTGAGGGGGAGCTCAGTTACATAACAGAATTATTAGAGCGGGGCTTTAGTAGGGTGCTAATGGAGCCCCAGATGCGTCGGGAGGGGGGGTCCAAAGTTATCCCTCTGAAGGTTATGGTAGAAATTCCATTTCTGGGACTTGGCCATTTGTTCGCATTGGTTACCCAATAGTTCTCAGACTTTGTCACAGTGAGCCTCCCCAAATCCATGGAAAAGATTTTGAGCCTCCCCCCCAAAATTGAAATAATCTTAGGCCTCCCCAAAGAAAAATAACATACTGTACTTTGGGCAGTACACTATGAATAAATTGAAACCCCTTTGAGTATTTGGCTCACATTCAGTTCTTTGTCTTATACTGATGTGGAACCTTTGAAAAAGAGCTCCGTGCTCAAAGGTGTTATCTGAGTAACAAATAAATAAAATAAACAAATATTATCATTTAACTTATTATAATTCCCCCAGGCCAGCCTACTTGCTCTGCTATTTTCACTCTTGAACCATTGTTACCTTGTTGCAGTACCTTCATTGGTCAGACTACTTTCTCAGTTTCCTCTCTATGAAATTACCTTCCTACATACTTTGCCTCTCCCCATCTTTCCCTGCTCCTAAGCAACTTTTCAGGGATTCGTTGATCCTTTCTGCTATTGCTCTTAGCACTTCTATGCTCAACCCTTGTATTTGGACTGTTCTGCCATCAGTCTACAAATTGATCAATTGCCACCTCTCATTATTAGTTTACTGTTCATATTTGTTTGCACTATTGTTCATTGTGTATTTCTTGTTTGTTTTACAGTTACTATTTGAAATGTGTTCACTCCCTACCCTTCCCTGGGTACACCTGAAATGAGCTTTGGCTCATTCACCTTCCCTTGTCACCTATTAGTAAATAAATACATTAAATTCACCTACTATCATCCTCTTTCAGTTTGCATCATCTCTTCACACAAAATATATTAAAACTCAAAATTTAAATACAGTACTTTTTCAGACTTGCTTGAGCCTCCCCTGGAACAGGTTGGGGCCTCCCCAAGGAGGCTGGCCTCACCATTTGAGAACCCCTGGGTTACACAAATGCCTGTAGTCATTCCAGAGGGCAGGGGAGGGGTCTGTTTATAGGCAGCCCACTTTCTGTCACTTACTTTCATGAGAGATCCAGCGGGTACAACCACCTCTTGCTCTCCCGGTAGTGAATGGGAAGTGGCGATGAATCTGCAGAAGAGCATCCATGAGAAAAGTCATGGCCAATGTCACATCTGTTAGGGCGTAGAGTCCCGATCACTTCACAGACCGCATGTTCTCCAGGAGATTAGAGGTGTCTAGTCTGAGCAATTAAAGTTGGGAATTGGGGGGAGGGCATCTGGTTTTTGAGGACCAAATGATGTAGGTGGGAGAGTGATCACTGATAGAGTCAGACAAGATCCCCACCGGGAGTACCTTGTCTTCCCTGTTTGTGACCACCCAATCCAGCAGGGAGTGATTTAATGTGTGGGGATTATGTCTGGTAGGGACTGAGATAGTTCGTACCAGGTTGTGTTCCTTTAACAGGCTGGCATAGTCAAGTTCATGGGAATTCAACCAATTTAGGTTTAAGTCACTTGGAGAATGGTGTCCCTGGATGGAGTGAGTGTGCCCAGTCCAGACAGGTGGTTCCATAGGCCAGCAGTACCCCCCACCGGTGGGTTGTAACAGCACCCTATGAAAACTTTTTTAGCACAGCCCAGGGTCATCTCAGAGATGAGCCACTCAATGGGGGGGGAATGATGGTCAGAGCCGGGGACGGAGGTAGCTGCGAGAGGTTTTCTGAAGTAAAGGGCGACTCCACCACCCTTCTTTTTCCCCAGGGCTTTCACTGCGTATCATGGAGTAGCCCAGCAGTTGGTATGTGGCACTGGGGATGTGCGACTTTAACCAAGTTTCTGTGAGGCCAAGGACATGGGATATCCAAGCTTCGAGACTGCAGAATTTGGATGGGAGACTACGGATGTTTATATGAACAATTTTTAATCCTGGGGAGTTGGTCCAGGTGCCATTAGATGAGGCAAGAGGGATATTTAAAGGACCCGGGTTGCTTTCCGCATCACCTGCCAGTAATAGCAGTGAAAGCAGAGGACAGCAGAGGCCTAGTAGCAAGGAGGATGATAGAGAGAGAAAGTGCAAGAAGGATCCAAAGAAAGATGTCTAAACCCTGGGAAGTGAATCTCCATAGAACCCACTGTCCATTACCATAAAACACTTGTATCATTTCGGATATTTTCTGGGGCGAACTCCATCATATCATCTCTTTATGTCTAAATAGAACTCCACCAATACTACATCCTGCTAAATGCTTCTGAGTAATTACACTTTAGGTTTGTTTTACCACTGTGTACCATATATAATTATAATTTATGGCCACTTATTTGGGGATTGGGAACACGAAAATATTCACATGGTGGCAAAATGCGGAGTAGTAATCAGTCCCGTCCAATCTTACTTGTAACATGGCAAAATTATGAGGAGTGTAGGGAAGAAAAGTGATAGGGCTGACAGCGTCAGGTGGTACAAGAGCAACACGGCATTATGGCACGATAATGCCGTGTTGCTTGTGAAATACAGCAAGTAGCCACAGGGGAAAAAGGAGCAGCATAGAAACAGAATACAAAAAAAGAGGACAGCGAGGAAGTGTAGGGACACGAACTAGATAGATAGGAGGGGGAATAGGAGAACTGAAACGGAGACACAGAGACAGAGATGCAAGAAGAGACATAGAGAAGGAAGTAGATATTGAGAAAATCTGGAGAAGTGTTAGAAGAAGGAGAAAGTGAGTGGAGAGCAGAAATCGCAGAACGAAGAGGTAGAGAGTGGACAGCAGCACAGAAACAGAGATATTAGGAAACAGTGGGAAAAGGACGCAGTGAGAGCCGAGAGAACGGAACCACAGACAGAGGAGCACAGCAAGGAAGTGGAAATGGATTTGATTGCGAGTCGTTTACCGCATACGGGACCGTAAACAAATTATCCTGGACTATCAATGGGCACGGAAGAAAAGAAAGACCACCAGATACTCACGGGGTAATAGACTGAGTAGTGTGAAGCGGAGGGTGTTAGGTAAACACTATCGTGCAACGGTAGTAAGCGGGTAACGCTACATGCAAATGAGAAACAGATCCTCACGGCGATGGAGTAAAACTCGCAAGTCGCGGTCCTCCTGACAATGATAACAAACGAACAGCCGTGAGAAAAATAGGGAAACTAATAGTAATCGTCAAGCAATGTATTAATGTAGTCATGTGCGAAAGTATTCCAACAACAAAAGTGTATATAACAGAACATCACATTAAGATCTGAAAGTAAGAGTACACTTTACTTTGTAAGTGCAATTGAGTCATCTTGTAATTGATCACAGTACTAGAAACTGATGTCTGACAGCTGTAGTAATATGCACACCATGTTACAAGAGCATTAATCCCTTCCGAAGGTGGCATCTAATGGGGAGTTAATGCATGGTTGGACCGCTGTACGCACTCGGCCTGCGGCCTCGTGCCACAACGGTCCCAACCACGCATTAACTCCCCATTAGATGCCACCTTCGTCTGTGATTAATGCTTACATAATTTTGACCATTAATTTATTTTCCCCGTATACACCCTAAGAAAAATGCATTGTAACACACAGTATTATACCACGGACAGAACTCCTGCACTTCAAACAAAAATTCTGAGTTCCCCAAAGCAAATAACACTCATTAGATAATTGTATAAGCATTCAATAAGTTAAATCATGAGCAGCTGCTCAGTAATTGGTTAACTTGAAGCATATTTATAGTTAATAGGCAAAGCTTCCTAATATGACAAGTTCTTAGATAGTCTAGGTTCACATGTTAAAAAAAAAAAAAGATTTTTTCCTTATTATTTATGACTTTGGTAACCGGGTAGGTGCACTGATCCCAGGACCTGTTTTCAGGCAAGACCCAGTCCACATTCTGTGGCACAGAGTTAACACAACTTATGAAATGGGCATCATAAAATAGGAGCTCTGACTGGCTGCAAGGGATGTGATATTCAGTCTGATGCACAGGGAAAAAGTCCGGCAGTGGGTATTGATATAGGTGATGCTGCCCACTCAGAACCTTAACAAAACAAACCGTAGCCATCTTGTTTGTGCCATAAGTGGTGCCAGCCAAACTGTAACAAATAAAACAAATACCTTTGGCCTCCTGTTCGGATTGCCCGAGTGTTTGAATATTTCAATTTTAATAAAATCCTTCTTCCTGTGGATGTAGCATGAAATGAACTGCACACACACTCGTTCATCGGTGAAAAAAAAAAAAGAAAAACGGAACAGCCGCAATCTGTATACCAGCCCACCCCCTCCTCTATGTCTCTTCGAGCCCGCCTTCTCGCTCTTGAAATTTTTATTTCTAAAGTACAGCCGCGATGTCTCTCCCAACCTGCCCGCTCGTTCATCTATTTAAAAAAAAAAAAAAAAAAAAAGGAACTGCGATCTCTCTACCCGCTCACTCTATCTTTGTACCTGCCCGCCCGGTCTCCATCTCTCTCGCTTGCTCTTGAAGTTTTAACTTTTAATTAAAAAAAAAAAAAAAAAAGCATTTTACATTTTTTTTTCCTTTTACTTGTCTCCACACAGCATTTGGGGGGGTAAGGTGACTACTGCCATGACAACCAGACCTAAAGTACAGAAGCCTTTCTAGGACAAAATTCCTTCAGTGCAAAAAAAAAAAAAAACACCACATGACACTTAGGCAGAGGAACTATTTTATTAAAAGTGACACAAACATACATGTTTTTTCCTTCTTTAAATTGGAAATTTAACCTACCAAATGCAGTTGCACTAAAGATAGCCATTTCATAAGCGCAATAAGCCACTCCAGGGTGTGCGTTAAGACACTTTAAAACACGGCTAGGAGTCTGGACACACTCGGCTGGTGGCCTTGTGCCTCACTATGCCTCCTAGCCATGTGTTAAAGTGTTTAATGCACACCCTGTTGTGACTTAATGCTTACAAAGCAGCATGGCACAGTAGATATCTGACAAATAAAAAGGTTACAATGGGAACAGGATACAGGTAGCAAGGTGAATAAATCCACAAGAATACAGGATTGCAGAGTATATAAATTCAATATGCATATACAAAATTAAGAAGCTACATATACAGGGTTGCAGAAATAAAAAAAATTCAATATACATAACACAAAATTGAGAAACTACATATGAAACAAGTCGCTCAACACTGCAAGTTGCATAGGAAAACAAGCAATGTTAATCAGTAGATGTAGATCGAAAGGATAAGGCGGGGCAGGTAGAGGGGAAGGAGAGGAAGGGGGAAAGGACGAATTGCAGAGGGAGTTGTAGGACAACGTGATCATGTAGTACAAACAATAGGGGAAAATCCGTAGTCACAACAGCACTCTAGGATTATAAAATGATCAACTGCTACAAGAATTTTTCATTGAATTCAAACATAAAATTATAAACTTACTATCCTACTTTACAATTCAGATTGTTAAAAATATCTCGGAGGTCTAAAGGGACATCATGAAATCTACATCAATTAGAGGTTTAAAAGGTTCCTTTTGCTTTGGGAGTCCAACAGTTTGTGAACTGGAATAAATAAAATTAATGTTACTCTTCTGTTCTCAGAAGTCTGCAAATTTGTTAACAAGAATGAAGCGCCAGCTATCTTTCACATTCAATTCAAGTTATACTGGCGCTCTAGTTATTTTTGTTAAACATTCAAAGAACACTCAGAATTTAAATATTAATCGGCATACAATGTTCACTAATACTCTGAGGATCCCCATTTGTCCAAGCATGAAGACAATTTCCAGAGTCTTACGGTTTCAGCATTTGGCTCCAGTAAGTGCGTTCACCGTTCTTGGCGCCCAAAAATAAAGTCAGACATTTATCCCAAAGGGAGTTAATCCACTCAACATTTTGTCTCCCCAAACAGGAGTCCAACTGAACAATGACCAACTCCAAATCAGTTACATTTTTCATTATGCTTCGGTAGCCGACAGCCGTCTGCACACTTAATTCAAATTAAACTGACACTCTAATTTTTGTTAAACGTTTTTAAGAGCATTCCGAGTTTAAGCACAACTCAGCATGCAATGTTTTCCAATGCTCTTAGGCAGAGGTGCACAACATACGGCCCGCGGGCCACAACCGGCCCCTGAGATGTTTTTTTGTGGCCTGCGGACTGCTGCACAAGTTCAATTTATTGTTTTATTTTTTTTTCCATTTGCCGCTTTAACAATAATTTGTGTATATCTCATGTATGCTGCTTTTCCAGAATGTCGAAGACACCACAAAGTCAGGGAATGCACGGACGCTGCCACTTGTCTCTACGCTAATTTCCTGTTCTCGTCAATGAGTCAAAGATTGACAATACGCTGTGTTGTGTGAACGACTAGCAGAGTAGTGACTAGAAGAGGTGTCCGGTGCTTAAGTGGAGAACTAACAAAATACCTGGTGCTAAACTAAAATCTTATACAGCACCTTATGCCAGACAACAGTACTCCCACCCTGTATTGTGGGTTGTGGTTCAAAACCATGCCAAATGCCTGGTTCTCATAGACGGGCTCAACAGATGGCTGCATGGTTCTCGTCAATGGACGTCAGACATGGGGGCGGGGGCTTGTGGGACCATGCAGATCAGTTAAAACATATTTTCTTACTTTATTTTCAGTTGATTAGTGAAATAACACCGCACTACAAGGGTGTGCATCACCCTGGAAAGGCATAGAAAAACCTGGTAAATCTCAGGCGATGCTGAAATGTGAAATGCGTGGCGGGTTGTGGTCAAAACTATGCCGAGTGCCTGGTTCTCATCGACGGGCTCAGACAGGCGGTTGCCTGGTTCTCCTCTCGTCGATGGACGTTGAGGGGATACAAACTTCTGGCCATTACCTGGTTATCAGATACAGGGCTGAAAAATCTAATTTTGTGTGGGATGCTGCATGTAGGATACAAACTTATTGTTCTCTGATAAGTAATATTTTGTGTGGGATGCTGTCTCTAATGTTGTGTTTCGGAGGGGGGAGTGTTTTCTAGCAGCTGCTTGTAATTAATGAATTATGGATATAAAAGGGGGATTAGTGTTTCACAAGCCGAGGGATGTTTGATGGTGGTGTCTGTAGTAGCTGGCTTATGTTGTGTGTTATGGCAATTACAATTAAAAAAAAAAAAGTCATCAAAGTAAACAAAATTGAAAATCAAATACATTCTAATAGAATAAAAAAAAAAACATACATATGGTTTGTCTTTTTTTCACATATTGAATGTTTATCGTAGGTTGTGTCACCGTCAATACTGGCCCTATGTCAATGGCCTTTGACACAGACCACATATCCAAGTCTGGCCTCATACAAAAAAAAGTTGTGCACCACTGCTCTTAGGGCCCTCATTTATCCAAACAAGAATCTTTACAGTTTCAGCATTCAGCTCCTTAAGCACAGCAAGCACTACTGTGTTCATCATTCACCATTCAATGTGCCTGTGAAATAAAACGAGCATTTATCCCTGAAAAGAGTTATTTCACTCAGCATTTTGGCTCCTCCAACATGAGTTCTAATTCCAAGTCAACAGCACATTTCCAATATGTGTTTTGGTAGCAGAGTGCCATAATGGTTATGCTTAAACATCAATAAAATTCATATATGAGAACATACAGATTCCATGGGTGTAAGCGTTGTGCACGTTAAAGCACACTGAAGCAATGTCAAAGTACTACTATAAAGCAGACTGGACATGCCTCTGGGAAAGTTACCGTTGATCCGTAACTACCTGTTGCCTAAACACTGTCCTTTATGGCCTGACAAAATGGGAATACCCAAATCCAATACCCATTTGTAAGCTCCCTCTTTTAATCCAGGAGTCCCTCCAACTAAGAACTCATCAGACCGTAAAGTACCGTTACGTAAGAACCTACCATAACAGTAGATCTTCGAGAGAGGCTCTTGCAGTAGGTAATTACATATAGGACTGACGCCGGCAGGACCCCATGGAAAAATTTCTAGCTAGCAGTCCCTGGCGGGACCCCCCCGATCAAGTGACCCGGCATCAGGAGGCGTCGGTATAAAGGCGATCCCTGACACCGCCTTCCAGTTCTTTCCGCCACGGGTCAGAAAGGCGGACGAGAGAGGAGCAGATATTTCCCTCACTGGAAAAGGAGCTGAAAAAGCCTAGAGAGGATGGAGGCGGGGAGGTGGCCACCTGCAAGAGCCTCTCGAAGATCTACTGTTATGGTAAGTTCTTACGTAACTGTACTATCTTACTTGAGAGGGCTCTTGCAGTAGGTAATTACATATAGGACTGAGTCCCAAGCAGTCTGGAATAAAGAGAGGCACCGGGAGGAGGATAAACTACTCCAAAAAGCAGTTCTAGCTGTGCAAGCCTCAAGACAAGAGGCCTTGCAAAACAGCCAGCCCGAAGCCTGCTCTACGGCGAGAGGCAACATCCAAACTGTAATGTTTAGTAAAGGTATGGACGGAAGTCCAGGTGGCAGCAGCACATATGTCTGCCGCAGACACATTTTTGAAAGAAGCCACTGAGGCAGCTACCCCTCTGGTGGAGTGGCCTCTTACTTGACCCGGGAGGGTCTTGTTGTATTTGTCATAACAGAAAGTGATGCAATGAGCCAACCACTTAGGCATTGCTTGGAAACAGCATTGCCTTCCCTTTTATGAGCAAAAGAGACAAACAACTGATCAATCTTTCTGAGATCCTTTGTCCTGTTGGTGTAGTATCTCAGAATCCGGTGAACATGCACAGTATGGAGTAAATACTCCCCTTGATTAGAGCACTGCGTAAAAAAGGCAGGTAACTCTACTGACTGATTTAGAGTAGACTCAGCTACTACTTTAGGGAGAAACTTAGGATTCGTGCAAAGAGCAACACGTCCCTTGTGAAAAATCAAGTATGGGATTTTACACATCAGGGCCTAGAGCTCGGAAATTCTCCGAGCAGAAGTGATGGCCACCAGGAAGAGAGTCTTCCACGAAAGGAACTTCAAATCCGCAGAAGCTGCAGGTTCGAAGGGAGGGAGAGTAAGTTTCTCGAGAACAAAATTTAAGTCCCAAGGGGGAGCAGGAGTACGGATGGGGGGCCGCAGATGGAGGACCCCTCTGAGAAAGGTCTTAGAGACCTCCAGTTGAGCGTAAGCTTTGTCTGCGAAGGGAACATGATAGGCCGAGATGGCCGCCATGTGTACCTTCAGAGAAGAATGACTGAGACCCAGGTCAAACAAATAACATAGTTACTCCAGCAGAAGCACCACTGAACAGGAGAAGGGTTCCACATTCCTGGAAGCAGACCAGATAGTGAATCTTTTTCACTTCATGGCATAAGTGGATCTGGTGGATGGTTTTCTGGCCTCCACCAAAATCTCTGCCACTTTGAGAGACACTCCAAAACGGGACTGGGCTAAGTCTGCAGGAGCCATGCGTGCAGTTGAAGGGACTTGAGGCCGGGATGGACCAGGGTCCCCTGATCCTGGGTCAGTAAACCTTGAGATAGAGGAAGAGGAAGAGGAGGATCCTCTGAGTATTGCTGTAGAAGAGAGAACCAAACTTGCCTGGGCCAAAAAGGAGTGATCAGAATCATTCGCGCTCCTTCTGAAGCTAGTTTCTGCAAGACTCATGGGATAAGTGGAATTGGGGAAAAGGCATAGACGAATCTGTCCTTCTGGTCTAGAGACAGAGCGTCACTCCAAAAAGCGCCTTGCTCTGGAACGAGCGAGCAGAAGATGGGAAGTTTTGCGTTTAGGGGGGATGCGAACTGGTTGATCTGTGGTGTTCCCCAAAGTCGAATGATATTGTCTAGGACCCCTTGGTCCAGTTCCCTCTCATGAGCCAGAGCAGAAGAGCGACTTAGCTTGTCTGCCAGGG
Organism: Neoceratodus forsteri; assembly: GCA_016271365.2. Taxonomy (NCBI): domain Eukaryota; kingdom Metazoa; phylum Chordata; order Ceratodontiformes; family Ceratodontidae; genus Neoceratodus; species Neoceratodus forsteri. The sequence continues at coordinate 1,503,178,540 of CM057455.1, forward strand.
TATTGTAGACTCCTGGACCGTGAATTGCCGTGAGGTGAACGTCGTGTTGTGTTGCCCAATCCCAAACCCTCATTGCCTCCCTGCAAAGAGGGTAGGACCGAGTCCCTCCCTGTTTGTTGATGTACCACACCACTCACATGTTGTCCGTCTGGATGGCTAGGTGGCTGGGAAGGATGTATTGGTGAAGGGCTTGGAGAGCATACAACACTGCCCAAAGCTCGAGCACATTGATGTGGAAAGCTTGTTCTAGCTTGGACCAGGAGCCCTGGGTCCGATGAGGGCCTAGATGGGCTCCCCAACCTTCGCCCGAGGCGTCTTTGGTAGAGTCTGGGAGGGGGGAGGACGAAAGAAAGGAACTCCCCAAAACAGGTTCTCTTGAACTATTCACCATTGCAAGTCTTGAAGCATCGGCAAGGAGACCAGAACTAGGTGATCTAGGTCGTCCACTAGCTGATCCCATTGGGAGCGTAGAGTCCACTGAGAAATTCTCATGTGGAGTCGAGCGCGAGGAACCGTAGGGATAGCAGCCACCATGAGCCCGAGAAGGCGAAGGACCGACCTCGCAGAGACCGTCCTGCGGTCGAACAGCAGACTTATTTGGGTCTGGAGGGTGGACGCCCTGTCCGGAGGCAGGAAGGCCTTGCCCGTGGTCGTATCGAGAATCACCCCAACAAACTGTAGCCTCTGGGATGGGACCAGATGAGACTTGGAATGGTTGATGGTAATACCCAGGCAGGCAAAAACCTGCTGGGTAAGGGACAGGCAAAGCAGGAGTTCCTCCTTGGACGAGGTTGCCAGGAGCCAATCGTCCAGGTATGGGAAAACCTGCACTCCCCTGGTACGCAGGTGGGCCGCCACCACTGCCAGGCATTTGGTAACCACTCGGGGGGCTGAGGATAGACCAAACGGGAGCGCCTTGAACTGGTAGTGGTCCCCCTGGGACGCAAAACGATGGTATTTGTGATGAGTTGGGCGAATGGGAATGTGCAGATAAGCATCCTGCATATCCAGAGCACAAAGCCACTGACCCGGCCGGAAGAGGGGCAGAAGGCTCTGCAGAGAGAGCATCCTGAACCTTTTGTATTCTACAAAAAGATTCAGAGAACTGAGATCCAAAATTAGTCTGAGATCTCCAGTCTTCTTTGGGACCAGGAAGAAATGGGAATAGTAACCCGTCCCTCGCAGATGAAGGGGGACGGGCTCTATAGCTTGCTTCAGTAGGAGAGCCGAAATTTTCTCCTGGACCAAAAGATGATGTTCCCGTGAATACGACGACTTGAGAGGGGGGTGGCAGGGTGGTTTCTGAAGAAACTCTATCGAGTGCCCCTCTGCTATGAGCTGGAGCACCCAAGAATCTGTGGTTATCCTCTCCCATCCCGGACGTGGAGGGAAAACCTCCCTCCTACCGGTTCCTCCGAAGAGTCCGGAGGCAGTGGGGGAGGAAAGGAGTCGGGTGGTGTGGGGTGGCGCCGCAGCTGAAGCACCCCCTGCTTTTTTGGGTGGCGGGGGCTTAGCAGCTGTGAGGGCCCAGCGTTTTGTAGCCTGCCTTCCCTGTGGTTTCGCCTTTGGCCGATTCCGTCTGCAAAAGGGACGTTGCTGCTGCTGATGGGGATGGTACATGGAATCACTGACTTCAGTGCCGTCCCCTTCTCTTGCAAATCGGTGATGATGTCCTTGACATCACCCCCAAAAAGCACCGACCCCCAGAAGGGTGCTTCCTGGATAGCAGATTGCACCTCTGGGACCAACCCTGACATGCGGAGCCAAGCATGACGCCGTAAGCCTACGGCGAAAGCTAAGCTCCGTCCATCTGTGTCCACTGCATCGTATGTCATGCAAAGCATGTAGCGACTGGCCGAACGAGCAGAGCAGACAAGATCAGCCAACTCCTGCTTGACCTGGGAGTCAGGCAAGGAGTCCAATCTGGCTTCCACCGGAGTCAGAATGGCTTTCTGGCAGTATCCCATATGGCTGACATCATTCAGGGCCCTGATCCCCAGCATGGAGGAAGCATAAATCTTTCTCCCATACTGGTCCAGAAGGCACAATTCCTTATCAGGTGGTGACGAGCTAAGATATTTGGGGTTTGTCGACCGGCCGTAAGCGGCGCTAATCACGACCGAGTCGGCACGAGGGTGAGAATCCAGAAAATCAACACCCTCTGGAGCCTGATATAGCCTGTTCGACTTCCTAGGAAGTGGGGCTAGAGCCGATGACTGTTTCCATACTGTGGTAACGAGGTCGGCATGAGACTCTATCCAGGGTGGCACCAAGGTAGGAGCTGTCACGGGCAGATCCAGATGTTCAGCGAGTTTCAGACACTGAGGATCTGGTTCCAGGGAGTGCCACTGATGAACCTCCTGGATTTTCCTAAGCAACTCCGTAAAAGAAGGATCCTCCAGAGGAGACTGCGGAGGAGTCCTTGGCCTGGGCTTTGACGGAGGGCGTGGCTCGTCGTCCCTCTCAGAGCAACCGTCGGAAGAATTCGAGGAGTCCAAGGGTGAAGAGGAGGATGAAGAGGAAAAAGACTCCTTTTCCCGACCCGGGGGAGGAACGAACCCCTTGGGAAGTCCCCAGGGAAGCATGTCCTACCCTTCTCTGGATCCAGACAGAAGAACCCTGGAATCCGGAGGTGGTGAGGGAGTGTGCCGCCTCAGACGTGCGGGAACCTGGGACGGCACCGTCGCCAGAAGGCGGCTCTCGACCTCTCTGGTGAGCTGAGCCTTGGCCTCAGCCCACCAGAAGGCCAGAGTCTCCTGCAGGTCCACCGGTAGCCGTGAGGGCGGTGGAGGAGGAGGAAGCGGGGGATAAGGATATGGGTTGTAACCATATGGAGCGTATCCAAAACCCAGCTGCGGGAAGCCCAGTGTCGGGTATTGTGGCGTCGGGTACTGCGGCATCAGGAAGCCCGGCGTTGGGTACTGTGGCGCCGGATACTGCGGTCCCGGGTACACTGACGTCGGATAGGACGGAGGGTACCTGGGAGCTGGGGGGGCTGCCGGAGAGATGGCCCGGCCGGTTTCCTCACGGGTGGGTCCATACTGGAGGGCCCAGAGGGCCCGACAGGAGCGAGATGTCTCCCGGAGTCAGTAAGGCCAGCGTCAGGGCCGATGTCGGAAGCCCTGGCGTTGGAGGTATCAACGTCGGAGGAGCCGGTGTCCAGGGAGCAGACGTCAGGTCCGGCACACCAGGTGGAGGAAGGACTGATGGAGGATCAAGATCCCCAGCTTCGCCCGGGGATGGAGGGGAGAAATCCCCGGGGTCGAGGTGGGGAGAATCTGGTTCCCCAGATGACAGCGAAGGCTGCGAGGAACCGGGTACGATGGATGTGGGAGGGTCCGTCATCAGTTCCTTCGCCAGCTGGACGTCGGACGAGCCGACGTGTGGCTTAAGGGTGAGCTCACGGCAGGCGCCAGAGGAGCCGGCGTCCAACTTATGAGAGCCATCACCGGAGGCAGGTCGAGTAGAGGGATCGGCCTGGTCCGGTGGAGTGGAGGCCGCACGCCACCCCGAAGGGTCGGACGTCTTATCGGCCCTCTCCGGGTGGACGTTGGAGGAGCCGACACCCGGCTTACCGGAGTCGCCCACAATGGTAGGCCGGAAGCCTGCGGCCGCACCAGGGGTGGAGGCCTCCAATTGCCCGGAGGCACCCACAAGGCCTGAGCGTGAGCCAGACGGGCGGGCCAACGCCTCGGAAACCTCCGAGGCGGCCGCAGGGAGCGGTCCCCGAGGTGACGCTACTCGCCCCAGCAACTCCTGAGGGAGAGCGTGGAGGAGCCTTTGTTCTGGTGCCTCCTTCTCCTTCTTCTTCCGATGGCCTTCGGAAGTGGACGCCTGCCTCAGTTTTTAGCTCCTTCTCCATTGAACTCATTTTCTCCTTCAGAATATGGGCTTCCAGGAATTGCTGCCGCCTTTTCTGGGTAGCCGCGTTGAAACTGAGGCAGTGCTGGCACTTCTCGACCGGGTGATCGGGGCCTAGGCAGAACAGGCACAGGGAATGGCCGTCCTTGTGCGGTAGTTGGGCGTCGCACGAATCTCACTTATTCTTGTGCTCGGAGGGTGTAGGGGATGACATACACTGACGATTGTACCGATGTTAGTCGAAAAAGCAAATGTTTCGGTAAAAAAATCGACGAAGATAGGGCTGACGAACCACAAACTTTTTCGCGAGGCGCTGCACGAGCTAACAGCGGGAAAGAACTGGAAGGTGGGCGTCAGGGACCGCCCCTTTATACCAATGTCTCCTGACGCCTGTCACCTGACATGAGGTGGTCCCTCGCCAGGGACTGCTAGCTAGAAATTTTTCCGTGGGGTCCTGCCGGCGTCAGTCCTATATGTAATTACCTACTGCAAGAGCCCTCTTGAAGTAAGATCTCCAGTTCCTGGTGCTCATTTCAGTTTCGACAATTTTTACCATATGTCGTCTCCTCTTAAACAACCTCCAAATTATTTCTCTTATCACCAAAATTTAAAAGTTATGAGCACCTAAAAAAAAAAAAAGAGGAAAAAAGAATGCTCCACTGAGCACAGTAAACTTAACATATCAAATGTATCACAGGACCCCCAAGCCCTAGTCAAAGTTAGCATACCTTTTCAAAATAAATTCAAGCATTTCAGCACATACTGTGCAGCTGCAGCACTCCATATCCCCATAGGCCATCGCAGCTAGGAACCTCTTCCTGAAAAAACTCCACAAACAATTTCTATATGGTCTGCAGCTGCTCTCTCAGAGTCCAGATCTTTCTTCGGCCATAAATATAATCCAATTCACTCGACAACAGAGAATGGGCCAGTTCTATTATAACATTCAGTGCTTCAGGTATGCCATCCGAACACTGACCACCAGCAACAAACTTCCAAATTGCAATGCTGGAGGACAAAAAACAGCACTACATCAACCAAACTGGCCAAAAATCAACTTGAGTTTCAGTCAAAAACTTAAAAATAAAGCATAAACATACGGACTAAAACTGAAGAATGCTGCTTCACGTTGAGAGCTGCAAGGAGCGGAGCAACCCTGTGGCCATCTTGCCGCTCCGCCCCCACTGATGTAGCTGGTCTGTTTGATTCTAATTTTCATTTTCTGTTTAAAAGAAACACACTGCCCATTACCATGGTACTCCCACAGAAAAACATGTTTGCAGTCCTTCATCCAGTAGTATTTTCTCTTTACTGGACTTGTACTGGGATCCATCCCCCCCCCCCCCAGTCTAGCTACTCATGATGCTGTGGGAGGAAAGGAGGCTATTGCATCACGAGTGGATGCACTGTTTCGGTGTGTTCTTAATGTTCAGGAATTACAAGTAAGAGCAGATCAAGAATTTGAAACAAGGTTGGGTATAATTATACCATTAACATGCATTTCAGTTTTACTAAGAAAGGAAGCAAATAAAACAACCACTTGCATCACATTTTAAAAGAAGATAATCTTAAAATGTGGGTTTGCAACTAAAAATAATATGAAGCAAAAAGGACCAACAGTGTTCCTTTAACTAGATCATTCCAGGCTGATGATACTAGTCCCCACCACCAAAACATTGAGACACTAGAAGGAGCTATCAAAATACAACAAAACGAAACGTGTTCAAAAAGTACCAACAACTACACTGAGCGTACTCAGAATAAGTTTGTCCAATATGGTTAAATCATTACGAAAGTTATCAACAGTATGCAGAAACAAACTAGAACCAAAACTACGAAATGTTAATTCATTATTTATGGTCCAATTATACTAAATCAGCCAATTCATCAGGGTTTAGAACCACATGCAAAATGTTCAGTTTTTAAACTGAGCCTGTGACACAAACTGCAGGCAAATACCTTAAGCAGTTGTAACCACAAGTAAAGTAGAGCAGCTGTTGTAAATACATTGATTCTGTACATAAGAATGCTGTCTATTTTGGTGTTAATGTATTTTACATTTTTCTGTACCGAGTACTGCATGTTGTATTGTAAAGTACAGTTACGTAAGAACTTACCGTAACAGTAGATTTTCGAGAGAGGCTCTTGCAGTAGGTAATTACATATAGGACAGAAGACGGCAGGTGTCAGGACCCCACGGAAAAATTTCTAGCTAGCAGTCTCTGAAGGGGGACCACCCCCACGTCAGGTGACCGACGTCAGTATAAAGGGGCGGTCCCTCATGCCCGCCTTCCAGTTCTTTCCCGTCGAAGGCCAAATAGGCAAGATGAGAGAAAAGCGGATGATTCCCTTCCTGGAAAAGGAGCTGAAAAAGCTAAGGAGGATGGAGGGCAGGAAGGCATTACCTATTGTTACGGTAAGTTCTTATGTAACTGTACTATCTTACTTCGAGAGGGCTCTTGCAGTAGGTTACATATAGGGCTGAGTCCCAAGCAGTCTGGAACCAAGAAAAGCACTTGGGAGGAGGAAAACTAACACCAATAGAACCTCTGGCTAGAAGGGTCTAAGAAAGAAGACCTCTCAGAACAGCAAACCCGAAGCCTGCTCTACGGTGAAAGGCAATGTCCAAACTGTAGTGTTTCGAGAAGGTATGGACGGAAGTCCAGGATGTGGCTGTGCAGATATCTGCTGCTGACACATTTTTGAAACAAGCAGCAGAGGCAGCTACTCCTCTGGTGGAGTGACCTCTGACTTGACCCGGCAGGGTCTTGTGGTACTTGTCACAGAAAGTGATACAATGAGCCAACCACTTCGATATGCATTGCTTGGAAACTGCATTGCACTCTCTTTTGTGAGCAAGAGAGACAAAAAGCTGGTCCAATTTGCTGAGATCCTTAGTCCTAGTGGTATAGTATCTCAGAATCCTACGAACATCCAAAGTATACAAGAGGTACTCCCCTTGATTGGAGTGTTGCATAAAGAAAGCGGGAAGCTCAATGGATTGGTTCAGCGTCGATTCCGCTACTACCTTAGGGAGAAACTTAGGGTTAGTGCGCAGAGCCACACGTTCCTTGTGAAAAATGAAATAAGGGATTTTGCACATCAGGGCCTGAAGCTCGGAAATTCGTCGAGCTGAAGTAACAGCCACTAGGAAGAGAGTCTTCCAAGAGAGGAACTTCAAGTCTGCTGAAGCTGCCGGTTCAAAGGGAGGCAGAGTGAGTTTCTCGAGAACAAAGTTCAGATCCCAAGGAGGAGCAGGAATGTGGATGGGGGGTCTCAAATGGAGAACCCCTCTGAGGAAAGTCTTAGAGACTTCCAACTTCGCGAAAGTCCCGTCTCCAAAAGGGACATGGTAGGCCGAGATAGCCACCATGTGCAATTTCAAAGAGAAATGGCTGAGATCCAGGTCAAAGAGATGACGCACGTAGTCCAGGACTCTCTCAACAGGGCAAGAGAAAGGCTCCAAGTCTTCTGAAGAGGCCCAAATCGAGAAACGTTTCCACTTCATAGCGTAGGCAGACCTAGTGGAAGGCTTTCTGGCCCCCACCAAAATGTCTGCGATGAGCAAAGAAACCCCAAACCGGGCTTGAGCTACGTCTGCAGGAGCCACGCATGTACCTGAAGGGATTGGAGACTTGGATGAACCAGGGTCCCCGATCCTGGGTCAGCAAGTGCTGTGATGGAGGAAGAGGAAGCAGGGGTTCCTCTGAAAACTGGTGCAGAAGAGAGAACAAAACTTGCCTGGGCCAGAATGGAGCAATGAGGATCATCTGGGCTCCTTCTTAACTGAATTTGTGTAAGACCCTCGGAACTGAGGGAAGGCATAGACAAATCTGTCCCTCCAGTCAAGAGACAGTGTCTCCCACCAGAAAACACCTTGCCCTGGAGCGAGCGAGCAGAAGGCGTGAAGTTTTGAGTTCTGAGGAGACGCGAACAGGTCTACCTGAGGGGTTCCCCAGTGCAGGAAGAGTTTGTCTCCTACCTCCTGATCTAGTTCCCATTCATGGGCTTTGGCTGATGACCAACTGAGGTGGTCTGCCAGCGTGTTTTCTACTCCCAGAACATGAACTGTCATCAGGGGGAGGTTGTGCTGAACAGTCCAACTCCATACTCTCACAGTTCCCTGCACAGAGGGTAGGAGCGAGTCACTCTCTGCTTGTTGATGTACCAGACTATGCACATTGTCCATCTGGACTGTTAGATGACCGGGAAGAAGGCAAGAGTTCAGGGCCAGGAGAGCATACAAGACAGATCTGCGCTCAAGCACATTTATATGAAGAGTCTGCTTGAGTCTGGACCAGGAGCCCTGAGTCCTGTGAGACCCTAGATGGGCTCCCCAGCCCTCTACTGAGGCATCTGTTGTCCATGTTTGGGAGAAGAGTTCGATACAGAAAGGAACTCCCCGGCAAAGGTTCTCTTGCATCATCCACCACTGCAAGTCCCTGACCATGGGATCAGAGACCAGAACTTCCTGGTCGAGGTCGTCCGATGTCTGGTCTCACCGAGACCGAAGCATCCATGGAGGGATTCTCATACGGAGCAGAGTGCGAGGGACTGTCAGAATAGCAGCCGCCATGAGCCCGAGGAAGTGAAGGACTGACCTGGTACTGACCCTTCTGCGACTGGGCAACAGACTTGCTTGAGCCTGGAGGGTGTCCACCCTGCCCGGAGGCAGAAAGGCCTTACCGATGGTCGTGTCCAGGATTGCCCCGATGAACTGGAGTCTTTGGCAAGGAACCAGATAGGGCTTGGCCTGGTTGATGGTGATAACCAGGCTGGTGAAAACCTGCAGGGTAAGGGAAAGACAGCGTAGGAGTTCCTCCATGGACGGGGCCGCCAGGAGCCAGTCACCCAGGTACAGGAATACCTGTACTCCCTGGGTATGCAGGTGGGCCGCTACCACTGAATGACATTTGGTAAACACTCAGGGAGCTGAGGAAAGACCAAATGGGAGGGCCTTGAATTGGTAGTGGTCCCCCGAAACAAAAACCGAAGGAATTCACGGTGGGAAGGGCGGATGGGGATGTGCAGGTAGGCATCCTGCATATCCAAAGCGCACAGCCACTGTCCCTGCCGAAGAAGCGGCACAAGGCTCTGCAGGAGAGCATTCTGGAGCGTTTGTACTCCATGAACATGTTCAGGGAGCTGAGGTTTAAGCTAGGCCTCACCTCTCCAGTCTTCTTTGGGCCTAGGAAGAAATGGGAATGGTAACCTGTCACCTTCGAGAGAAGGAAGGATTTCTTCTTGGACCAGTGGAAGATGTTCCAGGGAGTAAGACAAACTGGGGGTGGTTTTCTGGGTGGTTTCTGAAGAAACTTGATTGAGTGTCCTGCTGCTATCAGTTGGAGCACCTGATGTAATCCTCTCCCAACCCAGTAAACGGAAGGAGAACCTTCCTCCTACTGGTTCCTCTGGGGGATCCAGAGGCTGTGGGAGAGGAAAGGAATCAGGAGGTGTGGGGCAGCATGGCAGCCGAGGCTCCCACAGCCTTTTTGGACGAGGGGGTTTGGCAGCTGGAGGGGCCCGACATTTATTGGCCTGCTTGCCCTGAGGTTTCGTTTTAGGCTGAGAACGCCTGCGAAAAGGGCGACACTGTCCCTGAGAGGGCCTGTACAGAGAGTCAACGGACTTGAGTGCAGTACCCTTCTCTTGCAGGTTGTTGATGTCGTCCTTGACATTCCCACCAAACGGCACCGAACCCCTGAAGGGCGCATCCTGAATAGCGGATTGCACTTCAGGGACCAAACCAGGCATTATGCTGCAGACCTATGGCGAAAGCCGAACTCTGACCAGCTGTGTCCACTGCATTATATGTGGCATGGAGCATGTGCAGACTGGCCGAACGAGCAGAGAGGACAAGGTCAGCCACTTCCTGCCTGGTCTGAGACTTAGGAAGGGATTCCAATTTGGATGCCACCTGACTCAGGATCATCTTCTGGCAGTCCTCCATAAGTGCGACATAGTTCAGGGCCCTAATCCCCAGAGTGAAAGAAGTGTACACCTTTTTCCCATACTGGTCCAAAAGACGCAATTCCTTGTCGGGTGGAGACGAGTTCAGGTGTTTTGGATTGGCTGACCGGCCGTGAGCAGTGCTAATTACGACAGAGTTGGCCTTGGGGTGTGTATTCAAGGAATCCACACCCTCAGGAGCCTGGTATAGCCTATCCGCCTTGCTCGGAAGGGGGACTAACATGGACGGTTGCTTCCAAATAGTGGAAACAAGGTCCGTGTGAGGCTCGATCTAGGGTGGAATCAATGTCGGAGCAGTTTCAGGCAGATCCAAGTGAGCAGCGAGCTTCTTCTGCTGTGGATCTGGCTCCAGAGATTGCCACTGGTGGACCTCCTGGATCTTTCCCAGTAACTCCAGAAAGGAGGGATCTTCCGGAGCAGACTTCAACAGAGTCCTTGGCCTGGGTCGGTCTAGAGTACGTGGCTCATCGTCGGAATCAGAGCAGCCACCTGAGTCTGAGTCTGAGGTCTCCGAAGAAGAGGAGGAAGACTCCTCCTGAGGCGGGGAAGAACGGACCCTTTGGGCAAACCTCAGGAAAGCGTATCCTCCCCACCCCTGGTGTCTGAGGGTTCACCTTTGGTATCTGGTAGGGGGAGGGAGTCTCTCATCTCCAGCAAAGGGTGTCCTGCGCAGGGTCCGGCACCGGCAGATAGCTCTCCACCTCCCTGGTGAGTTGAGCCTTGGCCTCAGCCCACCAGCCACCAGAGTCTCCTTCAGATCCACCGGCGGTTGGTGGGGGCGGTGGAGGAGGGGGATACGGATATTGAGGGTATCCGCAGGGCGAGTATCCATAACCCAATGGTGGGAAGCCCAGCATTAGGTATTGAGGTGTTGGGTACTGCGACGTCGGGTATACCGGCACCTGGTACTGCAGCGTGGGCAATCTGAAGAGATCAGCTTAAGCCTAGGATGTAAAAGCCAAGTAATGGCCAGGGCAGCAGCAGGGGAAGGCTTGTGCATGGACAAGATCAGTTGTTGCCACGAGGTCCTCATAGCGCCAGAGTTTCCGCCAAAGCCTCTCCTCATCCAAGGAGTACGAGGACGACCGATGGCGTCACCTCTTTTTTGAGTGCTTATGGCTCTTCCTCGGCCTTTTGGTCGAGAGGATTCTAGACCTCGACCGAGATCGGGCAGGCCAACTCGGTCGCTCGGGAGACACTGGGGGAACTGGTGACCTCCGGGGGTCCGGAACCAGGTCCTCAATGGGGATGCCAAGGACTGGATCTCCTCATCAGGGAAGACAAGGACTGGAGTCCTCTCTAAGGAGTCGGCGACCGGGGTAGTCGACAGCGGGTCGATAACCTCTACCTCGCTGGCTGCATCCTCAGTCGGCTGGCCCGATGAAAGGTCTGAGAAGCCAGTGGCTGAAGAAGCGATCTCGACCGAGGTCGAGACTGCATGCTCCTGGGACTGAGACCTGTCCCAGTCCCAAGAGCGCCTTTGTCGAAACGAAGACTTGCTCGGTTCCTTATCACGCTTACGGGATCGGGAGGAGTGTGAGCCTGCAGGCGCCTCTCCCCTGGTGGGAAGAGACTGGCACAACTCCCAAAGGACCCCTAGAAGGTGGAGCCCAGGTTGAGCGTAACGAAGAAGCTTCGAGAGTCCGCAGCACGAGTGGCTTCTTCTTCGAATGCTCGTATGCGTTCCAATTGCTCGGCAGATCCCGCAGCCGCGGAAACTGCCCACCTAGCCTCCTTGGACTTCACCAGAGGGATCCTCTTCTCTGGTCTTCCCAGTTTCAAGCATGCAAGACGGCTGTCAAGGACGTTGGGATGGAAGGCCAAGCAAAAGCTGCAAGACGAGGTGTCATGGCCCGACACCGAGGCAGTAGAACATAAGTGGTGGGGATCGGGGCCGACATTTTTTGGCCTCAAGGACACCGGCGAAATCCGGGGGAAGATTTTTCTTCCATAATTGAAGATGCGAAAAGGCGATTGCTAACTCGAACAATTTTTTTATTTAATTTCCGTAGAACCAAAGTTTTGAAATGCGTGAGCACGAGGGAGGCAACCTGAATCTTCCAGTGGAAAGGAAGATCTAGTGTCATGGAGCGGAGCCGAGGTATATACCACCCAGGTGGGTGGAAGGAGCCAGCTTGAAGACTTCCAGTGATCCTTAAAGGGGAAAGGGACATGCAAAAGAGTGTGGATGAACATCATATCCATGATCCTAGAAATAAGGGTTACTCACCTGTAACCGTAGTTCTAGGAGTGGCATATGATGCACATCCACACTTCAGCAGCTTTTCCTTTACCTTTAATTCTTATCAGAAGGTCTTAAAGCTAAGCTCCTTCCACCCACTTGGGTAGTATCCTCCTCGGCACCACCCCTTGATGTCAGATCTTGCACACGTAAGAACTTACCACAACAGTAGATCTTTGAGGAGTGTCTCTTGCAGCAGGTAATACACTTGGGTAGTCACCAGAGGGCACACAGCAGCTCTCTTCCAGCAGTCTTGTCAGGGCTGCCCCACCGATGACATCATCATCGGTTCTATATAAGGCAGCAGTCCCTGGTATCCCTCAGTTCCCCGGTTGATCTAGTCGCTAAGCGAGGACCGAGGGGATCTGAGGTACCACAGGTATCCCTAACCATATGTATCCAGAAATTGTTCTCCTAGAAAAGGAAGGGGATGGAGGGAGGGAACATATCTGCTGCAAGAGACACTCCTCAAAGATCTACTGTTACAGTAAGTTCTTACGTAACTGTACTATCTTCCACAGAGTGGTCTCTTGCAGCAGGTAATACACTTGGGATGATTCCCAAGCAGTAAACCCATGAAGGGTGGCAAACATTATGACAGGAGGCCTTCTAGGACAGCGCAGCCCAGAGGCAGTTCTACAGTGAGAAGCAGTGTCTAAGTTGCAGTGCTCCATGAAAATATGTATTGTGAGCCATGTGTCTGCATTGCAGATATCTGTGATCGAAGTCCCATTGCAGCCAGCCGCTGTAGTGGCCATGGCTCGAGTGGAATGAGCTTGGACAGGTCCTGGTCAAGCATGGTTTCCTTTTTATAATGAAAAAAAATTATACAATGAGCTAACCCCTTGGAGAGGGTTTGTTCTGGAACTGGGGAACCATCCCCAGTGAAGTCGAAGGTTACCAAAAGTTGAGAGGTGTTTCTGAAAGATTTGGTATGAGTTACGTAGTATCTCAGGATACGATGAACATCTAAGGCGTGTAGGAGATGTTCTCCTGGATTACAATGCCCAGGATAGTAGACTGGCAGTTTCCATGGCTGATCCAAGGCGTGTTCCAAGACCACCTTGGGAAAACAAAATGGGAAACTGGTGTGGAGAACCACCGTATCCTTGTGGAAAATTATGTAAGGCTCTTGACACAGCAGGGCATGAAACTCGGGACTACGGTGAGAAGAACTGACAGCTACTAGAAATAGTGCCTTCCAGGACAGGTAGCAGAGATCAGTAGTAGTCACTGACTTAAAAGGAGTGAGGGTGAGCTGTTCTAATAGGAATTCCAGGTCCCATGAAGGGATAGGCCATTTGATGGGAGGTTTGATATGTTGTATGCCGCCTAGGAACATCATGGCAAAATGATGTTGGTACAGTAGGTTACCTTCAAAGGGTTCACAAAAGGTCGAAATAGAGGCCAGAGGAACTTTAACAGAGGAACAGCCAAGGTCTTTCTTGGCAAGTGAGGCCAAGTAGACGAATACCTTGGCTAAAAGACATGAAAATGGGTTTAGAGAGTGGGAGGCAACCCATATGGAAAAGTGTTTCCCTTTAACATTATGTTTCCCTGGTAGATGTTTTACGTGAAGCCCACATAACATTAGCTATCGGAGAGGAGACTTGAAACGGATCCTGAAAGTGTCCTCAGGAGCCAGGCTAGAAGAAGTAGGGTATACAGCTTGGGGTGACGGAGAGTGCCCCAACTCCGAGTCAGTATGTCTGGCCTGATGGTATAAGGGAACTGGTGACACCACCGGTAGTTGCAGTAGTGGAACCACAGCTGTCGCAGTCTGAGGAGGGCTACAAAGAGCACTGTAGCTGGATTAAGTTGTAAATTCAGCAGGGTATGCTGTAAAAAAGGGTATCGGATAAAAGACTGCGACAGCCAGGGAGATTGAAGGCTGCCAAAGGCCGTTCTGGTTGAAGACTATGTGTCAGACCCTCATAGGCTCTGTGTAGATGCTGAAGGACCTCGGTTCCCTTTGCTCGTGTAGGAATATACCACTGAGGGCTGACTGTTTGAAGCAGGACAGATTCCAGCGTACAGGAAGGGAGAAAAGCCTGAAGGGCGAGGTACACCGCTCTTATGTGCAGCGGGATAATGTGGAGAGGGTGGAGCATGGGTCCCCATGGCTTGCTGGATTAAACAAAAGAGTATGCCTTAAATGAAATGGAAATGATGGGTCCACCAGTGAAGGGCAACGGGAAGGTCAGGAGAGACTGAAGCGCTGGTCCTGAAGGTACCTGTTTGCAGTCTCTATTGCATAAACAGGGCCAACTGGACAAGTTGCCCCTTGACTGTGTCCAGCACTGCTCCTATGTTGTGGAGCCACTAAGCCAGAACAAATGGGGCCAGTATGCCTGGTCACCTCAACCAGCCATTATTCCTAACTGCTGGAATAAATAGGGTCGCTGGATAGGGAGGGGAGCAGTAAACCCCAGGAAGCTTTGATAATTTGCTATTCATGTAGGCATGGGGACACGAAGAGTCCAGTGCAGCACAGGGCTGTTGTCACAGGTACCAGACATGTGGTAAAGACCTTTAGGGTGGACCAAAAACCAAAGGTAGGGGCACAGAATGGTAATGTAGGTCCGCTGGGGGAACCCTGGTGACCCCCACTGTCTGGAAAAAATATGTAATGGGGAGGGGAAAAGGGAGGGGGAGGAGCTGAGGTGAGCTCCAGGATAGCTTATCTTTGAGCAATGTCAAATTTATTACCGGAATTGACGCGCCAGACCGATAAAGGTCGGGCAAAGCGATCATCCATGGCAATCAAGACTGGGATGAAAAATTGCTGTGGTAAAGCCCATGGGGAAGAAACTGTGGTTGGCAGGTGTAGGCACCCAGGAGAGTGGGTGTGTAAGAGCGGCTGATGGTAGAGGTAGCATCTATGGACGTGATCTGAAATCGAGAACGTCCACAGGGGCAGCCCTGTAAGGTACCCATAGTTCTGCTGTGCTTCAGAGGAAAGATCTGGAACAGGGAAGGCCAATGGTCATTTAAAGTAGGACATGCTATGTATTTTGCGTAAAGTTGTACCTGAAGCTTGGAGTTCTTCTAGAATGGTCTGGGTTTCTAAACCATAATGGTTTTCAGCCATAAAAAACTGTGCATTCAATATATTCACTTTGGACATCCAGAGTCCGCAGCATGATCCACATTATATCCAGAGTGGCATCTGGATATAGAACTGTAAATAAACTTATTATCAACAATTATTTATTACCCTGAGAAGGAGGAAGCTTGCTGAGGGAATCAAAAGCAGAGGATCAGAGTACCATTTGTATTTGCCCATATGGCTCATATAAGGTAAAGTCACTGAGGCAGAGTGCTTGCATGAGGTTCCTTCGAAATGTGACTTTACTGAGAAGCAGTGAGCTCATATGTTACTCAGTGTTGATCACGAGCTGCACCAATGGCCACCAAAATGGAGTTCGAGCCCCTGGAATGCAGGGGTGGTCATCCGGTAAGTGGTACAGACAGTTTGTTTCTCCAGGCATATCATAGACCGCTGACAGCTGGTTCTGCGCAGTCAAGACAGGTAAGGGACACCCTGAAAGGATGGAATGGAGGCTACAGTGTGACAGACAGCATCCTTGTGTAAGGAGGAAATATGTGTAAGGCACAGAAGGGGATGAGAACCACCTTGTGGGGAAGAGAAAGACCTCCGACTCCTCCTGATCAACTTATTTAGGGACTAAGAAAGCGCCGCAGGGGGAAGGTTCCAGTCAGCATGAAAGCTTGTGTGGAGGACGAGTGGGAACATGAGGAATGCTGTCCATAGGGTCAGGGGTTAAGAGCCTCACATTACCAGAAACACTGCGTGAAGCAAAGTGGCTGAGAAAATGAGATCATGAGTCCCGGACTGATACAAGGGAGAAACAGGAAGCAATCTGTTATGGCAAGCCCATGGGTAACAGGTAATTGGTGATGAGAAGGCCTATACAGTGTTCAAGAGCAGTATCGACAAAAAGGTAGACAGTTATCAAGAATGAAGCTACTGTGTGGTGCACCGTGACTGGCGGTCAGTGATGAGGGACGCAGCCCCATCAATGAGTATGCCAAAGTATGGTGTAAATACTTATAATGGCAAGCACCTGCGATGAAGTCGAGGGTGAGTCACAGGAAGCAGTGACCATCGACGAAGGTGTAGCTTCGGTGATGAGGAAGTCCACTCATGGAGCACCATCGACGGTGTGTTGGAAGTCTCGTCAATGAGGTGCACCATGGCAGCGTACACTGCTAGCAGTGGCCGTTGCTGAGAGCAACACTGAAAAGAACGAGGAGTATTTGCTCCAGGTCTTGCTGATAAACAATTTATGGTTCAAGTACCATCGAGGAAGAAGTCGGTGGTGAGTCTCTTGGAGCAGTGACCGTCAACGGGGGTGAAGCCTCATCGACAAGGAAGTCATGTTTTTATGATGACCATTGACAAGGGTGGAAGCCCCATTGATGAGGTGCACCGCTGATGAAAAAGTCGATGGTGAGTCATCTGGAGCAGTGACCATTGACGGTGAAGCTTCGTCGATGAGGAAATCATTTTATGGTGCACCGTCGACAGTGTACCTTGGTAGCAGTGGCAGTCAGCAAGAACAACTCTGAGAAGAACAAGGAGTATTTGCTCCAGGTCTTACTGATAAATACTTGTTAATTCAAGTACCATCAATGAGGAAGTTGATGGTGAGTCACTGGGAGCCGTGACCGTCAACGTGGTTGAAGTCCCATCAACAAGGAAGGCATTTTTATGGTGCACCATCGACGGTGGACACCGGTAGTGGCCGTCAACGAGAGCAACTGTGAAGAGAACAAGGAGTATCGCTCCACGTCCTGTTGAAAAGAAAATGATTGTTAGTTCATGCACCGATGGAAAGTCATCTTGTAGTAGTAATCATAGTCGATGAAGAAGGGTTCCTCGTCAATGAAGAAGCTGGTAAATGAATGTCAAGTACAAATACC
Organism: Neoceratodus forsteri; assembly: GCA_016271365.2. Taxonomy (NCBI): domain Eukaryota; kingdom Metazoa; phylum Chordata; order Ceratodontiformes; family Ceratodontidae; genus Neoceratodus; species Neoceratodus forsteri. The sequence goes on from CM057455.1 coordinate 1,503,195,560, forward strand.
GATCTGTTGTCGGTGATCGAAAAAAGAATCCTGTGTTTTTCGTTGATGGTGAGAACGGTGACAGGAAACACTGTTCCAGGTTTTAAGTTCCGTTGATGAAGAACTGCAGGCACTAAGAAGACTAATCGCGTGTGAGCTGAAGCCGGCAAACAAAAAAAGAACTGAGGATACCAGGGACAGCCCAATTATATAGAGCACATGATGATGTCACCGTGGCAGCCTCTGGCAAAAGATCACAGGAAAAGAGCTGCTGTGTACCCTCTGGTGACTACCTAAGTGTATTACTTGCTGCAAGAGACCACTCCGTGGAAGATCTACAGTTACAGGTGAGCAACCCTCATTTCTAGGGATGTGCCAGAGCCCAGTAAACAGAGATGGCTGCCATGTGCACCTTGAGGATAGTCAACCTTAGACCTGACAGAGGGACCACAAATAGTCCAGGATGCTAGCCACATGGCAAGACAGGGGTTCTAGCTCCCTGCTCGACACCAAATGGAAAATCTCTTCCACTTGAAGGCATAGCATTGGCAAGTCGATTCCTTGCAAGAGGCCTCAACAACATGGAGGACCTCATCGGAGAAACCCAAAGCCTGGAACTCTAGCTGCTCAGGAACCAGGCTGTCAGGTGCAGGGACTGAAGGCCTGGGTGGAGGGCCCTCCTCTGAGAGCAAGACAGTAGATCCGGATGAAGAGACAAGGGCAATGGGGGCTACTGCTGAGGCTCAGGAGATTGGAATACTAGAACTGGCGTGGCCAGTCTGGAGCCACCAGGATCATCTGTGCCTTGTCTCTCCGCACCTTGATCAACACTTTGTGGATCGGGGAAAGGCAAGGAAGCATCCCCCATCAGTGTCCCACACTGAGGGGAGCAGGCACAAAATAGCCTTAGCTTCGTGTTCTCCCAGGAAGCAAACAGGTCGACCAGGGGAATGCCCCATTGGGAAAACAAGCAATTGAATACCTCCTGGTGAAGAGACCACTCATGAGATGCCTCGCCCACTCAGCTGAGGGCATCTGCCAGCTGACTGGAGGCACTGGCCACATGAAACACCAGAAGATTGAGTCCAGACAGTGTACAAGGGTCCAGATGTGGAGGGCTTCCCAATACAACTGGAGGGAATGCATTCTGCCCCACTTGATGAGGCAGTACATGGTCATGAGGTTGTCCGTCTGGATCTGTATGACTTGACCCTGAATGGATAAAGTGAAGGCCATCAGAGCAAGGTGCACTGCACAGAGCTCCAGCAGGCTGATGCGACATCAGGACTCCTTGGGGGTCCAGAGTCCATGGGCCCTGTAGTCCCCCAGGTAAGCTCCTCATCCCAGAGATGCGTCGGTTGTGAGAGTGACCGTTGGCTCTGGGTGGACAAATGGGACTTTTCTGCAGATGTTCCGGGATGAGCCACCACTGTATGGCACCCCACACTGGCTGCATCACTGTGACCGGCTGGTTGAGGTGACCGAGGTGCTGAGACCACTGGTGGGCTAGCTCCCACTGCAGGGAGCATATCTGTCAGCAGGCCTACCAGAATACGCTGATGCAGGAATCCATGGACCCCAGTAGCCGCAGGAAGTCCCAGGCAGGGCACGAGTGCCCAACCTGAAATGATCGAGCAAAGGAGGTAAGATCCACTAGGAGTCAGGCCTTAGCACAAAGGGAGTCTAGCTCTGCCCTGATGAAGTGCATGACCTACGAAGGGTGGAGTTCCAACTTGGCCAGGTTGAGAAGAAGACCCAAGGCTGAGCAAGTCTGGAGGGCCAGATCCCTGGAACGCTCCACCTCCTCCCGGGATGAACTAGCGATCAACCAGTCATCCAGGTAAAAGTACACCTGGACCCCTTGGGGCCGCAGGAATGCTGCCACCACTGCTATACACTTGGTGAAGACCCTGGAGTAGAGGAGAGGCCAAACGCCATGGTACGGAACTCGAACGGCACCCCCTTCCGAGTGGAACTGAAGGAACCGCTGGTGGGACAGATGGATTGGAATGTGAAAGAAAGTGTCCTGGAGGTCCAGAGAGCAGAACCACAAGTCCCTCTTTAGGGATGTAATCATTTGGTTCACTGTGACCATCCGGAACTTGCACTTCCTCAGGTACTGGTTGAGATCGTGAAGATCCAGTATGGGGTGCCAACCCCCCAATCTGTTTTGAAACCAGGAAATATCTGGAGACAAACCCCGGACCAGCCAATGAGTCCAGGACAAGAGCTACAGCACCTTTCTGAAGGAGCTCAGCGATGTCCTCCTGAAGGGTGGACAGCATGTCCGGGAACACCACGACCTCCCATGGGGCATGGGCTCAGAAAGACAGGAAAGTGTTGGAAGTCTAGAGGCAGACCACCACCCACTACTTTGATCACCCATTTGTCTGATATGATGACGGACCAGGCGTGCGAGAAATGGCGGAACTGACTCCCCCCAACCGGAGTCCAAGGATGGGCGGGAGTGTGACACCTGAAACAACAGTATAGAAGGACAAACTCCACTGTAGTAAAATTTCTTCAAGCATTTATTTTTAATTCCACACAAAGTCCATACGGGCAATGGTTTCAAGGCGACGCCACTTCCTCAGGCCCTCCGTGTTGGGACTTTTAAATTAATTTACAATGGGTTCTTGTACCCACAAGAGCCAACACAGTACATGTGCTTTATCCTCATATATTAAGTGCTTCAATTCTCTTATGATTATTTAGTTCTGCATCACTTTCCTTCTAACTCAGATAGAGGTTTCTATAAATTGGTTCTTTCAAGATTGCTTTACTTTTCAGTTTTTTAGTCCACTCCAAATCACAACTCAGGATTCAGTGGTGTGGCTTGGGCTGACTCCTGACCCATGTTAGGAGTGAGCCACACATCTGTCCAAGTTAGAAGGAAAATGATGCAGAACTAAAAAATCATAAGAGAATTGAACCCATGTATTTGTGTGGAATTAAAAATAAAGGCTTAAAGAAATGTTACTACAGTGGAGTTAGTCCTTTTTACTATTGTTTCATGTGGAAGTAGTCATACTTTGAGATGACCCAAGTTGGATTATTACCGATTATTGCATTGGCACCCTGAATCTCCACTGCCTTGTTGGGAGAGAGACACCCCCAATCTTTACTGGGCAGGCTCAGCAGAGGCTCAGCTGGCTGCCGAGGACCTACCCCGACTTCTTGAGCCAGATGGCAGGCTTAGGTTTGGGACATCAGGCCTGGGACTGTCCTGCTTGGGGCTGCGGCAGTCTGGATTGAGGTGCCAGGTAGGTCTGAAATGGAAAGGGCTTCTTTTGTTTCTGGCCCTTAGGGTCCTTCTGGATGTGAAGCTGGCATCGGCTTGATCTGGGTAAGCAGAATACACTGCAGTAAGGGTGACCGTGGAAGTGCCGAAGGTTGAGGTGGGGCGCAGCCATAGCTGAGGACCCACTACTGCCATATGAGCCCTTCATAACAGCACTGCAATTTATGGTGGAGGCTGTCTTCATCTGAGGCCGAGGAAGATGAAGAGTGCTGATGGCGCTTCATGGTCAACGGCCAAGAGCGGGAATGCCGTGATTCCCTTGATCTTGACCAACAGCCCGATTGAGACCTCAACTGGGACCTCGACCGATGGCGGTCAGGTCACTGGGGAGAAGACACGGGGGGAAGGCACCATGTGCTTGACCAGAGCCGGGCCCCAGGGAACCCCCGAGGGGTTAATACGAACATACGAAATTGCCAGCAGATACAGGCCTTATGGTCTATCTTGTCTGCTCAAGAGTGCAGCACTTCAGTCCATTAGACTGCAGCTGCCCCCAAGGGGAGACAGCCTGACTGGCTGGTCTATCCAACCCCTCCTGAGAGAGGGCCATGAGAACGAGGGTCCTTGTAAGTGAGTTGTTCCCATCATCCTCAGACAATGGGTCGACCGGGTCAAGAAAAATCTCAACAGGTTTGTCGATCAGCAGGCTTGGATAGGAAAACCGAGGGGCCAGCAGCCTGAACTGGGACAACAGGAATGTCGGCCGAAGCTGATGACTTGACAGCCACTGAGCCAGAAGCAGAACTGCGGGAGTGGGAAGACCACGCCTGGTCCCGGTTCCATGAACTCTGACGGGACCTTTTAGACTTAGAAGCTCATGAAGTCCCCCCCTCCCCGAGAGTAGAGAGAGAATGACGCAAGTCCCAGAAAACTCCAGTGAGCTAAGCATCCAAGCCCATTGGGAGAAGCGTGGAGGCCGAAGCCACGCCTGCTGCAACCTGGGCCGCACAGCCTCATCTAAGGCAGTGAGCTGTGCCACCGAACCAGCTGCTGTGGAAATCGCCTTACAGGCGTCCTTGGAATGAATGAGAGGATCCCATTCTTCCGGGTGGCCTAAAAGAGGGTGGACATAATGGTCCTCCAATGTGGACGGCTGAAGGGACAGGCACAGGCTGCAAGTCTGTGGATCGTGCTGCCCCCCCCCCCCCGAGGCAATATACACATGAGGGTCGATGCGCTACATCTGCAGACCTGATGCTTCCAGTGGAAAGGAAGATCAGATGTCACAGGGCAGTACCGAGGAGGATACACCCAGGTGGGTGGGAGAAGCTTAGCCTAAAGACCTCCAGCAAGAATTAAAAGGAAAGGACGAGCTGCCAAAGTGTGGATAGTGCACCATATCCACGTCCCTAGAATGGATAATTTTGATCAAGTCTACCTTCTTGGTAAAACGGAAATTAATCAATAACTAAAAAGTATGACAAACACCAGCTTGCTATTAAGTGATTTTAGGCTGAATGCGACCAATTACTAAACTCTAACCTTCCTCTTGTCACTTCACTGTGTTAACCACAACTTCACATTTCAACTGACAAATTTCTAGTGCACTCCATCTAGTGATGGCAAAACCTGTTCTAGGTGTACTATATAAGGATGTAATTTGCTATGAAGGGAAGTAGATTCAAAAGGTATTCCATGCCCCGTGGGCAGGAGTGCTAGCACAGAGCCCTACCCAATCTGTTTGAGCAAACAAGGGCCTTTAGGGTAAATAAACCAGAAGAAGTGTGCTCTGTCGCAGATGTTTTTCAGGAGTCTTATAGAAACAAACCACATAAATGCCATATTAAAGAATCACTCACTACACATTAATTTTAGTTGTTTCATGTTCGATTTCTCCATGCAGTTACTTGTTTTAATACAATGGCAGCTTCCATTTGTCAAGACAGCACAAAACAAATTATTAAAATGGTATCACACCCAAATAGTCCTATTACAGAATTCATCAGTAATACACAGCGCATTTCAAACACTTCTACGAGTTACTACTCGTGTATAATTTTTCAGTAGGTAATACAAAGATGGCTCTTTAAATTCGGGTCACGGGAAACCGGCAACCAGGACTACAGTGGTCGTTCTGAACATTAACACCCAGACAATAATCTCTTTAAAAGTAAAGGATGTGGGGGCAGCAAAGTGGCAAAGTCTAAATCAGTGACAATCACAGTGTGTTCAGTGCAAGTGACTTTCAGCAAAACAAGGCAGCACCCCCCAACCCTACCAAAAAAAAAGATAACAGACCGGTAAATCACACCAGTTTGCAAAGGACATTTTGAAAAAGGCAGCAGAAGTCCAGAATAAACTTTGATTGAACAGATAATCACAGACTGCTGGGGTTTTGGTCTGTTGATGAAGTAAGCGAGCCCAACTCCTTTTCTTTTGTTTAGTTCTGAAAGGAAGACTGTTTTGATGGCTTGTCAGCAGCAAATGTGTCTGGTCCCTCAAATGGGCTCAGCAAAAGCTCCTAACAGTCCTGAGACACAGATGAATAGGCCTTGTCCTCATAATGAGCTGTAAAGTGGGACACGAGTGGTAAATGAGCATTATGCCAAAGAAAATAATATGTTAGTTTTCAGTTACTCAACTGTCTCTTCATTGGCACAGACTCAATTTATTTTCCTTCAGATTTCAGGCTTAGGATTGTCAAAGGATCTACAGCAACACTGAAATAATTATCGCTTGTTTTTAAGTTTCCAAAGCACTAAAATGTTGCCAGTTTAAAGAATGCTGCATTGCTTGAGGCAATAGTAGTACCGTATATGTAAGCATTCTTTGCAACCCTCAAAAAAAAAAAAAAAAACAGTCTTTGCAGTTTAACAAGTTGTTGGTGCCTCAGTAAATACAGTTCTGTAAGGGATCAGGGCAAAATCCTACTGTTTATGTATAAACTCCATATTGTTCGTTTTCCTATGTGTGGCCCCCTAAAATACCTAGAGCTGAAAATTTGGAGGGGAGGGGTGATTTACTCAGACAGTCAGCACATTTTTCTCTCTAGTTTTGCTCTCTTCCAACTGTCCTGACACCCCCCCCCCCAAAACCACCGAAGGCTCTCTCTCCAGCTTGATTTCCTTTAATTGTCTTACTCAGTTGTATTTTTAACCCACCTCTGTGCAGGAACCAAATTACAGACAAGCTGCCCAAATGTTGAGTAAGTTTCAAGAAACAGTTTTATCTTTGGACAATACTTTGCAACTACAGAGTTCATGCCAGTATGAAGTGCAGGTATCCCATCACCAGGCGAAGTTATTAGGGCAACAGCAAAGTGGGTGCCATAGCCAGTTAACCTGCCTTCTGTTGAAATGGATTTCACAGCGCCTGCCACAGGGGCGTTACGCTTCTTGCCCCTACACCTCTGACATGGAGGTGATCATATTTAATTTTGGGGGCCCCATGATGGAGGGCGGGGAGGACCCCACGCTTAAGAGTTCGCATTTGCCCCGCGTACGAGGTGCAACTGGGGTCGGGTGTCAGAACTGCCGGGCGCAATGTGCGCCATCAGCATTGAGATGTCACCCTAATGGCCATCGCCCTGTTGCGTGCTGCAATGAAGTGAGTGAACCTGAAGTGCACAATTGTTGTTAATTCTCTGATGAACTTCTCATGTTCTGGCAAGAGGAACCAAATGAAATCCTTATTCCAAGTAATGAATCACACCGAATTAAGAAGACTGTGTATACAGTAGGCCATCATCAGATTAAACAGTGCTCCCGTTTATATACAAGAACACAGTCTATAAAGCCCGACTACACTGAATTTATTTATTTATTTATTTTTACTTTTTACATTTTATTTTTTCAGCTTATTCCCACTATGATACAATACACTGTTTTCAGTGAGTCCTGCACCTACACAATTCCAAACGTTGGAGGGCTGAACCATTTGAGATAAAATGCCGTGGTGAGGGTCACTTTTAAATAGTTGGTATAGTGTAGCAAAATGCTAACCATTTCCAGAAATGCATAGCAGCTGACTGCTAATCATCTGTTGAATGACTCCATGGCACAGGGAAGTGCACAGATAAAATTCATTGTTTTTTAAATATGTGCCAATGCTATGCATTTTCATAGCTGATTAACACTTTTACGTATAAAAGCGCAAATCAGTTTTTTGGGGTTATTTAATATCCTATAGTGAGCCAGCAGCTATTTACAGTTTTACTGAGGGGGAAGGGGCAGTGAAATCCCAGAATTTTACTCTCAGCACTGCAGTAACAACAAACGCAACATCACAGAATTCAGCATTTGATACCAGAACAGTGACCCTTCATAACAAGTATTTTTCTGTAAATTACTCCCTATACTATTTTCATTTTGCCTTATTTAATTTGCTGTACGTTTAACTTTCTTTATTTGAAATTTCTCCAACCGGTACAACCCCATAAGCAGCAGCATCTCATTTCCATGGGGGATCCAGGGAGAACAACAGCCTGCAGCACTATAACTAAGCACAGCAGAGACGCTGTTACTTACAATATACAAATATGAGGTCAAAATTAAATGTAAAAGCAAATAAGACAGTAAACAATGTATTTCTTTCTGTATATTTTTGCACATAATAAAAGCTTGACAGCAGAACCCCAAGACTGGCAATCAGTGTTACCATCTCGGAATTTCAAAACTTTAAAGTGGCATCGGTTCATTCACTGGTAATCACTGGTCCTGATGATGGACTAGGAACCTGGGAGCGCCTATTTCACAGTTCAGTGTTCCTGCCAACAGACTGGGATGTAAACAAACACAGAAAACACACGCTAAATGCGATTTCATGATTTCCAGCACTGAATGGTGGAATCTGAATAACTGCATCATTCAGGTTTGGTTTCTTGTGTGTAGGGCCTCCCTCCAAAAAACAGTTTCATAATCTGCCACCTACTCCCACACAGCTTCCACAAGGGTCTAAGAGCAAAGTACTCTTTGCTCCCCACAAATACCCTACATCCAGTATAATACAATCATTTCTGAGTGATGCAGTGACCCAACACTTTCTTTTTATTAAGTATGATTTACAACTGTATCAACATGCTGTATATTACAAATACAACATTGTCGGTACAAAAAGTACTACATAAATGTAAATTTTCCAGGCACTTGCAGAAGTTAAAGGGACACAGTCAGCCATGCACCGTAACCCAACACTTCTGAATGGCCCCAGATATGAATTAAAGCAAAGTATTACCTTTTTAACCATTTTCTCAAGTCAGGTTTGGATGGCATGCACCGCCCAAGCAACCTCAGCCACCAGAAGCACATCTAGTGTGGGGTCACACACATCTATGAATGGTGCGGTCACAGTTCCAAAACTCCACAGTCTTGGTCCTTATTATTTTTGACCCACTGTTAACGAATAACCTTACTAGATGTAGCAAGGGATCCCATGGGAGAAAATACAGGCTTGTGCCTCAAACGAGCACTAGTAATGAAAATAAATGAGATTGGAAATAGTGGCCGAGATCCTACACATGCGCATTAGTGAGACTGGAAATGGGCCAAGATCCTGTGTATGTGCCATGACACAAGATCTTGGCCCCCGTTTCCAATCTCGCTAATGCGCATGTGTAGGATCTTGGACCTTATTTCCAGTCTCATTTATTTTCACTACTAGTGCTCATTTGAGGTACAAACCTGTATTTTCTGCCATGGGATTCCCTGCTAGATCCAATCATGTTATCAGTTCACAGTGGCCAAATAAAAAAAAAACAAAAACCTTGCACTGCAGAGTTTTGGAACAGTGACCATGCCATTCACAGACATGTGCCCCTACACTAGATGTGCTTCTGGTGGCTGAGGTTACTTGGGCAGTCCGTGTTGTCCGAACCTGACTTGCAAAAATGGTAAAAAGGTAATATTTTTGCTTTAGTTCATATCTGGGGGCATTCAGAAGTGTTAGTTTACTAAGCAGGTTGCAAGGGGCAGACTGGTCACAGATGACCAAAAGTTACGTTGCATGGCTGACAGTGTTCCTTTAATCAAAGTACCAATAGTACCAAGATGTGCAAAGGACCACATCACTATTTTTAAAACGGCCAACAAATCTCAAGAACACCGGTTGACTGACAGCCTCTCAGAGCCATGTCCTTACAGAAAAATATCCTAGCAACCTGCACTACTTCAAAGCCAAGTACCGCAGCACAGCTGACATATTGCTGTACCCGCGCTGTCACTTTCCCATGTCATTCACCTCAGCAAGGTTTTCCTCAAAGCGGTTCAGTCGCACAGCCTTCAAAAACCATCTATAGCAGAGTTCTACCTTATGGCAACCTTACTCATCTCAAGACCTGTCTTAGGCAGATAGACTGGTCCTTGATTTACAAAACTCAAGATGTTGACCTATCCCTTGATTAATTTATTACTACTTTCAACACTGCCTGTGACACCCATGCACCAGTAAAAAAGCGCAAAATCAAAGCACTCACAAATCCCTGGCTCACGGCGAAGCTATTGGCACAACTCAAAGTAGGGATCACTCTGGGCCACTGCAAGAGCTACTGGCACTCTGTCGGACATTCAAAATATAAACAGGCTTGCAAACCACTGTACTAAACAGATCCGCTTGATGAAGAGCTCCTACTTCAAGAATGCCTCTCCAACTCCTGGGGTGAAGGGAAATCTTTCTGGGACAACATAAGAAATATCATGGGTCAGCAGTCCAAATCCTCTCCTACAATAATGAATGGATGGAACCACTACATTAGACCCAGAGATCATTGCAAACACCCTAAATGATACCTTCACGGACCTTAGTGGTGTCCTCTCATCTGATTTCTTCACTGATGCCGACCCTCAAATTTCTACTTCTACTACTGCCTCTCCAACCAAACCACCCTTCCATTTCAAACTAGTAAAGGCATATGAATTCTATAAATATGTAAAGAAGGCCATTTCTAAGTCCCAAGCAAGCAGCGACACTACTGACCTTAAACTTCTGTCCCTCACTCTGGGGGAAGTGCTGCTCCCCCTCACAAAAATTTTCAATCTCTCCCTCTGCTACAGCCAATTCCCTAGGAAATGGAAGGCTGCAGTTGTCACTCCGGTGCACAAAAGTGGTGATAAGTCACTGCCTGGTAACTATCGACCGATATCAATACTACCACCTCTCTCTCAAGGCCCTTGAACGCATGGTGGCGGACCAACTTTCAGACTACCTGGAAAAGCACAACATCCTATGCACTCAGCAGCATGGATTTAGGAAAGTGCACAGCACATCGACTGCCCTACTTGAATTCTCAGGAGCAATCCACAATGCCTTGGACAAAGGAAACCTAACTGGAGCAGTCTACATTGACTTAACCAAGGCATCTGATACAGTACACCATGGCCTACTCATCAAACAACTACTATCCCTAGGGCTCTCGCAGGGTCCTGGTGACTGGGTAAAAAATTACCTTGCTCAGCGCTCTCAATCTGTAAAAGTAGCTGGAGTTCTCTCAGACTCAAACTGCTTCGCTTCAGGAGTTCCCCAGGATCCATCCTGGGCCCTCCTTTCAGCCTTTTCCTAAACTCCTCCCCAAATCCTGCCCTGAACAAATAATCCTCTATGCCGACGATGCCGTGATTCTTGCCGCCATAAAGATCCGAACCTCTTACGCCTCAACCTTCAGCATGCTTTTTCAAAGTTGAGATGTGGTTCCTGAACATAAGCTGGTTCTAAACCACAAAAAACTAAATCCATGCTCTTCTCTAACCTCAAGAAAACAAGAAATGGCAAGTCCCACTCACCATTAATACATACCTGGAAATACCCTTGAACAAGTGCCAATTTTCAAATATCTTGAATCAACTTTGATCAAGGCCTAACCTTGCAACTCACATTGATAATACAGCAAAACTATTAATCAGCTAATTGGGATTCTGTATCGGAACCGACAGCTCTTACCTATTCTGCACTGAGGATTGCCATCCAATCCTCTATCATCTCAGTCATTGACTATGGCTTAGTTATATATGGATCTGCCATTACACAGCATTTAGTCGCATTACAACATCCCTAAATAAGGCCTGTCGCCTGCTCACTGGCTTATTACTGACGCACTCCACACATGTGAACTCTATGCTGACTTAGGTTGGTTGCAACTCTCAAACCGGATAAAGTACCTTACCTGCCTGATGGCGAAAAAATCCACTCTGGGCCTCACTCCACCTTGAATCCAAGACCTGTTATGCCTGAGCGCTAGCACCCGTTTTACCAGAAGATCAGAACACCAGCCTCTCCAAGTCCCCCGATGCCGGACTTCTCAGGGACAAAGATCATTTGCCTATCGTGCCCCCAGCTGGCTAAATGCCCTCAGCACTCCTATTACTGCCTCCACCTCTCTAGGTATTTTCAAATCAAGGCTGTTCTCTCACCTTGCCACCTCCAGCTCCTGTGACTGCCCTGATTATACCTCCTATTTTCCCACTACACACCCTGTTCCTTATTTGACAAAGACATGTTTGGGAAACCTTTTCTCCTGCTATTGTCTGCTCCCTACACCTTTCACTTACCCTCTCTGTTCTGGACTTTTTTCCCTATTTGATTCTCCTAATCTGGCATGACCTCTTTCTTGTAATAATAATGTGATTATTGATATCTCATGTTTTTTTGCACAAATGATTTGATATGTATTTGTATATGTTTTCTCGCTTTTGACACAGCACAAATTGTTGTGTTATCTACGTAACCTTTTTTGTACTGTACCTAACTGACGTGGAAACTTTGTAAAAGAGCCTCTGGATCAAAGGTAGTAATTCCTAGAACAATAAACTAAACTAAACTAAACTAAACAGCGGCACCTCAGCACACCGCTACAATAAAAACCGGCGCACCTCTCAAAACAAAACAGGCACAGTATAAATAAAATACCTGCCAGAACTAGAAAAATCTGAACATGTCTGACATCCCTGAACTAAATTGCCAGCTGCAAATGGAAGAAATACTTACCCAACTGGAAGATGGCACAGCTCACACGGATGAAAACCGGAACAAGCCTAAAAAAGAGAAAAGCAAAAAAAGAACAGGTGAGTCAGTTTGCCCAGTTAACTGCCAAAGAAATAGGCTAGAAACAGAAAAAGATGAAGTTAACACGCAAAAAACAACCTCCTGGGCAGTATTAGTATTTACAGACTGGTGCCAGGCTAGACAAATAGTTGATTTAGCCACAGTTACACTTACGGAGCTTTGTCAAACTTTACGAAAGTTTTATGCTGAAGTGCGGCAAGGTGATGGCGTTGAATATTGTCTATCAAGCCTACTTTCAATACGAACTGGACTGAACAGATTCATGAATAGTCCACCACTAAACAGAAATATAAACGTCCATACCGATCCCGAGTTGCACCAGCAAACAACATTTTTGTGGCAGTCTGCAAAAGATACCGCAGAGAGGAGGAAGATGAATCACACCATCACCCCCCCAATTACAAAGCAAGACCTGGAAATTCTGGAAATGTCTCCCATCCTGTCAGTGAACACACCACGGGGGCTACTATACAAAGTATGGCTGTACATTCAGCTTTGCATGGCGTGCTGCAGCCGTGAAGGCCTCCGCCAATTAAAGCCACAACACTTTGACACTGAACAAGCAGATGTTGGAGCGGAACATATTACCCTCAGGTTCAATGAATTCACAAAAAACCACAAGAAGACAGAACCAGACGTGCACCAGCACAGAGGATTTATATACTCAATGCCCGGAAATCCTCTGTGCCCCATGAGTTCATTCAAAAAGTACCTCTCGAAGCTACTGCCTGACCCCCCCTGCCTTCTACCTGAATCCCTGAAGACTGCAACCCATTGAATTTGCCAGTTCTGAAATATGGTACACCCGGGAACCACTTGGCATAAATTACCTCTCCACGCTTATGACAAAGATCAGCCAAAAAGCAGGACTTTCAGCCCGCTACACTAATCACTATGATCGGGCAACAGCTGTCCAACTCCTCTCAGAAGCTGTTCTGGAAGCCAGGCAGATCATGGCCATGACCGGCCACAAGAACGAGTGCAGTCTAAGATCGTACTGGGCGGCCACAGCAGACGACCGGTGAAAATGGAGCAATATACTTGCCATAAAACAAACAGAAAAGCCCCAAAACGAAGAATCCTCTGACTGTGAACCCTCCACGAGTTCTTCCTCCATGCTAGTGACGCCAACCACAGACAACAGGAAATCCTGTGAAAAACAAGACCAGCAACAAGAAAGACATGGACAAAACGAGAATACCAACAAAGAAAATGTGACAATATACCAAAACTTCACTTGGGAGACGAAGTAACGCCCCATTTATCATCCAAAACTGCACCACGAAGAAAGTACAATTTATCAACTACACAAAATAAAAAGCTGGACTCAAAGTAAGTTGCAGTTTACAAACAAAGTTATGAAAAACTATTTATTTACAAAACTGCTCTAAACTAAAAGTTCAAGTTAAACGTGACTTTAAAGCTGCAAACCAAAGTTCAAAAAACACAGTTCTCCTAGTAAAAGTTCAGCAATATACGTTACCAGTTCCCAAAGTACAAGGGACTATTTTTTTGCTTCTTGTTCAAAGTGTTAAAAAAACATTAAAAACTAAGATCAACTAAACCAAACTGTCTATCCATTTTTTAAAAGTATACAAAAGAAATTTTTTGCCGATTTTATAAGTGCAATAAGACACTCAGAGATGTGGGTTATGGCCTGATAACAGCACACCCAGGTGCTAAAGGCACTCAGTGCAAGCGCCTCGTGCCTTATAACGCACCTGGGGCATGCTCTTATCAGGCCATAACCACACCTCGTCGTGTCTTATTACTGGCGTAGACCACACCACAACTGGGCCATGCACACAAAAAGGTATTCTAAATAAATCACTACTGTGACGTCAGCCAATCAGTGCACAGAGCCATTGTACCTCTTACCCTGTATACAGCGTGTTCTCATGCAGGACCGTTAGGAAGGAGCGTTCCACTTTAGCACCAGGGAGGAAAAGCACATAATAAAAGAGGCATCGTTTATGGTATAACAGACTCCTCTCGTGAGAAACACAGAAACCATTACACCATTGAATCAACCATGGAACCTGTTTTAGCAAACAGAACCATTTAGCTTCACTTTGTGGTCCTCTCATCCAAACCTAACACTCGGAGTCTTTTACATAATAATAGGCACCCCTCAGAGACCTATTAACATATAACACAAGTCTTCCTCAAAGCCATACCTTCAGGTTCAAGAAAAGGGCGAACTCAACCAACGGTAAAAGTAGCCCCCCACTACAATGGTAAAAGCAGCCACCCACTACAGCCAACATCTGTCAAGCCAGGGTCTGACTTATGAATAATTACTCTTCAACTGCTAACATTTCTCACTGCCACAAGATGAACGCCATAATTTATGGCAGTTCCCATTGCTTTAGCTGCCTGAGAGCAGACACATTTGAACTCCTCTTTTTAATGCTGTAGTGCGTGACTGAATCAGGTAAAGTAATTTAAATGGCTACTAGAAAGAATAGGTACTATAGGATGCATAAAAGATACAAGAAGACAAATGTTTGGGGCTGCTCTATGGCACAGTGCATAGCACTACGCGTGCCCATGTGAGCGACACGACTTTGGGAACGAGCTCGGGAAGCCGGCTGGTGGCCATGGTTTGGGGGAAGTGCTTCCAGCCCAGAGAGGGATGATGTTGGATTCTGTTGTTCTGGTGACCCCTGCAGTGGACCAGAGAGCCTGCCTCTCTCACAGGGGATGTCAGCAGCATGTCAAGGGCTGACACAACTACCCTGACATCAGGGATGGTGGGCGCGGAGAAAACAGGGTGGGGAAAACCTTGCTGCCGGATGACATCACTTAGCCCACCACAGGCCCTGCACCGACCAGACTCCGGCTCTGATGGCCCCACCATGGGGGATCACTGGAGTCCAGGTAAGCCCTAGAGATGGTGGCTGACAGGGCTAAGTGGGCTGAGGGCTGAAGTGGGCCAGGCAGTGAATAAGGGACATAAAAGGTACATGGAAAAAGAAGGCTGGCACTGTCCAATTTGTGTAGCTTCTGTAAACACACACATACACAATCAAAAACCTCAAACCCAGAACAAAGAATCATTGGTATGCAAATCTGTGTGTGTTGGGGGGGGGTGTTAAACTGACTAGAAAATGATTTCACTGGTGCTATATTTGGTCTGACGAGGCACTACTCGGGCCTCACCACAGCCAACTCATGCACACTCTAAACATAATAATCTTTAAAATCTGAAACAAAGAGAGTATGCATGATGACACCAGGTGCAAACTATCATCTGCTGTCCGATTACAGAAGGAGAAGAAGAATAAAACCAATACAATTTAACAACATATAAGTTTTAGAAGTACTGACTAAACTTAAAGCAGCAATACTAGATAGCCAGGAAGGGGTCATCACTTCCCAGATTTTTGCACTGCCTGGCAGTTCCAAATTTCACATTCAGCTTTTGCTGCTTATTACCGTTTTCTGATAATTGGTTCCCTTAATTTTTAACACATTTATAATGTTGTGTGGAGCCATAGGAAATATGCCAGCCCCACACCATTTCCTGTTTTTTTGCCCTCTATTTACATTGCTTGTCATATAAACACTCTGCAAGCAAAGGAAAGGGTGGTGCATTCTCGCTGCATCAGACAAAATACCCAATGTGAGAACGGCACCACCCCATCTCCCTCAGAATCCATAGAGCTCCTGGCAACGGTCTATGCTAAACTGTCAGGAAAAGTAGAGACTATAAAGAAAACAAAATTAAAAGCAAAGGATTCAAGTTTTGTCATTTGTGGAGCTTGTCTGACATAACTATTGTAAAAAAGTACATTTGTATTGCCCAGTAGTGCTGCTTTAAAACACTTGGAGATTTGTGAACACTGATGAGCACAGAATTCCTAATAACCAGTCCACCCAAATAATAAGCATGCGGCTGTAGGCAACATAAACTTGACTTTGGGCCAAGTAATAAACTTGCATCAGAAAATGAAGCAAGCAGGAGTGTACCTACCACTGAAGGCAGGAAGCAAGAACAGCCAGTTACCCAGTATGGACAGCTCAAAATATATATATATATCTTTTTTTTAACTAAAACCTGAGATGAAGGGGAAGCCAATGCAAATATTTAAAGGGAGTAATGTGCACATCACGAGAGGTGTCAAACATCAGAAAGGTGGCAGCAAAAGGGGCCAGTTTCAAGGCAGGTAAACCCAATGGCAGACTGCTACAGTAATCACACCTGGAAATAACCAGGCTATGAACTATCATTTTGGTAGCCTCTTGAGTCAACTATTTCCTAATGTGTGTGACACTAATTAAACACAATCAGCAGGATTTAAAAACGTATAAGATCTGTGAACTGAAAATTTTTTTTTTTTTTTTAATGCATGCAGCTTTCCAGGTGCTTGACAGTATTCAAGGAGACACAGAGGAAACTATTTTTTGCTTGTAACATGGCAGAATTGTCATAGCGAGGAGCGTGGAATCTGATAGGCAGCAGCACATCACGAGGTACAGGAGCAACATGGCAGTATGAGACGATAATGCCGTGTTGCTCCTGTAGTGCCGAAAGTAGCCAGCAGAAGAGAAGTAGCGACGTGTGAAGCTGGCAGTGATGAAAGAAAGAGCCACACATGTAGGAAGTAGCAAGACAGTAGTAGACATACGCAGGGGAAGAAGTAGAGGTGAGGGACATAGGGAGACAAACATACAAGGAGGTACATCCGCAAACGCATTCAGCTGCCACACGTTCACCGTCCACGGCACCGTGAATTTTAACTACGGGCCAAGCGTGAGACACAGCGTAATGGCAGAAAGGTGGGAGAGGGAGCAGGACAGACACTGGGAACCGAGCCCCAGAATGACGACCCGCATATGCAAATGACAGAGCGATCGGCTGTGCAGAGTTTCCAAGCGAGAGAATCGCAGTCCTCCTATGCAGTCTCGCACTCAAACAGCCGCACAGAAATCATTGAAATGTGCAAGAATCGCTAAGACACTAACAGCAGTTTCCTGTAGTAAAAAAGAATCGGAACGACATCTGTATGTAACAGAGTACTGTGTACAAATCTGAAAGTAAGAATAAAAATCACAGTACTTCATGCAACTGGCGTTGTGTTTTGTGTCATATGAGGAGCAGGCTGCATAGTCCACAGTAATAACGAGCATCTCCATGTTACAAGCGCATTAATCACCGATGAAGGTGGCATCTAATGGGGAGTTAATGCATGGTTGGACCGTTGTACGCCTTTGGCCTCTGGCCTTGTGCCACAATGGTCCCAACCATGCATTAACTCCCCATTAGATGCCACCTTCATCTGTGATTAATGCTTACTTAAGGTCTGTACACACAACTAAGTAGGAGTCAGACGTAGCTGACTAAGGGGAATACAAATGATTTCAGTTTTATTTAGGTTAATTCTGAGGAAATTGGGAACACCAAAGTTCAAGTTCAAGTTTACTGAAGGAAAGACTCCATTGAGCAAGCTCATTCACAAGGAGGTCCTGAGGCACATACAGTGAACTGCAGTTAAATACTAGGATACTGAGGGAACTCAGGAAGGTGTTGGCTGTACCTCTGGTGGTACTGTTCAACCACTCACTGGAGACAGGGGTGGTTCCAGGGGGCTGGAGGAGGGCAGATGTCGTCCCACTTCACAAAAGTGGAAATAGGGAGGAGGCTAGAAACTATAGGCCAGTCAGCCTGACTTTGACGGTGGGGGAATTATTGGAATCTCTACTGAAGCAAAGGATAGAGGAATACTTTGAATCCAGTAGCTTACAGGATACAAGACAACACAGATTCACAGGCAGGAGGTCTTGTCAAACGAATCTAATAGATTTCTTTGACTGGGGGACCAGAAAATTGGATCAGGGTGGAGCAGTGGATGTGGCCTACCTAGATTTCAGCAAGGCCTTCGATACTGTTCCACACAGGAAACTAGTAAGCAAGCTAGGCAGCCTAGGAGAAACATAGAATTTGATGTTAGATAAGGACCGCTTGGCCCACCTAGTCTGCCCATTTTCCTACCTAATGGACAAGCTACAGATCCTAGTTAACCAACAGCTTACTTCCTCCTACCCCCCACTAGAATTGCCTTACGTCTGTCCTATGCATTCTTGAATTCTCCCACTGTTTTTGACTCCATGACCTCCTCAGGAAGGCTGTTCCATGCATCCACAACCCTCTCCGTGAAAAAATACTTCCTCTCATTACTTCTGAGCCGCCGCGCCCCTCCCCCAATCACAAATTGTGCCCCCTTGTTCTTGCACACTCTTTTCTTAAAGATACTACCCTCTTGGACTTTGTTGATTTCCTTGAGGTACTTGAAAGTTTCAATCATTCCCCCCCCCTTCCTCGAAGGTATACATATTAAGCTTCTTTAGTCTCTCTTCGTATGTCTTCTGGTGCAGACCCTGAATCATTTTGGTTGCCCTCCTCTAGACAGCCTCCACCCTGTCTATGTCTTTGTGGAGATGGGGTCTCCAGAACTGCATGGAGTACTCCAGATGGGGTCTTACCAACTGTCTGTACAGAGGGATAACAACTTCCTGTTTTCTACTGGTGATGCCTCTCCCTATGCATCTCAGTATCCCTCCAGCCCTCCTAACTGCCTTCTCACATTGCTTGCCCACCTTTAGGTCATCTGATATAACTACCCGGAGGTCCCTTTCCATTTTTGTTTTTGTCAATATCTCACCCCCCAATGTGTACTCTTCATCTGGGTTTTTGTTTCCCAGGTACGTTACTTTGCACTTCTTTGCGTTGAATCTAAGCTGCCATACATTTGACCATTTCTCCAACCTTGACAAGTCCCTTCTCATCCTTTCCACCCCCACCTCGTGTATCAACCCGCTTGCAGATCTTTGCGTCATCTGCAAAGAGGCATACTTCTCCTTCCAGTGCCTCTGCAATGCCACTTATAAAGACATGAAAAAGGCCGGACTCAGTAATGAACCCTGTGGTACCCCACTGGTAATCCCCTTTTCTTCGCTGTGGACTCAGTTTACTATTACCCTCTGTGTCTTGTTGTCCAGCCAATATTTTACCCAGGCTACCACCCTGAGACCCACTCCCA
This sequence comes from Neoceratodus forsteri, assembly GCA_016271365.2. Taxonomy (NCBI): domain Eukaryota; kingdom Metazoa; phylum Chordata; order Ceratodontiformes; family Ceratodontidae; genus Neoceratodus; species Neoceratodus forsteri. The sequence goes on from CM057455.1 coordinate 1,503,214,874, forward strand.
GGATGGCTAATTTGTTTATTAATCTTCTGTGCAGGACTGTGTCAAATGCCTTGCTAAAGTCCAGGTAGGCCATGTCCACAGCCCCTCCCTGGTCTACAGTTTTGGTCACCTAGTCAAAGAAATTGATTAGATTTGCCTGACATGACCTTCCCACTGTGGTAAACTGGGTAAGAAAGTGGCTAGGGGATACGAGGCAGAGGATGGTGATAAATGGAGTTCACACTGAGGAAGGGAGGGTGACCAGTGGGGTACCTCAGGGATCTGTACTAGGTCCAGTCCTCTTTAATGTCTTTATCAGTGAAATTTTAGAGGGGCTCCGTGGAAAGGCCTGCCCGTTTGTAGATGACACTAAAATCGGCAACAGGTTAGACATGGAGGGGCGGGAGGGGAGGAATGAGTGGAGATCTGTAAAAATTAAAGGAGTTGTCAAGGGTATGGCAAATTGTGCTTTTTTGCAAAAAAAAAAAAAAGTACAAAATCATGCACTGGAGCACAGAAACCCAGGGGGTAGAGTACAAACTGGGGGGAGAGAGACCTGGGGGTTATAGCTGATGACCTCAAGGTGGCTAGACAGTGTGACAAGGCAGTTGGGTGAGCTAATGGGATGTTGGGGTGCATAGGGAGGGGTATCACCAGCAGAAAAGGAGCGGTGGTGTTACCCCTGTATAGACCACTAGTCAGACCTTACCTGGAGTACTGTGTCCAATTCTGGAGATCGAATCTCTGGAAGCACATAGAAAGAGTGGAGGCAGCCCAGAGGAGGACAACCAAAATGGTGCAGGGTCTGCATCAAAAGCCCTATGAGGAAAGACTGAAGGACCTCGATATGTACACCCTGGAGGAAAGGAGGGATATGACAGAACTTTCAAATACCTCACAGGTATCAATATGTATGGTTTAAGAGGGAAGCATTTTTCGGAAAAAAAGATGCTCAAGAACAAGGGGACACGCTATGAAGCTGGAGATGGGTAGACTCAGGGGAGATGTGAGGAAGTACTTCTTTATGGAGATGGTGGTGGATGTCTGGAACAGCCTCCCAGCGGCCGTGGTGGGGGCAAAAACTGTAACAGGGTTCAAGAATGCATGGGACAGGCAAAGGGAACCATAGTGAAAGTGCGGGGGGGGGGTTAGCCGGAGATCAGGTAGGGTCTGCAGTGATACAAAAGGTAGGGGAAAAAAACAGGCAGACTAGGTGGGCCAGGCAGTCCTTATTTGCCATAAAATTCTATGTTTCTATGCACTTATCAAGGCTCTAAGCAACAGCAGCAGAAAAATCTGGAAAGGAGCCATATCTAAATGTCATCCACATAATGACAACCCATAATCTGGGAGGGGGCACAATCCCAGGCTGGCTGCAGTCATAGGAGTCAGATAACAGGAACAAGACTGGCCATCACATGACCCCATCCAATCATTTACATAACAACCCCATAGAAAGACTAATAGTAGTAGTACTCAATTTATAACTTGCCCAATCCCACAGGCTCTGAGCGCCTAGCAAAGTATACATACTACAGCACATCATTTTCATTCATGATTACAACAGAATATCCTCTATGTCAGAAACAGATAATATAATAAGGCAATGTGTGATGGTAAGGGGACTGATATGTGTAATATCACAATGAGTAGCAAGTGAGATACTGCTGATGGGGAACCTGAATACGCCAGATGTTAACTGGAGCACCTTTCCTGCAGCCACATCCAAGAGCAGAGCCATTCTCGACACCCTACAGGTGGCATGCCTCAGACAGGTAGTTTTGGAACCCACTTGTAAGGGAGCAATCTTAGACCTCATACTCTCATATGGGGACAGCGAGGGGATCTCAGATCTTGAAGTGGGTAGCCATCTGGGAACAAGTGACCACCAAACAGTGTGGTTCATGATAAACTCAGTTACAGTGTCAAGCCATTCAAAAGTGAGGGTTCTGGACTTCAGGAGAGCTGACTTTGGCAAGATGGGAGAGTGCCTTAGAAAAGCACTACCAAACAGGCTAGGAGGAGGGGTGGAGCAACAATGGGTGGGGAAACATCAAAACTGCCATCACAGAGGCAACAAGCCTTTGTGTGAAGCAAATAAACAAATCAAAATGAAAGAAAAAGCCACTGTGGTTCTCAAAAGAGGTGGCGGGGAAGGTTAGGGAGAAAAGGATAGCATTTAGGAAGTATAAGGAAACACAGAAGGAGCAGGACACAGAACTGTACCAGTTAAGGCAGAAGGAAGCAGGGAGGGAAGTCAGAATAGCAAAGGCCCAAACTGAGGAAAAGACAGCCAACTCGGTTAAGGAGAGGTATAAAACTTTTTATAGGTACATCAGCGAGCGCAGAAAGACAAAGGGAGGGATACTAAGGCTGAATAGAAAGGATGGTGGGTGGGCAGAGAGGGACAGTGAAAAAGCAGGGATAGTGAACGAATACTTCTGCTCAGTATTCACAAAAGAGGAGGAGGGGAGGTGCCGAATCCAATTAACAGAAGCACTCTGGATGATGGGGGTAGATCCCAGTCCTTTCACAGAAGAAAGGGTTCCAAAAGAACTCCTAAAACTGAAGGTGGACAAAGCAATGGGGCCTGATGGAATTCACCCGATAATTCTAAAATAATTAAGGGGAGAACTAGTAACACCACTGACTACCCTTTTTAACAAATCATGGGAGGATGGTGTGGTACCTGAGGACTGGAGGAAGGCGGATGTGATTCCCCTTCACTAAAGTGGGAGCAAGAAAGAGGCAGGAAACTATAGACCTGTCAGTTTGACCTCTGTGGTAGGGAAAGTGATGTAATCACTTTTGAAGGAATGAATTGTTGAGTACCTAGAGGAAAGTGGGCACAGGACCCAAGGCAGCATGGGTTCACAGCGGGAAGGTCATGTCAGACAAATCTGATCAATTTCTTTGACTGGGTGACCAAAGTAGTAGACTAGGGAATGGCTGTGGACATGGCCTACCTAGACTTTAGCAAGGCATTTGACACAGTCCCACACAAAAGATTAAAAATTAAATTAACCAGCCTGGGAGTGGGCCCCAGGATGGTAGCCTGGGTAAAACATTGGCTGGACAACAGGACACAGAAGGTAATTGTAAATGGAGTCCACTCTGAAGAAAGAGGGGGTTACTAGTGGGGTACCACAGGGTTCAGTACTGGATACAGTCCTTTTTAATGTCTTTACAAGTGACACTGCAGAGGGACTGGAAGGAAAAGTATGCCTCTTTGCAGATGATACAAAGATCTGCAACACGGTTGATACAAGAGGAGGCGTGGAAAGGATGAGAAGGGACTTGGTAAGGTTGAAGGAATGGTCAGAAGTACGACAGCTTGAATTCAATGCAAATAAGTGCAAAATAATGCACCTAGGAAACAAAACCCAAGGGGAAGATTACACAGTGGGGGAGGGGGTTGTAACAACAACAGAAATGGAAAGGGACCTGGGGGTAACCATACCAGATGACCTTAAGGTTAGCAAGCAATGTGAGAAGGCAGTAGGGATGGCTAGGGGGATACTGGGATGGTATAGGGAGAGGCATCACCAGCAGAAAACAGGAAGCTGTTATCCCTCTGTACAGACAGTTGGCGAGACCCCATCTGGAGCACTGCGTCCAGTTCTGGAGACCCCATCACCGCAAGGACAAAGACAGGATGGAAGCAGTCCAGAGGAGGGCAACTAAAATGGCGCAGGGTCTGCAAGAGAAGCCATATGAGGTGAGACCAAAGGAGTTTAATATTTATACCCCTGAGGAAAGGAGAGGGGGGGACATGATAGACACTTTTAAGTACCTCAGTGGAATCAACAAAGTCCAAGAGGGTAGCATCTTTCAGAAAAAGAGATGTGCAAGAACAAGGGGGCTCAATTTGAAGATTGGGGGCAGCTCAGGGGTAATGTGAGGAAGTATTTTTTCACAGAGAGGGTGGTGGACACATGGAATAGCCTTCCTGAGGAGGTTGTGGGGTCTAAAACTGTGGGAGAATTCAAGAATGCATGGGACAGACATAAGGCAATTCTTGTGAGGGGCAGGAAGAAATAGGCTGTTGGTTAACTAGGATCTGCAGCTTATCCTGTAGGTAGGGAAATGGGCAGACTAGGTGGGCCAAGCAGTCCTTATCTGCCGTCAAAGTCTATGTTTCTAAGAGCTCTTGGATTATCATGAGTAGCGGAGCCACAAGTGATTTTTCGCCGAGCTCACTTGCCATGAGTTGCGATTTTACACATATCAAGCCCCTTACCATCATGTATCCGTTTTATACAATAGGGGCTTCTTAGTTTTGTTAGAGTTTTTGTGGTACCTGTGTTTTATCCTTTCCCATCTTCTTCCGCAGCATTCGGCTGCTAGAGTAGCTGATGTAGAGAGAGTACTAATATTTTGTGCTGACGTGTACGCAGTATATTTATCTGGTGTATTCTCTCACTGTGTACATGTCAGCTTGCTGATATCAGTATGCGGTGAGAATACTACTAGTTACTTAGCGGGTTATCAGAAGACCCCTATTGTATAATAAGTAATATTGGCAAGGTATCCGTATAGCAATTCAGAAAGAGAGAGAGAGAAAGAAAGAGCACAAATGATATCTCAGTCTTTTCTTGAAACTTTCCACAGATGGGGCCTTCCTCAGATCCCGTGGCAGCTGATTCCACAAAATGGGCATTCATACTAAGATGATACAGGCCACTTGTATAAGATGCTGTGAAAGCATTCATTGCCCCCACATGATGACCTCCGTTGTTTTTGTTATATATAATCTATCTGCCTGTTTTCATTGGAGGAGAGGAGAGACAGGGGGGACATGATTGAGGTCTTCAAGTACCTCAAGGGAATAAATAGGGTAAACATGGAGGGGATCTTTAGACTAAAGCAGGGAGGCATCACCAGAGGGCATGGTTTGAAGTTGGAAGGTGGAAGGGTGAGGGGAAAAGAGGAGGAGGTTTTCACTGAGAGGGTGGTGGACCCTTGGAATGCTCTGCCTGGTGAGCTGGTTCAGAGATCCACAGTGGAGAGCTTTAAGAGAGGGTGGGACAGACACAGAAAGTGGATATATCAGATGATGGCCTGTCCCGGGGGGGTGGGGATGGATGATAGGGGTTTCTGGAGCACAAGGGATGGGAGGGTCTCGGCACCCAACTAAGGATCTAGGTTCGAGCAGACTTGATAGACCATAAGGCCTAATCTGCTGGCAAATAGTATGTATATGGCTGCAGTGGTTGTTGGTCATCAACTTTTCCAGGCAACCTCTGTGGAGTAGTGTCGGTCCTATGCACTTCTCTCCCACTGCATCCTCATGAGTGACAGGCAAGTGCCCTGGTTACTCATGAGGATACTGAGGGAGATCTTGCATGCCAAGTTATGGATTACAGTGCAATCAGGGACCTTAAATTCTAGGGCCCAGCGTGGCTCATTTGTTTAAATATGGGGGATGGGAGGAGGGAGATCATTTTAATTGACAAAAACTGCTGTTGAGCCACTGAAAGGGTTGTATTTCACTATTTAGGAAAGCAAGGTGCCATGGGGGGCCTGTACTTACAGAAGTGAAAAAGCAGAGACATCTCCAAAAGATCCAATGTTGGCATGCAATACACAGAACTTAAAAGTAAGGAAATAGAATGTCAATCGACCAAAATCTATGAAAGTGTTTTCCATGATCTGATTAACAGTAGACAGCTGGAGCAAAAACTGAGGCAGTATGGGGCTGCCCACATTACACAGGTGGCATTCATGTACGTCAGTGAGGGCAGCCCCAGCTAGGCAAATGTTTGAGTGGTCCTGATGCTGACGGCTTACAGTTCCAAAGGTGTGGCTCTAGGGAGGGAGACCTCGTCAAAGAAGCTCTACTGTTACTAGTAAGTAACTGAACTATATTTTTGAAGACATCTCCTTCCATAGAGCTGCACACATTGAATGATTCCCAAGTACTGGAGTACTAGAGTAGGGGGACGGCCAAGCAAGAAGGATACTTAGCGCCTAAAACAGTAACCCTTGGAGGATGGCAAGGCTGAAGCCACTCCACTAGAGGAGAACAAATCCAAACAGTAATGTTTAGTAAAAGAATGAATCCCAGTCCATGCTGTGGCATGGCGTATGGCAGCTGCTGAAACCAAATGGAAGCAAGCCACAGAAGTGGCCATAGCACCAGTGGCAGTGTCATAAAATAGAGGCTCCTACCATCTGGGGAGTGACTGAAAGAAAAAGTAGTGAGGACTGTCTACAGTCTGGCATGCAAGCTAAACAGAAGTGGCATACAGCAGGTCCTGACCTACCTTGAACAAACAAGGCAAAACTGTGAACATGTAATAGTTGGGGACTTCAATACCTACTGGGAATCCCACAATTCAACTGCAGTCCATGACCAAATAGCTGGACTTTGTCTCACACAGCTGGTTACACAATACAGACAGAACTACCGGACGGGTACTAGTACACTCATTGATTGGCTCCTCTCTACCCACCCAGCGCATATATCTGAAGCTACTGTACTGCCAAACTCCCTCAGTGACCACTCCCCTATACTGTACACCTGGACTAACAAGTTTTCAAAAACTGACACCCATATCTCTAGAAATCGCTCCCTGAGAGCAGGACTAGCAGATACCTTTGGGCAGTATCAGAGTCTGATCGACTGGACACCACTCAGTAGCGCCAAGGATGGGAACCAGGACCTCGACTACTTCATTATGGCCTTTACAAAGGCCTGTGATATCTCTGCCCCCTCTAAAACTAAGAAAATAAGAGGGGCCACCAACCCGTGGCTCTCAGGCTCACTCACTGAACTCATGTACCACAAGGACAATCTGTGGCACAAGGCTAAAGCCTCGGGGAAACAGGCGGAGCTCCTTGCCTATAAAACAGCCAGAAATAAATGTATGAAACTCATTTGCAAGGTGAAGGCCTCCTACTACAACAGTCTCCTAAAAAGGAGCTTGGGTTGTGGCAGGGAGTTCTGGGACTCAGTAAAATCACTTGCAGGTAAAGCACCTGGAGCCCCACCTGGTGTAATAGTCACGGCCTCTGGGACACTTCAGGAACCCACTCTCATTGCCAATGAATTTAACCATGCCTTCACTGACCTTAGTTCAATACTGCCTACTGATTACCTCAACCCCCTTCCACCTGACCAGCTCCCTAGATTGCATTCCCCCTCCCCGTCAAAAAGCAGTGTCTCTCATTTCTACTTCAATCAAATCAAAAGAAATAATACCATAAGATATGTTAAATGGGTACTAGGAAAGACCAGGATGGGAAGCGACCTCCTGGACATGAAGTGGATAGCACCCACTTTAAATGAGATAGCTGGACCCCTCATCAAAGTCTTTAATGCCTCGCTGAGGTCAAGTGTGTTGCCAGACAAGCGGAAAGAGGCACTTGTCACCCCGGTCTTCAGAGTTGGTGATGCAACCAACCTGTCCAACTACAGGCCCATCTCCATCATCTCCCACTTTCAAAAGCCCTCGAGCATGCGGTCTATGACCAGCTCACTGAATATCTGACGAAGCACAATCTACTGAGTGCAGCAACATGGTTTTCACAAAGTCCACTCCACCATTACGGCACTGATCAATTCCATCTCTCAGATCTATGATGCATTTGACAGTGGACTAGCAGTGGGGTCTATCTTCATAGACCTCACTAAGGCATTTGATACGGTCAACCACCAACTCCTCCTAAACAACTTGCTAGCCACCGGTTTGTCCACTGATGCAGTAAACTGGTTTGACAGTTGCCTCTCCAACAGGTCTCAAAGCGTCAAAATCAATGGAAAGCTATCTGAGCCAAAGGTGGTGAAGCTTGGAGTCCCCCAAGGGTGTATATTAGGGCCACTCCCTTTCTGCCTATTCGTACGCCCACTATCAACTGCCTGTCCAGCACACACTGTGCTCTATGCTGATGATGATGCTACCATCTCAGTAAGTGGAAAGAATCAGACCACCATTATGGCAGAGTTTAAAACCAATTTTCACAGAATTGAAAAATGATTCACAGACAAACTCCTGCTCAACTATTAAAAAATGAAGTGCATGATGTTTATTGTCCCATGAACCAGGAAGACGTTTGGACCACTGCAGTCGTGAGTCACAAAGGTGACATATTAGAACAGGTCTGCACCTAGGGGTGCACTTGGATGAAACCCTCTCATTCACAGCGCATGCAAACCATGTCATCAAAACTGCAAACGCTAAACTTGTTGTGCTGTATTGGCACAGTCACTCCATGACCCCTGAAGCACTAAACTTGTCACGAGTAGCTCTGTGCTAACAACCATAGACTACGGCCTGGTGATCTATGGTGCTGGTGCTGATACTGCTTTGAAAAGGGTGAAAACGCTACTTAACAAGGCCTGCCGGTTGGTCCTGGGGGCCTACCACTGGACCCACAGCTGTGCTCTACATACTGCGACTGGTTGGCTCCTTCCTCTCCTCAGGATTTAATACCAAAGTTACCTAATTGTCAAAAAATCCATGTTACGACTTACCCCTCAATCTACCTCCTCTCTCTTCAAAGCCACCCACCCAACCCTCTCCACTGGAAGATCGGCGAGGGAAGGGCTAATAGTTCCTTTTAAGCGTACAACAATAGGCCAGAGATCACTCTCCTTCCGTGGACCTCAATGGCTCAATGACCTCCTCACTTACCTAGTGGAGTGCAGAAAGGTTAGTCAATTTAAATCTGGTCTCTACTCCCACCTAACCTCTGCGAATGTCTGTAGCTGGGTTATCTAAACACCTAACCTTAACACAGCACATGCTGATGTATAAGCACTTGGTCCCTCTTAAACAAATCCCAGCACACTTACGCAACTGTCTTTCTCTCCCCCCCAACACTGCCCTCCCCCACGACAATTCAACCCCTCCTCCACCCCTGCCTTTAATACCCACTCACCCCCGCTTCCACTACTCACCTCTCTTCCCACCCTCCTTTCATGCCACCCCCTCGCGCCCCACCAATCTACTCCCCTTTCCTCCCCCACTGCCCTCGCCACCCCTTACCACATGCCTAATCCCTAGTTCTCTCCCCCCTCACACTGCTTACGCTGTCAGTCACCCCCACACCCCACGTGACAAAGCCAGCTCTGGCTGCATTAGTGAACATGACCGGCATCTCCTACCCTGTTGTGCTACATTGCACTTAACATCTAAACGGAAATTGCACATGAAATGTTTACTGATGATGCATATTACAGCACAATGTTGAACTTACTGTTGAATTCTAGATGCAGTGCATATATCCTTGCTAGCCTAATCCTTGTAAATGTTGTGGACTAGGCTCAAATCTAACTGATAATCTACAATCATCTCCGAACTAATGTAACTACAATGTAACCAATATTCTTTGTCATGGCCATGTAACCAATGTTTCTTTGAAATGTCCACGTCTTTGTATGTCTGACCTGGAACCTTTGTAAACGAGCCTTCTGGCTCAAAGGTATTAATCCCAAATTTAAATAAATAATAGAAATGTAATGTGCTATTGATATCCTGAGAATGCAGGATAACCTTCCCAGCATTTACTGGGGAAGGGGAAAACACAGAAAGGTGAACAGTCCTGTCCAGTTCAGGGTAATGTTGCGCTGGCACAGCGGCATGGCATCTGCTTGTGACGCCGATGTCCTGAGTTCAAGAACAGACCCGGGAGCCAGAGGGCCGGCCGGGCGGAGGACAGAGCGTCCGAGGGTGGCTCTCCTTCCCCAGGTGGGTGGGGGGTGAGGGGCCGGCTTACTGGTGACTCAGGCGGATGGTGGAGGAACCACAGGGAAAGGCCAGGGCCTGACTGTGTGGGAGGTGGGACAGACGCTGGCATCACTGCATACCCTGCCTCCTAGGGGATCACAACATCTGAAAAACTCTGGTCCCTCAGGTATGACGCCCTGCTCTCCCACCATTCCTGCTGCCATCAGTGTGTCTGCGAGGGGAGCCGCATGTGGCCCCACCTGGGATAAGCCAGGAAAGTTCTCAGTGTCCGCTTGGGGGTGCCTCAAGGGGGGTAAGTCTGAGCATGGTGGGAAAGTGTGCAGAGCAGTGGCTGAGCTCCACTTGAACGGGGGATTGAACTCCCCCCCCCCAAAAAAAGGGTAACATCAAGACACCACCACCAGGGAAAGAACCATGGGATGGGCATAATGTGCGACCCAATCCTGGTTGAAAAACAAGGTATAGAGGCTCCATTACTAAAGCCTGCAGCTCGGAAATCCCTTGTACGGACAGTGAGAAAGGAGCCCCTATCAGTAAAAGGAGGGGACACACAGGTTCAGCCAGAATGGGTCACATCAGAGGCAATCAAAAACATACTGAACCAGGAGGGGGAGCACCAAAATCAAAGTGGCAGTTGCTATCTGGAGCAGCAGCAAGGTCCCCTTAGTCTAAACAGAGGATGGGGGACTGCAGATAGATTCAGCCAGCAGAGAAAAAAAACAGTTCATGCAGACAAACATGAGGCTGAGGAACAAGTCATGAAGACCACAAAGACAGGCCAGTAGTACAGGCATCCCCAAACGGGAACCAGAAAATCCCACAGGGTCAGGTGTTGTGAAGACCAGCCACAAGTGCCAGGGTACCGGGTGTAGAGGCAGGATTTGTGGCAGTGAGGCAACCCACAGTGTTGGGAGGGCAGACAATCCTACCTGTTACAACTGGGCAAGGAGTGACCAAAGTTAAAAAACATGCAAAACTCTTAGAAATGCAATTGATGGAGCCCTGAAGACTGAGACATCACATAGACTACACAGCCGTTATGAGACCAGGAAATACCTGGAGTTAAACTCGAGGTCTGCATGGAAGGATGGACCAGTAGGAGAGCCTATAAGTCCAACAGAGGATGCCTGTTCAATGTGTAAAACCGAAAACATGTCTGATGGTTGGGATAAGGAATATGGAAAGACAGGGATGCATAAAATGAGGAGAGTTGAATCTGGAGGGAAACCCAGCCTTTGGCAACAAAGTCCAGGGCCAGAAAGGGCAAGGGCAGAAACGAAAGTCAAACAGTGGTGTGAAAACCAGAGATGTGCAGTCAGGAACATGTTAGTGAACAGATCCTAGAAGCCACAGGAGTAACAGAAGCATCCAATGTGGCATGATGTGGCACTCAGTAAAGCATGGCAGTGCCCAGGAAACAATGTTGCTGTGTGCGTGGCAACAGGATCTGCATGGAGGGGGGCCATCAGGTGTACCATCTCCATGGGAGCCAGAGACACAGACAGGCACTGGTATACTGTGTATGGCCGAATCACATAAGTCAGGGAAATGGCAATGCTTAAGTCTATGGAAGAAGAGGTGAAAAATACAGTCCCCCCTGCCATGGCAGTAAAGGTACCAGAGCCCTGTCAAGGGGCAAAGGGCTGAAAAGAAAGACATTCTAAACCTATCATGATCCAACACAAGACCCACCACACCAAGGGAAACCCCATGAAGCTGGACGGCAGAAAGGACATCAAAAATTATTATGTCCCTGGTTAGGCACAAGAGGAAAATGGGGCATATAAACCACTCTAGAGAGCGCACAGGTTGAATAATGCCACTCACCTGGTGTAAACAGTATTAAGATGCCTTTATTTTTCACATCTCAGATAAAAAAAAAAAAAGAGAGAGACAGATAGACCGATAGATAAAGAGAGATAATCCCACTAATGTTTCAGGGAGAGAAATGCCCTTCATCAAGGTGGACAATTTATCTTCGCCCTTTTACTTTTTGGTATAGACATGTGTCAACTCAACAGCCCTTCTTTAAATTATATTGGTTAGATAGGGTGCAGTTCTCAAGCCTCCTGCTTCCCCTTCACAGTGGACTGACTGCCTAGAAGGTTACGTCTAGCAGCATGGCTCCCAAGACCCAAACTAGTGCCCACAACAGACTGTGGCATTATAAAGATGTTCAGAGCAGCATGAATAGAGCCAATGGCAAAAAATGTCAGTGGCAAAAGAAGGCACCAATTTCTGGCGTAAAGCAGAGAATGCCAAAACTGCAGTAGGAGAGTCAACAAGGCACCAGCGCCTGCAACCAACCCAGGTGTCACAAAGACAGTTGAAATGTCAACAGTGATCAACAAAGCTGACTGAATTTACCTTCATGAGGAACCCAAGATAGATGAGGTCTGGGAAGGAAAGAACACCAGCGGTGTTCAACCACGGACCACAGCACATCCAGCAAAGAACAGTGCCGCTCTGAGGCACCAGTCAACATGAAGGGGGAGACTAACAATGCCAGTTGCACTGAAGCAGAGTGCAGGAGCAGGAGAAAGCCATTACCAACTTCTGACTGCATCTCACCATATACAGTCACCGCAGCGAATCCCCGACCGCGAAAACCACCACAGCGCCAGAAATCGTGCAAAATCTGCCCATCGCTGTGGTGGTCCATGTGTTGATCAGGACAGTCTCGCCGAGTGCCCCCCAGTCCAACTCCAACTCAAAGTTAGAATCCTAGAGACCGAGGGCATGTGGGGGGCATAGCCCCCCTATGGAAACACAGAGGCATCCCCGACACTGCATTGCTGACACTCGGCAATGCAGCTGTTGCTGTTGGTGATGTCTCTGTAGCCGCTGTCGCATGGTAAAACCCATCTCACCATAGGTGGTGACAGACACCAGCAGTCACAGACAACTTGACATAAAATATAGCAAGCTGCATCACAGAAGAGATGAAAGGGTGACAGCTCCTCAGACTACTGCAGTGACAGCGAACAATAACATAACTGCAAACAAGAAAAACTTCCGCAATGGAGATTGACGATGGCACTTCAGAAATTTGACATGGAATCAATGGTGAGAAAAAAATAACACTGAAGCTGTACTGTGCCCCCCCTTTCACATAGGTGCATTTCATCCTGGGCAACCCCAGCTAGGCAAATGTTTCTTAGTGGTCGTAGTGCTGACTGCTTACAGTTCAAGATGTGTGGCTCTATGGAGGGTGATGTTCTTGAGGATGACCCCATGAACAGCAGACCAAGAGAGACAGCAGACAATAAACAGGCCTTCAAACTAAGAGGCTGGACAAATTTCTGCTTCCAAGGGAATCACTGGCTATCTTGGGTAGCAGAGTGGTAGGAAACATCCCCTTTAAAGTAGCACACTTTTACACGGCATATTATTTTTTCGCCACGTATGAAGCAGGGTGGAGGCAGACATGACGGACCTAGAGTCCCTTCGGCCATTAAATTGCTATGTTACTACATACAGTGTGTAGAACAGTCATACTGAGGTCAGACCACACAGATCAATATTTCTTCAAAACTGCTGCCTGATTTTTGCCAATGTTTTTTTTCCTTTTAAATAGCTCAATTGCCACTGTTCTGACCTCAGGCTCTTGTCCCCGCTCTTGTCACACAGACTTGGTCTTTAGGAAAATGCCATTAGCCAGCAAAATTCTCCAAACAGTTTTCTTGATGCCAAGACAGTACTTACAACTGACGAAGACGACAACAAAGTTTATATATAATCTTTACAGAGCTAAAACATTTCTTCAGACAACAAGGAAAGTACTTGTTTATCACAGTCACCTAAAGATATTTTTCCTCAGGACTGTATCAAACTTGTGTTTTACCACTGAGCCAGTAAGTAGATAGGTGGCACTACATGAAAGTTTTAACAAGACTAGGAAACCAGAATGAAGTGTTTTAGTGCGTTACTGTAGACAAGTGATACTTAGGATCTCTGTACGCCCCCCACCCCCACCCCCACTGCAACCATCTGTCAAACTAGGGAAAAATCAGCAAGAAAGGGCTAGCATACTCACAGAGTGGGCATGTGTTCTAAGACTTCAGTGTTAGGAAGCTTGTATCAGTCACAGCATCACTATCTGCAGGGTCTTGGCATTCAGTTGTGTCCAGGGCGCCTAGGAGGGTAGAAGGATAACATTCGATAAAAAAGTGTTCTCCAAAGCTGGGAAATTTAGCTCTCATTTGATGACAGAGCCTGAGGCATGTTAAGGTAAAAGGTGAAGCTTCTGTCATTTTACAGCCAAGTATAATGAACTTGATGAGTCAAGCATTTCCAAGAGAAGGTCCTGACTTTGCAGAGTGCTGTACTTCAATATTCATTTCAGCCTGTGTGCCAAAAGAAGAAATCTCCCACTGAAGCGATTACCAAAAAAAAAAAAGCCTGCAGGACACCAGTGTGTACTTCTGTTTAAGCATCTTTAACCAAGCTTAGATTTTCTTTCCTTTTAAGGTGTACTTATAAAATACCTACACACTGTCCCATAAGCCAGTACACAGAAGTTTAAAACAATTAAATATTTTAATTTTCATCTAGTAATACTCAGTAAAGTTCTTCATGGCTGAAGTATGCTGCATTACAACGATCAAAGCTTCATGTGTAAAACTTAAAATGCCAAAACTTGACAGAATGCCATCTTCAAAACTTGTGTGATGCGGTTTCCGTAACTTTCTTGGGTTTTTAGTTCAGTATTTCAACAGACAGCATTTCAGATTGGGTTGTGTGTCATAATTTATAAATGCTGTTCTCTCTTTAGCCTGTAACAACACCCCCCACCACCACCACCACCACCATTCACTTTAAGGCACAAATGCAGTCTTCAATTTGGAGAATATAACAGCTTAAGTACAACAGCACATAAAAGGTATAATTATGTACAAAGTGTTCAGTTTTCCTAAAATATAACATTTTCTAAGCAAAAACAAAAGCATCTCCAAAGGGCACAAAATGGGACATATTTCTTCTAGTCGCAAAGAAAATGAGTCAACTACAGTCAGTGTGCTCACACAGCCAGAAAGTGACAGACTCAAACACACATACAGTAACACAAAGGCAGATATGCGCATACACACACCATAAAAATAAACACAAGCAAATGAAAACTCACAACAGGGATGAGAAGAGTTAAAAATGTGCATCAAACCTGTATGGCCACTGGACCACAGAGCACATCCTTGTCCAGGTGGGTCCCGTGTTCCTATCATTACTGTATGTAGGAAATGAAGCTCCCTCTACCAGCTAGCAGTGATCTTCACCCACCATCAAATAATGTTCCTTATGGGCCACATTAAGGCACTTCTGTCTCTGTCCTTCCCTCCACCCACCCCAGCTGCCAAATACTGGAACAGGCAAGTAAAGTGGAGGGACAGTAGTATACTGTAGCGTCTGGACCCTCATCACCTCAGAGAAGAACGCTCACTTCAAAATGCCTAGCACAATCCTACAATGCACTGTGGATGTCCCCCCTCAACACATGAATCCCAGCACTGGGCGGCTGGCATGGGGGATTAAGGATGCAAATCTTCATCGGACAAAGAAAATTACATGCAGGTCAGTGCTGGGGTGAGATATTGCTGCCAGCAGGATGTGGACGTGGAAGGCCCAGATAGATAATTTTTTTCTGCAGAAGGTTACTGGACTATATTACGAACTTGATTTCTTAAAGTTGAAATTACCCTGTGTACTGGACCCTCGGATTCTACCTAACATTGAGCCACATTGGGAAACTTTTCTATGTTCAGTAATGGTGCCTGCCACATGGCGGTTCCATACTGGGTCATTTTACACGAAATTACCTCTCGTGTCTGCTCTAATGTAATTCTAACCACTCGAGTGTCTCAGCAAACTGTTACAACCCATCAAAAAGCTGTACTTACCAATCCTTTATATTTAGAGAACTGTTCTTAAAAAGTAAGGGTGTGACATTTTCTTTTACAGTTTTGAGCTTCATAGCCCGCTTCCCTGAGGCGGCGATAGTCCGTCTGTGCCATAATTATAAAATTTACTACTGTCCAGTAAGGGATGGAAGGGATCATAACTCTGGCCGAACCACCGGCCAGCTAATCCCTTTCCACTTTCCGGTCAGCCAGCTCCACCGCCGCCCCCCCCCGCAACATTTTGTGACGTGTGACCAGGGAGAGCACGGGGCCGTGCAGTCTATGGGGCTTGTTTTTATAACATTTTTACAGACGTTTAAGCAACCTTTGATCAAAAATGAAAGCCACTGCTCAACACCACCCTTCCCTTCCTTACTGGACAGTAGTAAATGTTATAATTATGGCACAGACGGACTATCGCCTCCTCAGGGAAATGGGCTATGAAGCCCAATACGAAATGTTACAACTTTACTTTAAAGTTGCAGTTTAGCGTATGTATGGTTTAAATGCTGCTGAAATAGATTCTGCTGAGGGGTTTGAGGGGGAGTTAGTGATGACACAGTATACCCGTTAATACTTTCCTTATTCTAGGTTTAAGTAGTAGCCACAGGAGGGCTGCATCTTTCTCCCTTCCTTGTTCTCCCTAATGTTTATCACCTAAGCCGCTGAAGAGGCTAGCAATACCTCTGAAAATGTGTCACGACAAAAGGGGGAAAATGAATTAGTATAGGAAAGGTTGATAGTAAGTGACTTAAATAAATGATACAGTAAGTTAACTGGAACTGCATATAATAAGATATCTTGGAAACAAATGTATATAATGTGATGCAATGTGATTCATGCATTGTCTAAAATGTATTGCATTAAATATAATGAAAAAATTATAAAACAAAAATAAAACAAAATGTGTCATGACAACACTTGTTTACCCGAGCTAAGGTAATGTATATAAACAGTATGGTTAAAAGCAGTATGTTGCTACTTTCACAATTCCTATTCTTTTGTAAAAGCATGCAGTGTTATTTTGTAAAACAGAACATAATGAAGTTAAAAAAGAGAGAGAGGGAAGGAAAATAGAACTCTGCTCAGATTCAAAGTTCTGAGTGTGTCTGCTCACCACAACTACTCACAACCGTGTAAGCTGCGTGACTTATATGGCACTACCAATCAACAGTATTGAACCTCAGGGAACCAAGACTACCTTCTTTATGGCCCGTCCATGTTATGGGGAAGTGCAAAACACATTGGGACTAAAACTGAAGTTTCTCAGAACTGCATTTATCTTGTTAACTTCTAAATAAAGAAAAGGAGAAGTGATACAGCAGTAAAGTCATAAAGTAAGGTGTGTATGTTTAGTCAGAATTACTGAATTTGAATCCATGATAACGTAGACTAGTACTGAATTTATGAACATGACATCACTTCTAGTCAAGCAAGCAATAAAACTGCAACCTTCCCTTACTACTACTTTTTCTACTGTGTACCTTGTCATCTCATGCTACTGTGCACTTAAGTTTTACATTCTATGCTGCTAGACTGTTCCACTATTACAAAGAGGACACATCTTTTATTTTAAGTTATAATAAATTCAGTTTTATTTCAGACTGAACAGTTTCTATGTTTCAATTTCACAAGAATCTTATCTGGGACTTGCATGCTCCCTCAGGAAATCCAGGGTCAAATCATCTCACCTCCGCTGGATCTCCACTGAAATCATCAATCTATGTAAATCCCATGATCATGCATGGTCGCGCTATAAATTACCCCTCTTCCTTCCTGATTTTTTCCACTACAGAGCCCCAAGAAACAACTGCACTAAAGCAGACAAGGCTGAGAAATCCCATTATTTCCAAGCCAACCTCCAGAGCAATATTAACTGTCGGCCAAATTCTGGAAGGTAATCCATGCCCTTTTTGACCCTCCAACCCAGTCTGCCCCCCCCCCGTCCTCATGGTTAATGGTTTGGGTCTATCCCCCCAATCCACCCCTGGTTTCCACTCCCATCACTACCCAAGAGACACTGTTTAACATCTCCACCCTCAATCAGTCCAAGTCCAGTTCTGATCGGCTGAATCCCATACTCCTCTACCTTTGAGCACCTGCATTTCCACTTACGTAGCTGTTCAACCTCTGATTTTCACTCTGCTCTGTTCCTCAGTCTTGGAAAATTGCCAAAGTCCTTCCACTTCACAAAGTGGGTGACCCCTCTTCCCCCAGTAACTTCCACCCTATCTCCCACCTCCCCTCCCTTGCTAAGGCTACAAGAGAAGTTGGTCTACTCTAGACTACCTCACCTCTTTCAGTTTCCTCTCACCCTTCCAGTCTAGTTTACGGAAGCACCACTTCACCATCTCCTCTGTACTTGTGTCACTGACTCCATTTTCTCTGGGATGGATCAGGGGCACATCACAGCCACCATTTTAATCGACCTGGCCAAAACCTCTAACTCAGTGTCCTATCTGCTCCCCCTGGATAAGCGTAGCTTGAATGGTCTTTTGGCTCCTGTTCTGTTCCTACCGAATGGGCTGCCAACAGTCGGTACAAGTTTAAGGCATGTTATCACCACTACTTCTTATCCTAGCTGGGGTCCCACAGGGCTTAATCCTAGGTCCCATCCTGTTCTCTGTTTTTCTGAATGACCTCCACTCCACCTGTGTCAGCATGCATATACAAATGTATGCTGATGATAGTCATATTCACCTCTGGTCCCTCTACCACTTCTACAGAAGACCTGCTCCAGCAAGATTTCCAAGACATCCTGTGCTTGTTTCACTCAAACCGTCTCAAGGTCAACACCAAAAAGGCAGTGTCTATGACCTTTGGTACCAGTCGAAAACTGGCCAGGCTCTCGAGACTTCCAGTCTTCTCCACACTGAACAGCCCCCTCTTGATGCAGTGCAATCCTTCAAGTACCTCAGCGTGTGGCTTGACAGCAAGCTTTATTTCTCAGCCCACATCAATACTATCCACACAAAACTCCATCCTAAACTGGGTGCCCCGTACTGTATCAAAGAATGCCTATCTCTGCGAGCCTGCGGTGAGCTGGTCACCAAAATGGTACTCCCAGTTTTCGACTATGCTGATGTGGCCCATGGTACTGCCCCCCTTCCCCAACCATGTTGGACACCCTCTGCAATGCCTTTTGTCACTCTGTGACCAATTCCTCTCCTCATATGCACCAATGCGCCCTTCTACTCCTCCTCTGCCTTCCTCCCCCTACCCTCACATAACCAGCTGCACTCCACCTCCTTTATCTCTAAATACTGGTTTGGTTCCCTTCTCTCCTGATTCTCTTCATTCCTCTCTATTCCCCCTGCTCCATGCTCCCTCCGCTCCAAAGAACAGCGAAAATTCCCTACTGTTCATGGCAATCAGATTTCTCCTATCATCTGAACTCTCTGGAACAAGCTCCCCCATCCCTCCGCCACTCCACTTCTTCAGGCTCATTCAGGCACCTGCTGAAACTCCTCCCACTGCCCATCTGCACCCATTTCCCATAGGAGGTCCCCTTCTACTGATTACTTGTAGCTTAGAGTGTCACTTCTCCTCTCCAATGTGAACCTAGTGCTTACTTTGGTTGATTTGATAATGTTTTGACTGCTCAATTTCAGGTTTCCTTTTGCACTTGTATTGCACAAATTACACAGTTTCGAAAATTGCATTTAAATCTATTCCATGTTTATACTAAGAAGTATGATCTAATGTACTGTCTGCATTTTTTGTTTCATACCAAGTACTGTGCTGTATTATGTTTCACAGTTTCCCTTTTAAAGGGACACTGTCAGCTTTGACTCACTTTTCTCAAGTAAATTTAACCATTGTGCCTCTAGGCACATGCATTTCAAGCAAGTACCACAGAATGCCGCTGTAGAGCCCCAAATGACAGCTTTTACCTAGTTTATTAATTTTTTGCATTAATTATCTTTCAGTTGGGCCCGCATGAAAGTCGCCATCCACCAGAAGCATCACTAGGGAGAACGCGCGTCTGTTCGGGAGCGCGGTCCCGAAGTTCACTTTTTGCCATGACCATGTAAGAAAGGCATCTATGTGATAAATCGACCTCTAATTAAACTTTTCTTGCCTCTGAATTACAAAAACGAGGGGAACTAATGTTGCAAAATATAGTTTAAAACGTGGAGCCGAAATCTCGCATATGCAGAACAGCTGCCAGTGCCACACTCCTGCACATTCGCGGGATTTTGGCACCAGCTGATCCGCATGTGTGAGATTTCGGCTCCTGTTTTAAACTATAATTTGAGGCATTACTACCCCTTGTTTCTGTAATTCAGAGCAAGAAAAGCTCAAAGTTAGAGGTCGCTGTATCACATAGATGTGCCTTTCATATGTCATGTGGTAAAGTGGAATCTCGGACCGCGGTGGACAGACGATGCTTTCTCATGCTATATAAGCTTGGTGGACGGCAGACCTTATTGAAGGGGAATTAATGCACTAAATTAACAAACTAGGTAAAAGCTGTTGTTTTGGGATATACAGGTGCATTCTGTGGTACTTGCTGGAAATGTATGTGCCTAGAGGCACAATGGTTATTTTTTTTTTTGGGGGGGAGTAGAGAGAGGCAAAGCTGACAGTGCCCCTTTAACCCTTACTCGAGTCACACCTGGAAATGAGCCTAGCCTTGGGCTCAGTGTGACTTTCCTGGTTACCAATTTCCAAATAAATAAATACAAAACAGACATCCCTCAGAAGCCCTATTAAACATATAAGAACATAAGAGGTACAGACAAATGAAACTATGCATGCTCGTCTAGTCTGCCTGCTGCTGTTTTTAAGTGGCATCAATCCTGAATTCCTGTTTCATCCATATATCTATGTATTTGAATAATGTTATTGGTGTACTCTCTCGTCACTGAATTGGTAGGCTCTTCCATTTTAACACCACACTGAGGGAGAAAAAAATGTTCTTCCTCTGCTCACTATTGAATTGCTCTGCAATTAGCTGATATTGGTAAACCTTAAATCTGCACTGATACACTTTAAAACTGTATCGATACTTACCTAGCTCTTACAGTTTAAAATTAGACCATTTACATGACATGGACTGTAATAGGCACTGCAATACATCCTTTATCTTTAGATCTTTCAAATATCAGTATTTTGGGGGCACTGCTGAGCAACTAACGGAGAAGCAGCTCTTCATTCAAGCTCCAGAACGGAACTTAAATAAAATCAAAAAATCCTAAACTCTTACGGTAACAAATATCAACTTTTAAACAGTACCAAACAGGGCAACAGAGAGTTCTGAAATGGGAAAGCCCAAAGGATCAGCGGCAGATGACTTTTTTAAGCCCAAAGGCCAGAAGAAAGACAGTCGGCCTGTACAATACAAGGCAGCAGAGGACTCGGGAGCAGTCCCTAGCGGAGAAGTGACACGGCAAACCTTCAATACTACCCTCGTACAACTGGTGCGGACAGTGCAAGATCTTGATAAAAAGTTTGATGCCCTTCACCCTTAGATAGCTGTCCTAGAAACTCGAGATGAGCAATTAGAACATGGGCTACAAAAGTCAGAAACATCAGCACTAAGGTCCCTAGATGCCACTTCCTGTTTAATAAAGGAGAATGCCCTGCTCTGACAGCGACTAGAGACAGTGGAAAACCTGACCAGGGAACAAAATATCCAAATAGTAGGGCTTACTGACAATGTTGAAGGGGAAGACTGTCAGCTTAACCAGAGTTCTCCTATCTTTGATCTTGGAGTTATCAGAGGTGGATCACCGTCAATCCCTTGAGAAAGCCTACAGGGTTATGCCAAGGACAGCAGCAGCAGCTTCAACACCATGCACCTTCATGGTAATCTGCACTGGAGTTGGGGACAGAGATTACATTCTAAACATGGCACACAGGAAGCAGAGTTTAAAGTATGGAGAGGACAGTGTCAGTCTTTCCAGATTAATCCTATAGCACCATCAACGTAGGAAAGCATGGAATGGTATTCGGGGCCATCTCCGTCTCCAGCACCAGCTGTTGTTACCCACCAAACTACGTCTACACTGTAAGGGACAAAGCTACTTGTTTTCCGAACCTAAAGCAGCAAGAAAAATTAGTATCTAGAATCAAAGCCAAATTAACCACTGACGGTGATGAAGCTTCCTCTGCAGATGAATAAATGAACTGAATGAGACTGAATTCTTAATCTGTAGGTTTGACTAGACAGTAATGTTGTTCATGGTGTTTCGTTCTTAAGATACAGTTCCACTATGATGGGGTGATGAGGGAATTCATGAAAGTCTTTCTCTTTAGTAAAATGGGTGATTCAAACGACCAGTTTATACCACATGGACTGTAATAGGGATTGTAATACATCCCTCGCGATCTGTTCACTGAGCCTCTACACGTGGTGCCAGCTCCTAGTGGCCTTCCAATCGGTAGGGCAACGCATCTCCTAAATAATGTTAAAATGACTGCCTATCATCACCAAATTCAGCTCAACTGTTTATGTTTAAACTATGCTTTGCAGGACACAATATATACATCTAATCCTAGATCTAATCGATTATTACTTTTCTACGTTCTAATATGAAACATGGAAACATAGAATTTGATGGCAGATAAGGACCGCTTGGTCCACCTAGTCTGCCCATTTCCCTACCTAACGGATATGCTGCAGATCCTAATTAACCAACAGCCTACTTCCCCCTACCCCCCACTAGAATTGCCTTATGTCTGTCCCATGCATTCTTGATTTTCCCCCACTGTTTTTGACTCTACGACCTCCTCATGAAGGCCGTTCCATACATCTACAACCCTCTCTGTAAAGAAATACTTCCTCACATTACCTCTGAGCCGTCCCCCCATCTTCAAATTGTGCCCCCTTGTTCTTGCACATCTCTCTTTCTGAAAGATGCTACCCTCTTGGACTTTGTTGGTTCCCTTGAGGTATTTGAAAGTTTCCATCATGTTGCCCCTCTCCCTCCTTTCCTCGAGGCTATACATCTTAATCTCCTTTTGTCTTTCTTCATATGTCTTCTGGTGCAGACCCTGCACCATTTTGGTTGCCCTCCTCCGGACAGCCTCCACCATATGTATACATAGATGTCAGCAGATAATGGCCTTGTGGCCCATCCAGTCTGCCCTATCCCTCTTTCTAATGCTTAAGGTACCCTAGATGCTACAAGTTCTCCCCATTTCGCACTAGCTTGATAGTTCCCATGTGCCTATTCCATGCATTCTTGAATCTCTGAACCATGGCTGCCCCCACCACTTCCTAGGGGAGACTGTTCCACCTCTCCACCACCCTTTCAGTGAAGTAGAATTTTTCCAAGTTCCTCCTTTTAGTCTCATGCTGTGTCCCCTTGTTCTGCCATTTCCCTTCATGTGAAAGATGCTCCCCTCTGGCGCCCCGTTAATCCCCTTCAGATACTTGAAGGTCTCTATCATGTCCCCCCCTCTCTCCCCTTTTCACCAGGGAGTACATACTGAGAGCTCTGAGTCTCTCATACAACTTATGTTGCATCCAGGACACCATTTGTGTCGCCCTCCTCTGTACCATCTCCATCCCGTCTATGTCTTTTTGGAGATGGGGCCTCCAAAACTGAACACAGTACTCCAGATGAGGCCTTACATGGGAGTTGTACAATAGTACCACCACTTCCCTCATTCTACTTGTTATACCCCTCCATATGCACTCTAGCATTCTGTTAGTCTTTCCAACTGCTCTGTCACACTGTTTAGCCACTCTGAGGTTGTCTTGTATGACTACCCCTTAGTCCCTTTCCTCTGTGGTGGCCTCCAGTGTTACCCCGTCTAGTTCATACTCAACCCTAGGATTCCCTCTTCCAGGTGCATAATCCTGCACTTTTTTGCACTGAAACCCAAATGCCATTCCTTTATATATTGATTGGTGTCCGTAGGAGTGATAACAGTTAAAATGTCGACTTGTGAGCGAGTTCCAAATCTAGAGTTTGGGGAAATTAGATTATCTGCTGTTTTTGAGATATAAGGGATCTATAGACCCTGAAGTCACGATGGTAAAAGGGTAACTAGACAGCCATCCTTAGCATGATCCCTAGGCTCACTTCTCTGGTTGCATGCATTGTTAATACATTCGAGGTTTAATTTCCTATCCTCTACTCCCCCCTATGCCGTACCTAATGAGGGGGTTTCTGATAAAATATCCTTTGTAATGGAATGATATTTGGAGATTGTCATGTTAATCCTCCTGAGCAATGCTTGTAAGTCTTTTTATTGTTAATGTTACTAGTTTTGAAAAGTGACAATTCCCTAAAAAAGCTGGTGTCAAGTACAATAGAACCCCGTAGTTACAGACCCCCGAGTTCCGAACTGACCTGTCAACCGATCGGTCTCCCACTTTCGCCCTCTCCTGCATCCGCCCGTCCACGCCCACCAACCAAACCCTAACTCTAACAGGGTTTAAATGGCCTCTTTCAATATGGTTTCCCATGACGGTTGTTGAAATGGCCCTGACCTGCAGCAGCAAAAGAAAGCATGTCACTCTCTCCATTGAGACGAAGCTGTAAATTTTGAATAAAACTGAGAGAGGCTTCAGTCTTGCAGTACTGGCACAGGAGTACGGGATAGGGAAGAGTACGGTCAGTGACAGAAAAAAAGGGCAGAATAAAATTAAGCAATTTGCTAAGGAGGCGATGGACAGTGGATCTGTTAAGAGAGGGTGCATAGTGCGTAAAGCCGCCAACGGGGAATTCGATCATGCTATGCACCTCTGGTTCACACAAGAGCGACGTAAGGGAACACTCATAGGTGGAGTCATAGTCACTGAAAAGGCCTGAATACTGCACCAGCAAATGTACCCAGACCGTGACCCTGAAGAATTTAAAGCAAGCTCAGGCTGGTTATTCTGTCTTAAAAACCGTCATGGAATACGCCAGTTGGTGCTACAGGATGAATTGCTGTCTACAGACACTGAAGCCTCAACATGCTTTAAAAACAGCTTTCAAAATTTCCTTCAGCAACATGGGTTGGTAAAGGAGCAGGTTTTTAACTGTGACGAGATGGGGCTTTATTGGTGGCTGCTCTCCAATAAGACGTTGGCTGATGGTGGGGAAAAGCAGGTGAAAAATTTCAAACCGTGCAAGGACAGGGTCACTTTAATGGCAACTGCTAACGCAAGTGGCGAGTTCCACCTACCCCTTGTCTTCATTTACAAAAGTGCCAAGCCTCGCTGTTTTGCAAATGTTAACATGCTTTCCCTGCCTGTGCATTACTACAGTCAGCGTAGTGCATGGATGGACCATTCCATTTTCACAGAATGGTTTCAGAGACATTTTGTGCCATTAGTGAAGGAATACTTGCTGTCCAAATCCCTACCTGTTCATGCTGGGCTTCTAATGGATAATGCCCCGTCCCATCCTGCTGCAGAAAGTTTAACAGCCGAAGACGATACGATCCACTGCTTATCTCTCCCACCGAATGTTACCAGTCTCATTCAGCCCATGGACCAGGGTGTGCTTGAAAACCTTAAATGGTGTTATAAAAAAATCTTTCACGGCGTTTGCTACTCGGCACTACGGACTTTGAAACCTACACAGATTTCTGTAAGCAGCTTACAATAAAAGACGCTGTTTACATGTGTGCCAGATCATGGTCAGAGATTGACCCAGAGTCTCTGAGCAGGGCGTGGAACAAAATCTGGCCTGGTGATGATGCGGTTGCTGAGGAGACGCAGAAGGTTCTCACAACTCAGATCAATTTCATGAATGAACGCTAGCAACTCAGTCTGACAACGGAGGAGGAAACTGAGCGGCTTAACGCAGACAGCAACGAAAACGGTCACTAGATATTCACTGACCAGAAGCTGATCAACATGGCAAGGGAAACAGGCAAAGAAACGGAGACGGATAGTGACACGGAGGGGGAGGGAGAGATTCAAAGTGTACCACACAACAAGGCAGAGGAGTGCTTCCGAGTCTGTATGCAATGGTTAGAGCAGCAAGCGGAGGCAACACCTATGAAATTGATGCTGCAAGACCTCCATAGCTTGGCTGCTAAGAAACGTTTTAATACACTAAAGCAGAGCTCGATTAAGAAATTCTTCAGACCTGCCAACGAACATGAATTAGCAGAGTGCTACAAGATTGAGAGACTGCACATTTTAAACGTAAAACTCAACATTACATTTAAAAATTTCTGTACTCAATAAAAAAATATATTTCTCTACTACCATGAGCTTCCTTGTTTTATTTCTCATGTATTGCTTCCAGAGATAGTGTTTTTACAGTTACGGACTTTTCAGACTTATGAACACTGCATTCCCATGTTATCCGTAACTCTGAGGTCCTACTGTATGTGAATTTATTTTATTTAAATACGACCGAATCATTGCACAGAGCTCATTAACAATGGTGTCCTACTAGAACATTTGCTTGCATCAGTATTCCTGAAAGTATGTTTTATCTCTGGATTTTTGCTGCAAATGGGCATCATTTCATGTTTGTTAGCAATAAATTTGAACTATTATATTCTGGACCACTGCTCCAACTTTTCTACATTCTTTGTTATGCTGTTGATCCCCTCATCATTGTCTACCCTCCCACAAAGTTTTCTGTAAACTGTGAACAGACTTACTTTACTCAGTAACATCATCTCAATGTCGGGGGAGGGGTGTGTGTCTTGCAGGTTCAGTTTGGCTGGGGTACTGTGTTACTGTATTACGTTTGCATTATTTGCACTGAGACCTGTCTATGAACTGTAAGTAGACTTTTACAGCACTTGAGTAAAATTTCTGCATCATTACCTACACCTGAGGGTGCTTAGCTTTGTGTGTTCATTCCTATGTCCCTAGGGATGCATCTCAGAGGAAAGCCAGGGCCCTATCCAGACTCTGCTATATCCTTCTTTCTCCCTCCTCTTATCCAGAGCTGGGTACAACTTTGGCACATAAAGGAGTACTAGTCAAAATCTGCAAAAAACATATGTTGTGCAGAGTGTTTTGATTTGTGCATGTAGACCTGGTGTGTCTTTCCCTTTGTTTACTATTAAGAGCTTTCTCTCAACTAGCCTGCTAGTTACATGGTAGTTTTATGGCCCTGAGGATCTCCATCTTAGCAAGGTTTATTATTCTTCTTTTGCCTACAGTGCCTCCTATCCCATGTGATAGTGATGCGTCCAGGACCACTGATTCAGCAAGTACTAGAGCTAGGAGCCTGATGTTCTGGCTTCCACTAAACAGCTCTAACTCCTTTATTTTCTGTGTGTGCATGTCAGGTCTAGCCAGCAGGAACAAATATTTTGCCCTTAACACTGTTCATTTCATCAAACTGCACAGAGCCATAAAAAGCACACAAATCACCCCAGATCATGAATGTTATAATTAGTAAATACTTATGCGGTTTTCCTACAAAATAATCTAGTCAATTAGCCCTCAAGTATCTGCTAAACTGTAGATGTAGCCATTAGTGCTCACTGGATAAGGAACATTACTTGACACCACAGCTCTGCTGTTGCAAAATCATATGAGACAGGAGGCTCTGTAGGAACAAGAAGAGCAATAAACCATGCTAAGATGGAGATCTTCAGGGGCCATAAAACTAGCAGGTTAATTTAGAAAAAACTCAAAATAGCAGACACAAGTAAGGACACACTAGGACTACACACACAAAACACTCGGGAGAGGCAGGACAGGGAGATGGACAGGCAACAGAAAAAAGCCACCTAACCAGCAGCAGTGCAAGAGTAGGGGATGCAGAAGTAATAGGGGTCAGTACAGGAGGAAAGAAGTCCCAAAAGCTGGAAAGATAAGGCATCTTAAGCTGGCCCAGTAGTACTAATGCTTGCTAAGCTGAAGACCTGAGGTCAGGAAAGAGTTCAAGTCAGAGGCTGGCTGGGGGACGGTGGACTGAGCATCCTACAGACTGCTCTCCTTCTTCGGGAAGTGTGGGTTGTGTATCCCTCCTTGCAACTGCCACCTAGTGAAGACTGTGGCAGCATGGTCTGGAACACTGCGTATGCAGATGGCAGGGATGTGTCAGATGCCAGGGCAGGTGCTAGTGTGTGCATGCACCATGCACATCTTCTGTGGTGGCATCTGTGGGGTGAGGATTAGAAATGGGACAAAAAAGTAGCTAGCAGGGCAGATGAAGCACAGTCCACTCCATGTCCACCATTAGTCCCTCTTTGACCTTGCTCCTGGGATTCAACCCTACCCTGGGCAACAGGCTTTAATGGGTGAAGCTGCCATGAAGTTGCAGGCAGACCTCACCTTGTGCAAGCCAATGGGGTAATGCAGATGGCAGTACCTTGCAGGAGTCCAGCAGAACAGCCTCAAATGGGAAGGTTGCCCTGGCAGTGACAAATGGAGATTCCCACTGCTGGGTGCTGTTGTGTTTTGTTTTTTTAGGGGGGGCACAAAACTAAAATCAAAATAAGTTTTAACTACCCAATGCAGATATGTGACAGGGTCAGGACTGGTCACATTTTTATAGGGAATTAAATTACTGAAAAGCTACTGTATTCAGTACTATCCTTTATCTGTCCTTTCTACCTCTTTAAAAATGGGTTGAGCAATCTTAGTCCCTCGGAACCAAGGAATTGGCCCCTCCGGCAGTCTGCAATGGTCCTTGGTCTTTCTGCAGTGCATGCCTGTCTTGCTTCTCATCCGGTCTTTGTTTTTACTTTTTTTCTTTTCTTCCCTTCATATTAGAATATGCTGTTTTCTTGTTCTTCTCCGACAGGATATCCCACAGTCATGGCATGGCTAAGCTCCTATGTTCCTGTGGATGGTTTCTTTTGAAACTATCAGAATTTTTCTGTTGCCACCCCACATGTCGTATCAAATATTAATGACTTGTAAATTTCTGTTACTTAAATGAGTGACCAACTACTGTTATGTAATAGTGTTGCCTTTACCAATGTCATTAATTGTAGGGATTACTGGCTTGTTCAGTCTTATAATCCAACAAACATAACGTTAAAAAAAGAATCAGAGAAGCAGGTAAGGGTAGAAAAGAAGTATTTTACTACCATTCTGCATGATTTACTACCACTTTCTAATTTTAAGAGTTCGGTTCCCACCTTGCACATTTAAAATTATATTTGGTTCACATGCAATGAATGATGCATGCAGACACTGTACCACACAGTGTAGAAACAGTGGTGCAGGGACACAAAAGATCATCAGTTTCAGTTGCGTACACTCGGTATAGGAGACAGTGTCAGGAGGGGATACACGTGGTGCAAGTGCTACAAGAATGCAGTTTTGTTGCCAAAGCCATAGTGCTCATTCACTCCTGCAGACAATGCACGCTGTGCACACCGTTCCCCAGAGCCATGGGATGGACACCAGAGTTGTCCTCAATGCTGCTCACCCTGGCTGTGCCTCTTTCAGTGGCTGGCACAGTGTGCTGCCACATCCAGTGCTGAGGCAGAGATGACAATGGTGCCTGTAGGTCCAACAATGATACAGTGTTACATGCCAAACACTTGGGGGTAGCAGGCCACCCACAACAGAGGTAGATGTGCAAAGTACACGTGTGTATAAAGGTGCATTACAACCATTTATTTATTTATTTTAACGTTAATCCTTTTTTCTCTCCTTAGTCCCCCAGTCAGCTATACATCTGCAGCTACCCACCAGCCCTGCACCCCGACATTTGGCCAAATCCCCATCTTTCCTTCACGGTTTACCCTCCGTGGCAGAGCAGTGAGGAGCCCCCAAGTCAACTCACCTCAAACAGGGTCCAGAGTCAGGGGAAGCACCCTTCAGGGTCTGGGCCTGCAGTGGGTAGCCGTTCACTGTGCTGCAGACCTTTTTCCTGGCTTACAACTGGATCCCCCCTGGAAAGGCGTGCAATAGCGCCAATGGGGGGAGAAGCGGCGCCCCAGCGCTCACGCGTGCTCCCTCTAGGCATCTGCCTACCTCCACCTCTTTCTTGCAGCATCAGTGAGCTGCCCCCCCAGCCTCTGCTAGGGGCCAGTCTGGAACCGACCACTGGCATCCCCACTCCCCGGAGAGCAGTCCCTCGCATGCTCAATCCTTCTCCTCCTCCCCTGTCAACCCCTGGTGGCCCGTGCTCTTTAACAACCATTTATTGATGGTAATGTCATAAAAAAGGGGACAAGCAGGCCCACAGTGTTGAATGTTGTATTACTTTACACTGCCAGAGTGCATGCTCACATTCCAAGACCTGGTGGGGGTTCCATCAGACCCGGATCTAGGCGCCACTTCTACAGTGGTGTCCTCCTGTGTGGTGTCTGGATGTGTTCTTGTTTTTTCCATTTAGCATGACTGCGCATCTACCTCCTTTGCTGATGTGTTGTTTCCAGATGACTCCTCTTTCTAGCCCCCTCCCACTGCTACTACATTATTGTTCTCACTGGGTTCAGGCGCAGCCTGTGCTAGCTGTGTGCTTGCAGAGGATTTGGACCTCTCACTGTGGTGTCAAAAGTGGATCATGTTCTGGTGCTGCATGGTCATGTTCCCCATCAACGGTCATGCTAATGCAGACAGCAGGTAGTGCACTTTTCAGCATGGCACTGCAAGGGGCACAGGCAGAGGCAAGCTGGCTACATTACTGTGGTCATTTTCTATAGGAGTGGTCTGTTGAGCAACAGTGTGTGCATATGCCTGTCTGTTGGCTGACTGCTTATCTGAACTGAAAAAGTCTCTCTCCTATGTGGCCTAAGACTACTAGTACAGTGTAAAGCCCAAATTTTCAACGACTTTCAGCATGTTGTTGCCCAAAATTACTACACGTTAAGAAGGCCTCAGAGGGCGTCTGTTATGGTAAAAGAGACACAGTGTGTGAGGTTTGGGCGAGATGACATCCCTCAGAGGCCCTATTAACTTAGAATCACTCGAGTTTAGCATAAGTGATTTATAACAGTTTTTTATTTATTTATTTATTTTTTTTAATTTATGCTGTCCTCCTCCCAGCGCTGAAGTGGAGCGCTTTCCCTAATGTTTCCACACAACAGTACACAGTACAAAGCATAAGATGCACAGTGGCTCTGTGCATGGATTGGCTGAAATCACATTACTGATTTATAATAGGAGAATACAGATTTCCTCGGTGGCCTGGAGGTGCTTCTGCTCCAGGGTGATGACAAGTGATATACAGTACATGTGGCTTGTGTTTGCCCATCTCTGCATCCTGTCTGGAATGGTGTTAGCTTGTCTAGAATTCATAATAGTTACACTACAGCAGACTAGAAAATCCACTGTCATTGACTGCGTGTGGGACTGGTGCGAGGAGCAAAGTAGAACTGAAAGGATGCTTCAGGCCTCTCACACTTGCGAAAAGTAGGCATGGGCCTTGAGCAGGGATCCAATCTGTGATTATGGACCTACACAAATGCACACCATGGAGTGGAGCTAAAATTGCCATTTCACTCACCACTGCAGATCTCTTCAGAATCAGTCGCAATGAATTAAATTAAACAGCTTTAAATTATTTATTTATTTGAATTCTGGTAACCGGGTAAGCCCGCCAAGACAGTACAGTCCCTTTTTCTGGGGCGACCCAGGAAGTGCAGTACAATGACATGACAGGTACAGTGGTTACATTTACATCATATACAGATTATACTAACATACTAACATACTATTTGCCAGCAGATTAGGCCTTATGGTCTATCAAGTCTGCTCGAACCTAGATCCTTAGTTGGGTGCCGAGACCCTCCCATCCCTTGTGCTCCAGAAACCCCTATCATCCATCCCCACCCCCCCGGGACAGGCCATCATCTGATACATCCACTTTCTGTGTCTGTCCCACCCTCTCTTAAAGCTCTCCACTGTGGATCTCTGAACCAGCTCACCAGGCAAAGCATTCCAAGGGTCACCACCCTCTCAGTGAAAACCTCTCCTCTTTCCCCTCACCCTTCCACCTTCCAACTTCAAACCATGCCCTCTGGTGATGCCTCCTGCTTTAGTCTAAAGATCCCTCCATGTTTACCCTATTTATTCCCTTGAGGTACTTGAAGACCTCAATCATGTCCCCCTGTCTCTCCTCTCCTCCAATGAAAACAGGCAGAGCTCCTCAAGTCTGTCCTCGTAAGTCAAATCCCCTAGCCCTCATATCATCTTTGTTGCCCTCCTCTGTACCCTCTCCAGGAGCTGTATGTCCCTCTTCAAGTGTGGTCTCCAGTACTGTACACAGTACTCAAGGTGTGGTCTAACCAGTCCATTGTACAGTGGCAGAATCACTTCCTTGCTCCTAGAGGTGATCCCCTCATGGATGCATCCCAACATCCTGTTTGCCTTTGCTAGCTGCTCTCCTGCACTGCTCAGTGTTATTCATACATGTATCCACCATAACCCCTAGGTCTTTTTCCCCTGTTGAGGCTTCCAGCACCTCCCCTCCCAGGGTGTACATGTGTTTAGGGTTTCCCCGACCAAGATGCAACACCTTGCACTTGGTGATATTGAAATTTAATTTCCATGTGTGAGCCCAGCTTTCCAGGGTGTCCAGGTCCCCTTGCAGGGCCAACCTCCCCTCTTCTCCCTCAACTACTGCTCCCATCTTGGAGTCATCCGCGAAGAGACTCATTTCACACCCTATACCATCCCTGATGTCTGATATGTATGCATTAAACAGGATTGGACCCAGGACCGAGCCCTGTGGTACCCCACTACCAACCTCTGTAGGGTTCGAGAGCTCCCCACAGACC
Organism: Neoceratodus forsteri; assembly: GCA_016271365.2. Lineage (NCBI taxonomy): Eukaryota > Metazoa > Chordata > Ceratodontiformes > Ceratodontidae > Neoceratodus > Neoceratodus forsteri. Next base: position 1,503,247,041 of record CM057455.1, read on the forward strand.
ACTACTCTCTGAGTCGTCCAGCTATCCAGTTTTCAATCCATCTGACCATCAAAGGGCCTACTCCTAACCCCATCAGTTTCTCCACCAGACCATTGTGGGGACAGAGTCAAACGCCTTGCTGAAGTCCAAGAATAATACATCCACAGGCTTACCCTGTCCAGTTCTGATGTTACCCATTCATAGAACTCCACAAGGTTGGTTTGACATGATCTACCTGGCACAAACCCATGCTGCCGACTATCCAGACCTCCCACCTCCTCCAAGTAAACCCCAGTCGTTCCTTTAGTATACTTTCCATTAATTTTCCCACCACCGAGGTTAAACTGATGGGTCTATAGTTTCCTGGTACTTCCTTGACCCCCTTTATGGATTGGTACCACATGTGCCTCTCGCCAATCCCTAGGTACCCTCCCTGTCTCAAGTGACCTGTTGAAAAGCTCCGCCAGGGGTGCAGCCAGTATGTCCGCCAATTCCCATAGTACTCTCGGATGAATGCCATCCGGCCCAGGAGATTTGTCTTTCTTTAGGGCCTTGAGGGCAAACCACACCCTTTTGGTGGGGATGGCATCATCCGTCCCCTCCACCTTACTGGTCTTTTTATCCTTATCCAGATGTGACACCCCTGGATTACATAATTAATTACTTAATTACATAATTTACAGATACACTTACAAATTACATATAAATATACGTAAGAAGTTCAGAAAGCGTGGATACCTATATATGAAGTTTGGAAAGCAGAAACAAGAGTCATCGGAAGCAGGTACAAAGTGAAGAGGCAGAGAGGTGGAGTAACAGGGAGGATTGGAACTCAGTGAGAGAGAAGGACAAAGCAGAGTGTGGGAGGAAGTTCCAGTAAGACACTGCTGAGAAGGCAAATGATCTCCGGCCACAGCTAATCATGGTTTGGGCATTACGAGAAGGGGGAGGGAGGCAGACCTTTAGAGCATGCAGGGGTTGCCAAAGCCGAATAAGTTCACCAAGGCAAGGGGGGGGGGGATGTATCGGAGGACCAGTTTGCACACTAGACTCAAGGTGGCATACTGGAGTTTTGATTCATACAATAGCCAACCCAATAAGGAGAGGACAGCACAGTGATGGTGACGGGCTTTGGCCCCTAAGGCAAACCTTGCCACCCTGTGATAAGCCTGTTTGAGATGAGAAAGGATGGTTGTGTTGGTTAGGAGTAGTAGCAGGGTGCCATAAGTAAGGAGGGTGGTGTCAGCAATCATGGCAAGAAGCCAATGAGAGGAAGAAATGGATGCGATAAAACAGGCCCCACTTTTGGTTTAGTGCTTTAGTTAGGAGGGTGACTTGGGCGTCCAGGAAAAGTGAGGTGTCTAAGATGACACCCAGATATTTAAAAGATTGGACGGATTCAAGGACATCACCATTGTGAAGGAGTATTGCAAGAGAGGGGTGGGGATGAGGTGCGGAGGAGGGGTTGGAGAACAGCACGCATTTGTTTTTTGTAGTGTTGAGGACTAGTTGGTCTTCAAGGAACCAGCCCTCAAGAGTTCGGAAGTCCGATGCGAGCATACTGTTGAGCCAACCCGACGTCTGATAAAGAATGGTAAACAATGGCATCGTCCGCACAGAGGCCCCGCCACAGTTATTCAGTAATTCATTAATAAAGAGGGAGAACAGTAATGGCCCAGGATGGAGCACTGAGGTACACCATGGGTTATAGGTCTGAGGTCCGAGAAAGACCCGGACCACTTGACCTTGTGTGTGGCCTGTAAGATAATTTTGGAGCCAAGTTAAAGCACTAGAGTCAAGACCAATGGAGACAGGCCGGCCCGCCGGCGCAGCGGTGGGATTTCCGCTTGCGACGCCGGCGACCCGGTTCGGGAACGAATCCGGGTCGTCGGAGGGCCGGCCGCGGGGAGTAGGATTGAGCGCCCGCTGGGCAGCTCTCCTTCTCCGGGGGAAGGGTGTGGGTAGTGATCGGTGCATTGGGGACCCCTGGCGGAGGCCGGGAGTTCCCACGCAAGCCGACGCTTGACAACTCATAGGAGGCGGGGCAGATGGTGACATCATGGCACGACCCCGCCTCCCCAGAAAAGCGGAAAATGGAGGAGCTGCCTGCCGCCGCGAATGAAGCTCGCCGTGGCCTCAATGTGCTCCCCAGGCCAGGCCCCTGACCTAATCCCAGTGCCTGCGGCATATGCCGGAGTGCCGCAGGCCCCACCGTGGGGGGCAAGCCACGGGGTATCAGGGGCTGTGGCTGATCTGGGGTGCAGAGGCCGGTGGCCCGTGACCGGGCGGATAGTAAGGCGGCAGGTAGCTCGGGGGAGTAAAAAAGCAAAATTTAAAAAAAAAAAAAAAAAAAGACCAATGGAGACTGTGGTTGACCAAGTCAAATGCCTTAGTCAAATCAACAAAAACAGCACCGGTGACAAGGCTTTGGTCCATAGCATGGAACAGGTTGGATGAAACTTTTATTAAGGCTGTGAGGGTACTGTGCTTTTTCCTGAACCCATGCTGGAAAACTGAAAAGAGGTGGTGGAGGTCCAGGTAATCTGGTATGTGGTTGTAGAGTTTCACTCTTGGATTTTCGTCAGTGGACAAAGGATAGAAATCGGTCTATAATTCTCAACAGCTGAGTTGGGTCCGCCCTTGCATCAGGGACAGACTCCATAAGGGAGGACGGCTCAGTTAAACAGGTCGCAAACTGAGCAGGCAAGGGCTGCAGCCTCCAATCTGAGAACCCTGGGTTTGAGAGTGTCGTGACCGTTACAAATTGGGTGGGGGATGTTGTGCAACTGAGTTCAGCTAATTCCAACAGTAATTTATTTTTGGTGGTTGTAAGTTGCTTTTCTGTCTAGGAGTTTATCTTCCTGATTTGCCCTGGCTGTCTCTCCCCCCCCCCCCAAGCCTCATCACCCAGCTTCTCTGGGACTTACCTTCCCTCTGTCGTCCTCTGTCATAGAACTGTGGGGGTGTACTTGGTCGCCAGCGCGGGACCTACAAGAGGTCAGTTGTTATCCTGTAGACAAGATGGCTTCCCACTGAGTTTTCGCCCCAGGACCACAAGATGTGCAATGGGTGTGATGCGTGAGCACCGCCTCCGCTGAGATGACCCTGGTGCCATGAATGTGGGATCCCTTCTCTCTATGTGGGGACGGGATCTGCTGGATTTTTGGGGAGTATGTGCTTAGGGACCGGGTGGAGTTGGACAGTTTAATTTAATTGCCCTGGATCCGATTTCCTCGCGTTTCTGAGCCTGTTTTCTGAAGATTCCACTGAGTCTGCTGTATATATAAATTGATTCTAAGAACTTGCTGATGCCATTGCCTACTGGATGCTGCAAGTATTATTTAACTGATTATTTTTATGTTCGACTGAATCTGTACTAATTGATAAACCTCATAAACGTATCTGGGAGGCAGTGAGAAGGCCTCAGTTTGTTTAACTTCAAATTAAACTCTGAATGTGGCAGTGAGGGCCACATTGTTTGGACAAAATTTAAGCAAAGGGGTGGTGAGAGCTCTCCCTTGAACATTTTTGTGGAGATGCAACATGCTCCTTTGAACTGCTGAAGATATAATGCTGCATACAGTGGACAGTGTAATTATATGGACATTAAACTGTGGTCATTTGGTTTTATGTGACTGATTTTATATTTTACTGCTATACTTATTAAGTAGTAATTTGTGATTCTTATTGATTTGGGGTTGGTATTATTAGGGGTTAATAGATGGCATTTATTCGTTAAAGTGTGAGCATTATTGTGTTTAAATTCCTCTCCAATCTGTGAGAGAGACTGGTAGGGGTATTGTTAGTATTATTTAATTTATGTTGTGTTTATTAATATTAGAAATTTGAGTGTTTGCTCCTGGGTATAAATAGATAGTATGTGTAGGGAAGTTTCAAGGACGGTCAGGCAATATTCTCCCACCAGGCTCAGGGAACTGCACCCCTTTGACTGCCCCTTTTTGCCAACAGAGGTCTATAAACGCTGTCAATCCCTCGGGATTGCTAGAAGGCACAGAAAGGGGTGCAGGGCTGGGTCTGGTGGGGGAAATGGAAAAGGGGGGACGTATTGGGGTGGTGGGGACCAGGTGACGCCCTGGGGCGAAATGGTGCCAGGACAGGGGTAATCCCTGTCTTGTTCCCATACCCAAGGGCCCAGCAATGGAGGCTGGACAGGAGTCGAGGTCTTCTCCAGCATCTCATCCAACCAGGGCGGTGTTATGTAATGCAAGGTCCATCAAAAACAAGACAGCTGTTATAGCTGACCTTGTTCAAACAGTGGACCTGGTATGTATCACCAAGACCTGGCTGGATGAAAATGCAGGCCCTGTATTGGCTTCTGCTGTTCCAGCTGGGTTCTCGGTGATTCACCGCCAGAGGCTGGATCGTAGGGGTGGGGTTGTGGCCATCTTTAAGACCGAACTGGACCTTGTGGATGTTGCAGTGGGAACCACTAGATCCTTTGATTGCGTCATGGGTGAGGGTGTAGGCTGTAGGATACTCCTCATTTACCGTCCACCAGGTGATGAGGGTTTATTCCTGCAGGAGATCGTGGACTACATCGTTGACATGGTGTTGGAGTCCCCCAGATGGATAATTCTGGAGGACTTCAGTGCCTGGGTCGACAATGAACTCTCGCAATTTGGTCAAAATCTCCTCCAGCTAATGACAATGCTGGGCTTTACAAAGGTATAGCAATTACCTCCTCTACCCATACAGGAGGTCACTCACTGGATCTGCTGTTCCTCTTGGGGATGGCCATCAATGACTTGGGGGTGGAACCAGTCAGTTGGACTGATCATCACATCACAGGGTTCAGTTTTGGGCCCCCCCTCAAATGGACCTACCCCTTCAGAGATGGTCCAGTACTGCCCCTTAAGGGGAGTTACCCTGGATGGTCTATCAGCGGTGCTGGACCTATCTGGATTGCTGGGTGAAAGCACAGGTCCTGGGGATCTTGTTCTAGCCTATAATAAGGCAGTGGGAGATGCCATGGACTTGATTGTTCCTGTTCGGGTTCGACCACTCACTCTTTGTCCAAGGTCCCCCTGGTATGATAGGACCTTGAAGGAGCTGAGGCGGGTTGGTCGAAGGCTGGAGAGAGCATTGACAGAAGTCTGGCCTGGATGCTGACAGGCTTAGACTGACGGAATAGTATAAAGGCTATCAATCAGAAATCACCCATAAGAAGGCAGAGTTCTGGTCCAGGGAGATTTCTGCTGCGCAGAACCGATCGGCTCAGCTTTTTCAAACCGTTGACAGATTGGATTGCACAATCTGCCTTCATTCTGGAACAGCTTTTTCACAAATTAAGTGTAAAGAGCTAGCTCGGTTTTTCGCAGATAAGGTTGCCAGCATCAGGGCCGGAATCGTCCCGGTTCTCTCCATGAGGGACTGCAGAGGTCGATGGGAGGTGATAGGCACTCGGTCTGTCTGGAAGGATTTCAGCTGATTGGAATTCATGGACATTGTAAAGATTGTCCAGACTTTGCGCCCAACCTGTTGTAGTTTAGATCCGGGCCCTGACTCCCTTTTAGTAGGATGTGTAGATGCTATCTGCCCGATCCTAGCTGAAATTGTTTGGAGATCCTTGGAGAAGGGAGTCTTTCCAGATCCCCTAAAGGAGGCGGTCATTCGATTACTCCTTAAAAAATCCTCCCTGGATCCTGATGAACCAGCTAACTACCAACCTGTCTCTAATCTTCCCTTTGTGGGGAAGGTTACTGAGAAGGTGGTTGTGTTGCAACTGGACAATCATGTTGAAACTCACAATGTCTATGAAGCTCTCCAGTCTGGATTTAGGAAGAGACACAGCACAGAGACTGCCCTTGTTCAGATATTAAATGACCTCCTAACAGCGAGAGATCGAAAGGTTCATACCATTTTGGTCCTTCTTGATCTCTCAGCAGCCTTTGACACTGTGGACCATGAGGTGCTTTTGGAGACCCTGCGGTTACTTTGTGGACTGCCGAGTACAGTCCTCAAATGGTTTTTATCTTTCCTCATAGGCAGAGGGTGATCACTGGAATTTTTTCCTCAGATGCCCTCTCCCTGTCCTGCGGGATGTCGCAGAGCTCCACACTGGCACCCATGTTGTTTGCAGTGTATATGCTGCCATTAGGAGACATCATCAGGCGATACGGCTTGAGTTTTCACTGCTATGCAGAAGATACTCAGCTGTATATCTCCTTTGTGCCCTTACAGGTTGATGTGATCTCTGTGCTAAATAGTTGCCTCTCCGAGATCAGAGACTGGATGAGCTCAAGTTGGTTGAGATTGAATCCAGATAACACTGAGGTGTTGGTTGTGGATCCAGGTCGCCCGGGGCGGGTTTTGGGGCTGGGCACATGTCGGGCCTGTGACTTGACAGTGTCCAGCTCATTACCTCAGATTGGGTACGTAAGCTGGGTATTATTTTTGATGACGACTTGACCCTGAAGTCTCAGGTGTCAGCTGTGGTTAAATCTTCATTTACCATCTGAGGAATATCACCTGGGTGAAACACCCGATTCCACTGGGTGACCTTCCAACATTGGTCCACGCCTTCACCACCACCCGTCTTGACTACTGCAATGCCCTAGGGCTGTCTGGGGTCGATATCCACCGCTTGCAGCTGGTGCAGAACGCTGCGGCCAGGCTGCTGACTGGTACTTTTAGGACCAGTCATATTACTCCTGTGTTGTGCAAACTGCACTGGCTGCAAGTTCAGTGGCGGATCACCTATAAGGTAGGCTTGCCTACCTTTAAAGCCCTACATGAACAGGGATACTACTACCTGAAAGATCTCCTGACTCCCTACTCCCCCAATCGTCCTCTCCGATCCGCCGATGAGGGATTGCTAGAGATTCCCAGGGTTCATCTTAAAACATCTGGAGCTCGTGCTTCCTCATTTGCAGCACCAACCCTGTGGAACTCTACCTCGTCGGTTAAGAGAATGCCTGACCGTTAGTAGTTTTAAATCCATGTTAAAAAGGTATTTATTTTCTTTGGCCATCCCTGTTTAATTGGTTAATTATTTGATGGTTTTAAATAATTTATAACATTACTTGTTTTATTATGCTTTTATTATGTAAAGTGCCTTGATTTCAAAAGGTGCTATATAAAAGTTTTGATTGATTGATACGTACAGCTCGCTTGTGCTGCCTCACAGACACCTCCACGTGGCAGTCAAGCAGCAAGCCACAGCAGCCCCCCACTCCCTGAGTGAGGAGAGCAATCTCATGGACCCTCAATCCTCATTCCCCGGCCAGCCCCTGAGCGACCCGCATCCGTTGCTGAACTTAGGTCACCGGCATCGGAGGCGAGGCGCTCAGTACCTTGGCCCTCCATGCCACTGGGCCAGCTGCCTCTGCTCCCTTTTTTTTTTTCCAAAAGTTATCGGTTTATGCCCACTTCTTGTCAGCAGAACCTAGTCCCTCAAAGGGGCTTAAAAGATATGTACCAGATACCCCTGTGCTTTCGACCTGTGGATGCTGGCCATCACGGAGCCATGGCTCCCCCAATAGGTGGAGCAGGATGGGTGATTTACCCATGAGTATTATATTGTCAAGAGGCAACACAGTGAAGACAAATGGACCAAGATGTCCTGGGGTCTGTCTCTGCAGGTCCTGGGGTATGGTTTTCTGTTTTTTACTCAGTCCCAGGGGACATCACGAATGAGGAGGTTATGGACATGTGCATACAATGTGCACCATCGCACCAACCTCTATGACATCCCAACCTACCTGTCAGCCCTCCAGCCACATTACCATCCATGGTCATTTAAGTGGCGGTATGGTGGAGAGCGGTACCCACCCTCCCCGGAGAAGCTGAACACGTCAGCTAGGACACTTAATCCTCCACCCCCTACTTGCTCTCAAAGACCCAGGCTCATTCTCAAACCCTGCTTGCCAGAGTTACAAGCAGTAGACCTCGTGTGCTGATGGGCTGGCCAGAGTCTCACTTTGAGACCCTACTGTGAACACAGTCTTCCAGATTCTTGACG